>OZ029915.1:8035287-8725918 GCA_964023275.1 Norana najaformis
CTCGAAATATAAAAAAACGCTACTTATAAGCTAAGCCCAGGGCATTAGCTTAATCACGAGCGCTACGTCAAATCAGTGTGGTTGCCCCAAAGATGCCTTGTCAAGAACCAAGTCCGGTTGCCAGAAGACCAGAGAGAGAAGGGGGAGATGATCACGATCTCAGTTACAATTACAGTTACAAATACAAGTAAACAAAGTTGTACTTCATTTTAACAAAACTTTGTTACAACATCTTTCAGACACACCAACAATTTAAAAAAATAATCTTTCGGTTATAAGTGGGTGAGTCAAAAGCAACACTGCTACTTTACGATTGGAAAACCACCACCCCGCCGTCCCTCTTAACCGACGCCCTTGATCATACAGCATTCCCATCCGAGGAAAAGCATCCTCTTCCTGATCTCGAAGCGTCTCATCTCAATCGCCGCGGCGGCTTTTGTCTCCGTCGGCGTTCTTTGTTGACCAATAATCGCCGACGCGCGGGTGGTCTCTTTGGCTAATTGCGGCTGATCTCTGATTTGCTTTGTTTCAGCGGCGCCTCGTATAAAGTCCAACGCACCGCTGATCGACCGATGGCTTAAGGACCGGTCGAGTCAGTCGAGAGGTGTCGACGTGGTTGATTCGCCGAGTAGGAGGACAAGGAGTGGCCGGCTAGACGTGAGAAGGAAGGAACGATGATGAACGAGTCGCAGTACATGCTGTGCAGTCTCGATGGGCAACAGTACAGAGACGGAGCGTACCTCAACGAACGCCACTCTTACTACGACCGTGCCTCGGCGAATCCTTACGCCTACGGAACACAGCTACCGGAAACGTCGCTGCCTCGCCAGCATCCCAACCTACACCCGCATCATCATCAACATCATCATCATCAGCAGCAGCAACCCTGTCGGCTACAACAGTCAGCCTACGACCTCCCTTCCGACCCTCGAATGGAACTCATCCCCGCTGAGCCCCCCGTTGCTCCTATTGCTCCCCCATCTTCGAATGAGGCCGCCCTTTATTACGACGGGTCCAACGAGTCCTGCAGTCGCCCATATCACCCGGTCTACTACGCTGGGACTCAGGAGGACCTAGGGTCCGTCAGGGAGGGATTCCACCAGGGGGTAATAACCAACGCTTGTCGAGGGCCAATGCCACTGTGCTACTCGTCCTACTACCCAGCCGGGCCTGAACTGATGGAGGGCATTGGCTTGCTCGGTAGCAATCCAGGTGTCGTCGGTGGCCACTCTATGTCAGGGTACTGTACTTCCGCTTCGTCGTCGACGTCCTTGGTGCCCGGAAACGACCTTGACCCTTGCAGCTTCGATCAGCAGCATGCAACGCCCCCTCAGCAGACGACCTTTAAGTGGCTGACGGTCAGACGTAGTCACCCCAAAACAGCCGCAGGTACGTAGATTTGGACTTTTACGACGAGATAAATTAGAATTTAATTAAATAGAATGGAATGGAATAGAATAAAATGGAATGGAATAGAATGGAATACATTAGAATGGAATAGAATTAAATGGAGTGGAATGGAATAGAACGGAATAGAATGGAATGGAATAGAAGAGAATGGAATAGAATGGAATGGAATAGAATGGGATATAATAGAACGCATTGTGATAGAATAGAATGGAATAGAATAGAATGGAATTGGATAGAATAGAACATAATGTGGTAGATTAGAAAGGAATAGAATAGAATGGAATATAAAGAAATTGAATAGAATGGAATGGAATGGAACAGAATGGACTGGAGTGGAATAGAATAGAATGGAATAGAATGGAATGGAATGGAACAGAATGGACTGGAGTGGAATAGAATAGAATGGAATAGAATGGAATGGAATGGAAGGGAATGGACTGGAATAGATAAAATGGAATTGAATAGAATGGAATAGAATAGAACGTAATGTGATAGAATAAAATAAAATAAAATGGAATAGAATAAAATGGAATGGAATAGAATAAAATGGAGTGGAATAGAATGAAATGGAATGGAATAGAATGGACTGGAATGCAGTGGGTTAGAATAGAATCGAGCGGAATGAAACAGAATGAAATGGAATGATGTGGAATGTGACGGAATTGATTAGAATTGAACGAATTAGATTAGTTTCGATCACACTAGTTCTTCATTCTGAGATTTTAGTACTACTGTATCGAGAAAAAATAAAATTATGAAATGCTAATTTAATGACGAGTAATCGATTCTCCCGAAAATCTCCCAAATTCTCCCCATTCGGGGCCTGCATGCAGGGGGCATATATATGTGTCGAAGTGGGGTGGGCCTGGGACCAAACCTGCAAAACCGCGAAAAAATTGAACTCCTTAAATTTGTGCATTTATTTAGCGTAAACATTTGCGATTAATCCACATAAATGGCGCTAAGCAATTGGGTTTAGCACATGTTGCTCAAGATGCGTACTCAATGACTTATCCAGCGGAGGTTCGAATTCGTGTAATCCATATTGGAAAGCGAGCGTCCAACCACTCGGCCAAGAGAGCGTTTACGGTTGCTCCTCGGCCAAGTTTTTCAGGAATACTTTTCATGAATATGACCAGTCGTTGTTGTTTTGTTCTTGCTTCAATTTTGCCACACTTGTTTCAGCGAACTTAGGGTGCATAAGCCTGTCAGTCTGTGTGTCGGTCTGTGTCTGTCTATGTGTCTGTCTGTGTGTCTATCTGTCTGTGTGTATGTCTATGTGTCTGTCTGTGTGTATGATAGTCTGTGTGTCTGTCTGTGTATCTGACTGTCTGTGTGTATATCTGTGTATGTCTGTCTGCCTGCCTGTCTGCCTGTTTGTCTATCTGTCTCTGTCTGTCTGTCTATCTGTATGTCTGTATGTCTGTGTGTCTGTGTGTCTGTCTGTGTGTCTGTGTGTCTGTCTGTCTGTCTCTATATCACCGGACTAAATGGAGTTGACTGGATGCTGGAGAGGCATTGGTGCATCGTCGACTGCTGCTTTGAAAGTTTGAACATTATTATAACGTATTAGCCTGTCTCTGCCTGTTTCTGTCTGTATCTTTGTCAGTGTGTCTGTCGGTATGTCTGTCTGTGTGTCTGTCTGTCTGTGTGTCTGTCTCTGTGTCTGTCTATCTGTGTGTGTCTGTCTGCCTGCCTGCCGGTCTATAAGGCTGCCTGTTTATATCTCTTCTGTCTTTACCCCACACGTTTCACCTGTTGTTTGTTTATGGCTGGTTCTAGGTGTGTCTGCGTCTGCCTCTATTTCTCTTGTTGCCCCGTCACTGTCTCTATCTATCTAAAAGTATAACTTGCTGTTTGTAGGCAAAACCTTCGATTACATCTACACGGGCGGAGGGGTAGGAGGCGGAGGGGGAGGTATAGGAGGGGGAGGGGGACAAGTGCTGAGTCATCAAACGTCAGCGCCGAACCTCGGTCGCACCAACTTTACCAATAAGCAATTGACGGAGCTGGAGAAGGAGTTCCACTTCAACCGCTACCTGACGAGGGCTCGACGGATCGAGATCGCTTCCGTTCTCGGCCTCAACGAGACGCAGGTGAAGATCTGGTTCCAGAACAGACGCATGAAGCAGAAGAAACGGATGAAGGAGGAGAAGCATCCGTCGCCTCCAGCTTCAGCAGCCGGCGCTGGCACCGAGTCATCCGTTGCCGGAGAGCGATCGTCGACCGTCGACCATTCCGCTGACGAGGACGGTTCCTCTTCGAACGAAAGCGGAGCATCGTCCCCTCCGCCCCCACCACCGATTCAACTCCTTGTCCCACCACCACTACATCCCCCTCCCACCTCTCAACTTCCTCCGTCGCCGCTTCTCCCGCCTCTTCCGCCACCGATTCTTGCCCCACCACACGGCGATGCCAACCGACCTACTCTGCGGTGTTCCGAGTAGTTCTCCTGGCGTTAGATCAGAATAATTTATGCAAATATATGCACGCATGCGTACAATCTAGTCCCTCGGGCCGAAGACAATCGCATCGGTTTTTTACCCGTTGCAAAGGGTGAACTAGAGGGGCAACGAAGAACTGATGATTGAACGAGGCGCAATCCTCCGCCATCGTCGACACGTTTTTCGGTAGCGCTCTGGGCCTGTATCCAATGATTGCAGCTTCGAGCCTGCTGAGCGGATGTAGCAATGAATAAATAAATAAATCTTTTCGTCAAAGGTCAGAACTGTGCACTAGAGGAAGTATTATGGTTGTATTCAGGGCAGATCCAGGAAGGGGCTAATTGGATGTAGGCACCACGTTTAATTTGTCGCACTGCTAGTGGCCTAATTGTTGTTCTCATTACGCAATTAATAATACGGTTTTGCTTGGCTGCGACTACAAATTGATGTACTGTGATAACGGCGCTATAGAAGTTTCCAGGTTAGATTAGATATTTCACCTCAACTTCAAATCCTGTATCCGCTTCTGCCAGTAGGGGTGAAGATGTTGTTTCTGCGCTTATGCCAAAGTACCTGCGTCCAGTATCTCCAGCCCAACCGCAGATTCAAGAAGTGAGTCACATGGCCTCAAACAGCCGATCATCTTAGTATCTTTGAATAATAAGACAATTTATATAGCGCCGTAACACAACCGAGGTCGAAAAAATGCCGACTTTTTGCGACAGTTTGTCATGGGACCCACCAGGGGGCACAACGTTTTGGACTTAGTGATAACATCAGATGAAAATAAGGGAGCGAATATAATCATGGGTGAACATAGCATCTTAGTACTGGTGATCATCAATCAGGCAGTCGGACTGAAATTAATTATGAAATATTAATTATGAAATGGATGGAATTAATTATGAAATATTAATTATGAAATAGATGGAATTAATTATTAAATATTAATTATGAAATAGGTGGAATTAATTATGAAATATTAATTATGAAATAGATTAAATTAATTACGAAATATTAATTATGAAATAGATGGAATTAATTATGAAATATTAATTATGAAATATTAATTATGAAATAGATGGAATTAATTACGAAATATTAATTATGAAATAGATGGAATTAATTATGAAATATTAATTATGAAATATTAATTATGAAATAGATGGAATTAATTATGAACTATTAATTATGAAATAGATGGAATTAATTATGAACTATTAATTATGAAATATGACCATGAAGTCAAAGCTTCGAGGCCAGAGAGATCAGGGTGAAGTCGTCTGACCACCTGCCTGCCTGTCTGGCTCTTGGATCTTGAACCTGTAGCAAACCCTTCTTGACTATTGGTTTTGTTTTGACTGTGAATAAGCTGGTTCCCGCGAATTAGCTTTCTTTGGGCGCTGTAGAAATCTCGAGATTACGATTGCGATTCATCACCGCTGCCAGTTTGCAATTACGAATTTACGATTGAGGAATATGGTTAGAGTCAGAAATGCATTCCTAATGGCGTGTAGTGTTGAGCCAATAAGAAGGAACCAAGTTAGCAGTAGTTCCAATGTTTAACGACATCTTATGGCATCAAAGGCCGTTGACGTCGCCTTCCTTCTTTATCCAGGCTTGGGACTGGCACCACCCGACTAAAGGCAGTGGCGAAGTTAGGAACCTGGTTTCTCCCTTTTTTCTTTTAAATAGCATCCTTGACAAATGGGAAACTTAAAGAGAAGAAATGTCCTGTTGTTGATGCTGTGGTCTTGTTTGCTCCTCAGCCGAATGATCTTCGCCCCAGGGACCATGCTTTTGAGAAGTTTCTATAATATATGGAGGCGTGTAAACAAGTGTGCTACCTTCACCCTTAAATATATGTACTGTCAACCGACACAGAATAATTGCATAATAATAATTAAAATAATAATAATTAAAAGAACAATTGCTTCAGAAGAGATGTTAAAAAGAAACTAGTTCGTAATTCTTGATTTTTCGTTTGTGGTATTTACATGATGGGCAGAAATAAACAAACACACAAGCAATCAAACAAATAATTAATCAAACAAACAAATACGCATACATACAAACTATGTTTTCATATGTCGAAATGGTTTCAAAGCGTCAATTTAAACCAATTGCCTGATTGAACGTAATAAATATTTGCAGGACATTAAGCAGCAGGGAAAAGTTCAGAACTCACTTGAATTCTGGCACAGTAGAAACTCCATTTACCCCAAACTCTCTGCATTGGCTGAAGCACCAGCACCACAGGCGCATGCTGAGCGAATTTTTTCAGTAGCTGGGATTTTGCAAACAGGTCGTAGAAATATGATGAGGTAATCCTTAAAATGAGAGTTTTTCTGAAAATGAACTCTAAAATGATTGATTGGTGACAAGTTATGGACTGTCCCAATAAGCTGCGTGTATTTGAAGTCTTTTGATTGGAATTAAAGCTTAAATAATACATTACATTGAGAAAACTTGTGCAAAATGAAAGCACTAAGTGTAAGAGCGAGAAAAACCTATTAAGTACATGGAAAAGTACAATTATATGTGAAAACAAGAACTAGAAGTAGAAGCGAAATTATTTAAGAACTAGAAGTAGAAGGAGAAGTAAAATTGCTTCAACTGAAGTGAATAAGAACTAGAAGTATAATTAATCAAAGAAGTAAAATATCACTGGTAGTAATATGATTCGCTATTACGGATTCTCTACGGCTACGACCTTCGAGCTTTCGAGGATGTAATTCCTCATACATGCACACATGCATACATGCATACATACTGACACATACATACATACACACACATACATACCTACATACACACATACATACATATATGCATACATACATATATGCATACATCCATACATACATACATACACACACATACATACATATACATATATATACATACATATACATACATATACATACATACATACATACATACATGCAAATATGAATGCATACATAAGACATACGTACATATATACATACATATATATACATACATGCATACATACATACATTCATACATACATACATAGTGACTGGATAATATGTTGTATTAAGATGCAAAATACTAATCTGTATTATAGATGGAAATTCTTCTGTTATGAGACCCGGTCAAGGGAAACTGTCTTTATCAGGGTACTACATACTGTACACCTCTACAATCAGATGATATTTGTTTTCTATTTCGTATACATTCGTCTGATCTGTCTACTTCTGCATCTGGGGCCTAATTAATCTGGTGCATGTTTTGATTCTATTTATTAGCTGAATGTCTGAAATATGCTATGAGTTTGTAGAAAGAATTGATTAAAAACAGTTCATGCACGTCTTCGAAATTCCTTGTCGTGTCATTTATAATCGCCTAACATTCCTCGCTCATCTGATGGATATTTTTGTGCTAACAAATGCATTAGGTGTACTTACTTATAAAGAGGAAGGATTTATGTTATATTCCTCCTGGATTGACTGTGGCCACTTCACTATGCTTAGACTTTGGACATGATGATGATGATGACGACGATGATGATGATGATTATATAGATGATGATGATGATGATGATGGCGATGATGATGGCGATGATGATGATGGCGATGATGATGATGATGGCGATGATGATGATGATGATGATGATGATGATGATGATGGCGATGATGATGGTGATGGTGATGAGATTGATGTTGATACGATGACGATGATGACCATAATGTTAACGACGACGACGTCGATGATGATGATAATAACTATGATATACATATATAGATATATACATACTTTATTTCATACGAGGTAGACAAAAAAAACAGAAAAACAAAACAAAAACTGAGAATAAAATTAAATTGTTTCTTCTGTACAGATTAAAGTTCTATTTACTTGCATTTTATTTGCTTACGTATTGTTATAACTTATTATTATTTAATAAGCAAAGAATTAGACTCATTCCCATGACTACACCTACATTACACATGTAATTGTAAATTGTAGTTGTAATCTGACATTTATAAAGCGCCACTTCAAGAATAGACTCATCAGAGGCGCTCCCGACCCGAACCAGTGAGACCACTGTCAAATAATACAGACTTCAGGCGCTTGCGAAACTGCGGAAGAGACAAACAGGAATTCAAGCCGGAGCTCTCGGGAAAGGCGATTCCAGCTATTAGGTCCAACATAGGCAAAGTTTCTAGACTGTGCTGTAGCAGTGCGCATACGAGGGACAGTCAGGAGTCCAAGGGAGGCCGACCGGAGAGCGCTACGGCCTGGAACCAAGGAGACCGAAATGCAGAAGTCCCTAAGGTATGATGGAGCAGAGCCAACGAGACAATTACGCATAAGGGTTAGGATCTTCAACTGGATACGCTGCTGAATGGGAAGACAGTGCAAAGTGTCCCGCGTAAAGGATGTTATATGGCCATAGCAATAAGACGGGCAGCAGCATTGAGAACAGACTGAAGCTTGGAAATATTGGCAAGTGAGAGTGCAGCAAAGATAGCGTTACCAAAGTCCACCCTGGTGCAGATAAGGGCGTGAATTAGAGTAGTAACGGCATGAAAGGAGAGGGAGCGGCTGATGGTACGAAGCTGGCGAAGGTGGTAAAAGCATGCGCAGGAGACATTGTTAACATGATCGGTCAAGGAGAGTTCCCGCTCCAGGACAACCCCAAGATCATGGACTTTGGAACAGAATTGAATGTCCGGAAACCTCTGGCGCAAGGATGATGTATCAATCTTAGCAAGCTGAGCACGACCACCAAGCCAGATAAACTGGGTCTTAGCACAGTTCAGTCGGAGGCGATTAGAGGACATCCAGAGACCAAGGGCAGATGTTGCGTCAAGAATACTCTCAACCAGAGAGGAAGCCACTTCCGCTGGGCCATGAGCGAAGACCTGAGTGTCGTCTGCATACTGATGGACAGCAACACCAATGGGAAGGAGAACCCGTGCCAGGTCGGCAGTGTACAGAATGTAAAGGAGAGGGGCCAGAACAGAACCCTGAGGAAGGCCAAAAGGTATAAGGGACCAGGCAGAACGTTTAGGCCCAAAGATAACAGAATGAGAGCGGTCTGAGAGGAATGACTGAAACCAAAGAAGGGCAGTATCAGTAATGCCAAAAGATTTTTCTAGACGCTCCAAAAGGATAGAGTGATCCACAGTGTCAAAAGCAGCACTAACATCATAGAGGGCAAGAAGAGTAACCTTGTCCACGGTCAAAAGCTCCAAAAGACGTCGGCCAGGAGACGTGTAATAAGTGATTCAGTCGAGTGGAACTTCCTAAATCCGGATTGAAGAGGAGGCATGAGGGAGTTAGAGTCAAGGTAGTCAACCAGTTGGACGGACACACATGTCGTAGTGATCATCATGATGTGTTGTTAACATCACCATAATTATCACTATTCTTGTCGTAGTGATCATCAGACATGATGATCACTACGACAAGAATAGTGATAATTATGGTGATGTTAACAACTGATGTTGATGAGTTCGCACTTCAGCCGATTCTACAGGTCAAAATTACGATTACAATTACAGAGTAGCAGTTCAAATAGAGTTACAAAAGATGATTCGTAATCGTAAATTAGAAATCTGTTAGGTAATTGTGTTTGTTGTCAGAAATTTTCCTAGCGCCGCTTCAAGAAAACCAATCGGCGGAGCTCCCTTGTATACGGTAGTCTAAACCCAAGCTAAAATTCCATAACAAAAAAATGTTCGTCAACAAGGGAAAGGTGCTCAGAAGACTATAGTCACCAGTGGCGAGTTCCCGCACGCACGTAGACCCCAACCAATGGATTTCCATCCCGAGTAACAGCTAATATTTCATGTGCAAAGCTCCAGGACCCGGTTTGTGGCATCAAAGAGGAGTGACTTGGACAGATGATGAAGACCTGCACAGCATACGGTTACCTTACACTTGAGCAAATGTAAATGTACACGTTTTCTAGTCACCGCATGGCCTCGACCCTGCTCATTTTTCAATGAATTTATCGGGTGAGATCCTTCACCACTGCTGCCCGTTTGAATGGACGCCATGCCATTTAAGGTCCCCGTGGACGGACCTTGCTAGCCTGATATTCAAATCTCTGAAATAAGCCACGACCTGCGAATAAGCTGATCCCCGCGACGTGGCTTTCGTTGGGCGCTGTAGAAATCTCGGAATTACGATATGGCCTCGACCCTGGTCATTTTTCAATGAATTTATCGGGTGAGATCCTTCACCACTGCTGCCCGTTTGAATGGACGCCATGCCATTTAAGGTCCCCGTGGACGGACCTTGCTAGCCTGATATTCAAATCTCTGAAATAAGCCACGACCTGCGAATAAGCTGATCCCCGCGACGTGGCTTTCGTTGGGCGCTGTAGAAATCTCGGAATTACGATATGGCCTCGACCCTGGTCATTTTTCAATGAATTTATCGGGTGAGATCCTTCACCACTGCTGCCCGTTTGAATGGACGCCATGCCATTTAAGGTCCCCGTGGACGGACCTTGCTAGCCTGATATTCAAATCTCTGAAATAAGCCACGACCTGCGAATAAGCTGATCCCCGCGACGTGGCTTTCGTTGGGCGCTGTAGAAATCTCGGAATTACGATATGGCCTCGACCCTGGTCATTTTTCAATGAATTTATCGGGTGAGATCCTTCACCACTGCTGCCCGTTTGAATGGACGCCATGCCATTTAAGGTCCCCGTGGACGGACCTTGCTAGCCTGATATTCAAATCTCTGAAATAAGCCACGACCTGCGAATAAGCTGATCCCCGCGACGTGGCTTTCGTTGGGCGCTGTAGAAATCTCGGAATTACGATATGGCCTCGACCCTGGTCATTTTTCAATGAATTTATCGGGTGAGATCCTTCACCACTGCTGCCCGTTTGAATGGACGCCATGCCATTTAAGGTCCCCGTGGACGGACCTTGCTAGCCTGATATTCAAATCTCTGAAATAAGCCACGACCTGCGAATAAGCTGATCCCCGCGACGTGGCTTTCGTTGGGCGCTGTAGAAATCTCGGAATTACGATATGGCCTCGACCCTGGTCATTTTTCAATGAATTTATCGGGTGAGATCCTTCACCACTGCTGCCCGTTTGAATGGACGCCATGCCATTTAAGGTCCCCGTGGACGGACCTTGCTAGCCTGATATTCAAATCTCTGAAATAAGCCACGACCTGCGAATAAGCTGATCCCCGCGACGTGGCTTTCGTTGGGCGCTGTAGAAATCTCGGAATTACGATATGGCCTCGACCCTGGTCATTTTTCAATGAATTTATCGGGTGAGATCCTTCACCACTGCTGCCCGTTTGAATGGACGCCATGCCATTTAAGGTCCCCGTGGACGGACCTTGCTAGCCTGATATTCAAATCTCTGAAATAAGCCACGACCTGCGAATAAGCTGATCCCCGCGACGTGGCTTTCGTTGGGCGCTGTAGAAATCTCGGAATTACGATATGGCCTCGACCCTGGTCATTTTTCAATGAATTTATCGGGTGAGATCCTTCACCACTGCTGCCCGTTTGAATGGACGCCATGCCATTTAAGGTCCCCGTGGACGGACCTTGCTAGCTTGATATTCAAATCTCTGAAATAAGCCACGACCTGCGAATAAGCTGATCCCCGCGACGTGGCTTTCGTTGGGCGCTGTAGAAATCTCGGAATTACGATATGGCCTCGACCCTGGTCATTTTTCAATGAATTTATCGGGTGAGATCCTTCACCACTGCTGCCCGTTTGAATGGACGCCATGCCATTTAAGGTCCCCGTGGACGGACCTTGCTAGCTTGATATTCAAATCTCTGAAATAAGCCACGACCTGCGAATAAGCTGATCCCCGCGACGTGGCTTTCGTTGGGCGCTGTAGAAATCTCGGAATTACGATTACGATACGATTACGACCGGGATGCGAACCGGCATCCTGACGCAAACAGGCGCCTTGAGGTACCCGTGTAGCTAACCAGGCCAGTGAGATAAATGTCGGTTTCGATGTTTAGAAGTTGTTAACCCATAATTCGTGCCCAGCAGAAGAGATACTTATTCTTCAAAAGAGCTCCTGAAATTCCGACCATATGGAACTGACAGGATTTCCGGATTTGTTCCTTCCTTCATTCATTCATTACATTCGTTCATTAGTTTATTTACTGTTCATTCATTCGTAAATTATTTAGGTAATTTACATAGCGCCTGTTTAAGATTTCTACTCAGAAACACGCCCAGTCATCTTCTGCAAAAAACAGCAGAGTTGAGAAGGGACTGAAGTTGAAGCAACCGGAACTTTGGCTGAATTTCAATAATCTAGCTTCGTCATGATGAATAAGTATAAGAAAGGTCACTGCATAGTCGAACAACAGATTGGGATTGGTGAAAATTCTTCAGAAAGATGTCCTCGTAAATTATTTCTGGACGCGAAAGTAGGGGCCTAGTCTTCGGCCCACAAAAGTCTCGATAAAACTTTAAAAATTTAAATCTTTCGCCAAATTATTCATGAAGCAGGGTCAATTTGGTCACATGTTATCTCAACTTCAGGTCTGCTATAGCGCACATGAATGTATAAATATATTTAAAAGATTAAGATTACTACAGTTCTAAACATATAGACGGCAGTAGTATTCAGGCAGAAATATTAAGCAAGGACAGTATAACATATCACCCATATTGCCCCTGTTGAGTTTATTCTCTAAGAGGCGCTTTATAAATCTTAAATTACATTACCATTACAACCCATATAAGCCTACCTTATAGCTTATACACAGGCCTATCTTTAATAACAGCTATTTTTTTATTTATATTAAGTACAACACGATATCGACGTCTATACAAAAGTAGCATGAAGTAAGTCATGGTGTGATAGTATATATTATATTAACACGAAGTGGACATCGCGTGTGGTCGTTGTAATAGCACCGTGCATGTCACCGATTTGCACCGTACAAACGCAGCGCGCACTTGAATCGCCGAAGCAGACGATGCTGTTGACGTTCGAAACAAGAAACTGCTTCAGTCGGCGACGTCTGTCGTCTAATTACCGTCCGATGGATCGGGACCCTCGCCCGACAAACACGGCAAACATCCCCGACCGGTGCGTGGCCAAATCAGACCCGGGCGAAAACCGTTCCGATAAATATTGTGCTCTCAGTAGGCTATAGTCTGAGCCAGTAATGAGGAAGCTAGTTTCTTTGTTCTTTGAATCACACCCTGCACAAATGGATAGCTAAATAGGATTAACCTGCCTGCCTTACTCTTGGATCTTGACCAGAAGCCGAACCCTTCCTGTCTATCGATTTTCTTTTGACTGAGCATCTGGTTCCCGGAACTTAGCTTTTGTTGGGCGCTGTAGAAATCTCGAGCTTACGATTACGATACGATTTAAGGTCCCCGTGTACGAATCGTTCTAAGCACAGACTGTTTAGGCAACTGACTGGACTTTTATTTTTCCACCTCCTAGAGTATTGTTTCTTATGAAAATTTACTACCAAGGCTAACAGTATACCATAAAATTCATCTACCTATGTTGCGATAAAAATTGGGCGGTGTCGGAACCGTCATCGTTACGGAACCGATTTTCTACCACACCGGTCGGGTGAGCCAGATTGACGGCCGGTGGGTCGGCCGGTGGGTCGGGCGGGCGGTCAGGGAGACTGTAGCCGCTCCGTGGCACGCCGAGGGGGACAGAATGGCTACTCGGAAAGCCGAACTTGGAGCAAACTGTTTATCGTCGGTCGTCTTATGGACGCAGAGCGGCACGTGAGCTATTTCGTCGAAGCGACCGGCACTCATATTTGCCACCGGAAGACCGATAGAAACGAAATGGCAGACGCGACTGCGCATGTCAGGAAGTGGCGGAAGCGGAAGTATAGGCTTATGCAATTATCCGCCACCTACTGACACACTGTTTGACGACGGAAATACGCACCGTCCGGTCTCTGCCACTCCGTCCCAGCGCAGAATCTGCTTTCGAGGAACTGGACTTTTGACAACAGTGTCTGGTGGAAGCAGACATTAACGAGGCCCGTCCTTATGCGTCTAAACTACAACTTCTATAATCTGCACAATCTTTTGAGGGATTAACAAAATGCGTTACACAAATGCTCTGTAACAATTGAAATTACAGTGCTGTTATACAGCATAGTAGTAATTGTAATCGTAACCTGGGATGGCTTATAGAACAACCCTTCACAGGTGCTCCCGACCTGACAAAAGACCCCGATCAAATAGTGTGATCTTCAAACCTCCTAGCAAAATAGAGGCATAGAAAGGAGATGAAGCTCATGCCGCAGGTTGCGAAAAAATCTGTTCCAGAATTTTAATTCCAGTTTTAATGTTATCTCGTCTTCTGTTCCAGAATTTCAATTCCAGTGTTTAGTGTTATCTCGTCTTCTGTTCCAGAATTTTAATTCCAGTGTTTAGTGTTATCTCGTCTTCTGTTCCAGAATTTTAATTCCAGTGTTTAGTGTTATCTCGTCTTCTGTTCCAGAATTTCAATTCCAGTGTTTAGTGTTATCTCGTCTTCTGTTCCAGAATTTTAATTCCAGTGTTTAGTGTTATCTCGTCTTCTGTTCCAGAATTTTAATTCCAGTGTTTAGTGTTATCTCGTCTTCTGTTCCAGAATTTTAATTCCAGTGTTTAGTGTTATCTCGTCTTCGTAAAGATTGTTGTCAAGGTCTCTGTTACACTACTGTATTTTTTACTATTTCATTAATATGGTATTATGGTGTTGATGTGTCCATGCTGCAACATAGAATTGATCATCATATATCATGTGATACATATTTGAGCATGATCATATGATATCACATATATAATTGACATGTTTGCCTTTTTTGGGTACCTCTCCATATTGCCTACCTGTTCTGTGAATAAAACGTTCAGAATGCAGTGATTTTGCGTACAGTCAGTAACAGTAAAACGGTCTGTCAATAAGCCATAGTTAGTGCGCTTTATTATCAGACAATTAATGTCTTTGATAGTTCTTGTCACTTCACTTCTCCCATTTACGACACTTATTTCAACAGCGTTGACCTAACCACGCTAGACAATGCATCTCAGTGAATGTTCTGATCACATTAATGTCTGCTGTTTCAGACATTGTTGTTAAGTGTTTCAGACTCAATATGACATCATCAGGTCGTCATCCTGCTAATTATCGTTGCTTACTTTAGGCTCGGCGAACTTACACGCCCAGTTTTTAAACTCTATGTCAAACTCAGGCTCCATGCTAGGAGATTCTTTTATAGGGGCCATATATCATGGTTTATGGTTCTTAATGTTTCCCATTGCCCGGCTTCTGAACTTTATGAGCGGCATTATCAATTTCAGTTGCACTGTATTGTATTGTATATACTAACTGTCTCAATACAAACTTAAGCGCATGGTTGAAGCTTTGGCATATTTGCATTAGCATCTTGAAGAGAAAGGCGTCGTACACCCTTAAAGGAATATCTGCTAACAGCAGACAATAGTGCGTCAAGAACGTTCGCAGACATAACGCTTACACTGTAAAGTTTTTGTGTAGTTATTTCAAAAGGTTACAGTGGTGTTTGAGTAGTTTGGCTATAGGCCACAGTGACTATGCAGATAGTTGAAGCCTGTGAGCATTAGTGTCTGGTTACATTGGTTACATTAGTGAATGTTGTTTTCAGACATTACTTTAGAGACTATCATCTGGACATTTCTATAGGCTTTTAAGAATCTAAAAAAATCGCTTCTGGCTATTTTAATTAATATTATACTTCTAAGAGAACGAGAAGTTTGTCGGTATACGAATGATGCTCGTATAGTTGGAGAATGTCTCCGCTGTTGTCTCACGCAGACGCGCGGAGACGGATCGACGAATTTGCATCCACGGTTGAAAATTGCTGGGTATTCGGAGTGTCTGGTTCGTTTGCGCCGGAGATGAAAAATGACCTGAAATCTAGAATGGTCTTAATTGTGTAGTATTGTGAGAAATTCAATTACAAAATGAGTGCACTGACCGTACACTATCGGTGGGAAGATCTGATGGCAAGGAGAGGACTGGATACCCACCCTCCTAGACCGACGCTATTAAAATGAAGTTGTGTTACTCACTCTAGTGAATAACTGAGAGTTTTTCTGCCTTGTGATTATTCTATTGTTATACTATGTCTGGATCCCGAGCTCGGGGAAGACCCAAGATGACATGGATCGACAACATCAAGTCATGGACTGAATTATCGTTCGACCAGTTATTGCAAGAGACGGGGGAAAGAAGCAAATGGCACTAAATTGTCGGTGTTGCAGCCAATCCTCGGGTAGACGACGATTGAAGACAAGAAAAGACAAGCTACTATTTTCACACCCATGGCAGCCTCTTAATTAACTGCTACTTTGCTTAATGTTACGACTGAACACTTTCTATGTGTGTCTTGTGGTCTATCTAGACTCCTTCTAAGTAGCATTAAGCGGATGAATGGCTGATTGATAAAACACCGGACTTTTTTGCGGTGGTCGGAGTTCGAATCCGGATGTATCACGGGAACCTGGCAAACACTGAGCAAACAACCAGCTGTAAACTATGTTTCTCTGCCTGAGTTTGTCTCTAGCAGTCTCGGTCTTCACATCTCTTTCACTGCTTTAGTCTTTGTCTCAATCTCTGTCTGTCTGTACCTCTCTTTCTCGCGCTGTATATCTGCCTCTATCTCTGTCTGTGTCTCTCTCTAATCTTCTTTTGACCAACATCTGATTTTGACCATCATCTTGTTTCGGCCATCATCTTATTTCGGCCATAATCTTACTTCGGCCATCGTCTTATTTCAGCCATTATGTTTTTCGGTCATCATCTTATTTCGGTTATAGCCTTACTTCGACCATCATCTTATTTCGGTCATTATATTTCGGCCATCGTCTAATTTCGGCAAAACCATTAAATTCAAACCAGTACTGAAAGATATATCAAGATTTCTATTTCACTAGCGCCTTCAAGCGAACTCGGCTGTAAATTTAACACATTGACGGTACACCATCGACAGTGAAGGATGATTCTGCCCTCAGTATCCAAAACAAACTATTCATACATAAAATAACATAAAAGGGTCTCAATTGGTTCAGAAGACACTCTTGTTACTCCAAATCTTTTTGGTACCTCTTCTCTGCACTTGCCCCAGTTGTTCTATGTCATGTTTTAGATATGGATCCTATACTTGGATACAGTAATCCAACTGCGTGTGGTTGAATAAAGTACGACTGTAATCAGTGTTAGAATCATTGCAGTTTAACCAAGACTGTGCAATAGCCAATCTTTCCAAACTTCTTCCTAAAAGCTGTAATTGTCTCCACTGAGACAGTGCTATCATCCAAACTTCCACAAGCAGCTGCAGCTGTAACACTAAGGAATTTCTGCCCGAATGATCCTTTCAATGATCTTAAATAAATTATATCTGTGGCTTCGAGTCGCCTTTTTCGGTACTAATGCAAAGAACCTCTTCCACTGCTCTGCCTCCTTTCCAGTGATGATCTTTTAACCTTCATTCGGTCTCCCCTGCTCCTAGTTCTCCCTAACGTTGATAATCCACACCTTATCAGCCGTTCTTCATAGATCAAAATCTTGTAACTCCAAATCATTTTATTTGCTGTTCTCTGCACTTTCCCCAGTTGTTCTATGTCATTTTTCGGATATGGATTCTATATTTGGAGACAGTATTCCAACTGCGTATGTCTACATACTTCATCTTGGGTTTAATTTAATGACTGTTCTTAGAATTGTTAAGACAAAACACCCCCTGACGACGTGGATTGCAAAAATTTGCTTTCACGCGTTACTCCCTCTAGTGAATGACTGGGCGCTATACTATCTAGAGCGGGCCACTTAGCGATTATTCTAGTAACCCAATTGTCACCTAGCGACTAATTTAGCAGGTAATTGCTTCTGGCGTATAGCACAACAGAAATTTGACAGGTCCTCTCTTATATTAAAAAGCTAGTTCTGGCGTATTACATAAGAGAAATTTAAACAGCTCCTTTCTTATATTAAAAGTAAGTAAGTAGTCTTTTATTAATGTAAGACAAACGCTCCCATTGTACAAAAGACAAAGTAATGTAATTAATTGTTACTATCAATCAGCAAAAAACCCCAAACGGCCCAACTACAGCAGCTTCGGTGACCTCTTCTGACGCTCGCTCCATGATTGTACACGTAGGGGCCTACGCTTATCGTAATCGTAAAATCGTAATCGTAAACTCGAGATTTCTATAGCGCCCAACGAAAGTAAAGTCGCGGGAACCAGCTTATTCGCAGGCGCTCAGTCAATACAAAATCGATAGGCAAAAAGGGTTTGGTTCAAGGTTAAGATCCAAGAGCCAGGCAGGCTTATACATTGTTCGAAGAAAGGTAAGTTCGTTGGTAGCCTATTGGTGCTCACAAAGTTATGACGAATTTGATGTATAACATCCGATATAAGAAGAATCTCGCCTACGCTGATCCCTCAAGACTCTTGGCCACTGATGGTGTGTTGCTGGAATACTGATAGTCCAAATCTGTAAGCTTATGGGCGAAGCACGTGAAAATCCCGGATGATCTATTTGTTAGTTGATCCAAAAACATTGTGGCGGCCACGCAGCGACGATCCTGAATAAAGCCAACCAAAAAACCAGTAAAAATCCACGCAGCTGACTTGACATCCACGAATTACAGATTGCTTGGCGCCATGGTAACGAGAAAGTTTCCCTGACCTATCGGAATTTGACCCGGTTTCTCCAACGGTTTATGATTTTTGACTGCAATTTTGACTTGAAGTGACTATTGACTGATGCCAAGGGTATAGGGCATAATGAGAAGTGGCTGTGGGGGTAAAAAGGTGTGAGAACTGAGAAGCAAAATGTTTAGTGAATTAAGCCCTCGCTAAGGGAAATTGTCCAGTAAACGTCTAAAAGTATATGCAAATGATTATGTGGCAGCATGTTCTTCTGGCAGGGACTTATTTGTAAGGGTAGGGGTACTTTTTAACTAATTGAGATATTACTGTATAGTGACGTTCAGCAAGTCCTTCAAGCACAAGTGTTCAGCGCCATTGTTTATGCTTACTCATTAAATAGTAGCGCTTAATAAATGCAGAATGCCACAACAACAACAACTACTACTACTATATCCCACGGGGGCATTGTCCCTGAAAACGGAAATCGGGGAACTCAAAAACATTTTTATTTCTGTGTGACAAAATCAATACCTTAACATATTTGACATGCTTAGGTTATGGAGAGCGCGATTGCGTGACGCTATTCGCAAATTTCGAAATATTAACCTTTAGAAGCTAACCTGGGGTGAATTTTTCACCCCACTGTCAGTATTTGTTCTGCAATGTTGTACAGCTTTGGAGCTATGCCCTGCGCTTTGGTGTGTCTGTTCCTAGATGATTTTTGCTTGATTTCATATTTTTATTTTACTTATTTTTAATACATAGTCACTTGACTAAGAAACTGACGTCACACCTGGGTCATTTTTTGTTGATAATTAGCGTATAAGATGTCTCGAAGGTTATCTGCCTCTAATTATAGTAAATTGATGTCAGAGTGGATTGAACATGATGACAACGATCACGATAATGTAGAGTATGATGACAGTAGCGATGTATCGGAGCTAGATAATGTTGAAATCGATGATGGTCGCGAGGACAGTGATACAGGTAACGATTTACCGAGCGACGCTGATGGAGGCCTTGTCATTGGTGATGCTTCGTCTGACGATGACTGTAGCCTCGATGACTGCGCTGACAATTGACATTGTTTAGGTTTCTTAGTTTTGCTATTTTATGTTGAACTTGATACAATTACCGCTAGTCATTGAACATGGTGTAATTTTATGTCAGACGCCTCAAGTAGTGCGGGGTGAAAAATTCACCCCAGGTTAGCCAATATGTGATTTTTGTATAGGTTAGCTTCCGAGGGTTAAGGGATGTTACCGTAGAGCGAAAATCGGGATCAACTGTACAATCCAACTACAACCATAGTACGGCCAGAGTAAATGGGGAAACTAGATCTAAAGGCGCAAATCGGGGATGTTGTAGGCCTACTACTAACCGGATTTATTAATGCAAATAATGGATGCGCCTAACTTTGCATAATTGATGATGGTGATGATTACTGTGAAGATGAAAATGATGATGACGATGAGGATGATGACGTTTATTACAAAATTGCTGTTGATCTGATGATATTTATTTTAGATATCTCGTATATATATATATATATATATATATATATATATATATATATATATATATATATATATATATATATATATATATATATATATATATATATATATATATATATATATATATATATATATATATATATATATATATATATATATATATATATATATATATATATATATATATATAGGGATAGTTGTGCTAGATTGATAGACGGAGGCGTCCTCTAGCGACTGCCAGTGATAACTCAATTTTGATATTTAAATGGATGACGACTTTCAGAGGCTTGTAACTCCGCCACTGCCTTGTTTTGGGGTAGTGCCAGTCCCAAGCCTGGATAAAGGAGGAGGGCGACGGCAACGGCCTTTGATGCCATGAGCTGTCGTTAAACTGAGGAACTACAGAGGCTTGTATCTCCTTAAATAAATCCCGCGTTCTGATCCCTGTCCTTAGACCGCATAGCGCTTTAGAGAAACGTGAAAATGTTAAGGCGTACAATAAATCCTTCTGTGCGTTAGCCATTTTTAAGGCGCGGATCTAGATTAAGAAATGGTGGATGCGAGGTGGTTGAGTGTTTGGCATCGATACTTTGACCATGGGTCTAGAGATCGATTCCCGCTATTTATGTATGCGTGTATATACAGATATGCGAGTGAGTGCCTGTACTTAACTTCTGAATGATAGTGTACATGTGTTATTAACAGAATAGCACAATAAATGGTGTCATACACGGATTGTGAATGTCATGAACAACAGGTATTAACACTCTTTTTGTATAAACCAACAAACTAAGGCAAACTTTACTATTTTTAAACCGTATGAACCAACGCCGTCTAGGCACTCGTGAATATTTATCATACTGAGCTGCTGCCGGGCTCATTTGAAAACTTTGAAATATTCGCCAGTTGTCGCTGCGGACGACGTGGGGGAAGTTTTGACCAAAAGGTCCGTTTAAGAGCGTTTTCTTAGCAATTAATGATGGCAGGGTTGGATAGCCGAATGGCTAAAGCACTGGGCTTGTTAACGGGGGTCTGTGGGTGCGGTGAGTGGGTGCAGGGTTCGATTACCCGCGCGTATGTGTACATGTGTGCACATGCGTATATGTGTGTATATCTATATTTATATGTGTGTATATGTGTGCAAGTGAACGAGTGACCGCGCAGCGCTCGTGCAATGCCCGAGCAGCTCGGAGCAGCTCGTATAGCGCCCATGCAAGCCAGCTCGATGGAGCGAAAGAGCTGCCCGGCGCACCTGGGAGAAGCTCCAAGCAGCTCGTAGCAGCGCCCGTGCAGCTCGGTGGAGCTCAGAGCAGCGTCAATGAAGCTCGGCGCAGCGAAAGTGCTGCTCGGGGCAGCTCGGACCAGCTCGGAACAGCCGGGCGCAGCACCCGAATTTCTCGGAGCATCTCTGAGCAGCTCTGAGCAGCTCTGAGCACTTCGGAACAGCTCGAAACAGCCGGGCGCTGCGGAGCATCTTGGAGTACCTCGGAGCAGACTAGAACAGCCGGGCACAGAGCCCGAATTTCTCGGAGCACCTCGCAGCAGCTCGGAGGAGACCGGAACAGCCAGCCGCAGCGCCCGAATTCCTCGGAGCAGCTCGTATCAGCACGGAGCAGACCGGAACAGCCGGGCGCAGCGCCTGAATTTCTCGTAGCTACTCGAATCACCTCGGAGCAGCTCGGAACAGCTCTGAGCAGACCTGGACAGCCTGGCGCAGCGCCCGAATTTCTCGGAACATCTCGGAGCAACTCGGAACAACTCGGAGCAGACCGGAAGAGCCGGGCGCAGGGCCCAAATTTCTCGTAGCTACTTGAATCACCTCGGAGCAGCTCGGAACAGCTCTGAGCAGACCTGGACAGCCGGGCGCAGCGCCCGAATTTCTCGGAACATCTCGGAGCAGCTCGAAGCATCACGGAGCAAACCGGAACAGCCGGTGGAAGCGCCCGAATTTCTCGGAGCAACTCGGAACAGCTAGGAGCAGACTGGAACAGCCTGGCGCAGCGCCCGAATTTCTCGGAGCACCTCGAAGCTGCTCGGAGCAGACCGGAACAGCCGGCTTTCCCATCGTGTCCCTTAAGTAAGAACTCTAAACGACGAGTTTCAGTTGCCAAAAGTCCTTACGTCAATGTTATTTGCCGTCATCGGTCCGAGATGTGAAAACGGGAGTGGCGAACACCACAGTTCTGATGTAAGCGATGGTCCGATTTTTTCTACATTTTCGCTGTCGTCCCTAGGGGCCTTGTATAGTTCAGTCTATTCGTAGAACAGACGAGATTCCCGAAAGGTTTGGCCTTCACGCGCGTAAAGTGTTCCTTTGGCTCTTCAATACGCGAAATGTTTGCGCCTTCTCTTAAATCCGAGTCCATTTTCTAGATAAAAACGTTGGTCGTAAATGTGACAAGAACTCACTCGCCTGGCTCTGCTTTGTCGAACCCACAGCGCAAAATTGAATCCTTTTGATGTTCTCTCGTCTAGTCTAGTTCCTCCTTGAGAGAGTCTCGAAGCTCGCTGTAGTCTTCGATATGTCTGACTGGCTGTAAGTCGCTTCTTCTTCGGGTCTATAGTCGGGTAGTTCTCTACCAGCAGACTCTTCGAAGACTGATGGTCTATTCCTGTAGATAGTCATAAACCTGCAGATAGTTCTGAGCCAGATGGTCTAATGCCTGTACATCCTTCTACACCAGCTGACCGTGTATATAGTCCTCAAATGTTTTCCAGTGGTCCATCGCTGTCCAGAGAATCCGATTCGCCATCTATTGTCTGACTGTAGCCTCTAAAACTTTCAATTCGAGCAACGGGTAGTTCAAAGAGCCATCTAAAGTCTGAATTGTGGGCATTGTAATCTGGTTCTGGTGTGGGTGATTTGTTGTTCTCTTCACCGTTTTCTATTCGTTGGGTGCCCATAATTCCCCCTGATCGGTTGCCCCAGTTGTTTTCATCTTTTTCATCGGTTCACCTAAGCCTCCGTTGTGGTGTTTCACAATAGAATTTCCTAAACGTGCAACTGGACACGCAAGGAACCAGCTACGAGAACCAGTCGTGTTGTCTTGTTCACCGCCTTGCTCCGCCTTCGCCTCTACAGATCTTCCGTCACAACGGGTTTGATATAGCTTATCCTTTTTCCCAGTCGAAAAAGGTATCCTGACGGTTAGTTCGTGAAACTGGACCAACTGTTGAATGAAACCTCGCCGATCATTATAGACTCAGAGACACTCCGATCTTGATTACCTCCACCGTTCCATCACATATTTCTTAGACCGACATGTCACGATCAGCCGCTTTCGAGGGCCTTGAACTGACACTGCCAATACGACGATCATACTCATGCTTTGTCACGCCAGTGCTCTCTAGGTAGTCGATGCTGTATCGGCCAGTAGATGCTGAATTCCAATCGATCGGATAGCTTCATCCGTTCTTTAAGCACAGCTGCTATGGCTTCTTAAAGGCCACCAAATGTTGCGAAGTTCCAGTTCACTACTTTCTCAGGCATCGTGGTCATATCGCTTTCCAGATCCCTTTGGTTCTGTTGTTGCCAGTTCTTCATCCATCCAACTTGAACATGCATACTATGGGCTCTACCACCTGGCGCTGGGCCAAGGAACCTTCGTTTCCGGCTCTTCTGAAGGCGAACAGCAACAGCGATTGTTACTCCTAAGCCGATGAGCAGGAAAAGGATTCCAGCGCCAACGTAGATCCAGATGAGCCACTACGGATCTGGAGGCATCCACATGCGTCAGGCACTGCAAGACTATTCAAAATTATTCTGTATTCTTCTCTACAGAAAAAATCGCTCGTTTAGAGTTTTGTGGCTGATGACCGTGTCTGAGAAAAACCGGGGGGAAATCAGTCTGTAAGTAATCCACTTAAAAGACCGTTACTCATGCATTGGGTCCTAAATACATCTGTGAAATATTTTCACATAGATGCGGAACATATCACTCAAATTTTCTCTTGCTAAACTTCAGGCTTAGTAATCCACTTAAAAGACCGTTACTCATGCATTGGGTCCTAAATACATCTGTGAAATATTTTCACATAGATGCAGAACATATCACTCAAATTTTCTCTTGCTAAACTTCAACCTTAGTAATCCACTTAAAAGACCGTTACTCATGCATTGGGTCCTAAATACATCTGTGAAATATTTTCACATAGATGCAGAACATATCACTCAAATTTTCTCTTGCTAAACTTCAGGCTTAGTAATCCACTTAAAAGACCGTTACTCATGCATTGGGTCCTAAATACATCTGTGAAATATTTTCACAGAGATGCGGAACATATCACTCAAATTTTCTCTTGCTAAACTTCAGGCTTAGTAATCCACTTAAAAGACCGTTACTCATGCATTGGGTCCTAAATACATCTGTGAAATATTTTCACATAGATGCAGAACATATCACTCAAATTTTCTCTTGCTAAACTTCAGGCTTAGTGGCTAATTTTACACCACAGCTAAATTTAAATTAAATTTAACTCGAGGTTTCACAACTTTTCGCGCGGTGACGTGAATGTAGATGTAGGCCTACACGTTTTCTAAAGCGACCATATGGCCTCGACCTCGCTCAGTTTTCAGTGGATTGATCAGATGAGATTCTTCATCACCGCTGCCCATTTGAATGGGCGCCACGCTATTTAAAGCCCCGTGTGCGGCGACTTATGACCAATGGGTCGTGATCCGGCTTGGTGGAGTTCAGTCCTATCTTGCGACCCCTCAGGAGAATTATCCTGGTTAAAAGGGGAGCAGATATTTAAATTATGTACTATGGATCACTAAAGAAAACACACACGATTAAATATAAAGGTATATTACACGCTAAGTTACATACTACAATCTGGTAGTATAAATCAATCGGTTAACTCTAGAAAAGCCACACTCAACTTGACTTAGGGCCGACCTTTCAAGAATGCAAAGCAAAACGGAATCAGTCAATCTGTTGACAATCTGACGACACTCGAAAGATTGTTGGTTCCTCAAGCTCAAACGAAATGGGCAGACATTTTCTTAGACACTGGCCCCATTTCCTTTCAAGACAGCAACTTCTGTCTTAACAGTGAAAGAGCTTCTACTAGGCCTTAACACTGGTTACCTTGCTCGAGATTCTACTAGGCCTTAAGACTGGTTACCGTGTATCAACCTTGTTTGTTACTCGGCTGGAGTCCTTGTTCCTGTTTCTGAGAAGACCACAGTCGTCCAGTAGAGCACGCCTCCTCAACACACCAGAGCAGCCACCTCCACTGGAAGAAGTCACCAGGAGAACCAATTCACTTCATAGCCAGAAGAATCTAAGAGAGAATCTAGATGGGCCTTGCATTTTCCTTACATACAAGCCTGTTACTCTGGCGTCCACTGCGTGTCCCTCCTGTGGCTGGTCTCCTCAGAACCTCAACCAATACTTCTTGGCCTTCACGGCCAGGAGAGCTGAAGGAAACTATTAACTCAGCCCATATTTCTCGGTCTTCGCAACACTGAGAACTAAAGGCAGGCCTGAATCCAGTCAGACAGCCAAACAGCCCCTCTGCTAGTCAGTGGCAGCAGTAGTAATGACGAGCTTAGTACTGAGAGACGAGGGTCTGAATATCTGTGTCACTTTTTGAAACGGGGTCCATAGCTTAAACAAATATATATAGATGAGGTATAACTTTGTAGTGTTTGACAGTTTAATTCATCTTGATAACATGCTTTCAATGATACTGTTAGACGATAATTTGTTTCTTCACTTTAGGCTGCGAGGATACTTTGGGATGAAAATTTATCATGTTGGTATGGTGAAGGGAAAGAGACGATGGTCGCGCAAATGATGAGGGACTGGTGAGAGGTGTTTGAGGGAAGGGAAAGATGAGGTGAAAATAGGATTGCGAAGTGAGAATGGGGACACAATTTCTGTCCTTGCGTCACTCTGTAGTACAAAAGCGATGATTGCGCCATCTGACCCCAGATACTTCGCTGGAGCAGCATGAGAGCATTTTCTATTTGCTTGCTGAGCAATATATTGGTCATGCTTTCAAAGGGCGCTAGGTAAACTTCACTATGCTATAACTGATAGCCACTAGAATGGACAGCCACTGTTTGCCATAGGCAAACACTTACTAATTTATAAAGAGATAAAAAAGATAAAAAACAAGCGTGACTGATACTTAGTTGTGAACTGTACAGCGAGATAGCAAATAAAGATTAGGCTACTATAGGACTACACAGGGCCACACATTTCGGTACGGCCTGCTGCAAGGGAGGCCAAACCGCCAGCTTAATATTTATAACATCCCTGATGTACGCAGAATGGACAGATGCTTACTGATGTCCATAAGACTCGATAGTACACGCCCCTTTTATTGTTCGCAAAGGTTTTGAGCCTATGACGTTGGGCAAGGTTCTGACGTCTAGGTCCGCTCTAAGATAAGTAATAACCAATGGACCTATATATATTAGCATCAATCGCTGGCGTTTAGCAACCTCGTTTCAAACAGTGACAGTTGAAGATGCATCAGGAAGATCGATAATGGAGAACGACTCCAAATCTATAGTGAATGGGATTTTGTGAATGTGCAGATAATTTTTAATACGCATGGCGAACCTGCATTTCATGACAAATATTAGGCTTATTGCTTCTTTGGCAGTTTGTAATAATCTTTTAGCTAAAGACGCATAATAAATTCGAGCCATGAAAACTGACTTAGAAACCATCGAAAAGCAATCCACATCTGTAGGTTTTCTTCCTGCGAGATTTGAGACCGGCGCATCGGCAGATGTTTTGCAGCTTGGAAGCGGAAACGCAACAGCGGATAGCCAGAACAGTTCTCCAGAGAACCTCGAATGCAAGTCATCGTTGAGCAACTCGCCAAAACAACGGGAAGCCGGCGAAGCAAACGTTGTAGCAAAAGAAAGCTTGGCTGACTGGGGCGTAGTAGCATGCGTTTTTCTTAGTAACTTAATAGCTGCGCTTGACTTCACTGGGTTTGAAGACTTATACTTGGACATCAGGGACTATTTCAGCGCATCAAAAGCGGATGTCGGATGGTGCACTTTTATTAACGGATTCTTCCAATCTGTTGTCGGTAAGTATAAATATTCTTTACATAAAAATATAAAAATAATCATTCCGAGTGAAGAAATAGAAACTTGTTTTCCGATGGATCACGTTATACTAAGCTTAGGCCTAAACATGCCAACGAAGGATTCAGGTACACCAAGCTATAGGCACGCGATTAAATACACGGTGAAGCTTTAAAACGTCACGAAAAAATCATATACTTACTCCATCAGTATTTAGTGTATCGCCCTCTAGGAAATATAACGTTTCCTCAAGAGGATATATCGTTCCCTACAGATAATTGGCTGTTTCCTCGTTCCGATGTCCTCAGTTCACTGATTCGCAATATTCCTTCAGAGGCTGTGTTCATAGGAGGCTACATGGTGCATGAGAGCCTTTGCTAACACCGGGGACACATCATTCTCTCTCTTTTCAAATCATGTGTTCTATCGCTTGTATCGTCTCGTCTCGGGGCACGCATGTTGAGGTCTGGTGGGCAAATCCAAAAACTCAATGTTTTTGACACATTGACAAAATTGAAATAGTGCCCATTGTTTCGCATTTCACACTTTTTTCTCATTTTCAGCAACTACCTATGGAGTAACAGCAGTAGCTAATTTCAGCCCATTCAGCACCTACACAATGATACCTAAAGATACGTACTGAGATTTATTATGTACTATCTTACTACTATGCCAGTATATTAATAATAATAATTAGAATAATAATAATAATAATAATAATAATAATTGTAATAATAACAATAAGAATATCACTTGTGACAGCAGATGGATCACAGCAGCTAGAAAACATCAAAATATAACCCACTTCTGCTATAATATCATTTTATTCCGCTCGCTTTTGAAGCTCTTGGCCCCATTAATAACTCAAGGCTTACCTTCATAACTGAGCATTGGCGCTCTCTGACGCTGGTTTCTGGTGATAAAAGAGAGACATGTCACCTGTTTCAGCGCCTATCAGTTGCCATCCAACGATTTAATGCTGTCGCCTTCCGAAGCACCTTATCTCTGCCAAAACTTAACGAGATTTAGCCAACTCAGACAGTTTATTTCTTCGGAGCGTTTTTTATAATTCCCAAAGGATCATAAGTACCTCGGGCAAATAATAATAACAATAACAATATCTTACTACACCATAATAATAATAATATTAATATTAATTACAGTAGTAGTGATGGTAGTAGTGGTAGTAGAAGTAGTAGTAATATAATAATATTAATAATAATAATAATAAAAAGAATAATAGTAATAATAAGTACCGTCTACTTAGCATCTGGAACTTGGGATTAAACGCGTTCGTGAATGCATAATTAGGTCTACAGAATGATCTAGACGGAGTAGAAGATTAATTGTTAATAGACTACGGTTATATTAGTAGGCCTGCATGTTGACTTAGTACACCTGTAGCAATCATTGACTTTGACATCCGCTTGTCCTATTCACTTTATCTTTAAGTCAGGATTTTCATTTTACTGCTGACTGATCATGTCACTGGCCCATAATTGGCGAAAGCCTACAACTTTTTGCATTACTTTCTCTGCAGCCTGACTGCTATCGCTTTCTCATCGCTTATTACCATATTGATTAATTTGTTCACTACTTTGTGAAACTGAAGAAATTCCCCAAACAATGAAATAACATAATTTAAATCACAAGTATATAATTATTGAAAAATCATTGCGAAACCTCCTAAAACGGAAATTAAAATAGGCTTACATTAAAACAGTAACAAACTGCTGAATGCTGACTGTAAAGTACATTTTCGTAGACGTCTAAGGCTGTCTCTTCCGGGTGGCCAACGTTTCGGTCTCTTCCGGGAGTCCTTAAGTCTTGGTCTCGTCTTGGAGACCCAAGATCTCGATTTTATTGCCGTCGTCTCGGCTGTTACGTGAATGTCTCGGACCTCGTCTCGGTTTCGTACCCAACAGCCTCCTGAGCATACCGGTTAACTAGATATCTAAATTTTGTGTTTTTATGTTCAAATAACGGCACAATATAAACTTTTCTGTTTAGTAATAGCTATAGCGGGGCATTCTATCTGAAATATTGGACTAGATATATTGTGAAGTCCGCGCATGCTCACTTGGAATGGTTCGTCACATGGGAAATTTTATCCATACGTCTCGTATAATCGAAATTTTCTATGTCTAAGTCTGTATTCAGAGTTTGTTTTTAAAGCTGCTTAGATTTAATTTGGACGGTATTTGGTCGCAAATCATCAAAGTCCGACTGCCATTTTTAATTTGGTCAAACTGTGACATGTAGACAAAATGCAAATTGATTTTCGACTGATCTATTGAAGCTAACGAGGTCAAACCACAGGGTCGGTCCAGCGGCGCTCATGTGTCAAAGTGAGTGCTGACTGAGCAAATATATTAGACATCAACGTGCTCGTACAAATTCGTCACTCGAAGATTCCCACTCGATACTGGATAGAAGGAAACTCTCAGTAAATCATCAAAAATCACGCTGCTCGTAATACCGATGTTGGTAGTATAATAATGCAACAGTAGGCCTATACAGTATTGTAGTAAAAATTTGGAAAAACATGAGGATTTTAGGTTTATGCATAATGTAGATTGTATTATGTCGGATAAGTTAGCTTATGTTTGTGTAATTAATTTGTACGGAACACCGGGGAAGGCTATCACTAACGTGCACGAAAAAGGCGGACAGGACGCCAGTGATTGACAGGTGAAGGTAAACGAGAGAGAGAGAGAGAGAGAGAGAGAGAGAGAGAGAGAGAGAGAGAGAGAGAGAGAGAGAGAAAGAGAGAAAGAGAAAGAGAGAGAGAGAGAAAGAGAAAGAGAAAGAGAGAGAGAAAGAGAAAGAGAGAGAGAGACGGAACAGAGGGACGATGATCGGATGGTGAAACAGAGAAGTTGGATGATTGACAGACGGAGGGGAAATTTAAGCAAGGGTGCCAAGCGTAGAAGGCATTCGCTGAATGCGTTAGGTTCCGCAGAACAGAAGAAAAATAATAAAACTGCATCTCTTAAACGGACAACGCTGGATTAACAGACCGATGCGAATCAAAAGACTCTTATGTGATGAAGTTGCTGTATATACGTTGTACATACTTGCAACCTACGTGTGAAAGAAATAATCGTCGCTACGTCTATTTACGGTCGGACAGATCCATTCGCGAACACGCGTACTCTTAAAGGCATAAAGACCCCCGAAGATTAAGCCGTTAATTAATAGCACAGCTCGACACCTAGATAATGAAAGGAGATTTGTGTTCGCCGGCGACCCTTTGGCGTCGCAGGACTCACAAACAATCTTTCTTTCAGTACATGTATGAGCTGTACACAGTATATAAGCTAGCCCATCTCAACTTTTACATGACACTGACACAACACTTCGGATCATGAACATTTGATTTTACTAAGTTCCGATGAATGAGCAGGTATCTATGACGCAACAATGTGCGTGTCTCATGGAAGGCGGTGATTCCTATAGCGTCTCTACGGACTACTAATAACAACAGGATTTAACCTTATCGAACGTTTTATTCACTAAACAAACTCCTTTGTCCATTGCCCGCCATTATTAAACAATGTCCATCTTCTCCCTAGAGTCCACACCCCATGACGTCATAGTCCGACACTACAATTCTCACTACAAGCACCCTAGTTTGCCACTGCGTGCGGACGCCTTATGGCTTAAGAATGTCTTTGTGTATCTTTGAACTGGATACATGATTCGTTTAGTCGATTCTTGTTGTTTCTGTTGTCGAAACGGTAGCTCTGTTCGCCATTTATCCTATCCAGTTGTACGGATGTCGTTTGCCCAGTGTAGTTGGTTGTCTGCTCTCAGCGCTAGGAATGTTCCTCAGCTGCTTTGCTCCAAATCTAACGACTTTCTACTTCACCTACGGAGTAATTGCAGGTAAACATACACGCGCTCACTTCCGTATCTCTGGCATATTTTGGAACTTTTGTAACATCATATGATTGTAACATCGTAAGGTAATCGAAGTAAAGGAAAGAAAAAGTAAGGCAAGGAAAGCTCATATAGGTCCATCAAACACTTAATCAAACCTTAATCTTTAGTGGCATAATCCGGGAGTTACAGAATTTTCGTTCTAAATATTTTTTTAAATATTTTCTTCAGACAGGATAAGCAGTGCAATCGCAGAACCTTTTCTTACAGGTTCTGTGACTAGGCAAACGGTTTTCGGTTTGCGATGATGCACCAGGTAAACTCAATGGCATTTTGTCTCTATGCCACCGGTGAAAAACAGTGTATTTAATGACCATACAGTATCCCGACTGGGGAGGGAAGTTTCGAGCGCATTGCAAGAACCGTAGGACAAAGAACTCAAGCAAGGGATAAACTTCTTAAGTTCGTTTTATTTGGCTTTGACACTTGGTGAATTGATTGAATGATTTACATTTTAAGATTATTTGATTCAGATATTCACTCAATCAATGATTGATTCGTACATTCTTTATTTAATTGCATAAGCGACTGTTCTGTTCCTTTTAGGATCAGGCACTGGTCTTTATATTCTATCGGCGAGTATTATTGTCCATCAAAGGATGAGTCGCAACCGGGCTCTGGCGAGTGGCATCGGTTTGCTTGGCTTCAGCGTCGGGGCTGTGATGGGGTCCATCTTGCGCAATTTTCTAATCGAGTTGTACGGTTGGCGAGGCGCCTTTCTCAACCTCGGAGCTATTAGCGCCCAACGCATTCCACTCTGCCTCTTCTTCCGCACGCCGAAGAGATTCACCTCACAGTCCAAGCACACTTCTGAAACCAGCCCACTAAGAACATTTGGTCATGTGATTCGGAAATACCTGAAAGAAACGTTTGACTTTTCCATTTTGCGACAGGCAAGGTATTCTATTTACGTCGCTGCCTACTTTCTGCATTCGTTCTGTTTGTACGGCTACTTGCAGAACACAGTCAACAGAGCAATCCACGTGGGTCTCAGCCGTGACCAAGGAGTGGCCGCAGCAACATTGCTGATTGGTATTGTGGTATCCATCCTGCCTGTTTCCTTCATTGCAAACGTTCGAAAGGTAATCTCGTCTCTCGTTTTTGGCACCGGAATGTTCTGTGCCTTTCTGTCGATCGTCGCGATCTTGATTAATCCAGGAATCATCGGAAAAATGACGTCCGGTGTACTGTTCGGAATTCATCTTGGTATGAACCTGAGACTGTCTTAAATATATTTAAATACTAATATCAGACTCACTGAAATTCATCCAGATACAAACATGAGGTTCGCTGAAATTCATCTAGATATGAGGCAATGCGACGTTTGATCACGCGACGTTTGATCATACGACGTTTGATCACACATCATTAGGTGTAACTACCTTTATTGATTTATTTTAAGTCACGATTTATGAAACAGGAAAACAACTGAGAAGCTTTATTACCGATAAGCTAAGTTTTTACGAGAAACTGAACCTAAAGAAAAGTAAAAGTTCAGAGATTTTATTCGATTAAAGTTTCTGCTTATAAATTGGTTAGATGAGCTCTCACTGGAGAAATGTTATTACCTTTATTCTTCCGTATGTTTCGATGGCACGAGAATTTTCTATCCAGTTGGCGGCACTTCTTTTGTGAAGGATTTTCTGTCCCAGTTAGTGTTTGCAAAAATTCAGCTTTCTCTTTCTTACTGTCTTTCTTGAGCCCTTCAATGAAAAGTCATAAGGTAGAAAGATGGCAACGAAGGAATGACTGGATTCGACAATGCCATCTTTCAGCAACAGTGTGCGTGCGATACCTTCTGTTGGAATATCCCATTTATTCCAAGTGTTCACTGGAAAGAGAGCATCTTGTAAATGCCACTGTTTCCATGTCGACGTCTGTACGCTCGATTTTCAGCATAGATTCAACAAGCATTGGAATGCTTCTTCGACATCTTGCACATGTACATCGTCCAATGCAGGTACACAGCAGACCAAGTCTCGAATTGTATTGTCATTTTTAATGCTTCTTTCAATCTAGGTTAAAAATATCTAACTTATTATAACATAGAATCAAACGGCGTCCAGTTGCATTTCCATTGCTAGATCCTTCTTGGAAAGACCATTGCTGCTAAGTAGAATTTAAGACGCGGGGATATAATTTAATTAATTATTGCACTCGGAATAAATTGTTTTATTTCATCAGACGATCGTTGGTAGTTCAGGTTTTGTTTGGCAAGAGACAGGCAATATGGGCGAATTGGGTTGCAACTGCTACGAAATTGAAAATGAATAGTGGACAGCTGGTAGAAAACTGTTGGAAGCATTTTAAACGTTCCATTGGGTAATCAAATCCTAAACCAGTTGGATTCGGAGGAAAAATGTCACCAGTTTTTTGTGAGCCCAGAGCGTCACACGATGATGTTGCACCCACCAATTCATTGTTGGACGCTTTTGTACAGCCATCAGGACATCATCTGACAGTGAGAACACAACAGCTGCTTGAGTAGCACTTGGAGTAGCTTTGATTTCTTTTACTCCGTGTTTCATGTTTTTCGACGGCTTAACGAGCGAGTGCATTTGCAATAATAACTTCGTGATTGTGTCAAATATCCGTGTTGTCGATGACTTTCTTCTGTTGGTCCGTGCTAAGCACAGCTTTACAACTAAACTGACGATATTTTCTGCAGCACCATTCAACTGTCCCATTCCGATTTTTCCTGTATTTCCAGTATGCAATATAAGAATATCTTTTGATATCTTGAATGTTCCAATTTCTCCATAATACATATTAATATTATGTTTCAGAAAACTACTTGCACAAAAGAAACGACTGACGCCTAGTTGTAATGCCATTTTTGACAATTTCTATTATTTAACACTCTGCCGTTGCCGACAATTTATTTTTTTTTTAATTTTAACAACCAAACGTCGTTATACGAAACACCTAGAGATCAAACGTCATGTGATCAATTGTGCGTGATTAGTGGTTGTGTGATCATAAGGCGTGTCATCTAAAGTCTGATAACCATCTATGAATTATGGCTTTTTAAAGACTCATGTAGGTAGGAACACGACTCTGAAATTCATTTGTGTATGAAGACTAAAATTTCTCTAAGCATGAATATGAGACTCTGAATTAATTTACATATAAGCTAGGGTCTCTGAAATTCATTTAGATATGAAACACAATTTTAAAAAATTTACTGTAACATCCCTGGACTGATTGAAATTCGTTTACAAATGAGCAGATGCTGAGCTATATGCTGTTATGCAGTATGCAGAAAACCTGACTTGCAGAAGCTGTTTTATGTCGAAGTAGAAGTTTCTTTGTTTCTGAAGGTTGTACATTAACCGTCTTTTCCGTCGTCGCAGTTGACCTAATGGGTGTGGCCCTTCTGCCGAGATGTTTAGGAATTCTACAATTTATTGGAGGTTTTGGAAAACTCGCATCACTACCCCTTATTGGTGAGTAGTATGTGTTTGAATCAAGTTAAGTGCAGTCATGTTTAAATTATGCAAGAATTTAATTAGCCAGCTAATGAGAAGATATTATAACCTTCACTCTATTTATTGTTCAGTATCTATATAATTCTTTAATATTGTATATATGTATTCATTCATGCGTGATTTAATCCACATCATGGTGACGAAACGCTCCGTCAGCATTAATCCTAATAAAAGCATTTTCCTTATTAGGCATGATTAGTTTTCCTAAATAGCAAGTACAACAACTTCAAACAAGCGGACAACTTTTCTTAAGGGTTACATATACCTGCCAACGAATCTCATCGATCAGGCGTTCGAGGAGATGATGACATCACCAAGCAACACACGCTTAATGACTGATTCAAATCGTATGTGTTCGGCCTCCATCTCAACATTTGTCTTTGAAAACCACTTTTTCGATGCCCCCATCATAATTTCTCTGTTCACCTGCCCGTTGGGATTGAGTGGCTGAAATGTTTTCTCAGCCATGAGTTACCCTTCCTTAGATGCTCTTCTGGCGAAGACGATAAATCTCGGAGAAGGTGAATATAACAGTAGGGCCACCATTTCCCATTCTTCCGGTGGTCTTTTATAAACCTCGTCCTCGAAAGGGTTGCTTTTCAGGCGGTCTGGGTTAGAAGCTATTTCAGGGACGTAGGTTCCCAGGGATGTACCGGTGTTTTGAAAGATATTCTCCCTGCCCGTGGCCTTCGTGCAGAAGGCAAGTTGTCCTACCGACGAATCAGGCCCCAAGGTAGTCTCTACTTGATCGATTTTGGGCTGCCCTTCCCACTTTTGTAAAGCAACCCGAATTTCCTCGGGGAATCCCCTCTGGGCTTAATCTAACAGGCTTGGCATGGATTTGAACAATTGGATTATCCTATTACCAAAGGCCTCCAGGGAACATTCTAGACAATCCTGTCTCTGTGAGATACCAACTATTAAATTACTTAGGCTTTCCACCCTGTTGCCCATTCTCCCATCGCTCTAGAACTTTTAACATCTCCCATATGGCGGAAGGAGTAGGACTCTCCTCCCCGACGTCAGAGTCAGTACCAACATCCGAAATTCTTTAGCTTACAACAGAACATGACTTTATTGAACAAAAGAAAATCTCAGATCATACAAAATAGTTTTTCATACAAAACACAAAAATTCCTGTTAGGGCTAAAAGATTTTTTTAGATTACTGCCTAGAGAACTCAGCTATAAACCTAAAATGAGTACACTGGCTGTACAAAGTGGGTGAAAAGACCAGACGGCGAGGAATAGGGCTGGCCACCCCTCCTGATATACCGAGGCTAAGACTATTTCACTGTATGAAATTAATTATTTCAGAGTCAGGTGCTGAAATGACACATCACTCCCTGAAAGCAAAACTCTAGAATCCAAGAATTCGCTGTGACATATCTGTAGATGTCACTACCGTAGCTAAGTATAAGCCTAGATGTTGTAAGCTTTTGTTAGGTTATATAGTGCATTGTGTATAACGCTATTAAATTAGGACTAAACTACAGCATAAGAACTTAAAATTAATGCAAGAAAATGCCCAAAATTACGTATTTTGTCATAAAAACCACAGCTTCAGAGGTATTTCGTCTCTGACTCTCGACCAAGGCCTTTGCCTCTAAACCTCACTAAGAGCTTATCTTCTACAGCCCATACAATCTTAACCAGGGGCATTGCCTCTGTACCCCACTGCGACGTAGCCCCCGGGCTCTGTATTACCGTACATAGAGTGTTATGTGTGCAGTTTGGGTTTTCTATATGACTGACGATTACAACAAAGCGTTCGCCATCTTCGGCTGCGGGGCATTCGTGTCTGGCAGTCTCATGGTCGTCGTGGCTTTTATCAGCAGACGCCACCGAAAATCCGTCGCCAAAGACAACCGGTCTTCTGCCTTCAATGAAGACGTTCCCGCATCTACCGGCATCTGAAGAAAAAATATAGCAAGCGATAATGTCTGTGTATTCATGTTTTATGTATTTGTGTGAATGTATTAGGTATTGGTGTTTAGAGTCCTTCTATGTCTGGGTCTACGTTTCGAAGAAGGCCCTACTGTTCATATCTGCCGCAAGTTTAGTGCAGCAAGTAACTGTATGCTAATGTACGGCCGCCATTTTGGCTTGGTCTGACTGATGTGAGAATGACCCATTTGATGTACTCGTGACACGTGTAAATTTACCAGTTGGACATACATGTAATTGATATTCTGACTTTGGGGCCCTTTTATGTCATAGGACGACTATTATGTAATTAAGTTTCAATTAAAAAAATTAGCGTAGTTTTCTAAAAGACCAGCCTACGATTCCTCGCTCAGCCAATGGACACATGGCGTGTTAACAAATGTCTACTACTAATGCTCAAATAGATTATTGTTATAATTAACTGTCTGCTCAATGTTGAAACTAGGCTCAGAGAATCCAGCTAAAGCATCTACAATTAATGTGACTTTAGACTACTCCGTCTGGCAACGTCGTCAAGTCTTTTTCCAGATACTTTGGTTCTGGCGTTGTCTGTCCTTCATTGTTCCAACTTGATCATGTACCCTGTGGGCACTACCACCTGGCGCCGGACCAAGGAGCCTTCGTTTCTGACTCTTCTGAAGGCGAACAGCAACAGCGATCGTTACTCCTAGGCCTATGAGAAGAAAAAGGATTAGAGCTGAAACGTGCATCCAGATGAACCACGACGGAACAGAGGCACGTACCAAATACATTAGGCTCGGAAAGACACGTTGACCTTTACGATATAAAACAAAAATCATCAAAATTAATCTGGCTACTTCTGTATAGGTCACGTTAAGTTAAGCAAGTCGTTCGGTTAGAGCATAGCGCTCGTAATAAGCTGGTGCCCTTCGCTTAGCTTTAGTGTAGCGCTTTTAAAATTATTGAGGCTACGATACGTTGACCTTGTCTGAGAAGTACGCAAGAAATCAACTCAGGTGTTCGTTACGTATGAAATGGGTCTAAAATAGTTCTGTGCATTATTACATGACTAATTTTGCATTAAAAATCTATTTAATTTACACATGGCAGCTAAATTTGAGCTAAGTTTAACTCACAAGTTTTCAATACTTTTCGCGCCGAGATGTAAATGTACAAGTTTTTCTAAGTGACCATATACCCTCGACCCTGTTCAATTTCATTGAATTGATCGGGTGAGATCCTTCGCCAACGCTGCCCTTTTGAATGGGTGCTAAGCCATTTAGGGTTACATGAAAACGGGTTGCTCACACACGGAGATCAAATTCTTTCATCCGGACATTGGCTATGTCATTCTCCACCGACATTCCTCTTTAATTGTCTACATCTCTCTGTCACATCAGGTGTAAGCCTATGCACTTTTCAGGTACATGGAGGCTACCCATTGGCGTATCGAAATAATTCACAAAAGATGGGAACAAGTAAGCATAGCCGTACTAAACTTCTCCGAAACATTTTGAGGTCTTTAAAAATCTTCATGGCTTTGACGAACAGTTTCTTTCGTCGAACATTTTTGCAAATCCTTGTTTGAGTGATGAGTAACTATTGACAATTGTTTGCTGCTCGGCACCATTTTGATTATTTCTTTATCTTTTTTCTGCAATTCATGAGCTCTCCCGACGGGTATTGATCCAAGGGATATACCCAAGAGTGATTCAAGAAAGCGCTATCTAAATAGCCACATAATTAACTCTGACTTATTTAATTTATCACTCATTCATTCCATTGCTCGCTTGCTTACTTACTAACTCGCTCGCTCTCAACGTCGTTCACCCACCAGCCCAGCACTCACCCACCCATCCACTGAGAAACCTATCCTTCCCCACTCTACTGACTGACTGACTGACTGACTGACTGACTCACTGACTCACTGACTCACTGACTCACTGACTCACTGACTCACTGACTCACCGACTCACTCACTCACTCACTCACTCATTGTCCTAAACCTTTTCTGCGAAATTAAGCTGAGGCATCGTTCATTCTGCTTATTTTTCTTAGTGTTTCACTAAGACTGCTTCAAGGCTTCGGTTCTTCGTATTTGTTTTTTTTCAGATTGCATTACTTGCTCTTTAACTAACTGAAAATTATATAGTATAAAAATAAGTACAAATGTTTAATTTAGGTTCTTATGTATATGTTCTGATTGAGTCTGTCAATAACGAACTTGTATCAGTTGCTGACTGGTTTCGTGCTAATAGGCTATCCTTGAATTTACTTAAGACTAATTTTATATTCTTTAGATCACATCGGAAGGTTCTTTGTAAATCAGCTATTAATATTTTTATTGATAATCAACAGATTACTCAAGTAAATTCATGTAAATTTCTTGGAGTCTATATTGACTCTCATTTAATGTGGAAAGAGCATAAATCTCATATATCAAGTAAAATTGCTAAATGTTCTGGTATATTGTCACGTATTCGTCATATCCAACCCCAACAGATATTAATTAATTTGTATTATTCATTGATTTATCCTTACTTATCCTACTGTGACCTTTTATGGGCCTCTAATTATCCTTCGCGTATAAAATGTTTATATGTTTTACAGCGCCGTGTTCTTAGGATAATTACAAAAACTTTCCAAGTGAATGATATTGAACCCTGTTTTGCCAATCTAAATATTTTAAAAATTAATTCCATTAATAAGTTTCAGATCTCTGTATTTATGTACCAATATCAACATAAATTATTGCCATCGAAGTTTGATGGCTACTTCAACATCATCGATCATCACTCATATTTTACCAGGATTCACGGTAATTATTATGCCAGTTTTGCTCGTACCAACACTCGATTATTCAATATTAAATGTACTGGCCCTTCGATTTGGAACGCTTTACCAGTGAGCATTCGTATGTTGTCAAGTTTGAAATTGTTTAAAAGGCAGATGCGCCACTATTTAATAACACTTGTTTGACTGCTAATTTTCTTTTTTTATATATAGGACTGTGTAATACATCGGACTTCTATATCCTTTTATTTTTAGTTTCATTTGTGTACGGATTGTACATAACTTATTTAGTTTACTTATGTAATGATACTTGCTTTGTTTACATTTCGATTGCCATCCTACATTACTGATGTTAATAGGTAACCCTATTTAAGCGGGACTGTGTCCCTTATGGGTTTGCCTTTTGCATCCTGGCAAACTGTATGTTTTATGTGTAACCTGATATGTTGAATTTTGGGATCAATAAAGAGTCAATCAATCAATCAATCAATATATATCCTAAGCTCCCGAGTGAATGTATTATAATTAAACCTCTTACATCGCCTAACTATACTAGACCATTATTGATACCAGAATTTGAATCTTCACGCCCGTATTATGTATGCATAGGCCATCATCAGATTAGTTTTTCTTTGAGAGGGGAAAACAGTTGAGGATCGCTGAATGCAACTAAGTACTGAAACTATCAATGACCTGCTCTTTATATTATTTGAGATATATCTTTTAGTGTTTGACATTTTCATAAATTTTAACAACATGCTTTCAATGCTTATGTTACACGGTGATTTGCTTCTTTCTTTTTTAGTTGCGGGTACAGTACAGTGATGAAAACCTAGCATCCAGGGTTGGTGAGGGGATTGGGACGAACGTTGTGAGATGGTGAAAAGACGGGGACAGGTGTATGGCGAAAACAGGAAGTGATGGATTAGAACTAAAAATGCAGGGTGGGAAATGGGGAAAAGTTTCTGTCCCGGCGTCACTCTCTAGTATAGAGTGCTGAAGCTCTTGTTTGTTCCGGTTGCCAGGGTTGAGACAAGTCGCTCGGTGCATTGTGTGTGTGTTATAAGTAAGTTCTGTGCACCATGATCACCGATGGCGGTTATAAATCGCAGTCTAAGCACCTCTCAAAAGTTTTTAGCAGCCACACCTTTCCTGTAAAGACAATTGTGGCTGCCTTGACAAACTGTCATGCTCAACTAGCAGGGATACAGTCTCAGTTTCGACGTCTAGGTCTCGAGACGTACTTAACTAGACATATGGGCCAACGTCTAGGTCTCACCTCGATACACGACGTCTCGGGTCTCTTAATGATCTCGATTGTTGAGATCTTGTTGTGGGCAAGTCCAGAGAGTAATTGTTTTGACACATTGAAAAACTCGCAATACTGTCCATTGATACTACTGCACGTAGATAGAATATGTAAAGTCGGAAATAAGTTGACCAAGTACGATGCTATCATAAGGATGGTTAATATACTTCAGCGATTAACTTCAGTCAACGGTGTCGCATTTCAAATTTTTAATATTTTATTTTCAACACACCTAACAACTTCCTGCTTCAGAATCAATGTTCAGTATATGCAGCGTAATATCCAAGCAGTAGCTAATTTTACCGAATGATCAGTTTCAAGCAATGAATTTTAGTATACGCTAGCTTACTACTGTGCTAGTTTAGTAATAATAATAACAGTAAAACAATAACAATAATAATAATAATAATAAGAGTAGTAGTAGTACTGGTAGTAGTAGTAGTAGTAATAGTAGTAGTAGTAAGAGCTGAGTACTGACAGTAACGAGGATCTGTTCTTTATCCATAACTTAAATATACTAGTGAGGTATAACTTTGTACTGTTTCACAGTTTAATTCATTATAATAACATGATTTCGGTGATATTGGACGATAAATTGTTTCTTCACTTTAAGATGCGGGGACAGTGCGGGATGAAAATTTATCATGGGGGTATGGTGAAGGGAAAGAGACGATGGTTGCGGAAATGGTGAGGGGATGGGAACAGGTCTTTGCGGGGACGAGAGGGATGGGGATAAAACTAACAATGCGAAGTGGGAATAGGGACACATTTCTGTCCTCGCGTCACTCTCTAGTACAAAAGCGATGCCTGCGCCATCTGACGCCAATGCTCCACTGGAGCAGCATGACATCATTTTCTATTTGCTTCCTATGGGCAATAAGTAGGTCATGCTTTCAAAGGACTCTATGTAAAATTCACTGTGCTTTTAGTGTTAGCAACTGGCCGTAGGCAACGACCAATTATGGAGTTCGCAAGATAAAAAACAAGCATGATTGATACGTAGGCGTGAACTGTACTGCGCGGCAATACATAAGTTCAGCTTTCTGGAGGACTATATAGTGTCACAGATTCAGGTTCAGCTGGCTGCAAGGGGGCCAAATGGCCTGATTAACATTTATAACATCTTGGATGTATGCAGAATGGACAGATGCTTACTGAGGTCCATGAAACTCGATAGTGCACGCCCCTTTAATTGTCCACAAAGGTTCTGTTGATGCCCATCGGATGAAACGAAAACCTTTTACGTTGGACAAGGTTCTGACGTCTATGTCGGCTCTAAGGTCACTAATAACCAATGAGCCTATATATATTAGAGGCCGTCGCTGTCGTCTTGCGGGACACTTCAAGAAGTGACAGTTGAAAATGCATCAGGAAGATTAATAATGGAGATCGGTCGCCAATTCACGCCATCCATAGTGAATGGGATTTTGTTCATGTGCAGATAAGTTTTAACATGTTTGGTGAGCGTGCATTTCATGACAATTATTAGGCTTATTGCTTCGTTGGGAGGTTGTAATCGCGTTTTGTTGAAAGGTGCTTAATAAATTTGAGGGATGACATCTGACTTAGAAAATACCGAAAAGCAATCCACATCTAGGGATTCTCCTTCTTCGGCATTTGAGACAGCACCATCGACAGTTGTTCTGCAGATTGGAAGCGGAGACGCAACGATGGACAAACATAACAGTTCTCTAGATCACCTCAAATGCGAGTCACCGCTGAGTGCCTCGCCAAAACAACGAGAAGCTAGCGTAGCAAGTGTTTTAACAAAAGAAAGCTGGGCTGACTGGGGCGTTGTAGCGTGCGTTTTTCTTACTAACTTAATAGCTTCGCTTGACTTCACTGGGTTTGGAGTCTTTTATTCGTATCTCGTAGAACATTTCGAGGCAACGACAGCCGATGTCGGATGGTGCACCTCTATTAATGGATTCTTCCAAGCTGTTGTCGGTGAGTAGACGTATTCGTGGGTTAAAACCATAACACAATCATGCCGCCTGAAGATATAGAACAGAAACTGGTTTACCGATGACGTACGTTGTACTAAGCTTAGGCCTAAATATGCCAAAGGAAGATCAGTTATGTCAAGCTATAGATCAGCGATTAAATACACGGTGACCTAACCCTAAAATGAAGCTTTAAAACGTTACGAAAAATTTGATATACTTACTCCCTCAGAATCTAGTCTAGCTTCCTGTAGGAAATGTAAGGTTTACTGAAGATAACAGATCGTTGCATAGAGATAATTCGCTGTTTTTCTCTGGGGTCATTATCTCATTCCGATGTCTTCAACATATTCCTTTAGAGGCTGGGTACAGAAGACGCTGCATGGTGCACGACAGCCTCTTCCAACATTGGGAGCACATCATTCCCTCTCTTTTCAATTCATGTGCTTTATCACTGTCTCGCATTTCAAACTTTTAATGTCTCATTTTCAACAACTTTCTGTTGCAGTAACAACAACAGCTAATTTCAGCCCATTCAGCACCCACACAATGATAGATACCTACTGATACCTACTGAGAATTAATGTCATAGCTTACTACCGTGCAGATATATTAATAATAACAATAACAGCAATAGCAACAACAACACAACAACAATAACAATAACAACAACAACAACACCAACAATAATAATAACAATAATAACAATAATAATAACAATAGTTAAAGAATAATAATAATAGTAATAATACGTACCGTCTACTTGGCATCGGAACTTGAGATTAACCGCGTTCATGAATGCATAAGTAAAGAGTGATTTAGACAGAGAAGAAGGTTGCCGGTATTAAGTTGCTAATTGTTAGTAGACTACGGTTATGCTAGTATATGTCGACATAGTACACCAGTTTGATGTCTGGTAGCCAACACTCACCTTGACACAAGTGTCAAGGTGAGTGTTGGCTATCAGACATCAACGTGCTCGTACAAATTCGACACTCGAAGTTTCCCACTCGATACTCGATAGAAGGTAACTCTCAGTAATGCATCAAAAATCACGGTGCTCGTAATATCGATGTTGGTAGTATACTAATGCAACAGTATACAGTATATACGCTAGCCCATCTCAACTTTGACCTGACAATGAAACTGAAACTGACACAACACTTCGGATCATGGACATTAGGTTTTACTTAGTGCCGATGAATCAGCAAGTCTCTCTGACACAACAATGCGCGCGTCTGAAAGATGGCGGTGATACCCACTACATTATTTTACATACAAATGAGCCACGCCTACTAGCAACAGGTCAATCTCTCAGAGACACTTGATCCGTTGTAAATAGATGGTTCTATTGTATAAGCGGCTGCCATTAATCTATAGCAGAATCCAAGCTGTGAAGTAGCACCTATTTGTTAACAGGTACCAACATAGATTTTAAGATTTTAAAATTGTTAGTCCCAGGCCCGTGCTTCTAATTCATGATGCGGATGACAAATGCCATGAGGCGAAGGCCAAGGCCAGATATCGCAATGCCTAGGCAAAGACCACCAAAGACCACCACGTTATCGTAAACAACTGCTAAAGCAGTTGTTTACGATGACGGCGATGATGTGGATGTTGATTATATTGAAGCTCAGACGAGAGTGCCGCTGAAAACATGGGCAATCACATAAATTTTTACAGCAGGATGAGGAACAAAACACGAAAACGGGATATCTACGTCGCTAGGGCCTGATGTATTCATAAGAGAATTCTAGGAGGGGCAAGCACCCTAGTTTGCCACTATGGGTGGAAGCCTTATGGCTTAAGAGTGTCTTTGAGTATCTTTAAAATGGATACATGATTTCGATTAGTCGATTCTTGTTTCTGTTGTCGATCGGTAGCTCTATTGTCCAGTTATCCTATCAAGTCGTACGGATGTCGTTTGCCCAGTGTCCTTGGTTGTCTGCTCTTCGCACTGGGAATGTCTTTGAGCTGCCTAGCTCCGAATCTAACGACGATCTACTTCACCTATGGAGTAATTGCAGGTAGAAATACACGCGTTCACTCCATATCTCAGGATTACTTTGGAATTTTGATAATGTCATGTGATTGTAAAGTAATAGAATTAAAGGAAAGAAAAAGTAAGGCAAGGAAAGCTCATGTAGATTCATCAAACACTTAATCAAACATTAATCTTCAGTGGCATGATCCCGGAATTACAGAATTTCGGTTCTAAATATTCTTTTAAAATATTTCCTACAGACAGGAAAAAGCAGTGCAACTGGAGAACCTTTTCTTACAGGTTCTGTGGCTTGGCAAAAGGTTTCGGGTTGAGATGATGCACCAGGTAAACAATATGTCTCCATGTTCCCCCGTGAAAAACAGTGTATTTAATGACTATGCAGTATTCCGAATGGTGAGGGAAGTTCCGAGAGTATTGCAAGGACCGTCGGAAAAATCAAGCAAGGAATAAACTTCTTAAGGTCGTTTTATTTGGCTTTGTCTCTTGTTGAATTGACTGATTGATACACAATTTAAGATTATTTGATTTAGAGATTCATTCAATTAACGATCGATTCGTACATTCTTTATTTAATTGCATAAGCGACTGTTCTGTTCCTTTTAGGATCAGGCACTGGTCTTTTTATGCTATCGGCGGGTATCATTGTCCATCAAAGGATGAGTCGCAACCGGACTCTGGCGAGTGGTATCGGTTGGCTTGGCTTCAGCGTCGGGGGTATAATGGGGCCCATCTTGACCAATTTTCTAATCCAGACGTACAGCTGGCAAGGCGCCTTTCTCATCTTCGGAGCAATTCACGCCCAACGCATTCCATTCTGCTTGCTTTTCCGTACGCCGAAGAGATTCACCTCACAGTCCAAGCACACTTCTGAAACCAGCCCACCAAGAATATCCCATCAGATGATTCGGAAATATCTGAAAGAAACGTTTGACTTTTCCATTTTGCGACACGCAAGGTATTCTACTTACGTCGCTGCCTACTTTCTGCAGTTGTTCTGTTTGTACGGCTACTTGCAGCACACAGTCAACAGAGCAATCCACGTGGGTCTCAGCCGTGACCAGGCAGTAGCCGCAGCGACATTGATCAGCACCATGTCTTTGGCAGTCAGGATACCAGTCTCCTTCATCTCAAACTTTCCAACGGTAAACTCTTCTCTGGTCTTCGGTACCGGAATGTACTGTGTCTTTCTGTCGATTGTCGCCATCTTCTTCAATCCAGGAATCATCGGAACAATGATATCCGTTGTACTGTTTGGAATTCATCTTGGTAGGAACATCAGACTCTTTGAAACTCATTTAGATATCAAAATCAGACTGACTTAAATTCATATAGATAAGAACACGAAGCTCGCTGAAATTTATGTTGATATGTAGCTGTGGGACGTTTGATTACATTATGCGTCTGATCAAACGACGTTTGATCATATGACGTTTGATCACACATCATTAGGTGTAACTACCTTTATTGATTTAATTTAAGTCAGGATTCATGAAACAGGGAAAACAACTGTGACTGCAAGAGTCAGGAGCTTTATTACCGATAAAGCCAAGTTTTTACGAGAAATTGAAGCTAAACAAAAGTGAAAGTTCAAAAAAGGGTCTATTTGATGAAAGTTTCTGCTTATAAATTGGTTAGATGAGCTATCACTGGAGAAATATTATTACCTCTATTCTTCCGCATGTTTCGATGGCACGGGAATTTTTATATCTAGTTGGCGGTACTTCTTTTGTGAAGAATTTTCTGTCCCAGGTAGCTTTTGCAAAAATTCAGCTTTCTGTTTCTTACTGTCTTTCTTGAGCCCTTCAATGAAAAATCATAAGGTAGAATGATGGCAACGAAACAGTGACTGGATTCGACAATGCAATCTTTTAGCAACATTGTGCGTGCTATACCCTCTGTTGCAATATCCCATTTATTCCGAGTGTTCACTGGAAAGAGAGTAGCTCTGTAAATGCAATTGTTTCCATGTCGACATCTGTACGCTCGATTTTGAGCATAGATTCAACAAGCATTTGGAATGCTTCTTCGACATCTTGCACATGTACATCGTCCAATGCAGGTACACAGCAGACCAAGTCTCGAATTGTATTGTCATTTTTAAATGCTTCTTTCAATCTAAGCTTTAAAAATCTAACGTATTATAATTTGACATAGAATGAAACGGCGTCCATTTGTATTTCCATTGCTAGATCAGTCTGGGTAAAAAATCATTGCTCCTAAGTAGAATTTAAAGACAATGACGCGGGGATTTAAATTACTTAATTACTAAACTCGGAATAAAGTGTTGTATTACACCAGCCGGTCGTTGGTAGCTCTGGTTTTGTTTGGCAAGAAACCGGCAATATAGGCGAATTGGGCTGCAACTGCTACGATATTGAAAATGATTAGTGGACAGCTGTTAGAAAACTGATGGAGCCACTTTTAACGTTCCGTTACTTATCAAATCATAATTCAGTTGGTTTTTGAGGAAAATGTCCATTTTTTCATGATCTCTGGGCGTCACACGAAGATGTTGCACACACCGGTTGATTGTTGGACGGTTTGGTAGGGCCATCAGGACCTCATCTGACAGTAAGAACACAACAGCTGATTGAATAACACTTGGAGTAGCTTTGATTTCTGTTACTCGGTGTTTCATGTTTTCGACGCCTTAACGTGCGAGTGCATTTGCAACAATGCCTTCGTGATTGTGTTGAATATCCGTGTTGTCGATAACTTTCTTCTGTTGGTCCTGTGTTCGCGGTAGGCAATATAAGAATAGCTTTCGATTTCTTGAATGTTCCGATTTCGGTCTCCATAATACAAATTAATAGTCTTTTTCAGAAAACTACTAGCACAAATTAAACGACTTACGCTTAGTAGTAATGCGACGTTACGACAACTACATAGAACCGACTGACTACTACTGTTAAATACAGAGACATAAATCGGGAACATAGTTTCACCTAAACTTCTTTCTATGCGTGAATTAGAATAATATTTAGCAATTTGCCATTTTTGACAATTTGTATTATTTAACGCTGCGCCTTTGCCGACAATTTTATTTATTTTTTGTTTTAACATACAAACATCGTAATACCATACACCGAATGATCAAACATCGTGTGATCAATTGTGCGTGATTAGAGGTTGTTTGATCATAAGGCGTGGCATCTAAAGTCTGATCACCAGATATGAATTAAGGCTCTTTACGATTCATGAAGATATGAACTTGACTCTTTGAAATTTATTTATGTATGAACAAGAGACTGAAATTTCATTAAGCGTGTACACGAGACTCTGAATTCATTTACATATAAGCTAGGGTCTCTGAAATTCATTTGGATGTGAAACAATTCTTTTAAATTAATTGTAACATCTCTGAACTGTTTGAAATTCGTTTACGAATGAGCAGATGCTGAGCTATGTGCTGTTAAACAGTATGCAGAAAACCTGGCTGGCAGATGTTGTATTATGTCGAAGTAGAAGTTTCTTTGTTTCTGAAGGTTGTACATTAACCGTCTTTTCCGTCATCGCAGTTGACCTAATGGGTGTGGCCCTTCTGCCGAAGTGTTTATCAATTCTGCAGTTTATTGGAGGTTTCGGAAGACTCGTATCACCACCTCTTATAGGTGAGTAGCATTTGGTTTGAGTTAGGTGCAGCCATGTGTTAATTATGCAAGAATTTAATGACCAGCTAATGAGAAGATAATATAGACTGCATTCTATTTAAATGTTCTGTATCTATATAATTCTTTAATATTCTATATGCATTCATTCATGCGTGATTTAATCCAGATCATGACGAAGCGCTCCATCAGCATTAGTCCTAATAAAAGCATCTTCCTTATTAGGCATGATTATTTTTCCTAAATCGCAAGTTCAACAACTTCAAACAAGCGGACAACTTTTCTTAAGGGTTACATATACCTGCCAACGAATCTCATCGATCAGGCGTACGAGGAGATGATGACATCACCAAGCAACACACGCTTAATGACTGATTCAAATCGTATGTGTTCTGCCTCCATCTCAACATTTGTCTTTGCTCATGAAAACCACTTTTTCGATGCCGCCATCTTAATTTCTCTGTTCACCTGCCCGTTGGGATTGAGTGGCTGAAATGTTTTCTCAGCCATGAGTTACCCTTCCTTAGACGTCTTTCTGGCGGTGACGATAAATCTCGGAGATGAATGTAACAGGAGGGTCGCAATTTCCCATTCTTCCGGTGGTCTATTATAAACTTCGGCAGCAAGACTTCCAAAGGGTTGCTTTCCAGGGTTCGAAACTATTTCATGGACGTAGGCTTCCAGGGGTGTACGGGTGTTTTGAAGAACATTCTCCCTGTCCGTGGCCTTCGGGCAATTCATCCTACCGACGAATCAGGGCCCGTGGAGGTGGCCTCTACTTGACCGCGTTTGGCCTGCTCTTCCCACTTTTGTAAAGGGACCCTAAATTCTTCGGGGAATCCTCTCTGGGGTTAATCTAACAGACTTGGCATGGATTTGAACAATTGGTTTATCCTATCACCAAAAGGCCTCCGGGGAACATTCCAGACGATCCTGTCGCTGTGAGTTACCAACTATTAAATTACTTAAGCTTTCCACCCCGTTGCCACTTCTCCCAGCGCTCCAGAACTTTTAACATCGCCTATTCGGCGGAAGGAGTGGGATTCTCTTCCCCGACCTCAGAGTCAGTACCAACATCCGAAATTCTTTAGCTTCCAACAGAACCTGACTTTATTGACAAAAGAAAATCTCAGAACATACAAAATAGTTTTTCATACAAAACATAAAAAATTCCTGTCAGGGCAGAAAGATTTTTTAGATTACTGGCTTACTTGAGCCACCTAGAGAACTCAGCTTTAAACCTAAAATGAAAATGAGTACACTGGCTGTAGATTGTGTGGGCGGAAAGACCAGACGGCTAGGAATAGGGCTGGACACCTGATATTCCGAGGCCATTTCGCTGCATAACATTTATAAGAAGCCGATGTGACTTGTCTGCATATGTCATTACTGCAGCTAAATATAATCCTAGATGTTGTCAGCTTTTTTTGTTGTGCAGTATCCATAAAGCTGTGAATCTGGACTAAAACGCAAAATAAGAACCTGAAACTAATGCTAGAAAATACCCTACTTCGTCATTAAGAATCCCTCCGATTCAGAGGAATTTTACACGTGACTCTCAACGAGGGGCTTAATGAGTGCTCAGCTCCAACAAGCCCGTATAATCGTACATAGGGTGTTCTATGTGCAGGTTTAGTTTTCGATATAACTCACGATTACAACAAAGCGTTCGCCATCATCGGCTGCGGGGCATTCGTGTCTGGTTGCCTCATGGTCTTCGTGGCTTTTACCACCAGACGCCACCGGAAATCCATCGCCAAAGACAACCAGTCCTCTACGTCGACGAAGAAATCCCCGCATCTAGCGACATCTGACGAACAAACGTAGCAAGCGATAATGTCTACATTCATATTTATATGTGTGCGAATGTATGTTGGGGTACGTCTGAGTCTGCGTTTCATAATATTTCATGTCTGCCGCTGGTTTTGAGCAGTAAGGGACTGTATGCTAATGGACAACCGCCATATTGGTTTAGTCTTACTGATCTAAGAATAGCCCATGTGACATACGCATGTCATGGGTAAATTTACCGGTTGGATAACCATGTAACAAAAAATCCTGAGTTTCATGTACTTTTCCGATTTTGGACCAGTATTTTCTATGGAGCATAAACTGTTCACTGCCAAGAGGTTTTTCCGAACAACCGCTCATACCGAGCAGCTTCAGGTAGCTGCAAATGCAAAACGCTCTACGGATGAACAACCAGTCATTAGGAATACATACATACATACATACATTAGAGTGCATTGTCGCCTACTACAGTCGCCTAGACTGTCTGCAATCTTCTCCTCAGCGCATTACATACAGATCAGTGGTTCTAAAAACGACTCATTTTAGATCACAGTTGCCAGTGTATGATATTACATCAGATAATATAGTCTCGAAAGTCACGAGGCCCTTGCTTACTGCTAGAAGCCCCTTCAAGAAACCTTGGCTATAGGACCCCGCTAAAATTAGCATTACAAGCATTATATTATTCAGACCTCAATAGGTTTTGCATATATTTCAACTATAACCTATTCAGGCATACAAGAAAATGGATGACTATTAGGCCTATTTAATTAAGTTTTAATTTTGAAATCAGCGTAGTTTTTCTTTTAAAACCCAGAATGTTCAAATAAATTATTGTCACAATCAACTGAATGCTCAGAATTGAAAACTAGGCTCAGGGAACCCAGCTAACGCATTTATGACGACAATGTAACATAATAGTATATAAAATTTATATTTCGTTGGTTAATATATCCGCAGTCCAACGCTGGTGAAATATAACAGTTTTCCAATCGATAAAGAAGACAAACTAAACGAATGTGAAGACAATATTACACTATACGTATGGCAGGTCTACAAGCATCGTAATGGAGGGGTGCCGAATGATGTTAATGGGAGCGAAAGAAACAGACAATGGACTGATGAGGTGGATGCAGAAGATACGCGAAAATCTTGAAAATGGTCGTCCATAATAGACCCGCAAAAATGAACCTACTTTGGATCCGTGACTGCCCTTGTCTCATCTATCCGCATTTGGCATGACGCTTCCCATCCCCTGCTTCAGACGTCCGCACTCAAACGAAGTAGTAGGGCTTAGATTAGGCCGCCTTGGTGATCATGCAGGGCTGACAGTGCTACCGGGTAATGTGTTTTGGCATTGCCGCGTTCATCAAAAGGAAGCTAATAAGATCCATCGCAGTACAGATCGTATACTATGTGACTGAAAAGGGTGTTTAAGATCCGGACATTGGCTTAATTCCTTCCCATTGTTTGCATTTTAGTGATCACTCCTTTCTTTGTGGACGTAATTCATGATGTATGCCCCAAAGTAATGCCTAGATTGAGCAGATACTTAAAAGTAACAAGAACGTCGCAAAGCATCAATTATCTGGAAACACAACAAATTCGTTGTAAACCTCATCCAGAGGTTCGTTGCTAAACAGAATAAGCTAAATATGGACCTTCATGCAACTAGCAAGGAGGTCTAGGAATTAACAGCTTGACGTTGCATCGTGGTCACAGCTGCGCTCAGATGAATTTGCCAGCACGAGGAGAGTGTGCAAGAGAGAGATGAAAGAAACACAGAATGAGAGAGAGAGAGAGAAAGAGAGAATTGCTTTCTCAGCAGACATTTCTGTCGTGAAAGTCTGAATTCTGCATGCTACGAGCGCTGCCCGGCGAAAGCTCTTGTATCAGTCAGGTGATACAGTTTTGGCCTCCCCATTCCGAACTCGATTCAGATCTCGAGTTAAATTGCGAATATGAGGCATTCAGCCTCTATGTTACCTTACCTTACCATCTCTTTTGGCGGTTCCACCGTGTATCTTTGCTGTCCCACTGTGTCTACTGGTAGTTTTAGGGCGTCTCTTAGCTGTTCCACATTGTCTCTTAGTTGTCTCATCACTGTGTCTCTTGGTTTTCCAGCCGTGTTCCTTGAAGGAAGACCTTTAAACGACGGGTCTGAGTTCCCACAAGGCCTCACTGAAACAGTCTGCCGGTCTGAAACATAAAAACAGGAGTCCAGAATACCATGATTTTGATGTAAGCGAAGAAACGATACTTCTGATTCTTCGCCTGCGTTCCTTAGATGAATCTACTTGTGAAAAAGACAAGTCACAAGAAAGGTTTGCTCTTCATGCGCGAAACGTGTCCCTTTATCTCTTAGATACGCGAGACGTTACCCGCTGCCTCTTGTGCCTTAGTCCACTTTCTAGGTAAATATGTTGATCGTGAATGTGAAAAGATCTGAAGTCAGGTATCGTTTCTAAGTAGTCGTTTTCTAGGTCAGTGTTAACCCGAGTAACGGATGACTTGGAAAACTCAGTGTTTTCTGGCCCAATGTAACTTTGTCTCTTGGCCCTGCTCTCTGTAACCCACAGTGCAAAATTACATCCATCCGGCGATGTTCTCTTGGCTTGTCGAGCTCCTTCTTGCGGAAGTCTCGAAGCACTTTGTCGTCTTTGATATGTCTGATCGGGACGCTCTCTCTAAGATTTGCAGTAAGTCGCTACTTCCTTAAGTCTATCGTCATATAGTTCTCTACCAACAAAAGCTCCTAGGTCCGATGGTCCTGTGCCTGTAGATGGTCCTAAACCTGATGGTCCAATCCCTGTACTCGGTCCTATTAAAGATGAGCCTGTATGTGGTCCTTCTGTGTTATCCATTAGTCGTTTGAATCCGATCAGGCATCTATGGTCCGACTGTTGTCTCTGGAAACTTCACTTTGACGAAGGGGTGGATCAAAGCGCCGTCTGATAAGTGCGTTGAGGGCATCATAATCTGGTTCCGGTGTGGTTGATTTGTTGTTTTCTTCGCCATTTTCTAATCGATTGATGCTCGTCCTTCCATCTGAAGGGTTGCCCTGGCCAGTTCCCATTTGTCCATTTCTGGTCACTTTTCTCATCGGTTCATCTGAATGTCCACTGTTTTCTCTTATGAAAAAGATCATCTTAATGGTTCAATTGGACTCTAAAAGTTTCAGGTGTGCGACCTCATCGTACGGTCCATTCCATAGCCTTGCTCCACATCCGCCTCCACATTCTCCTCCAGCTTTTACGTCAGAACGGATATGACTTGGCTTATGCTCTTTCCAAGTCGAACTAGGTATCCGAACCGCTTGCTGGTAAAACGTGGCAAACTGCTGAAAAAAGCCTTGCCGACCATTACAAGCTCAGAGACACTCCGATCTTGATTACCTCGGCAATTTTCTGGTATCTTTCTTTGGCCGACGTAGTCACGATCAGCCGCCTCGAAGACCTTGAATCGACACTGCTAATACGACGATCATACTCATACTTTGCCATGGTAATGCTGTGTACGTAGCGATATTGTGCCGGCTGGTAGATGTTGAATTCCAATTGCTAGCTCCATCAATTCTTGAAGCATAGCTGCTATGACCTCTTAAGGGTCCACCAAATGTTGCGAATTGCCAGTATACTAGTATCAGGCATCATCGTCAAGTCCTTTCCCAGATCCCTCTGGTTCTGGCTGTTCATTCTTCTAACTTTACCATGTACCTGTGGGCTCTACCGCCTGGCGCTGGGCCAAGGAACCTTCGTTTACGGCTCTTCTGATGGCGAACATCTACAGCGATCGTTATTCCTAAGCCGATGAGCAGGAAAACGATTCCAGCGCCAGCGTAGATCGAGATGAGCAATGACAGAACTGGTGGCGCGTACCGAATGCACCAGGTACGGTAAGACGCGTTGAAAAATTTTACCTTAACGATATAGGCCTTTAACAAAGCGCACCAAAATTAATCTGGCTACTTATGTACAGGACACGTTAAGTTAAAGAAGTTGTTCCATTAGAACATAGGCTCATGAATTAGCTGATGCCCTGCTGTTAGCTTTAGTGTAGGATTTAGAAATTTCCGAGATTATGATTACGATGACCTTGTCTGAGAAAACCAGCGAAGTCCGAAAAATCATTATGCTATAAATCTACTCAGAAGGCCGCTACGCATATGTATATATTCGTTTATCTATTCGTTTATTCATCAAAATATTCTGGGTGACATACCGCACCAGAATTTACAAGAAGTTTATAACATAACATTAACAAAAGAAACGACAATAAACATAAGGATGATAATAATAGGGCAGAAATGCTTTTATCATTAATGTAATATCAATCAAGACATGAGATATCAATCATCGTGTAACAATTACAAGTGTTAATATACGTTTTTATATAGCATACGTGTTATAAAGTTTTTATGGTCTTTAACAGGTAAAGAATATTTATGAGCTCTTTCTCGCAAATTATATTGTTGTCTTTTTACATCCGGTAGTAATGGATGTAACACGTGCATGCCATCATTTATTATGTTATGAAATAGCTTATCATCATGTAATTCTACAATTTCGTTAACAATCGGAAAGGAAAAAGAAACAGATCGAAATAGTTCTGTGCATTATTTCCATAGGGATTGCAATATATCACTCAAGAGTTCCAGTGTTAAATAAACTTCAAGCTACACGACTAACTTTGAATATAAAAATTTATTTAATTTATACAAGACAGATACGTTTGAACTAAGTTGAACTCACGAATTTTCAAAACCTTTAGCTCCGTACTAAGCTTCGACGAAATTCATTTTGAGGTCTATTTTTATTCATCATTATTTTTACGACAATTTTATGTCGTCTAAAATATCTATAACTCATGTTTTCAATGATGAGCAACTGTTGACCATCGTTTGAGGATCAATGCAATTCTGAATGATTTTGTTATCTTTTTCTGGCAGACCTTGCTCTCACGACAGATATCGATCCATGGGAAATACACACGCGTTCGATCACCCACCCGCCCACCACCCACCAACCCATCCATTGACCCACCCACCCGTCCACTCTCACTCACTTCCTCCCTCACTCATTCGCTAGCTCGCTAGCCCGCTGGCTGGCTCGCTGGCTCGCTCACTCATTCATGGTCCTAAACCTATTATTCGAAATTAGGTTTTTTCTTAGCGTATCCCGAAGACTGCTTCAAAGCTAAGGTTCTTCAAATTTGTTATTTCAGATAGCAGTGCTTGCACTTATAATTAATAGTTATAACTGAAAAATATAAAAAATAAATATACGTCTTAATTTAGGTGCTTATATGTGGCTTAGTTTCACCAGTCAGTGTATTATAATTAAACCTAACTGCTTGGCCTTAAGTGATTCCAGAATTTGAACATTCATGTTGGTATTGTCTAAGCCAATATAATCTGCGCCTGTGAAGTCATCAAAAGTAAATCTCAGATAAGTCATCTGTTAAGTGAAAGAATAATTCATTTCATTAGTTTTATTGTTCATTTTATAGGTCTATGCTTGCTTTCGTAGTTTTGCCATGATTTGAGTAGGCGGATATAGGTCTATAACTAACACAGAGGCGATTACTGCGCCCTCCAACGAGAGCCGCTGCGATGCAGGAGCGTGATATAGCTTTTTATGTTTGCCACCAAGGTGCAATATGCATGTACAGGCCATACTTCCTAATTACGCTATATGCAATTACTCTTCTGCTAGTCATCGACCGAAGGGCACGACGTACCAATCATGATGTAAGTTAGATCAAAGTACAGGTCTAACTGATACGTATACGCGAACTGTACTGCTTAACAATCTATACAGGACTACAGTGTTACAAGTTGCCATCTGCAACAGCGTGACTTTGGTACGACGCCAAAAGGTCTTACAAATATCTATGTTAACTTCAATGTATGTGGAATAGACAGATGTTTACAGAGGTCCAAAAAGTTTATATCGGTTCATTGCAATACCTTATCAAAGCAAGTTTTGGGTTTTGATGAGCATACGAAATCAGCATAATTCCTGACGGAGATGAATTGACAATCTTTATTATTTCTGCATTTATTAGGCGCCACTATCTAATGACTTAGCATCAATCGATGGCGCCGAGCAACTGTGAGTTGAGGACTTTCTCAAGGTCCCTACACAGTAACCGTCTTGGAGGAGGCTCGAACCCGTACTCTCCGCGTTACAAGCCGAGCGCTCTGTCCAATATACTACCGTGCCCCTGCGACATCTAGAGTAAATGGAATGTTATGAACGTGCATATTACTTTTAAAATTCGCCAAGAGCGTACATTTTATGGCAAATATTGGACTAAGAATGCTTCTTTGGTAGGTTGCAATCGCGTCTTGTCGGGAGACGCATCATAAATCTCAGCCATGAAAACTGAATTAGGAAGAACCGAAAAGCAATCCACATCTGTCGATTCTCTTCCTTCAAGATTAGAGACCGCGCCATCGACAGTTGCTCTGCAGCTTGGAAGCGGAGACAAAACCACGGACAACCAGAACAGTTCTCCAGAACACCACGAATGTGATTCATCATTGAGTAACTCGCCAAAACAACTGGAAGCCAACGTAGCAAGTGCCTTAGTAAAGGAAAGCCTGGCTGACTGGGGCGTACTAGCATGCGTTTCTTTTAGTAATTTTATACTTGCGCTTGACATTACTGGGTTCGGAGTCTTCTATTCTTATCTCGTGGAACATTTCGAGGCAACGACAGCGGATGTAGGATGGTGCTCCTCTATTAACGGATTCTTCCAAGCTGTTGTCGGTAAGTATCCTTATTCACTTATTCGTCACTCCAAACAAAAACACAATCATACCACCTGAGGAAATAAAAGAGAGACTTGTTTGCCGTAGGTGTACGTTGCGTCCTTCCCACATTCAGATCCGGCATAATCATCCCAAGCAAGATGCAGTAACGTTAAAGTACAGGATATGCGATTCAGTATTCGGTGGCTCTAACCCTAATTTGTCGCTTTAAAGCGGTTTTAAGAACTTGCTACAGGCCCTGCTTGCTTCCCGAGGTTGTAATCTTGCGCCCGCTAAAAATATGACGTTTCCTCAAGACAACAGATCGTTCCCTGGAGATAAATGGCTGTTTCTTAGGAGATATTATCTCCTTCCGAACTTCCTCTAAATCTTCCTTTGTAGACTGCGTACATTAGAGGCTGCATGGTGCACGAGAGCATTCGCTAATAGCTGTCTATGTTCGCTTAGATATTATTGCTATCGGTGCTGTTGTGGTGCAGCACACTGCAGCAAAGCTTTATAAGTTGCAGACTGAAATGCTAGGCTGTGCAGGGACAGCAAGAGCTGGATCATCTTTGTGAGTGGCATTGAGCTTCTGCCAACATTACTCACACATCATTTTCCCTCTTTTCAATTAACGTGCTTTGTCGCTGTTCATTCTCTGCAACCTTTATTTCTCTTCTCACGAACGAACTCAAGTAATTATTAACAATTTTAAAGTAAATATTTCTGTTGGTCCCTTACTAAAACTTTAGGCTTAGTGAACCTTCGCCTTCCATGGTATGGACTCATCCTGTGTAAGGTAGTGTTACTTTAGAGTTGCGGGTCTACACGACTAAGTTTTAAATGCTTTTGATTGTTGTACATTTGCTTTATTTGACAAGTGTGTTTGTCCTCAATTGGTGACAACTGGTAGCACAAAGCACGGTAAAGGGTTTTGCTTTCTATGCACAGAAATTTTTGTTATTACATTACGAAGAAGTGGCAGTTGGAAGCATCATAAAACTGATGTGCGAAATGCATTTAGTGAGCATCTAAAGCAGTCGGACGATCCTGCTGCAAGTAGAACACGTCTTTTGAATATGTTGAGGTACGTTTAGAAGCGACCCGTTCTTCAGAGTCTTATTCTTTTCAAAGGTTTATTCTCACATAGACAATGAGTTTAACGCTTACATATCCTGTTTCCAATCATGTGACAATAAACTGGCCCTCTGAAGTCAGCATCAGCTGTGTAGCCCAAGCTTCAGTTGTCTCCACCATCATGTCCATTCCAGCAACAGGCACATCATCAGAAAGGTTTTTTCTTTGAGAGAGGAAAGCTGTTGAGAATCGCTGAATGAAACTAAGTAGGACTACTGAAACTACCAATGATCTGCTATTTATACAAGAATTAAACAAATTATTATTAGCTGAGATGTATCTCATGTAGTTTAACATTTTCATAGCTTTTGATTACAGGTTTCAATGAATATGTTGCACGGTGACTTGCTTCATTCTTTTAAGTTTTGGGAACAGTGGAGGGATGAAAATCCAGCATGCAGGAATGGTGAGGGGATAAGGATGTAGGTTGCGGGGATGGTGACAGGGCTGAAACGGGTTTCTGTGGTATTGGATGAAAGGGGATAAAACTAGTAAAATGCGAGTTAGGTAATGGGGACGCATTTCTATCCCCGCATCACTCTCTAGTATAGAGTACTGATGGGCCTGTATGTTCCGGCTGCCGGCGATAAAGACAAGCCGCTCAGTGCATTGTGGGTGTTAAAAGTAAATACTGCTCACCATTGTCACCGTAGGTGGTTATATATATCATATTCTTAGCAGCTCTTGAAAGTATTAAGTGGCCACTCGTTTTCTGTAAAATGAAATGTGACCACCTTTACAAACTACCAAGCCTTTACAATAGGCAGGCTGAACTAACAGGGATTCAATTTCGGTTTCGTCTCGGTGTCGTTCGATAAAGCCTTGTGGGCAAGTCCAGAGATTCAATCTCTTTGACAAACTGAAAAACTCGCCCACTGCTAATGCCACACTTACAATATGTATAGTCGGAAATGAGGTGCGTGAGTACGATATTATTATAAGAACAGTTACTTCGTCAGCGATTAACTACAGTCCACTGTTTCGCATCTCAAGTTTTTAAAGTCGTATTGTCAATACACCATAACTACATACTCCTTCAATTGCAGCAATCCGTTTACATAGGGAAAAGACACCTAATGACTAGTTTTAACCAATGAACTTTAGTACACCATAGGTTACTACTGTGCCGGTATTAAAATAGTAATAGGAAAATATAAATAGTAATAAAAGATTGATATTAATATTACTTACTCTCTACTTGACATTCGGCACTTGGGTTCAACCGTGTTCATGAATGCAAAATTAGAGACTGATTTCGGCGCAGTAGAAGACTGCAGGTATTTAGTTGCTAATTGTACATCAATAGACTTCCTGGTATTCTATGACATATTGACCAAATACACGAGTAGAAAACAATGACTTGGAGATCTGTTTGACCTAATGTATTAACTTTCTGTATAATTCAGTAATTTCATGTCACTGCTATTTGATCCTATGTTCCAGGACCACATAGCAGACTGAAGACTAAAACTTTTTTGCCCGTATGCCATTGTGTATTAACAGTATCTACTAAGTTACTGACTACTCGTACTCAGTCTTGTCTCTGAGACTAAACATCTCGGTCTCGTCTGGGAGTCCCTAAATCTTGGTCCTGGTCTCGTCTCGAAATCCCAAGAGCTCGATCTCGGTATCGTACAGGGCTTTTAGGTGAATGTCTCTGACGTCGTCTCGGTTATCGGACAAACGGTCTCCAGGGCATACCTCTAAACTATACATTAAATTTAGATTTTGTATGTGCAAAATAACAGCTTAATATGAAGCTTTCTGCTTACTAATAACTTTGGCAGCATTTTATCAGAGATTCAGAGATTTTAGACCAGATATGTAGGGGACTTCGCGCACATCCAGCGTCAACGATGGCTGTTGTCTACGCTTTTGCACATTTAGATAAAATGGTTCGTCATGCGAGGAATTTTGTCGATGAGTATCTCATTTTTGGAAATCTACTGTATACAACTCAGCATTCAGCAGTTTTTTAGCTGCTTTAGATTTTGTCTCTTTTGGACGATATTTGGTTGCAAATCATCGATTCCAGGATCGCCATTTTTAATTGGTCGACCATTAATAATGGGCAAAATGCAAACTGATTTTGACAGACCTATAGAAGTTAACGAGGCCGAAACCACAAGTCAAACTGGCGACGCTCAATATCAATTTCGACTGTGGATATACGTTAGACTTTAAAATGGATACGTCAACTCGATATTCGAAATTTTTAACTCTATACTCGACAACAACAAACTCCCCACAAATCCCTCAGAGACAACCCAACCACTCACTTCTGCTGCATCCTGCAGTACCGTGACAGATAATATGCTAATGTAAAGATGCACGCATACATTATGTTTCCGAAACCTTTCTCGATTGTGGCCTGGCACTGAAACTTGACACAACACTTCATCATTACTAAGAGCTGGTGAATTAGGTGGTCTGCCTGAGTGAGTGTGAGGGAATGCGCAGATATTCATTACTTTTCATATTCGTATACAATGTATGTTTCATTCATTCTTGTTGTTTCTGTTGTCGATCGATAGCTCTGTTCGCCAGTTATCCTATCCAGTCGTACGGTTGTCGTTTACCCAGTGTCCTTGGTAGTCTGCTCTCAGCGCTCGGAATGTCCTTGAGCTGCCTAGCTCCGAATCTAACAACGATCCATTTAACCTACGGAGTAATTGCAGGTAAACATACATTCGCTCACTCCATATCTCTGAATTACTTTGGAATTTGGTAAAATGATATGATTGTGACGTAATGGAAGTAAAGAAAAGATAAGATAAGGCAAGAAAAGTCAACATAGGTCCATCAAACACCTAGGACTACTCAAACATTGATCTTTAGCGGAATATTCCGGGAGTTAAAGGATATTTTGGTACCAAAGATTCCTCAATGAATTTCCTTCAGACAAGAAGAGTAATGCAACTGGAACATCTTTTCTTACAGTTTCCGTGGCTTGTCACAGGATTTATCATTTCAGATGACGCACCAGGTAAACACATTCGCAACATGTCTCCATGCCACCCGTGAATAGCAGTGGCATTTATGACTATAAAGTGTTCCAACTGGTCAAGCAAGTTTCGACTGTGTTGAAAGAACCGTCGGACGAAAGATTAAAGCCGGAAATAAACTTTCAAAGTCATTTTATTTAGCTGTGTGACTTAGTGAATTGACTGATTTATTTAGATTCACCGAAGATGTCGATCTGGATGCGTTAGATTATTTTATTAAGGGATTCATTCAATTTATGATTTATTCGTTCGTTCTTTATTTAATTGCGTAAGCTAGTGTTCTGTTCCTTTTAGGATCAGGCACAGGTCTTTATATGCTATCGGCGAGTATCATTGTCCCGCAGAGGTTCAGTCGTAATAGGACTCTGGCGACCGGAATCGGTTGGGTTGGCTTGAGCGTCGGGGCCATGATGGGGTCCATCTTGACCAACTTTCTAATCCAGTCGTACAGCTGGCGAGGTGCCTTCCTCATCCTCGGAGCAATTCACGCCCAACGCATTCCATTCTGCCTCTTCTTCCGAACGCCGAAGAGATTCACCTCACAGTTTAAGCACACTTCTGGAACCAGCCAACCAAGAATATTCGGTCAGGCTATTCGGAAATACCTGAAAGAAACGTTTAACTTTTCCACTTTGCAGCATGCAAGGTTTTCCATTTATGTCGCTGCCTACGTTCTGCATTCGTTCTGTTTGCACGGTTATACGCAGCACACAGTCAATAGAGCAATCCACGTGGGTCTCAGCCGAAACCAGGCAGTGGGCGCAGCAACATTGATCGCCACTATGTCCTTGGTAACCAGGCTGTGTGTTTCTTTCATCGCAAACCTTCCAAATGTAAACTCTTCGCTGGTTTTCGGCAGCGGAATGTACTGTGTCTTTTTGTCGATCGTCGCGATCTTCCTCAATCCAGGAATCATCGGAACAATGACGTCCGTTGTACTGTTTGGAATTCATCTTGGTATGAACCTGAGACTCTTTTAAATTTATTTAGATATTAACATGAGGCTCGCTGAAATTCATGAAGATACGATCATGGGTTTTGCTGAAATTGCAGAAGATATGAGGCTATGCCAGTTTTATAACACGTCAATGATCACGCATCGTTTGATCACATGCACTTTGGTATAACGACCTTCATTAATTTAACTTAAGTCACGATTTATGAAGCAAGGAAAAATCAATGTAACCACGAATGTTAGAAGATTTATTACCGGCTAAACTTAGTGTCACCGAGAAATTTAAGCTAGAAAATTTGTAAAAGATTATATACGTCTTTGCTAACAGATCATAGATGGGTATTTTTTATTGAAGTGTCTGATTAAGAATAAGTTATGTGAACTACAGCCTGAAGAAATCTTATTACATCTCTTATCGCCTAAGTTTCAATTGTATGGGAAATTTTTCTATTCTGTTGGCTTTACGTCTTTTGTGAATGACATTATGTTCCAGTTACTAATTGCAAAACGGAGGCCGTGAATTTAATTTCCGTCTTTCCTGAACCCTTCAATAAAAAGCCATAAGGATATTGAATCCTATATCAACTATATTTGTTTGTTCTTGAGATTCTTTCTGTTGGCATGTCCCGTATATTCGCGAGTGTTCACTTAAGAGAGCATCTCTGTAAATGCGAATGTTTCCACGTCGACATCTGCCTCTAACGTACATGTTTTCAAAGTATGTTATCAGTTCATCGATTGTCGGCATAGGTTTGGCCAGCATTTAGAATGCTCTTCGACATTTGCACAGTTGCCAAGGAAAACGCAGGTAGACACCGAACAAAGTCTTGAATTGTGTTATCGTTTTTATATGATTCCTTCAATAGAAGGTCAAAAATCTTTCGTAATGTACTTTGACAAATATATAAGTAGCAAGCAGTCATACTTGCATTGCTAAATGCTTGCTTCTGGTGCTAACTCGAAGTCAAGCACAATAACAGCAAAATTTGCACCTGGATTAAGGTATCTTAATTCTCACACCAGACCGTCTTACGTAGTTCGGGTTTTACTTTGGCAAGAGACAACAGAGACCAACTGGGTTATAACTGCTACTGAACTGAAAGTGAAATGTGCATAGCTGGAAGAAAATTGATTAAGCTGCTTTAAACATTTTATCGGTCAAACAATTATCGACACAGGCAAGTCCGTCTAACAACTCTGTGCATCATAGGATATAAGTTTACGATTATCTTCTGGTACAGAGTCATGCATAAGGCAATCGTTCAGTTTTGAGGAAAATCAAATCCTCAGGTAGATAGATTCACAAGTTTTTTTTCATGCGCCGGGTGGACTTCCATACGATGACGTTGAACACACGGGTTAAATATTTCTCACAACTTCATTGATTTTGCATTTATTCTTTTGCACCTAAACATCGTTAGACAAAACGAATTGAGATCGAACGTCTTGTGTTAAAACGGCGTGTGATCAACAGCTTGATCACCTTAAATGAAATGAATACTCTTTGAAATTCATGTGGATATGAAGATGATTCTTTGAATTTCATTTAAGTACGAACAATAGACTGAAATTTTTAAAGAATGAATGCGAGACTCAAATTTATTTAGGTAGAAGTCTCTGAAATTTATTTAAATGTAAAACCGAACTCTTTAAATTCATTGTGAGATCGTGCAGACGGTTTGAAATTCGTTTTCGCATGAACAGTTGCTAAACTATGTGCTGTTGTACAGTATACAGGAAACCCCTAAGTGGCAGATGCTGCATTATGCTGATGCAGAAGTTTCTTTGTTTCTGAAGGTTGTACATTCACCGTCTTTACCGTCGTCGCAGTTGACTTAATGGGTGTGGCCCTTCTGCCGAAATGTTTAGCTATTCTACAGTTTACTGGAGGTTTTGGAAAACTCGCATCACCATCCCTAATTGGTGAGTATTATTTTCCTGATTCAAATTAAGTGCGCTCATGTGCGAATCGTGCCAGAAGTTTAATGTGCTAAATAGTGATGAGGTATAATAGAATTTACTTTTATTTATATGTTCCCTACATGATTGGTTGTATAATTTTCTATATATATATATATTCATAATGCATGATCAAACAAACAAGACGATTAAATCCAGATCATGGTAAGCAAACGCTCATTTATTAGAAGCTCCATGAGTCCTTGTAAAGGCGTTGTCCTTGTTAGGCGTGACGAGTTTTTTTCCTCAGGCATAAGCACAGTATCAAGCAAGCGGACAACTTTCCTTAGGAGTTACATGTGCCTGCTAACTAATCTCATCGAGCAGGCGAAGAAGGAGATGATGTCTTCGCCTAGCGTGACACACTCTGACTGTTTGAGTCGATCCTATATGCTTTGTCTCCCAAGGATCATGTGTCTTTCCTTATTGAAACAACTTTTTCGATGACAACACTATAATTTCTCTGTTCGCCTGATCGCTGGGATTGAGTGGCTGAAATCCCTTCTCAACCATGAGTAACCATTCCATTTCCACTTTCACGAGCGTATCAGTTTTAGTCTTTCCTTTTGCAAAAGATGGCCTCTAGTCTTGCGCTCAAGATGCCAGTACTATTTGCCTGATTCAAATTCAGTGCGCTCATGTATGAATCCCCAAGAATTTTAATATGCTACGTAATGAAACAAATATAAAAGAGTTACCTTCTTCTGATATGTTCACTACATAGATAATTCTATAATATTCTATATGTATACGTATATATATATATATATATTATATTCATTTATGCATGATCAGACAAGCAAGAGGATTAAATCCCGATCATGGTAAATAAACGCTCATTTATTGCAAGCTCCATCAGTCTTTGTAAAGTCGTTGTCCTAGCTAGGCATGATGATTTTTTCCAAAGTATACGCACGACATAAAGCAAACGGACAACTTTCCTTACTGATTACATGTATCTGCCAAAGAATCTTATCGAGCAGGCGAAGGAGAAGATGATGTCTTCTAGCATGACACACTTATGACTGTTTGAGTAGAATGCTATTTGCTTTGTCTCCCTCGGGTCTTGTGTCTTCCCTTAAGAAAACAACTTTTTCGATGACAACACCATAATTTCTTTATTCGCCTGTCCGCTGAGATCGAGTGGCTGAAATCCCTTCTCAACCTTGAGTCACCCTTCCTTTTCCTCTGACAGGGCCGGACCAACTTTCGACTTTCCTTTCGCCAAGGACTTTCAGGACTTCTGTCTGGCTGTGAAAAGGTGTCTCGGAGTTGAGTAGCCATCTGTCACGCCTACCTGTTCCATGCCCACTACCTTCACACTTCAGGTCCCTATTCTTCCTTCAGCGCAGATGGATTAATACGGTTTGCGTCTTTGTTGCTGTAACAGTTTTCTACAACGACGACAAGCAGTTTTATTTTACCCACAGCACCTACAATTCAGAGATTTAATTCTCACGCTAGCATGGCCGTACACGGATACCCTAAATGGCGTGGCGCTCATTCAAACGGGCAGGGGTGGTGAAGGATCACACCCGATTCTTTGAGAAAGAAGCAGGGTCGAGGCCACACGGTTGCTATGGAAAAGCACGCATATATATTAATTCTATTTATATTTTCTTAACACATGGGCGGATTTAGGAGGGATTATGGGGCCAAATTGCTCGTTGGTTTCAGTGTTTTAAAAAATACGAGGACAGCGAAGAATAGACCTGTAAAATTGATAACCAGTGCAGATTTGGACTTTGATTTCATTCATCCAATGTAAAGTTGGTTCAATGTGCATTAACTATGGCCAAACCAGCTCCTTTATTGATCATTTTGCTTGGCAATCTGGTCCACCGACTGCCAGAAGAAGGCCCTCAGCTTAAGCGGACTTAGTCTCTGACTCTCGACCGAGTCCTTTGCCTCTGAATCCTTCTGAGAGCTCAGCTCCAAAAGCCTGATATAATCATATATAGTATGCTGTGTGTGCAGGGTGGATTTTCGATGTGACTCACGATTACAACAAAGCGTTCGCCATCATCGGCTGCGGGGCATTCGTGTCTGGCAGCCTCATGGTTGTAGTGGCTTTAATCACCATACGTCATCGGAAATCCGTCGCCAAAGACAACCAATCTTCTACCGCAACGAAAACAGTCCCGCATCTAGCGACATCTAACGAACAAACGTAACCAGCGATAATAATCTGTGCAATGTGCATTCACATTAATTTTTTATGTAAGTTTATAAATTAATTTTCGGTATGTGCTTTTGGAGTCATTCTATGTCTAGGTCTACGTTTCGAAGAAGGCCCTACTGTTCATTTCTGCCTTGGGTTTAGTGCAGCAAGGGACTGTATGCTAGTGTACGGCCGCCATTTTGGCTAATCTGACTGATATATTTTAATAACCCATGTGATATACTGAGGCATTAGTAAATTTACCAGTTGGACATACATGTAATGTCAAATTCTAAGTTTCATGCCCTTTTTTGTCATAGGATGACTATTAAGTATTTATGTTTTAATTTAAAAATTAGCGTAGTTTTCTGAAAGACCAGAATGTTCAAATAAATGTTTTTTCTCAATTAACTGAATGCTCAGCATTAAAACTAGTCTCAAAGAACCCAGCAAAAGCATGTATAATTAATGCGAGAATGTCATATATCAGGATATACAATCAATATTTCGCACGTTAATATAACCCCGATCGAAGGTTGGCAAAATATAATAGTGTTCCAATCGATAAATATGACAATGAAACTTGAACGTGAAGACAGTATTACTCTACATGCGTATGGTAGGTCTGCAAGCACCGTAATGGAGCGGTGCCGAATGGTGTTAATGAGAGCGAAAGAAACAGGCAATGGACAGATGATGTGGATGCAGAAGACACGCGACACTCTCGAAAGGGGTTGTCCATAAAAGACCCGCAAAAATGGACCTACTTTGGATCCGTGACTGCCCTTGTCTCATCTAACCGCATTTGGCATTACGCTTCCCATCCCCTGCTGCAGACGTCCGCACTCAAACGAAGTAGTAGGGCTTAGACGCCATAGCCTTGTTGATCATGCAGGGCTAACAATGCTACCTGGTAATGCTTTTTGACACTGCCGCATTCATCAAAATGACGCTAATTAGATAGATTGCAGTAAAGATCGTATACTATGTGACTGAAGGCGGTGTTTAAGATGCGGACGTCCTCATTAGGCTTAATGCCTTCCCATTGTCTGCATTTGGATGATCCTTCCTTTCTTTGTATACTTACTTCATGACGTATGACTCCAAAGTAATGCCTAGATTGAGCAGATACTTAAACGTAACAAGAACGTTGCAAAGCATTAATTATCTGGAAACACAACAAATTCGTTGTAAACCTCAGTTAGACTGAGGCGTCTCTTGAAAGAATTATCTTGATAAGTTTCTTTGCTATACGGAATGAGCTGAATAGCGGCCTTCATTCAGCTAGCAAGGAGGCCTAGGACTGAACAGCTTGAATTTGGCAGCACCAAGAAAGTATGCAAGAAATATGAAAAAATAAAGAAACAAACAAAGGGAGAGAGAGTGATAAGAGAGAGAGAGAGAGAAAGAGACGAAAGAGAGAGAGGGAGAGAGAGAATTAGTTTGTCAACAGACACGTCTGTCGTGAAAGTCTGAATTCTGCAAGTTACGAGCGCTGGCCGGCGAAGGCCCTGGCGCCAGTCAGGCAATGCAGTTTTGGTCTCCCCATTCCGAAATCGATTCAGATCTTGAGTTAGATTGCGATTCAGAGGCATTCACTCTATACTACGTTACCTTACCATCTCTTCTGGCGGTTCCACCTGTATCGTGGCTGTCCCACACCGTGTCTACTGGTAGTTTTAAGGTATCGCTTATGTGTTCCACAGTGTCTCTTAGTTGTCCCATCACCGTGTCTCTTGGCTTTCCAGCCGTGTTTCTTGAAAGGAAACCTCTGAGTCCCCATAAGGCCACACGTCAACGTTATTTGATGTTGCCGGTCTGAGACATGAAAGCGGGAATCCAGAATACCACGATTTTGATGTAAGCGAAGATCGGATACATCCCACATCTTTGCTCGCGTTCCGGTGGGGCCTTGTATGGATGAATCCATTCGTGAAACGGTCACAAGAAAGATTTGCTCTTCATGTTCGAAACGTGTCCCTTTATCTCTTCGATACGCGAGAAGTTACCCGCTGGCTCTTGTGCCTTAGTCCACTTTCTAGGTAAATATGTTGGTCGTGAATGTGAAAAGATCTGAAGTCAGGTATCGTTTCTAAGAAGTCGTTTTCTAGGTCAGTGTTAACCCGAGTAACGGATGACTTGGAAAACTCAGTGTTTTCTGGCCCAATGTAACTTTGTCTCTTGGCCCTGCTCTCTCCAACCCACAGTGCGAAATTACATCCAACCGGCAATGTTCTCTTGGCTTGTCGAGAGCTCCTTCTCACGGAAGTCTCGAAGCACTTTGTCGTCCTTGTTATGTCTGATTGGGACCCTGTCTCTAAGATTGGCAGTAAGTCGCTTCTTCTTCAAGTTTGTCGTCAGATAGTACTCAACCAACAAAAGCTCCTAGGACCGATGGTCCTGTGCCTGTAGATGGTCCTTAACCTGATGGTCCAATGCCTGTACTTTGTCCTATAGGGTCCCCGTGTACTAACCGAAAAACTAAGATTCATGTACTCATTAAGTATTTGCAATCTTTCAAATCCTTGTGATAATAAACATGGGTTTTTGATGAAACTATTTACGATTTTCAGCTCAATCCAAAGCAACATTAAACCGAGTTGCGAATGATTCCAACTGTGGCAGGGTTTTCTGAAGCACCTTACTGCAGAGGCAAATATATTTTTAATTACAAGAAGACCAATGAGGTTGAAAGATGTGCTGGCTAAAGTGCAAATACCACAACAGCAATTCATAACATGAATTATTTCCTCTCTTTTTGAATGATTTTAAAACCAATCCGTCGATTCTTGTTAAAAACACAAGCTAAGGACGGCGGTTTGTCGCTGTGATCACAACTCTAGATCACAATGCTGAATTTTCGGAAATTATTGAGGAGAAGCTTTTCATTCTGTTTACAAGTTCACACTCATCGTATGAATTTCTACAGCGCAAAAATTAATTCGCGAGAACTAGCTTATTCACTAGAGCTCAGTCAAACACAATCAGTAGGTAAATAAGTTCAATTTCAGTTCCAGGTTGAGATTTAAGGGTAAGGCAGGTAAACAGACTGACGGCTACGTTAAAAGCAACTCAAGAAGTCAGCTATCAGTACCATACTCTTAGCGAGGAAGACAAAATATAGCATGTTTCCACACTAATTTAAATTAATATTGATTTAAATAATTTCGGGACCTACAATTGATTATATTGTTTTGTACAATGCAATGCAACTGAAATTTGATATTGAACATTGAAGCTTGGCAAGAGGATATATTGAGTCAATAAAAGATTGCAAGAGGTAAGTTTTCAGTTAAGAGTGAAAGATAGTCTCGGTAAGAAAGTCGCGAATATGAGGAAGTAGAAATTTCCAGATGGTGGAATTAGTAAATCTAAATGAATACCACACAGGGAGACGACGTGTGCCAGGAATAACATACTTTCCAGAAGATGCTGATCGTAGAGAGGATCGCCCTTGACAGATTTGTATGGTGTAACCAAGCATTATAGCTAAGATGGCAGATGATATGCCCGTGCTTTGTGCTTTGCTTATGTACGGCATCTGGATGTTGATGGCAGATCTGTCAATGGTCTGTCTCAGTGCCGTTCATGGAATCGTTGGCACAATAATTTGTTATGCACACTGCGGAATTCGCGTGTGTAGGAGAAGGAATGAATATGTTTTTGCTTTTTATAAACCCTCATACCATTAGGTTAGAGAATGCAGCGCAGTGAATGAAACTTTGAAGGCGGTGTGTGAATTGTTTAGATACCTATTTACATACTCCTCTAATTTGCTTTATGTCACACTTGTTTTTCAACTCTGCGTCTTAATTTCCGATTCCCTTTGAGTTATGGGAAATTGATATTTTTTGTTATGCCAACTGTCAATAAAAGGTTGTCCAGATTTGTTTGTTGACGTGTTCTTCAGGTAAGATGTCCTTTAGTCAGAAGAAAAGAGCCAAGGAAGATTCAGTGATTATCTTACCTTACTTTACGATACCATCTTTCACCTAACCTTTCCTACTTTTGGCACATTTCTCATTTATTAAGGTTTAAAAATATTAATTAAATAAATCTTTGATTTGGATTTATTCGCTCCAAATTCGCATAAGTCTGCAAATGAACATTGGAAATCGGATAATCATACAACTAGATCAAATGCTTTCATCCGACGATTTTTCTTGTCATTTCCCACCGACATTCCTCTTTAATAACCTATTTCTCCCCACCGCTCTACGTGTACGAACTTTTCATGTAGACCTTAGGCGATCCAGTGGCTTATCGAGAGTTCACAGAAGGAAGGAGCACGTGAGCAAATCCGTATTGAACTTCGCTGAAACCTTTTGAGGTGCTTTCTCATTCATCTTAACTTTGACGACCATTTTCTCTCATGGAAACTTTTCATAACTCCTGTTTTCAATGCCGAGCAACTGTTGACGATCGTTTGAGGCTCTACACAGTTTTGATGTTTTCTTTATGTTTTTCTGGCAGATCCGTGATCGTCCGACGCATGCTGATCCACGGTTACACCCAGCAAGGCAAAGTTCAAAACGGCTTTATTTAAATAGGAAGACAATGAACTAACTCTCTGACTCACTCACCCATTCATTCCATTGCTCGCCTGGGTACTTATTAACTCGCTCTCTCGCTTGCTCGCAAGCTAGCTCACTCATCGCCCACCAACCGACAACCCATCCAGTGAACCACCCATCTACCCCTCACTCACTAACTCACGCAGTCAGTAAGTCACTCAGTCGGTCAGTTAGTCACTCACCCAGTCACTCACTCAGTCAGTCATTCACTCAGACAGTCACTCACTCGCTCACTCATTCACTCACTCACTCTCTCACTCATTGTCCTAAACTTATTCCGTGAAAATTCACTCATTGTCCTAAACGTATTCCGTGAATATAAGCTGAGGAATCGCTCAATGTGCTTATTTTCTTTGCGTATCACTATGACTGTTTCAAGGTTCACGTTCTCCCTATTTGTTATTTAAGATAGCACTGTTTGCTGTTATAACTAATAATTATAACTGAAAACTACAAAGTATGAAAATAAGTACAAATTTTAATTTAAATGCTTACGTAGGGTAAAGGCCCAGACGAGTGAATATTTTATAATTAAACCTCTTACATCGCCTAACTATACTAGGCTCTCAGTGTTTCCAAAATTTGACCCTTCATACTCGTATTATTTAGGCCAATGTAATCTGCGCCTGTAAAGTCATGAAATAACAAAACTCAAGTATGTCCTCTGCCCAAGTGAAAGAGTAATTCATTTAATTAGTTTTATTGTACTATTTTGCATAATTAGTTTAGTATATTTGCTTTGAATTGATAGGATGATATAGGCCTATACCTGACAGCCGTGTTATGTACAGAGGCTTCTATTGTGCCCTCCAACGAGAGATGTAGCATCGTCTGTTAGCCACCGAGGTGCAATGTATAAGCCATATACTTTTAAGTACGCCTTCTGTAATCCTTTGTGTTGCCAGCCATCGGCCGAAGGGCACGAAGTACCAATCATGATGTAAGTTAGATCAAAGTACAAGACTAACTGATATGTATAAGCGAACTGTACTGCTTAACAATCCATACAGTTGAGGCTTCTACAGGACTGCAGTAAAACAAGTTGCGGTTAAGCCAGCTGCAACAGCGTTACTTTGGTAGGAGGCCAATGGGTCTTACAAATATTTATGTTACCTTGAATGTATGTGGAATAGACAGATTATAAAATTTTAAAAAGTCATTTGCAAATTTTAAGACCTCCTAAATCCAAGTCAACAAGATATTCTTGTGTCATTTGGGTCTCTTTAGCATCCTGCGTCAGGATAAATGGTGATGCAAATGAATCACCAATCGACCTCATCTATTGCGAATGGGATGCTGTGACTGTGCAGATCAATTTTAAAGAGCATGGTGGGCTGCATTAAATGATAAATATTAGTCTTATTGCTTTGTTGGCAGGTTGCAATTGCGTTTTGTCGATAGACGCACCATAAATTTGAGCCATGAAAACTGATTTAGAAAGTTCCGAAAGGGAATCCACATCTGTGGATTCTCTTCCTTCAAGATTAGAGACCGCGCCATCGACAGTTGCTCTGCAGCTTGGAAGCGGAGACGCAACAATGGACAAACAGAACAGTTCTCCAAAGCATATCGAATGCGAGTTAATGTTAAGCACCACGAAAAGAGAACGGGAAGCCAGCGAAGCAAAAGAAAGCTTAGCTGACTGGGGCGTTGTAGCGTGCGTTGCTTTGAGTAACTTAATACTTGCGCTTGACGTCACTGGATTTGGAGTCTTCTATTCGTATCTCGTGGAACATTTTGAGGCAACGACAGCGGCTGTCGGATGGTGCTCCTCTATTAACGGATTCGTCCAATCTGTTGTCGGTAAGTAGACTTATTCACTGATTCGTCAGTCCAAACAAAAACACAATCAGAGAGCGATCCGTTAAAAAATAGAAGGGAAACTTGATTACCGTTGATGCACGTTGCACTCTTCCCAAATTCAACTTTTTCCTTATCATCCTAAACGAGATACGGATACGCTAAGCTACAGGACATGCGATTAAGTATTCGGTGGCTCTAAACTTCATGTGACGCTTTAAAGCGGTTTAAAGAACTTACTACATGCCTTGTTTGCTTCCAGAGGTTGTCACCTTGCTCCCTCTAGAAAATATGACTTTTCCTCAAGATAACGGATCGCTGTGTGGAGATGAATTGCTGTTTCTTTGAAGATATTATCTCGTTCCAAACTTCCTCTACATTTTCCTTTAGAGGCTGCGTACTTTAAAGAGTGCACGGTGCAGGAGAACCTTAGCAAACTGCGGCCTACGGTCACTTAGATATCACAGCTATCGGTGCTGTTGTGGTGCAGCACACCCCAGCAAAGCTTTATAAGTTGTAGACTGAAAATCTAGGATGTGCAGGATCAGCTACACTTTGTCAGTGGTATTGCAGACATATCATTCTTCTTCTTTTAATTCAATTGCTTTTATTTCTTTGCAACCTTTATTTCTGTTCTTATCAACGGCTCTTTAATGTTCCTCTTCCCACATTCAGATTCATAAATCCAGCCTAACTATGCACATCGAAAAGTGTGGAGCATATACTCTTGTGTTAACGGTTAGCGTCTAATTCCGTGGATAAAAGCGGTAATCCCGAAGAAATGGGGATGAAGTTGAAAAATGGCAGTAACGTTGCGGTAATAGGTAAACAGTGGACCGTAATAACGTAGTCCTGGGAAATAAAGCTGCGGAAATGTCGTGGTAATGGTAACAGAATTTATAAATTTATTTTTTCAAATTAATCAAATATGAAATAATTTATTTGAGGGATTACCATGTTCGTTGGACCCACGTTGGACCCACAACCGGCCACCAGTTGTCAAAAGTGATGCAATGAGGACCTACTACTGGCCCAAGAAAAGTGACTGAGTTCAGCATTCCGTGAAATCGATATTATTATTTTACTTGCTTATGCCACATGTTCAATTGATCCTTTCTTCACAGTTTATGATCTTTGCTCATTTTCAATCCTTCTGTGCATATTGTTTTAGGTCTAGAAGGACATGTGATTTTTAGTTGTAATTCTTTTGCAAGATTGAAGTAGAAATTTGGAAATCTAGTTATTAAAATGGTGAAAGGGTTACTTTTAGCAAACGCGCTGGGTAAAGCGATGTTTCGTCACATTGTGATGAATTGAGTTCAGTGAAGAACGGGCATACCACATCAGTGTCATGTCACATTTCTGGGTTGAAAACACGCTGTGTTATGGTTAAAACCTACGAAAATATTTCGTCTGCCGACAGAAATCTGATTAAAGATGTGTATGTAGCGATGTGCAGCACTGATTCTGAGTATTTATGTTTATCTAACAAATATTTTGTTCTAAAAAATCAAGCCCAACAAAATACATTATGGTCTTAGGTTCCTTAGTAAATACTGCCCACCATGGTCACAGTAGGTGGTTATATATCATATTCTGAGCACCTCTTGAAAGTATTTGAGTGGCCACTTTTTCTGTAAAAACAAATGTGGCCGCCTTTACAAACTAGCAGGCCTTCACAATTAGCAGGCTAATTCAATCCCGGTTTCGTCTCGGGCACGATGTCTCGGGTCTCGTCTCGGTCTCGCTCGTTGAGTCCAAACGTCTCAGTTTCGTCTGGGAGTCCATAAATCTTGGTCTTAGCCTCGTCTCGAAAGCCCAAGATCCCGATCTGGGTGTGTTATCGGGCTTCTAGGTGAATGTCTCTGACCTCGTCTCGGTCTCATATCAACAATAGCTATTTCGGTATTCTACCAGAGATTCAGAGATTTTGGGACCAGATATGTAGGGGAGTTCGCGCATGTTCAGCGGCAACGATGGCTGCTGTGTATGCTTTTGCTCATTTTGATAAGATTGCTCGTCGTGTGCGGAATTTTGTCGATAAATCTCATATCATCGGAAGATTACTGAGTCTACATTCAGCAGTCTGTTCTTAAAGCTGTTTTGGATTTGTCGTGTGTTTTGGACGATATTTGGTCGCAAATCACCGATGCCTGGATCGCCATTTTTATTTGTTGACCTGTAACATGTAGGCAAAATGCAAATTGTTTTTCGATTGGTCTAATAAAATTAACGAGGCCAAAACAACAAGTCAATCAGGCGACGCTCAATGTCAAAGCCAGTGCTTACTGCGTATACATGTTGGACTTTAAAACGGATGCATCAACTCGATACTCGAAATTTTTCACTCGATAATCGACGAAAATAAACTCTCAGTAATGCCTCAGAACAATACTACCACTCACCTCTGCTGCATCTTGCAGTTCCGATGCTGATACTATGCTAATGCAAAAGTGAACACTATATATTATTTATGCTAACCCCTCTAGATTTTGGCCTGGCACTGAAACTGACACAACACTTCGGCTCATGACGATTTGACACCTACTAAGTGCTGGTGAATTAGCCGATCTCCCTGACACAGCACAGCATTTGTGCTCTTGTGGGGGATTGCGCTGATTTTCATTACTTTAAAAATCCATAAGACTGGCTTACAAAATTTGTCCGGTAGGCCTGGATGAGATCTCAAGGGTTATTATTACTAGATTAACACTAGATTGAAATCTCTCGAGAATCTCGAGATAATAGACTCTAGGTGATGAAACGACGAAGGCATTGTTGCTGCAGTTGATTACGATGACGATGATAATGTGGATGATGATATTGAAAGAGACTGGAGTGCTGCTAAACACACGGGCAGTAACAGAATTGGAGAAGGCAAAACACGAAAACTGGTTCTGGCCTGATGGGTTCATAAGTGAATTCCAGGAGGGCGAAGCACACCAGTTTGCCTCTGTGTGCTGAAGAGTGTCTCTGAGTAGCTTTAAACTGGATATATGATTCGTTTAGTCGATTCTTGTTTCTGTTGTTGTTCGGTAGCTCTGTTCGCCAGTTATACTGTACATATGTACGGATGTCGTTTGCCCAGTGTCGTTGGTTGTCTGCTCTTTACACTGGGAATGTCTTTGAGCTGTCTAGCTCCGAATCTAACGACGATCTACTTCACCTACGGAATAATTGCAGGTAAACATACACGCTCTCACTTTCGTGTATCTAGATTACTTCGAAATTTGGTAATACGATGCGATTTTAAGGTATTGCAAATGAAGTAAAGAAAAGATAGGGCAACGAATGCTTATATGGGCCCATCCAACACTTAATGAAACCCTTTTCTTTAGTGGAATAATCTAGGTGTTTAAGTATACTTCGGTTTGAAAAATTCTTCCATATATTTCCTTCAGACATTGGACAGCAATGCAACTGGACAACTTTTTTCCAACTGATTCTATGGCTTGGGAAAGGATTGTTTATTTGAGATGATGCACCATGTAAACGCATTGGCAATATGTCTCCATGCCACCAGTGAAAAATAGTGCATTTAATGACTACACAGTATTCCGACTGGTCAGGGAAATTTCTAGCGTATTGCATGAACCCTACGACAGAGAACTCAAGCAAGGGATATACTGTGAATAACAATGGTATTTATGACTATAAAGTATTCCGACAGATCAAGCAAGTTTCGAATGTGGTAAGAGAACCGTTGGACAAAAGACTGAAAGGAGGAATAAACTTCGTAAGGTCGTTTTGTTTGTCTTTGCTACTTGATGAATTGCAAGGATTGTAAGATTGTTTAATTTAGAGATTCATTCAATTTATGATTTAATCGTTCGTTCTTCATTTAATTGCGTAAGCTAGTGTTCTGTTCCTTTTAGGATCAGGCACAGGTCTTTATTTGCTATCGGCGAGTATCATTGCCCAGCAGAGATTCAGTCGTAACAGGACCCTGGCGAGCGGAATCGGTTGGGTTGGCTTCAGCGCCGGGGGTATAATAGGGTCCATCTTGACCAATTTTCTAATCCAGTCGTACAGCTGGCGTGGAGCCTTCCTCATCCTTGGAGCAATTCACGCCCAACGCATTCCACTCTGCCTCTTCTTCCGAACGCCGAATAGATTCACCTCACAGTCCAAACACACTTCTGGAACCAGCTCAGCAAGAATATTCGGTCAGGCGATTCGGAAATATCTAAAAGAAACGTTTAACTTTTCCATTTTGCGGCACGCAAGGTATTCTATTTTCGTCGCTGCCTACTTTCTGCAGTCGTTCTGTTTATACGGTTACTTGCACCACACAGTCAATAGAGCACTCCACGTGGGTCTCAGCCGTAACCAGGCAGTGGGCGCAGCAACATTGATCGGCATCATCTCCTTGGTATCCCGACTGTCTGTTTCCTTCATCGCAAACCTTCCAATGGTAAACTCATCTCTGGTTTACAGCACCGGAATGTTTTGTGTCTTTCTGTCGATCGTCGCGATCTTCCTCAATCCAGGAATCATCGGAACAATGACGTCCGTTGTACTGTTCGGAATTCATCTTGGTATGAACATGAGACTCTTTGAAATTCATTTAGATATTAATATGAGGCTCGCTGAAATTCATCAAGATACGAACATGGGTGCCGCTGAAATTCATTTAAATATAGAGCTATGCGACGTTTGACAGCACGTCATTTGAATCACGCGACGTTTGATCAGGCGACGTTTGATTGACATGCCATTTTAGTTTGACGACCATTGACTTGACTTAAGCTTAGCTTTAAAAAACAAATGTAACAACAAGTCAGAAGCTTTATTACCAATTAAGCCAAGTATTAGCGCAAAATTGACTTTTCGAACTAGTGTCAGGTTTAATATGTTTTCCTAACAATTCAGAGATGGATCTATTTACTAAACTATCACCCGGAGAAAGATTTTAACATCTGTTCTGCCATATGTTCAATTGTACGAAAAATATTTCTATCCTGTTGCTAGTACCGCTTTTGTGAATGATATTATGTTCTAGTTACTGTTTGCGGTCGTAAGTTTCTTGCCGTCTTTCTTTAGCCCTTCTACGAAAAGCCATAAGGTGACTGAATTCTATAACGCCATCCTTCTACAATATTGTTTGTACGTGGAATATCTTCTGTTGCCATGTCCCGTTTATTCCAAGCGTTCATTGGAAGTAGAGGATCTCTGTAAACAGGAATGTTTCCACGTCGATGTCTGCCTCTAATGTAGGCTTACATGTTTTCAAAGTATGTTATCAGTTCATCCACACCCTTGATTGTCGGCATAGACTCAGCAAGCATTTAGAATGATCTTCGACATCTTGCACGGTGCGTCGACCAACGCAGATAGACACTGGACAAAGTCTTGAAGTGTGTTATCATTTTTAAATACTTCTTCCTTCAATAAAAGCTTTAAAATCTTTTGTAATATACTTTGGCGAATATATAAGTAGCATCCAGTCACATTTGCATTGCTAAATACTTCTGAGAAAGCAGTGTGGCTGCTAACTCGGAGTCAAATACAATGACACGGAAATTTGCACTCGGAATAAGGTATTTTTAATTCTCTCACCAGGCAATCGTATTTAGTTCGGGTTTTGGTTTGGCAAGAGACGACAGAGACCAACTGGATTACAACTGTTTCTAAACTGAAAATGCAATGTAAACAGCTGAAAGAAAATGGACGTAGTCATTTGAAAATTCTATAGGCTAAACAAATATTGGCACTGGAAATTCCGTCTAACAACTCTGCATCCTAGGATATTATTATACGATTATCTTCTGGTCCAGTGTCATGCATAAGGCAATCACTGAGTTTTGAGAAAAAGCAAATCCTAAGTTAGTTTGATTCGGAGGAAAAACGTCTTGAGTTTGTTTTCACGTACCCTGAGCTTTACACAATGACGTTGAAGACAACGGTTAATTAATTATTTCTCACCATTTTATTGATTTTTCATTATTCCTTTTTCAGTTAATGACGTTAGACAAAATGCCGTAAGATCAAGCGTCGTGTGACAAAATGTCGTGTGAAAAAACGTTTTTAAAGACGTGTGATCAACAATTTGATCGCCATATACGAAATGAAGACTATGAAACTCAAGTGGATATGAACATGATTCTTTGAATTCCATTTAAGAATAAACAAGAGACTGTGAAATTTTTTACAGCATGAATGCGAGACTACCAAAATTATTTAGGTAGAAGTAGAGTCTCTGAAATTCATTTAAATATGAAGCATAACTCTTTTAAATTCATTATGAGAACCTTCGGACGGTTTGAAATTTGTTTTCCTATGAACAATTGCTAAACTATGTGCTGTTGTACAATATACAGGAAACCTAAGTAGCAGATGCTGTATTATGCTTATGCAGAACTTTCATTGTTTCTGAAGGTTGCACAATCACTGTCTCAGCCGTCATCATTGTTGAGCTGATGGGTGTGGCCCTTCTGCCGAAGTGTATGGCAATCCTGCAGTTTATTGCAGGTTTCGGAAGACTCGCATCACCGCCCCTCATTGGTGAGTAGCATTTACTTAGTCAATTTATGTAGGGTCATGTGTGAATCATGCAACAGTTTTATTTGGCCAAATAAGAAGATAGCATTACCTTCTATCGGAATGTTCATTACAGAGATAATTCTATGTTATTCTATAATATATATTCATATATTTTGCAAACTTGCAAGACGATTCAATCTAGATCATGGTAAGTGAACGCTGATTTATTGCGAGCACCCACCGGAACTAGCCCCAATAAACGTGTTTCCTTGGCTAGGCATGATGGTTTTTTCTAAACCGTAAGAGCAACATCAAGCAAGCGGACAACTTTCCTTAATGTTTGCATGTACCTGCCAACGAACCTCATCGAAAAGGTCAACAAGGAGGTGATGACATCGTGGAGATAGGCACACTTTAAGTCTGTTTGCGTCCAATACTATTTGCTTTGTCTCCTTAGGATCGTGTGTTTTTCCTTATGAAAATTCCTTTTTCGATGCCGGCACCATAATTTCTCTGTTCGCCTGCCCGCTGATATCGAGTGGCAGAAATCCCTACATCATTTATTGCCCTTTTCGTTTGAGAGGACCGGTCCAGTTTTTGTCTTTCCTTTCGCCAAGGACGCTCCAGAAGTCCTTCTGTCGGTGGCTGTGGATGTCGGAGATGAATAGCCGTCTGTCCCGTTTCCCTCTTCCATGCCCACTACCTTCGCACTCAGAGTCGCCTATTCTCCCCTCAACGGTGGCGGACTGAAACGGTTTGTTTTTCTGTCGCTGTAACATTCTTTTCTACAAGGTGGATAGGCAGATTTGTTCTACCGATAGTGGCTATATTTCGGAGATTAAAACTCGGGATAGCGCGTTCCGTGGACGGGGAACTTTAACTGGCGTGGCGCCTTTCAAACGGGCAGCGGTGGTAAAGGAAATCACCCGATAAATTCATTGAAAAATGAGCAGGGTCGAGAGCATTCTGTCGCTATAAAAACACGCAAGTTTATATTTACTTTATTTATATTTACTTAACTAGGATGGATCGAGGGGCTACGGTGCTCGTAGATTACAGTGTTTTGAAAAATACGAGGACAGCACATAACAAACCTGTAAATGAGATACCCAGTGTGGATTTGGACTTTTGATTTACTCCATCCACATAATGTTGTCTCATAGTACAGTGGCTACGGCCAAATCAGCTTCATCGTTAATGCATTTTGTTGGACTCTGTTCCACCGACTGCCAGGCTGTCATTTTGGGAGTCGTTGCCGGGTAAGGTGTTGAGAGACAAAACGACTGTAATCTTGTAAATACCCTCAATACATAGTTCAGAAGTGCACACTGAAACCGGGGAACAGGAAACATTAAGAACCATAAAGAGATAATTTTTCAGTTGAGAGCGATAGATGATCTCGGTTCATAATATTGCGAATATGATGAGCTACAGAGTTCCAGATGCTAGTACAAGCAGTTTATATTAATGAATGCCAGCCAAGACAAGACGTGCACCAGGAATGACATATTTTCCGGAAGATGCAGATCGAAGAGAGAATCGACCTTTAACAGAGCTACTGGGTCTAACCATGGATGATAAGTAGGATGGCAGATGATTTGGATATGTCCAGATATTGGAAGCCATTGAAGAGAACGAAGAACAGATGTGAGATAGTCTCGGAAAGGGACTCCGTGTTACAATCGGGCATCCTGGTGCACGACTCTTTTCAGGAATCGGTGTGCAATTATGGAAACCATGAAGTAGAGATTTATATTAATCGAGTCTTTTCAGAATAAGGCTGTGTATGTATGCCCACCTGTTGGCTATTATGTCCATTCAATCAAGGTAGCCAGCTATTTCCGAAGTTTTGAACAAGTTAACGATAACCTTTTAACTTCTGTAGATATTTCTGGTGCACCATTTCACAGGTAAGTAAGTAAGTAAGTAAGTAAAACATTTGTTAACACGTCATGTGTACATCGGCTGAGCGACGAAGCATAGGCGTAGATGGGTCACAGCGATCAGACAACGAAAGAAAGACGATACAAATATGTCTTAAACCGCTTTACGTCTTGTTTTGGGTAATGTGAACAGGGAGGCTGTTCCAGATGACTGGTGCAGAATTGTTGAATCCGCATCTGGAGAATTCAGACCGATAGTCTCGGATGTCAGGAAGAGACAAGTCGTTTTGCCTGGGCGGAAAAGAAAGTTGAAGAGTTGTTGAAGCACCCCTTCTTTTGTTTTATTCTCTGTCCAGCTAACCTTCTCCATCCTGCGCCATACCCATAAGTAAAAACCATTCAGTCTTCCGATGTCTTCTTTCCTGATGGTTCGTATTCTTTATGAAGAAGTCCTTTAATCTATCCTCAACAGTACAAGGATGTTTGCAAAACGTGATGAAGGAATTCATGCTTTTTGGCACAAACATTGACGAAATATGTACAATCATGGCGATTCTGTTGATATCGGGATACTATGACATGCCACGTTGCATCATGTTTTGGGAAAATCTGCAGATTGTCTCAATGAAGCAATTTCATCGGAAAGATATCATTCGTGTGTACCTAATGCAACATGCTCAATTGGCTAAGATCGGACGTCCTGACAGACCGCAACCATTGAGTTGACATGTTCCAGTGGAAATTCAGTTTGACAGACTAGGCCACTTCTTTGCTGATACCCCAACTCAGAGGCGCTGTGCCAATTATGGCAAAAACACAAGAAAGCGGAGTACAAAGTGTAATATTGGACTTCATCTGCTTTGGTTTAATGCATTTCATACCAATGCAGATGAAGTTCAGTGAATCTCATTACACTGCTTGACTATGTAGTCATAAACTTAGTTAGATGACAAATAATACTGGACTTGTTTTAGCAGCCATAAAATACATCGCGAACTGTCTAACTACTTACGCACCCTCACAGGGTGCACCACTTTGACCCACAATTTTTGCTTGGAGGTATTCATAAAAAATATTTTCAATCTTGTGTACATGTTTGCATGTCAGGGTGTATTGAAAAATGTTAGTATTGTTTAGCAAGAAAAAGTTGGTAGAAAATGGGCTATTCCTTCCTCTTCATAAAAGCGTCTTTTCACATCGCTATCCTTTTTCTTTCATTGTGACATTCTGCGTCTGTAATGGATGACAGGCTTTAGCATTTATCTATCCTGGACCATATTAACCTATTTTTGAAACAAGACTGCTGGACTCAGTGGACTGCCTGGCCCATTCAAGGAACCGTGGACCCCGGTGTCAACGACCCTTTCATTCCACGTTGGTCGGCATGGCTATAAATAATAAGTTGTAGTTTCCATGTTCCCCAGAGGCAATCTGATTACAAAGGAACCCCTTGCACGGCTAAGGTTTTTTATTTCAAGAAAAGCCTAATAGAATGTAAATAGGTATTTATTGTTAAATATATAAACACATTATATGCACTAATCTTTAGTTAATTCAAGATCAAAATTCAGAGATATTTGATTAACAAGTACAATTAAATAATTATGCATTAATGTGATGCGCTTGGTGAGTGGACTGCTTTGATAATGAACATTTTGTACTATGACAGAGTACTTGTCAAGTTGTCGCGATGATCTAGTAGTTAGCATGTTGGACTAACGACAGCTTGAGGGTTCATGATTGATTCCTGCCAGGACAGAAATATTTCTGTGAGATTACTGCCTCACTTGCGCTACCTAGAGAACTGAGCTGTAAGCCCAAAATGAGTAGGCCCCTTACACTGGCTGTGCAATATGGGTGGAAAGACCAGATGGCGAACAATAGGGCTGGACACCTGATATTCCGAGGCCATGACAGTTTCACTGTATAACATTAATCATTTCAAATTCTGGTGTTGTAGTGACACGTCAGTCCCTAAAGCAAAACCCAAGAATCCAAGAAGCCGATGTAACATGTCTGTATTATGTCACTACTGCAGCTAAGTACCAGATGTCATCAGCTTTTGTTAGGTTGTGCAGTACTTCTTCAATAAAACTGTGAAATCTGGATTAAAATACAACATAAGAACCTGAAATTAATGCAAGGAAAATACCCTAATTTACGTATTTTGTCATAAAAATCACAGCTTCAGGGGGACTTCGCCTCTGACTCTCAACCAGGGGCTTTGCTTCTGCACCCATTTGCGACGTACCCCCCGGGCTCTGTATTATTGTACATAGGGTGTTCTTTGCGCAGGTTTGGTGTTCGACATGACTTGCGATTACAGCAAAGCGTTCGCCATCATCGGTTGCGCGGCATTCGTGTCTGGCAGTCTCATGGTCATCGTAACTTTTATCACCAGACGCCAGCGGAAATCCATCGCCAAAGACAAACAATCTTCGACTTCGATGAAGACATCCCCGCATCTACCGACATCTGAAGAAAAAATATAGCAAGCGATAATGTCTGTGTATTCATGTTTTATGTATATGTGTGAAAGTATTAGGTATTGGTGTTTAGAGTCCTTCTACATAAACGAAAACGGATGACTACTACTTAATTTAAGTTGTTCACGTCTGCCGCGGGTTTAGTGCAGCAAGGGCCTATATAAATGTACGCGGTTTTCAATAGCGACCGTACGGCCTCGACCCTGCTCGTGTGAGATCCTTCACCACCGCCGCCAGTTTAAATGGGTACCACGCCATTTAAGGTCCCCGTGGGACGGACCAGGCTGCTAGCCCGATATTTAACTCTCTGGAATAACCCATCTTCGTGATGCGAACCGGGGATCCACACGCACAGTGGCCTTGGTGTACGTGTTTTAACGATGTAGCTAACTAGGCATATTGTACATTAATGTACGGCCACCATTTTGGCTTGGTGAGATTGCTATGAGAATAACAATTGTGACATATTACGCGTGTCGAGGTTAAATTTACCGGTTCATACATGTAATATGAAATTCTCAGTTTCATGCCCTTTTCCGGTATTGGGCCAGTATTTTCGACGCAGCATGAACAATACGCCTTCTTTCTTCAAGTTCTCTCCTCCCCGACAGGTTCGAACATCCAATGGCCCCATTCCTCACGTTTTTGGGCCTCCTCCTTCAGTTTAGCATACCAGTCCACTATAATACAGTCTAGTAGCATTTGTCCAGGTCTTTCTCTTCTTTTTTTCCTTTCCATTCTTCTATGATATTTCTCAGAAGGGATTCACTTCTCATGATGTGTGCAATCCATTTCCTCTGTGAAGTTCTTATTTTAGCCATCATATATCTTTTCTCCTCCACCTGTTGAAGCAACTCTTCGTTTGTTTTATTCCCCGTCCAGGAAATCTTCAGTCTTCTGACGTCTTCATTTCTGATGGTCCATGTTCCGATCCATATAAGACCATGCTCTATATCGATGTTTTGACCATTTTCTGCTTTAGGTTTTTGTTCAGTCCTCTCCTTAATTCTTTCCTCTTTATAAAGCGTCTTTCTTATCGCTATCCTTTTTTCATTGTGACATTCTGCTTCTGTTATAATCATACTTCCTAAGTAGCAGAACTGCCTGGCCTGTTCCAACTCTTCATCATTCCTACTGTTGTTTCTTCTTTTCTGCTTATCTTTACAACCTTTCTCTTTTTGATTTTTATTTTCATAGCGTATTCTATTGATATTAGGTCCAGGCGGTCTATCATCCTTTGTAGACCTTCTTGTTTATTTGGCAGCATTGCCTGGTCTTCTGCAAAATCTCAACGCCTTCACCAATATTCCTACTACTTTTATTCCCTCTTCCATATTTTCATGCGTCTTGCGTATAAGTTCATCAATATAGCTGTTAAACACTAGTTGTGATAGCGGCCATCCTTGTCTTACTCCTCTACCAATTATTCCCGGTTCTCAATATTCTCCTATTCTTATTCTAACTATCTGGCCCATATACAGATTTCCAATGAGTCTTCTATCCTCCCAATCATTTCCCAGTTTCCTGAGCGGATGCATAAATTTTTTCCAATCTACTCGGTCAATTGCCTTCTCATAATCCACACAAACGTAGAGAAGCTACTTGATCGTATTCTTTCTATCATCACCTGTAGATTGGCTACGATCCCGCTAAAATTTGTGTTTGGTCTGCATGCATTATGTTATTTCACACCTCAGTGTGTTTTACATATAGTTCACCTATGTCCTATACAGGTATAAACGAAGACGGATGACTACTACTTAATTTAAGTTTCACTTTTAAAAAAGTGTACTTTTTTCTAACAGACTATAATATTCAAATAAATTAATGCAATAATTATTGTAATTTGACTTCTCTTTTAAATTTAAATTAAAATTTTAAAACAAAAAAAATTACTAACTGTAAAAATTAACTGAAAACTAGATACAGGAACCCAGCTAAAACATCTTATATATAACTGAATGTGAAATTTAAGCCTAATGAAAATAATTAACTGAAATATTAGCTGTAATAATTAACTGAAAACTAGATAAATGGAACCCAGTTGAAGCATCTATATTGTGGTAATGTAATATAACGGAAAGTAAAATATAGGCTTATATTTCGCACGTCAAGGCGCCTCTGTGCGTGAGGATGCCTGTTCACATATCGATAGTGGCTATATCTCAGAGATGTTAATCTGGGGCTAGCACGATCTGTACACGGGGACCTCAAGTGTTGCATGGTCTAAATGATTGTTGCAGATGCCAGCGAAAGAAACATGCAATGGACTCATGCAGTGCATGTAGAAGACACGCTAAACTCTTGAAAGGAATGTCTAGAATGGACAGATGCTAAGCGTAACAAGAACACACAGGAGTCTGGAAATAAAGCAAAATCATTGTAATCTGTAGACAAAAACTATGCGCTTCTTGACATAATTATTAGTGAGCATCAAGGTTCGTTGCTAAACAAAATAAGCTAAACATGGGCCTTCATTCGGGCAGTAAGGAGGCTTGACGTTGCATCACGGACACGGTTATCCTAAGCTGAATTAGCCACCAGAAAGAGAAAGAATGAATGAAAAAAGAAAGAAAGAAAAAGAGAGATTCATCTTTGGCAACAGATACGCCTGTCGCGAAAGTATGAATTGTGCATGTTCCAAGCACTAACTGGCAGGAGGCCTCACTGCCAATGAGCGGCTTCAGTTTCTACTTCTCCGTTCCGACCTCGATTCAGATCTTGAGTTAGACTGTGATTCAGAGGCATTCACTTCCCAGAGTACCTTACACAACCGTCTGTCTTGGCTGTTCCACCGTATTTCTTGGCTCTCTCGCCGTGCCTACTGGTTGTTCTACCGTGTCTCCTGGCTTTTCAACAGTGTCTCTCAGTTGGCCCTTGGCCGTGTTTCTTTCTGGTCCAATTGCCATGTCTTTTGCTTGTCCCACCACCGTACCTCTTGTCTTTCCTGCAGTGTCTCTTGAAGAAAGAACTCTAATTGAGTTTCAGTTGCCAGAACGCCTTGTGTCAATGTTATTTGATGTCTTCGGTCCGAGATTTTAAATGAGGAGTTCATAGTACCACGTTTTTGAAGTAAGCGCAGATCCGATGCTTCCCTGATCTTCGCCTGCGAACCTGAAGGGCCTTGTATGGCTGAATCTATTCGTGGAACGGACTCGAAAAGTTTGGTCTACATGCGCTAAACCTTTTGCCGCTGGTTCTTGGATACGCGAAACGTTTCGCATTGGCGCTCTGATCCGAGTTTCATTCTTTAGATAAATACGGTGGTCGTAAACGTGAGAAGATCCTAAGTCTGGTCTCGTTTGTGTGTAGTTGTTTTCTAGGTCAGTGTTATCCCGGGTTACTGATGGATTGGACAATTCAATGTCTTCTGGTATAGATCTGATGTCACTCACTCTCTTGGCTCTGCCGTGACTCCACAGTGCAAAATTGAATCCATTCGGCGATGTTCTTTTGGCTTGTCTAGGTCCTTTTGGCGGAAGTCTCGAAACTCTCTTTGGTCTTTGATATGTCTGACTGGCTGTAAATTGCCTTTTCTTCAGGTTTACCGTCAGATAGCTCTACCAGCAGACGCTCCTAAGACCGATGGTTTTCTAATCGCTGGGTGCCCATACTTCTCTCTGAACGGTTGCCCCGGCCCGTTCCCACCCGATCATCTCTAATCACTTTTCTCATCGGTTCATCTGAACGTCGGTTGTTTTTCTCTCATGAACTATCTTTCTAAACGTCCAATTGGACTTGAAAAGTGCCAGTTATGCGACCTCACCGCGCGGTCCAGTCCAAAACCTTGCTCCACTTCCGCCTTCACAAACTCCTCCAGCTTTTGCGTCAGAACGGGTATGGCTTGGCTTACGCGCATTCCCGGTCGAACGAGGTGTCCAAACCGCTTGTTGGTGAAATGTGGAAACTGCTGAAAGAAGTCTCGCCGATCATTACAGACTCAGAGGCACTCAGATCTTCATTACCTCGGCAGTTTTCTGATATCTTTCTTTGGCCGACGTTGTCACGATCAGCCGCTTTCGAAGGCCTCAGATTGACATTGCCAATACGACGATCGTACTTACACTTTTCCATTCCAATTCCTTCTGCGCAGTTGATATTGTGTCGGCCAGTAAATGTTGAATTCCAATCACTAGCTCTATCAACTGTTGAAGCAAAGCTGCTATGACTTCTTAAGGGTCCACCAAATGTTGCGAAGCCCCAGTTCACTACTCCCTCAGGTATCATCCTGATGTCCTTTTCCAAATCCCTCTCGCTCGGGTCTTGTCTTTTCATTCTTCCAACTTGATCATGTACCTGTGGGCTCTACCACCTGGCGCTGGGCCAAGCTTTCCGGCTCTTCTGAAGGCGAACATCAATAGACATCGATACTGCTGAGCCGGTGAGCCTTGAAACGATTTAAGTGCCAACACTGATCCAGATGAGCCACGACAGAACTGGTGGCGAGTACCGATTGCACCAAGCACGATAAGATGCTTTGGAAAATTTAACCTTCACTATGTAGGCCTTTAACAAAGCGCATCAAAATTAATCTGGCTACTTATGTATAGGACACGTTAAGTTAAAGAAGTTCGGTTAGAACATAATGCTTATAAATTAGCTGATGCCCAGCGGTTAGCTTTAGTCTAGGATTTAGACATTTCTGAGATTATGATTACGATGACCTTGTCTGAAAAAAAACAGGCGAAGCCCGAAAAATCAATGTGCGATAAATTGACTCAGAAAGCAGCAACGCATGAAATAGATCCAAAATAGTTCTGCGCATTATTTTCATAGAGATGCGCAATATATCACTCAAGAATTCCAGTGCTAAACTTCAAGCTACACGACTAATTTTGCATGTAAAAATTTGTTTAATTTACACTAAGCAGCTAAATTTGAACTAAGTTAAACTCACGAGTTTTCAAACTCTTTCTGAGATAAAAATATAAATGTACTCGTATTTCTAAGCAGGCACATGGCCCCGACCATGATAATTTTTCAGTGAATTAATCGGGTGATATCCTTCGCTACCGCTGCCCGTTTGAATGGGTGCCACGCCATTTAGGTCCTCGTGTACTAACCAAAAAACCGAGATTCATGTATTCATTAAATAGTTGTTACCATGTAAATCCTTGTGATAATAAACATGCGGTTTTGATGGAACTATTTATCACTTTCAGCTCAATCCAACGCAACATTAAACCGATTTGCGAATAATTCCAACTTTGTCAGGGTTTTTCTGAAGCACTAAATGCAAAGGAGCATATAATTTATTACATGAACACCAGTGAGGTTAAAATACGTGTTGGCTGAAGCGCAAATACCACAACAGCAATTCAATACTTGGATTATTTCTTTTGTTTTGAATGATTTAAAACCAATCTGTCGATTGTTGTTAAAAACGAGCAAGAAAAGTGGTTTGTCGCTGTGATCACAACTCTAGATCACAATGCTAGATTGTCTGAAACCAGTGAGGAAGAAGTTCCTCATTCCGTTTATAAGTCTCACACTGATCGTATTTGAGTCCAGTCGAATTTCTACAGCGCACAAAAATCTAATTCGTGGGAAACAGCTTAATCACTGGAGCTCAGAAAAAATCGGTAGGCAAAAAAGGTCAATTTCGGTTCCAGGTCAAGATTCAACGGTAAGACAACAAACATATATCTACGTTAAAAAGTAATCAACTACGTCACTTAGCAAGGGTAACATCACTTAGCGAGGGTAACATACCTTTAAGAGGAAGACTAAATGTAACGTGTTTTTACAGTAATTTGAACTAACATTAATTTAAATAATTTCGGAACCTACAATTGATAATATTGTTTTATGCAATGCAACTGAAATTTGATAATGCACACTGAAGCTTGGCAACAGGAAATATTAAGAATCGTAAACAGACTGGAAGAAGTGAATTTTCAGTTAAGAGCGAAAGATAGCCTAGGTAAAAGTGTCGCGAGGATGAGGAGGTAGAGACTTCCAGATGGTGGACTCAGCAAATGTGAATGAATACCGGCCAAAGACAAAACATGGACCAAGAACAACATTTTCCAGAAGATGCTGATCGAAGACAGTATTGCGCTTCAACAGAGCTGCATGGTATAACGAAGCATTTTGGGTAAGATGACAGATGATTTGCCGTGCTTTGTACTTTGCTTATGTCTGGCATCTGGATGTTGATGGTAGAGCTGTCAATGGTTTGTCTCAGTGCCCTTCAGGGAATCATTAGCACACTGATTGTCCATGCACCCTCCGGGATTCGCATGTATAGGAGAAGGTGAATGAGAATGGATAACGTTAGAAGGTGTGAGTATTTGGTTTTGCTCTTAATGAATTCTTACACAAAGTTGTCGAGGTTTGGAGTGTCATTCAGCTGAGATGTCCATAAACCGCAAGACAAGGGCCAAGTAGATTTAAGTGATAATCTTATCTTACTTTACGAACCAATCACTCATATCACATTTTACGAACCAATCACTTTCCTACTTTTTGCACATTCCTGGTATATTAAGGCGTAAAAACGATAATTAAACAAAAATTTCTTTCGTATTTCATTGCTCAAAGCTTGCAACAGTTGGGAAATGAACATGAAAACGGGTTACTCACACCGAGATCAAATGCTTTCATCCGTATATTTTCCCTGGTCAAACCCCACTCACATTCCTCTTTGAAAGTCAATGTATTCCTGCCACCCCACGAGTATGCACTTTTTATGTACATGCAGGCCATCCACTTGAGTATCGAAAGCGTTCAAAAGGTTAGGAGCATTCTGGAATTCTCTACCAGATGTTCTTACAAGCTTGCCAAATTTATATTAGTTCAAAACAAGTCTAAAACCTCATATACAATACACTTAGTTAAGTTTTTATCTGGTGCTTAGTTAAGTTTTTGTTTGTTTATGTACTGACATTGATTATACAAATTACTTTCATATTTTAGATTATAATTTGTTTTACTCAGTATAATGTTGTCGCCTATTTGTAATCCATGATGTAAATAGGTGACCTTCGTAGTGGAACTGTTTATTCTTTTTAGGTCAGCCCATTTGCACGATATATGTGACAGGCTGATTGTATTTGCTAATTATTTTGGTGATGAATAAAAAATCCCTCTCTCTCTCTCTCAGTAAATGAGCAAAGCAATACTAAATTTTGCCGAAACGTTTTGAGGTCTATTTTTAGTCATTATTACTTTGACGACAATTTTATGTCACCTAAAATTTTTGTGACTCCTGTTTTCAATGGTGAGAAACTGCTGACGATCGTTTGAGAATCATTACAATTTGAATGATTTCGTTATCTTTTTCTGGCACACTATGTACTCACTCGACAAATATCAATCGGTGGGAAATACACACGCGTTCGATCACCCACCCGCCCACCAGCCACCAATCCATCCATTGACCCACCCATCCATTCTCATTCACCTGCTAGCTAGGTTGCTCGCTCACTCACTCACTCATTATGCGAAATTAGGTTTAGGCATCGTTCAATGTGCTTATTTTTCTTAGCGTATCCCGAAGACTGCTTCAAAGCAAAGGTTCTTCGTATTTGTTATTTCAGATAGCACTGCTTGCTGTTATAATTATAACTGAAAAGTATAAAATATAAATATAAATTCTCATTTAGGTGCTTATATATAGCTTGGGCTCACTCGAGTTAATGTGTAATAATTAAACCTTTTACATCGTCTAACAACTAGGTCTTAAGTGATTTCAGAATTTGAACATTCACGCTGGTATTATCTAAGCCAATATAATCTGCGCCTGTGAAGTAATCAAAAAACAAATCTCAGTTAAGTCATCTGTTTGAATGAAAGAATAATTCATTTAATTAGTTTTATTGATCTATTTTGTAGGCCTATATTTGCTTTCGTAGCTTTGCCATGATTTGAATAGCGGATATAGGTCTAGAGCTAACACAGAGGCGATTACTGCGCCCTCCAACGAGAGCCGCTGCGATGCAGGAGCGTTATATATCATTTTCTGTTAGCCACCGAGTGGCAATATATAGGCCATGTTTTTTAAGTACGCCATATGAAATTCACTATGCTGCTAGTCATCGACCGAAGGGCACGACGTGCTACTTATGATGTAAGTTAGATCAAAGTACAGGCCTAACTGATACGTATACGCGAATTGTACTGCAAGACAATACATACAGTTGAGGCTTCTATAGGACTACAGTGAAACACGTTGCAGTTAAATGCTGCAACAGCATTACTTTGGTAGGAGGCCAAAAGGTCTTACAAATATTTATGCTACCTTGAATGTATGTGAAATAATAGACAGAGGATTACAGAGGTCCAAAAACTTGATAGCGGACACGAGGTTCATCGTCAACAAAAGTTCTTATGAAGTCAGCAGATTGATCGAAAGCCTTCGATGTTAAACAGGATTTGCAAGGTTGTGACGTCTGTCAACTCCAGGACCACTGAAGCCAGCCTACGTGCATAAGCGGCAATTGATGGTATTGCTCGACACTTCAAAAGTAGCCTCTAAAATATTCATCAAGACAGGTATGTAGCTTCGGTTTCGATGTCTCGATCTCAAGTCGGTCTCGAAACGGTCTCGAAACTGTGTCGAAACGGTCTCGAGACGGTATTTGAGACGTTGCTACCGTCTTCTAGCGGTCTCGTCTCGGTCTCGGAGAATGACGTTTCGGTCTAATCTCGGTCTACTCTGTTCAGGAAATAAGTTGACCACGTACGATACAAAATTAATTAAACAGACCCATTAATTCGTGAGCGTTTATTTGCAATCCACTGTTGTGTATTTCAAATTAGCGTCTTATTTTCAATGTAGCATAACAACTTTCTGCTTCCGTAACAGCATTCGGCCTGCGTAGCGAACCAAAAAATTGCTATATTGAGCGCGATGGAAGCGGCATCATCATTTCTAATGCATAGTTTTAACCATTTATTTACCATATAAAATAAGATTTATTAGATAAGATAGCACACCGCAGTTTACTACTATGCTATAGTAGTGGTGGTAGCAATAATTGTAGTTGTTGTTTTACTAGCAATAATAATATAATAATGTTAATAACTTTTGTCGACTTGGCATATGGAACGTGGGATCGACTGTGTTTATGAAGGGAAAAGTAAAGATTGATATTGACAGAGTAGAGGATTGCAGGTGCAAAGTTGTAACTATATTTTAGTAGACTACAATGCTACATGCCGACATAGAACACCACTAGAGATTGGTTACTTTGATATCCGTCTGTCCTATTAATTTTGTGTTTACATTAATAATTTGAATTCACTGGTGATTTTTATGTCATATGCCCAGGCACGATAGGCGAAAGCCAACAACTTGCGTCGTTGTTTCTCTGTCTGCTGTTGATCTGTCTTTTTGATTTAATACTGCTGACCAAGTTGCAACCTAAGTCGGAACACCGGAAGAAGCAAAAAGCGAAAAACAAAATTGACTCCACTCGTAGGTACAAAGGCGATAAGTAGATACCATGCAAATTATAAAAGTATTGAGAATTCATTGCAATACCTTACAAATGCAAGTTTTGTGGTCTCATGAGCTCCGGAATCAGCGTAATTGCTGACGGAGATGAATTAACAATCTGCGACATCTGTAGCAAATGGAATGTTGAGAATGTGCATATAACTTTTAAAATTCTGCATGCGCATAAATTTTGTTGCAAATATTAGGCTACGAATGCTTCTTTGGCAGGTTACAATCGCGTTTTTCGAGAGACGCATCACAAATCTCAGCCATGAAAACCGAATTAGGAAGTACCGAAAAGCAGTCTACATCTGTCGATTCTCTTCCTTTAAGATTTGAGACCGTGTCATCGACAGTTGTTTTGCAGTTTGGAAGAGGAGACGAAGCGACCGACAATCAGAACAGTTCTCCAGAACACTACGAATGCGAGTCACCGTTGAACACCTCGCCAAAACAACTGGAGGCCAGCGAAGCAAACGTCGTTCCAAAAGAAAACTTTGCTGACTGGGGCGTTCTAGCATGCGTTTTTCTTAGTAACTCAATAACGGCGATTGACCTCGCTGGATTCTTAGTCTTCTATCCGAACCTCGTGGAACATTTCGATGCAACGACAGCGGCTGTCGGATGGTGCTCCTCTATTAACGGATTCTCCCAAGCCATAGTCGGTAAGTAGACTGATTCACTGATTCGTCAGTCCAAAGTAACACAATCACACCGCCTGAGGAAATTGAACAGAAACTTGTTTGCCGTTGGTGTACGTTGCACTGTTTCCACATTCAGATCCGGTCTAATCATCCCAAACAAGATTCGGGTACGTTATTATTATCTCCTTTGAAGATACAGTGCATGCGATTCAGTATTCGGTGGCTTTAACCCAAAATATGTCGCTTTAAAGCGGTTTTAAGAACTTGCTATAGGCCTTTCTTGCTTCCTGAGGTTGTGATCTTGCTCGTGATAGAAAATATAACGTTTCCTCAAGATAACAGATCGTATCCTGGAGATGAATTGCTGTTCCTTTGAAGATATTATCTCGTTCCGAACTTCCTCTAAATATTCCTTTGAAGTTGTGTACATCAGAGGCTTCATGATGCAGGAGAGTCTTCACTAATTGCTGCCTATGTTCGCTTATATATTATTGCTAACGGTGCTGAAGTGATGCAGCACACTGCTGCAAGACTTTGTAGGTTGTAGACTGAAAAGCTAGGCTGTGCATGATCAGCAACCATCTTTGTAGTGGTATTGGGCTTCTGCCAACATTGCTGGCACATCATTCTCTCTCTTTTCAATTAACGTGCTATGTCGCTTTTAATTCTCTGCAACCTTTATTTCTCTTCTTACAAAAGGTTCCTTAATGTTCCTCACTGTCTGAGTTGAGCATTCCGTGAAATCAATATTATTGGCTTTCTAATGCCGCGCGTACACGAGAACTTTCTTCTCAGTTTATGATTTTTTGCTCACTGTCAATCGTTCTATGCATGTTGTATGAATGGTTCTATGCCTAGTGCAAAATGCGATTAATAATTGTAGTTCTTTTCTTGGTGTTTGCTTTTTAAGTTTGAAGGCGAAATTTTGAAATCTAATTTTTAGAACGGGCAGAGATTAAGGTTTAGCAAATGCACTGGGTGAAGCGATTTTTGGCCACAATGTGAGAAATTTTGTTCGATAAAAGATGGGCAGGGTACATGAACTGCTTGGGATAAGTGGGTCGAAAGCACGCTGTAAGTCATTCCATGTGATTAAAATTTTGTCTGACGACAGAAATCTGATTAAAGACGTTTGGGTTTCGATGTGCGTAGTAGATCTTCGGTAAGTAACGTTTATTAATAAATTTTTTATTTTACAAAATCAAACCTAACATAAAACATTGTGGCCTTAGGTTTCTTTAGGTTAAACGAAAACTTGCCTGCAAACTTATTAAATTTCATTTCAGTGTCCAGCATGTACCTTTGTTAATTAATTATCTCTCATTTTAATATGTCACGAAATTCAAATGATTAACAATTTTAAAGTAAATATTTCTATTGGTCCCCTACTAAAACTTTAATCTTAGTGCATCCTCACCACTCATAATTTTGAATTGCTCTGCAAGATAGTATTATATACGAGCTGCGGTTAAACATGATTATGGCTTAAAGTGCTTTTCCTTAATTCATATTGCTTTCTTTGACACGTTTGTCCTCAATTGATGACAACTGGTTGCACGAAGCTCGGTAAGGTGTCTTGTTTTCTATGTATAGAAATTTTTGTTATTACATTACAAAGAAGTGGCAGTTGGGAGCATCAGGAAACTGATGTACGAAGTGAATTTAGTGAGCAACTAAAGCAGTCGGACGATCCTGCTGCAAGTAGAACACGTCCTTTGGAAATGTTAAGATACGTTTAGAAGCGACCCGTTCTTCAGAGACTTATTCTTCTCAAAGGTTTATTCTCACATAGACAATGAGTTTAACGCTTACATATCCTGTTCAAAATCATGACTATAAACTGGCCGTCTAAAATCAGCATCAACTGTGTAGCCCAAGCTTCAGTTGCCTCCACCATCCTGTCCATTCCAGCAACAGGCACATCATCAGAAAGGTTTTTTCTTTGAGAGAGGAAAGCTGTTGAGGATCGCTGAATGAAGTAGGCCTACTGAAACTACCAATGATCTGCTCTTTATACAAGAATTAAACAAATTATTAGCTGAGATAATTCTTACGCAGTTTGACGGTTTCGTAGCTTTTGATTACAGGTTTCAATGAATATGTTACACGGTGACTTGTTTAATTCTTTTAAGTTTAGGGAACAGTGGAGGGATGAAAATCCAGCATGCATAAATGGTGAGGGGATAAGGACGTAGGTTGCGGGGTTGGTGACAGGTCTGAAACGGGTTTCCTAAAGCGGCAACAAACAAAACAGTAACAAACTGATCTAAAATATGTTTACAGAGAAGTATCGTACTTAGTGTCAGAGGCCAAGTGTCTCAGTCTCGTCTGGGAGTCCCTAAATCTTGGTCTTGGTCTCATCTCGGAGACCCAAGATCTCGATCTCGGTATCATATTGGTCCTCTAGGTGAATGTCTCTGACTCGTCTCGGTCTCGGACAAACGGTATCCAGGGTATACCTCTTCGCTAGACATTGATTTTGATTTTTATGTGCAGAATAACAGCATAATCTGAAGCTTTCTGTTTACTTACAACTATGGCAGCATTTTACCAGAGATTTAGAGATTTTGGAGCAGATATATAGGGGAGTTCGAGCATGTCCAGTGGCAACAATGGCTGTTGTCTACGCTTTTGCTCATTTGGATAAAATGGTTCGTCATGTGAGGAATTTTGTCGAAAAGTCTCGTATTATTGGAAATCTACGGTATACAACTCTGTGTTCAGCAGTTTTTTAAAGGTGCTTTAGATTTTGTCTTTTTGGCGGCGTTTCGTTGCAAATCATCGATGCCCGGATCGCCATTTTTAACTGGTCGACCTTTAGCAAATGCAAATTGATTTTGACTGACCTATAGAAGTTAGCGAGGGCGAAACCACAGGTCAAGCTGGCGACGCTCAGTATCAATGTCATTGTTGACTGTAGATACATGCTGGACTTTAAAATGGAAACATCAACTCGAGATTCGAAATTTTTCACTAGATAATGGACAACAATAAACTCCCACTAATGCCTCAGAGACAACACTGCCACTCATCTCTGCTGCATCCTGCAGTACCGTGACAGATATATAATATGCTAATGAAAAGCGAACAGCATACATTATGTTTGTTAACATTTCTCGATTGTGGCCTGGCGCTGACACTGACTCAACACTTCGGCTTGTGCTGATTTGAATTTTATTAAGTCCTGGTAAGTTAGTCGGTCTGCCTGAGTGAGTGTGAGGGAATGCGCAGATTTTCATTACTTTTCATATTCGTAAGACTCCTACAACTGAAAGACTCTCAGACACATCTGATCCGTTGTAGATAGGATGGTTCATTTTATATAAACGGGCGCTTATATGGTATAGCAGAATTTAAGATGCGAAGTAACACCTAACAGTCACCAACATAACAATACTGTGATTCTAAAATTGCTGACTCCCATTCCCGAGGCCTTAAATCATGATGTCGAGACCATATGCCATTTTGCAGAAGCTAAAACCAGACATCACGATGCCTAGGAAAGGGGTACCAAATTTGTCCTGTAGGCCTGGATGAGAGCTCAAGGCTTATTGTTACTAGATTAGCAATAGTCGAGTATCACAAGGCTATAGACTCTAGATGATGAAACGATGAAGGCGTTGCTGCTGCAGTTGCTTACGATGATTTTGATAATGAAGATGGTCATATTGAAACACACATGGAAGGGCTGCTATACACAGTTGGCACTAACAGAAATTTTACCAGAAGGTGTTGTTGCTGCTGTTGATGATGACGCTGATAATGTGGATGATCATTAGATAGAAACATACATCTGAGTGCCGCTGAAAACATGGGCACTCACAGAAATTATTGCAGCGTAATGAGGAACAAAACACGAAAGCGGGATGTACACGTTGTTATGGCCTAACGGGTTCATAAGTGAATTCTAGGAGGGGGAATCGCCCCATTTTGCCTCTATGTGTGGGAGCCTGTGGCTGAAGAGTGCCTTTAAGTTTCTTTAAACTGAGGGAATGATTTCGTTTCGTCAAAATCTTGTTGTTTTTGTTGTCGATCGATAGCTCTGTTGTCCAGTTATCCTATCCAGTCGTACGGATGTCGTTTGCCTAGTGTCGTTGGTTGTCTGCTCTCAGCGCTCGGAGTGTCTTTGAGCTGCCTAGCTCCGAATCTAACAACGATCTATTTTACCTACGGAGTAATTACAGGTAAACATACATTCGCTCACTCCTTATCTCTGAATTACTTTGGAATTTGGTAAAATAATGTGATTGTGACGTAATGGAAGTAAAGAAAAGATAAGATAAGGCAAGAAAATTCAACATAGGTCCATCAAACACCTAGGACTACTCAAACATTGATCTTTAGCGGAATATTCCGGGAGTTAAAGGATATTTTGGTACCAAAAATTCTTCAATGAATTTCCTTCAGACAGGAAGAGTAATGCAACTGGAACATCTTTTCTTACAGTTTCCGTGGCTAGTCACACGATTCTTTATTGGAGATTATGCAACAGATATACTTATTCGCAACAAGTCTCCATGCCACCTCTGAATAACAATGGCATTTACGAATATACAGTATTCCAACTGGTCAAGCAATTACACTGGCCAACAGAAAAATTTTTTTTCTTGTTGCCTTCGGTTTTAGACCTGTTCTTGGAGTAATTTTGGGCGCTGATTCAGAAAATGTCATTGGATTGAGTGCATCAGGTCTAGTTTCTGAGATATCGTCGATTTTGTAAAGAAAACCCAGTCCACTCTTTAAACGATGTCTTTGGCAAAACTAAAATGTCATAATAAGCTTTATTTATGGCTAATTAATTATAATTCTTGCTGATTCATATAATGCCTACATCCTTATAATGTAAAATCAGCATATCTTGCCGCGTGCTGAGATATTGCTGATTCAACGAAATAACTATTCCGTAGCCTACAGCTTACTCAGCACTAAATTCATGGCCTCATTTAGAATTTATTTGTGCTTATACAGCGTTTCATGGTTTCGAACTATGTAAATAGATTATGCTGAAGTCAGCATTTATAGCCTATATAAACCGCCTCCTGAAAGCTAGAGCAGCCGCAGTCGTCTTAGGGCATATTAAGAGTTGGTCGCAAGAACAATCTGTGAATGTGAGCATTAAATAACTACATGTTCTTACTATTTTTTAGGTTAGTCATTTAATTCCTCAGATGCGAACATCCTTAAGGTTATGGCTACTTCCAGACGGAGCTGCATTAACCATCCAGACATATTCTGCTACATTTGTGGGGAATACACACTAAAAGCAAACAGGAAACCGATTTCTGAGTTTGTAAAAAGAGCATATGTAGGTTATTTTGGTGTCAAACTTGGAGATCAAGATAAGCAATGGGCTCCTCATACAGTATGCAAAACTTGTATTGAACAATTGCGCCACTGGACAATTGGAAAGAGAAGCTGCCTGAAATTTGGTGTACCGATGGTTTGGAGGGAACAGATAAACCACTTCGACGACTGTTACTTTTGTATGGTTAATATCATAGGCATCAATCGAAATAATCGTCACAAGTTGTCTTACCCTGATATACCTTCAGCCAGGAGACCTGTTCCGCATTCGGATATTGTACCAGTTCCACCTTTTCGCGAACTACCTCAGCTCTCAGACGATGACACTTGCATGTCCAATATCGGACAAGATGACGAAAGTGAAGAAAGTGGGGGCAGTGACAGTGATTTCCAATCAACTTCACACAGTGAACGTTTTGACCAAAAAGCAGTTGAGTGATCTGATCAGGGACTTAAATCTTTCCAAAGAGTCCTCTGAATTGCTTGCGTCCAGACTAAAGGAAAAGAATGCACTTCAGCCTGGAACGAAAATTACAATTTATAGAAACAGAGAAAAGGATTTGCTGCCATTCTTTACCGAAGACAACAACCTAGTATTCTGTAATGACATCAGCAACTTATTGAAGAAAATTGGTCTGTCGGATTACAGCCCAGATGAGTGGCGTCTTTTTATCGACAGTTCAAAACGTAGTCTGAAATGTGTGCTTTTAAATAACGGCAACAAATTTGATTCTATTCCAATCGGTCACTCCACCAGGATGAAAGAAGAGTACAATGCCATCTCTTTAGTACTGGAAAAGATAAAATACAAAGAACATCAATGGGTAATTTGTGTAGACTTGAAGATGGTAAATTTCCTCCTTGGTCAACAAAGTGGCTACACAAAGTATCCCTGCTTTTTGTGTCTTTGGGACAGTAGAGCCAAGCATGAACATTGGACTAGAAAAGATTGGCCTTCGAGGAAAGACATGGTGGTTGGAGCTCAAAATGTAATCAAGGAATCTTTGGTGGCACGAGATAGGATCATACTGCCACCACTACATATAAAGCTAGGCCTGATGAAACAATTTGTCAGGGCTTTGAATAAAGAAGGTTCATGCTTCGAATACATAGTACACAAGTTACCAGGAATTACAATGGAAAAATTGAAGGCTGGAATCTTCGATGGTCCACAGATCAGGCAACTTATGAATGACCCACTTTTCATACCATCAATGAATGAAATCGAATCTTGTGCCTGGTCTTCCTTTGTTCTTGTAACTAAAAATTTTCTTGGCAACAAGAAGGCAGACAATTATGCACAACTAGTAGAGGATATGCTTCTTCATTTCAACAAGCTTGGCTGCAACATGAGCATTAAAGTCCATTATCTCCACAGTCACTTAGATCGCTTTCCAGAGAATCTTGGTGACTTCAGCGAAGAGCAAGGTGAAAGATTTCACCAAGACATCAAAACAATGGAAAATCGATATCAAGGAAGATGGGATGCACACATGATGGCAGACTATTGCTGGAATATTATGCGCGATTGTTCCGGCAGATGCCACACTCGGAAATCGTACAAAAGGAGCTTCTTCGGTGTCGAATGACTTGAAATTTTTATAACAAACTTGTTCTGTTTGGTATCATATAAGTACAGTTTCAGGTAGGCCCTACTACCATTTTCTTTTAAGTAATTGTATTATTATGTTTATTTAGTGTATCACATAATAAATTGAGCACTACATAATTATAGCTATAGCCTTATGTTTTATGGGCGAGCAGAGGCAAGGACTGGTATATGGCATAATGTTCTATATCTCGAAAACTAGACCTGCTGGGAGAAAACTGGTGCCTTTTCTGGAATCAGCAGGTCAAATATACCCAGAAACAGTTCTAACATTTGAGGCAACAAATTATGTGTTGGCCAGTGTTATCGATTGTGTTAAAAGAACCGTCGGACGAAAGACTAAAGCCGGAAATAAACTTTTCAAGGTCGTTCTATTTGGCTGTGTGACTTAGTGAATTGACCGAATATCTCGATCTGGGTGTCGTAAGATTGTTTGATTAAGAGATTCATTCGATCAATGATTTATTTGTTAGTTCTTCATTTAATTGCATAAGCTAGTGTTCTGTTCCTTTTAGGATCAGGCACTGGTCTTTACATGCTATCGGCGAATATCATTGTCCAGCAGAGGTTCAGTCGTAACCGGAAACTGGCCAGCGGAATCGGTCTTCTTGGTTTGAGCGTCGGGGCCATGATGGCGTCCATCTTAACCAATTTTCTAATCCAATCGTACAGCTGGCGAGGTGCCTTCCTCATCCTCGGAGCTATTAGCGCTCAACGCATTCCACTCTGCCTCTTCTTCCGAACGCCGAATAGATTCATCTCACAGTCCAAGCACACTTCTGGAACCAGCTCACCAAGAATATTCGGTCAGGCTATTCGGAAATACTTGAAAGAAACCTTTAACTTTTCCACTTTGCGACATGCAAGGTTTTCCATTTATGTCGCTGCCTACTTTCTGCATTCGTTCTGTGTATACGGCTATACACAGCACACAGTCTATAGAGCAATCCACGTGGGTCTCAGCCGCAACCAGGCAGTGGGCGCAGCAACATTGTTGGGCACAATGTCCTTGGTAACCAGGCTGAGTGTTTCCTTCATCGCAAACCTTCCAGTGGTAAACTCATCTCTGGTTTTCGGCACCGGAATGTTCGGTGCCTTTCTGTCGATCGTCGCGATCTTCCTCAATCCAGGAATCATCGGAACAATGACGTCTGTTGTACTGTTTGGAATTCATCTTGGTATGAACCTGAGAGTTTTTAAAATTCATTTAGATATTAACATGTGGCTCGCTGAAATTCATGAAGATGCGAACATGGGTGTCGCTGAAATTCATATACAGAGATGTGAGGCTTAGCGACGTTTGATATCACCTCATTTGATCACGCGACGTTTGATCACACGCCATTAGGTGTAACGACCTTCATTGATTTAACTTATGTCACGATTTATGAAACAGGAAAAAATCAGCTGTGAATGCAAATGTCAGAAGCTTTATCACCGGTCAAAAGTATCAGCGAGAAATTTAAGCTAGAAAACAGAAAGAAGGCTATATATGCTAAGAGTTCATAGATGGGTCTATTTTATTAAAGTTTCTAGTCACGAATGAGTTAGGTGAACTATAGTCTGAAGAAATGTTATTACATGTCTTATTGCGTACGTTTCAATTGTACGGGTAAATTGTCTATTCCGTTGGCTGCACTTCTTTTGTGAATGACATTATGTTCTAGTTACTTTTGGAAAACGGTGGCCGTGAATTTTATTACCGTCTATCTTGAACCCTTCTATAAAAAGCCATAAGTTGACTAAATCCTACGATGTTATCCTTCAGCTATATTGTACTTGGAATAAAGTATCTTAATTCTATCATCAGGCAATCGTAGGTAGTTCGAGTTTTGTTTTGGCAAGAGACAACAGAGACCAACTGGGTTATAACTGCTACTGAACTGAAAGTGAAATGTGCATAGCTGAAAGAAAATTGATTAAGCTACTTTAAACATTTTATCGGCCAAACGAACATCGACACTGGCAAGTCCGTCTAGCAACTATCTGCATCCTATGATATAAGTTTACGATTATCTTCTGGTCCAGAAGACAATCGTTCAGTTTAGAGGAAAATCAATACCTGAGGTAGATGGATTCGGAAGAAAAATCCCTCTGAATTGGAGGGCTTCTTAATGATAAAGTATGTAATTTAGGGCAATTTCTTTCATTAGTTTCAATTTTTTTCATGCGCCTGGCGGAGCTTCATATTATGCCGTTAAAAACTCGGGTTAAATATTTCTCACAACTTCATTGATTTTTCATTTTTTCTTTTGAACATAAACGTCTTTAGACAAAATGCCTCGAGTGTCGTGTGTTAAAATGGCGTGTGACCAAACGTCGAGTTTTTAAATGTTGTGTGATCAACAGTTTGATCGCCACATATGGAAAGAAGACTCTTTGAAATTCATGTGGATATGAACATGATTCTTTGAATTTCATTTAAGTACGAACAAGAGAATGAAATTTTTAAAGCATGAACGAGAGACTCTAAAATTTATTTAGGTAGAAGTAGAAGTCACTGAAATTCATTTAAATATGAAAGTCAACTCTTTAAATTCATTGTGAGATCGCGCAGACGGTTTAAAATTCGTTTTCGCATGAACTGTTGCTAAACTATACGCTGTTGTACAGTATACAGTAAACCTAAGTGGCAGATGCTGTATTATGCTTATGCAGAAGTTTCTTTGTTTCTGAAGGTTGTACAACCACTGTCTTTACCGTCGTCGCATTTGACCTAATGGGTATGGCCCTTCTACCGAAGTGTTTAGCTATTCTGCAGTTTATTGGTGGTTTTGGAAGACTCGCATCACCGCCCCTCATTGGTGAGTAGTATTTGCCTGATTCAAATTAAGTGCGATCATTTATGAATCGTGCCAGAATTTTAATGTGCTAAATAGTGAGGAGGTATCATAGAATTTACTTTTATTTATAGGTTCCCTGTATGAATGATTGTGTAATATTCTATATATATATACACACACACTCATATATGCGTGATCAAACAAGCAAGACGATTAAATCCAGATCATGGTAAGCAAACGCTCATTAATTACAAGCTCCATCAGTCCTTGTAAAGTCGTTGTCATGATGATTTTTTCCTAAGCACGGTATCAAGCAAGCGGACAACTTTCCGTACGGGTTATGTGTGCCTGCCAACGAATCTCATCGAGTAGGCGAAGGAGGAGATGACGTCTTCGCCTAGCATGACACATTTCTTGACTGTTTGAGTCGAATGCTTTTTACTTTGTCTCCTTCGGTTCATGTGTCTTTCCTTATGAAAACACCGATTTCGATGACACCATAATTTCTCTGTTCGCCTGTCCGCTGAGAACGAGTGGCTGAAATCCCTTCTCATCCTTGGGTCTGCCTTCTTTTTCCTCTGATAGAACCCGACCAGTTTTCGCCTTTACTTTCGCAAAGAACTTTAAGGGCTTATTTCTGGCTGTGAAAAGGAGTCTTGTAGAAGATGAATGTCATCTGTCCTGCCTCCCTGTTCCATGCCCACTACCTTCGCTCTTAGGGAAACCTATTCTCCTCTCAACGCAGACGGATTAATACGGTTTGTATCTTTGTCGATGTAACACTGTTCTCTACAACCACGACAAGCAGTTTTATTTTACCGATAATAGCTACATTTCAAAGAATTAAATCTCAGGCTAGCATGGCCTTACACCGTGTACTTTAAATGGCGTGGCACTCATTCACACGGGCAGCGGTGGTTAAGGATCTCACCCGATTCATTGAAAAAGGAAAAGGATAAAGGCAAGATGTTGCTATAGAAACCACTCGTATATATTAATGTTTTATATTTTCTTAACTAATGGGGGATATAGGAGGGATCTGGGGTCCACCGTTCTCGTTGGTTTCAGTGTTTTTAAAAAGTATGAGGACAGCAAAAAATAGACCTGTAAAAGTGATAACAAGTGCAGATTTGGCCCTTGAATTCATTCATCCATATGATGTTGGTTCAAAGTACATTGGCTATGGCCAAACCAGCTCCTTTGTTAATCATTTTGCTTGACAATCTGTTCCACCGATAGCAAAGCAGTTATTCTGGGAGTCGTTGTTTCGTTACATGGTGAGATACAATACAATGCATGTACAACTGTAATTTTATAATGCCCTCCTTACAAAGTTCAGAAATGCGCATTGAAGCCGTGGAACAGGAAACATTAAGAACCATAAAGAGACTGAAGAGATAATTTTTCAGTTGAGAGGAAGGATGCGGTCATTTTATAAGATTGAGAACATAATGAGATATATAGTTCCATAAAAAAAGAGCAGCAACTGTGATTGAACGCCGGCGAGGACAAGACATGTATCAGAAGTGATATTTTTCCGGAAGATGCTGATCGAAGAGACGATCGGCCTTTAACAGAGCCACAGGGTGTTGCCATGTACATAAGGAGTGTCAGCTTGAAGCGGCTATGCTCAGTTATTTGAAGCTATTGAAGAGAACGAGGAACAAATATGAGAGTCTCGGTGACAGAGTTCATGAACAAGTCGTCCACCCAGACAACAAATGTATTTCTAAAGTCTCTTTATGTAAGAAAAGCTTTAAAAAGATAAATGTTTCTTATTATTATTCATACATAAAACATAATCAATTGAAGCTCGAAATTCAAAGGTATTTGAATACCAAGTACTCGTTGATATATATGCTATCAGTTGTGTTGTGTTTGCTAAATGGACTGTTTTAATAATGAACATTTACAATTATAACGTTGTACTTGTCTAGCCGTCTCGATGGTCGAGTGGTTAACATGTTAGACTAACAATGCTGAGTTTGAGGCTTCAGATTTTATTCCTGCCAGGACAGAAATTTTTTGAGATTACTGCCTCATTTGCACTACTTAACGAACTCGGCTATAAGCTTAAGATGAATACTCTGGTTATACAATGTCAGCGGAAAGACCAGAGGACGAAGAATACGGCTGGCCACCCGCCCTGACATACAGAGGCTAAGACTCTTTTACTGTATGACATTAATTATTTCAGAATCTGGTGTAGTAGTGAACGTCAGTCCCTGAAAGCAAAACTCCAAAATCCAAGACGTCCATGTGACATGTCTGTATATGTCACTACTGCAACTAAGTAGAGATGTTATCAGCTTTTGCTAAGTTGTGCAGTACATCGTGTATAACGCCATTAAATTAATGCTAAACTGCAGCATAAGAACCTAAAACTAATGCAATAAAATGTCCTAAATTGCGTATCTGTTAGAAAAAGTTCCTCAGTTTAAGCGGACTTAGTCTCTGACTCTCGACCGAGGCCTTTGCCTCTGAACCCCTCTGAGAGCTCAGCTCCAAAAGCCTGATATAATCGTATATAGGATATTGTGTGCGCAGGTTGGGTTTTCGATGTGACTCACGATTACAACAAAGCGTTCGCCATCATCGGCTGCGGGGCATTCGTGTCTGGCAGTCTCATGGTCGTCGTGGCTTTTATCACCAGAAGCCACCGGAAATCCGTCGCCAAAGATAACCCAAACTTCTGCCGCAACGAAAACATCCCTGCATCTAGCGACATCTGATGAACAAACGTAACCAGCGATAATGTCTGTACAATGTGCATTCACATTAATTTTTTATATAAATTTATAAGTAAATTTTCGGTATGTGCGTTTGGAATCATTCTATGTCTGGGTCTACGTTTCGGAGAAGACCCTACTGTTCATGTCTGCGGTGGGTTTAGTGCAACAAGGGACCCTGTGATATATGCGAGTAATTGGTAAATTTACCAGTTGGACATGTGTGCATGTAATATGAAATTCTGAGTTTCGTGCCCTTTTATGTCATAGGATAACTATTATTTTAATTAAGTTTTAATTTAAAAATTAGCATAGTTTTCTAAAAGACCAGAATGTTCAAATAAATTATTGTTACAATTAACCGTCTGATCTGTATTGAAAACTAGGCTCATGGAACCCAGATAAAGCATCTATAATGTGACAATGTAATAGAACGGAACATAACAGTTTCCAATCGATAAAGAAGACATTTAGACTTGAATGTGAAGACTGTATTACTCTACAGTCAACACGTATGGTAGGTCTAAAAGCACCGTAATGGAGCGGTGCCGAATGGTATAATTGAAGGATGTCATTACTAGCGAAAGAAACAGGCAATGGACTAATGAAATGGATGCAGAAGACACGCTAAACTTTTGAAAGGGATCGTCCATAAAGACCCCAAAAATGACCCTACTTTGGATCCATGACTCCCCTTGTCCGCATTTGGCATTACTATTCGCATCCCCCTCTGCAGACGTCCGGACTCAGACGAAGTAGTAGGCTTTAACTAAAGAGCCCTGTTGGTCATGTAGGGCTAACAGTGCTACCGGATAAGGTGTTTTGATGCGACAGCGTTCAGCTAATTAGATCCGTCGCAGTACAGATCGTCTGCTGTCTGACTGAAGTTGGTGCTTAAGCTGTATTAAAACGGATATTGGTACCAAATTTAGACGCGGACGTCCTGATTAGGCTTAATTCCTTCCTATTGTCTGCATTTGGGTGACCTGTGACCCGTTTCTTTGCCTACGTAGTTCATGTATGACCCCAAATTAATGCCTAGATTCAGCAGATACTTAAACGCAACAGGAACGTTGAAAGGCATCAGTTATCTGGAAACAAAGCAAATTCGTTGTAACCTACAGCCAAAAGTGATGCATCTTTGACAGAAATATTATCGGGCAGCAAGGTTCGTTGTCATGCAAATTGACCTGAAACCCTGTGATTCAAATAGCTAGCAAGGAGGCCTAGGACTGAACAGCTTGGCGTTGCATCGTGGTCACAGCTACCCTCAGCTGAATTTGCCAGCAGGAAGAGAGTGTGTAAGAGAGAGATGAAAGAGAGAGAGAGAGAGAGAGAGAGAGAGAGAGAGAGAGAGAGAGAGAGAGACTAACTCGCTAACCCACCCATCCCAGCCCAGCACCCACCCATCCACTGAACAACCCATCCATCCCCAGTCACTCACTCACTCACCCACTCGCTCACCCACTCACTCACCCACTCACCCAATAATCCACTCACCCACTCACCCACTCACGCACCTACTCACTCGCTCGCTCACTCACTCACTCACTCATTGTCTTAAAAGTTTTTCTGTGAAATTAGACTTAGGCATCGTTCATTGTACTTGTTTTTCTTAGTGTTTCACTGTTTTTGCCTATAGCGTTATTTGCTCTTTAACTAACAGAAAAGTATTTAGTATAAAAATAAATATAAATTTTAATTTATGTTCTTATATATGCCTTAAGCCCCCATATAGTACAATTAAGTTTCTTACATCGCCTAACTGGTAGGCCCTCAGTGATTCCAGAATTTGACCCTTCAGGCCTGTATTATGTAGGCCAATGTAACCCGAACCTTTAATAAAACAAAACATCAAAAAAGAAATCTAAGTCCCCTGCGGAAGAAAGATTTACTGAATTACTTTTATTGTGCTATTTTGTTTATTTGCTTTGGAATATTTGCTTTGATTTGAAAATGCAGATATAGTATAAAATAATCATAAATTTTAATTTATTATGAAAGTACATATACAAAAATACATAGGCCTTTAGCTAACAGCCGTGTTGTGTACGAAGGCGATTACTGCGCTCTCCAACAAGAGATGTAGCATCTTCTGTTAGCCATCAAGGCGGGGTATATAGGCCATGCTTTTTAAGTACGCCTCCTGTAATCCTTCGTGCTGCTAGCCATCGGCCGAAGGGCACGACGTACCAATCATGATGTAAGTTAGATCAAAGTACAAGCCTGCCTGATACGTATACGCGAACTGTACTGCAAGACAATACATACAGTTGAGTCTGCTATAGGACTATAGTGTAACATGTTGCGGTTCATTCGGCTCCAACTGCGTGTATTTGGTAGGAGGCCAAAGTTCTTACAAATATTTATGCTACCTTGGATGTACGTGGAATTGACAGATGTTTATTCAGGTCCAAAACAACTTGATAGCGGACAACCTGTTCATCATCGACGAAGGTTCTACTGATAGTCAGCGGTTGGATCGAAAACCTTCGAAGTTATATAACATTTACAAGATTCCGACGTCTGCTAGCTCTAGGGCCACTGAAACCTGTCTACATGTATAAGCGGCAATCGTTGGCGTCTTGCATGACACTTTAAAAAGGTAGGCCCTCGAATATGCATCGAGACAGGGATGTAGTGTCGGCGATCTCGAGACGTACCTACCGTATCATTTCGGTCTTGTCTTGGACAGATTAGTCAACGTCCCGCCCTCGTCTCAGTCTTAGGGCATGACGCTTCTGTTATCATCTCGGTCTAGCCTGTTCTGGTGTCGTGGGCAAGTCCCGAGACTCGGTGTTTGTGACCGGTTGGCAAACCGTAATACTGACCATTGGTGCTCCTACACATAGAATATGTATAGCCGGAAGTAAATTGTCGACATATTATACTAGAGTAAGGAAATAACATAAATGATCGCAATCATAGGTACAATGGCGATAGGTGGATACCATATAAGTTCTAAAATTGTATTTAAAAAATCATTGCAAGACCTTTAAAATGCAAGTCAACAGGATGTCCACGAGATCCTAAGAGTCTCATGGGCATCTTGCATCAGGCTAGTTGCTGATGAAAACGACATCGTTTATAGCGAATGGGATTTTGTTAATGATAAGTTTTAAGCTGCATATGGAAACTATTAGGCTTATTGCTTCGTTTGCAGGTTGTAATCGCCTTTTATGTTAAGACGCATCAAAATTCAGACATGAACTCTGATTTAGAAACTACCGAAAAGCAATCCACATCTGTCGATTCTCTTCCTTCGAGATTTGAGACCGCGCCATCGACAGTTGGTGTGCAGCTTGAAATTGGAGACGCAACGATGGACAAACAGAGCAGTTCTCCAGAGGACAATAGATGCGAGTCACCGTTGAGCAACTCGCCAAAACAACGGGAAGCCAGCGCAACAAGTGTCTTAGCAACAGAAAACTTGGCTGACTGGGGCGTACTAGCATGCGTTTCTCTTAGTAACTTAATACTTGCGCTTGATTTCACTGGGTTCGGAGTCTTTTATTCATATCTCGTACAATCTTTCGAGGCAACAACAGCGGCTGTCGGATGGTGCTCCTCTATTTACGGATTCGTTCAAGCTGTTGTCGGTAAGTAAAATTGTTCTTCCGTCCAAACTACCATATAATCTTACCGCTTGAAGAACAGAACAGAAACTGGTTTGCCTCTCACTTTCAGCTTCGGCCTAATCATCTGAAAGCAAAATGCGTGAACGCTAGGCTATTGGGCAGGCGATTAGGTATTCTGTGGCTCTTACCCTAAAATGATGCTTCAAACCTCTGTGAAAAACTTTCTTGCTTCCTGAGGTTGTCACCTTGCTCCTTCTAGAAGATTTAGTGTTTCTTCAAGACAACAGATCGTTCCCTGGATATGAATTGCTGTTTCTTTGGCGATATTATGTCGTTCCGAACTTCGTCTACATGTTCCTATAGACTATAGAGGCTACATATTTAAGAGGTTTTATGTTTTATGAGAGCCTTCGCGAACTGCTGTCTGTGTTTGCGTAGATATTATAGATATCGGTGTTGACGAGGTGCAGTACACTGCTACGAAGTTTTATAGGTTGTAAACTAAAAAGCTAAGCTGTGCAGGATCAGCAAGAGCTGCAGGGTCGTCTTATCCATTAGGCACAGTAGGCACTGTGCCTAGGGCCTACGAACTTTATAGGGGCCTACGAAAGTCAAAAATGAGATATCGAAAAAATAAATTTATTGACTGACCCGAAAATAGAAAAAGGAAATACAAATTTAATTACCTTAAAGTTTGTACTGAAACAGTTTAAGTTAAGCTGTGCTACATTATGTTAACTTTGCGGCTCTTTGCATTAGCAAAATCACGAATAATGTCCTCAAATGTCATTTCCCTCATTAAATCGTTTTCAATGTGTTTAGCTCTAATGCAGAGTTGGCAGTTTGGGCCTATGAATGCGAGAGTACCTAGGGCCTACGACGACCTAAAACGGCCCTGAAGAGCTGGATCGTCTTTGTCAGTGGCATTGAGCATCTGCCAACAATGCGGGCTTATCATTCTGCCTCTTTTATTTTACGTGCTTTGTCGCTTTTATTTCTCTGCAACCTTTATTCCTCTTCTTACCAACGGCTCCCTAATGTTCCTCTCCCACATTCAGTTTCAATACATTCGGCCTAACTATGAACATCGAAAATGTATTGACAATAGAGTGACATGTTAACGGTTAACGCGGCAATTCCGTGGTAGCAGCGGTACTACCGAGGAAATGAGGATGAATTTGAAAAAATGGCGGTAACGATGCGGTAAGTGCTCATGTACTGCGTGGGATCAGTGGGCTGTAAGTCATTCCACGTGGTTAAAAACATCTGGATAATTTCGAACCACGTTGTAAGTCTTTCCATATGGTTAAAAACATATGGAAATTTTCAAAGCATGTGTGCTTTAAGACATTCCATGTGGTTGAAAACATCAAAGCACGTTGTAAGTCATTTCATATGGTTAAAAACATATGGAAATTTTAAAAACACGTTGTAAGTTATTCCATGTGGTTGAAAACATGCGGAAAATTCCAAAGCACGTTGTAAGGCATTCCACATGGTTAAAACATCTGGAAAATTTCGTCTGCCGACAGAAATTTGATGGTAAATAGCGTTGATTCTAAAATTTTTATTAAAAAATTAAATCAGACGTAAGACATTATTGCCATAGGTTCCTTAGGTCACAAGTAAATTGCCTGCATAATTACGACATTTCATTTCAGTGACCGGCAAGCAATTCTGTTAATTATTTATCTCACCATATAATGTTTAACGAAATCCAATGATTAACAATTTTAAAGTAAATATTTCTTACTGTTGCTTTTACTGTCCCATCCTTGTCTGATGTTTCTTCATTTGTCTGCTAGACTTGTTACCATACTCTGCAGCTTTCTGATCTTTGTTTGGTGATCATTCTTCCTGGAAATGTTGATATTTCCAAGATTTTTCTATCCCAGTTTTCATGCTGAGGGATTTAGAAAAGTTGAATATTCTAACCTGTTAGCTTACAGGACTGCTTCTGTTTAGTTCTGCTTTTGTTAAGCACCATTATCTAACGACTAAGCGTCAATAGATGGCACTGAGCATCTGAATGAAGGACTTGCTGTAGGTAGCCTCTGATTAGTTTTTCTTGGAGAGGCACTATACAGATGTCTGATTTGAGTTCCGTACTGTGGCTGTAGCAGTTTACCATGGTCTAGGATGGTTCTTGTGGCCTTGGAGAATAACCTTGGCCTCAGAAGTTTGCTTTAATCGTGGCCTTGAAAAATTAGTTTCATAATTGTCTTTGCCGCCATTAGCAAACGCCACCGGAACCACCAACTTCTCTACTGCTGGAAGAATCAGAGCGCGACTCTCTGATGGTAGTAGTCCATGCTTTGTAAGGTAGTGTTACTTACGAGTTGCGGTCAAAAGCAATTATGGCTTAAAATGCTTTTGCTTGATGTATATTTGCTTTATTTGACAAGTGCGTTTGTGCACAATTGGTGACAACTGGTTGCACCAAGCACGGTAAAGGGTCTTTCTTTCTGTGTATAGAAATTTTTGTTATTGCATTGCAAGGAAGTTGGGGTTGGGAGCATCAGAAAAGTGATATGCGAATTGCATTTAGTGAGCTTCTAAAGCAGTCGGGCGATCCTGCTGCAAGTAGAACACGTCTTTTGAATATGTTAGGATACATTTAGAAGCGACCCGTTCTTCAGAGACTTATTCTTCTCAAAGGTTTATTCTCACATAGACAATAAGTTTACCGCTTACATATCCTGTTCCAAATCATGACTATAAACTGGCCGTCTAAAATCAGCATCAACTGCGTAGCCCAAGCTTCAGTTGTCTCCACCATCCTGTCCATTCCAGCAACAGACACATCATCAGATTGGTTTTTCTTTGAGAGAGGAAAACAATTGAGAATCGGTAAATGCAGCAAAGTACTGAAACTTGCAATGATCTACTCTTCATACAAGAATTAAACAAGTGATAGGCTTAGATATTATCTTATGCAGTTTGACATTTTCATAACTTATAAAATATTTTCAAAGATTATGCTACACGGTGACTTGTTTCATTTCTTTAAAGAGAGCGATGATGAAAATCCAGCATGCAGGAATGTTGAGGGATGAAAACGGAAGTTGCGGGTACAGTGAAAGGGCGGAATCAGGTTTTTGTGAGGATTGGAAAGGATGGGGATAAAACTAAAATCCGGGGATGTTAATGGGGACATATTTGTGTCCCCCCGTCACTCTCCAGTATAGGATACTGATGCGCCTGCATGTTTCGGCTGCCGGCGATTGAGACAAGCCGCTCGGTGCATTGTGGGTGTTATAAGTAAGTACTGCCCACCATGGTCAACGATAACGGTTATAAATCTAGGCACCTATTGAAAGTAATTAAGTGGCCACTCGTTTTCTGTTAAAAGAAATGTGGCCAGCTTTACAAACTAGCAGGCCTTTACAATTAGCAGGCTGAACTAACAGGGATGCAATCTCGGTTTCGTCTCGGCGCGCAATGTCTCGGGTTTCGTCTTGGTCTCGCTAGTCGAAGTCTTGTGGGCAAGTCCATAGACTGAATGTTTTTGGCACATTAAAAAACTCGCGATACTGCCCATTGCTACTATCACACGTAGAATATGTGTAACCGGAAATGAGGTGACTGCGTACGATTACAATCGATGGACAGTTACTTCATCAGCGATTAACTGTAGTCAACTGTATCGCATCTCAAATTTTTAATGTCGTAGTTTCAATACACTATAACTACATCCTGCTTCCATATGTCATCGGCCCAAGATAGGCTAATGCCTACAATTTTTATGGGTCTGCCATTGTGTATTAGCAGTATCTGTTAAGTTGTCAACTACTTTGTGAAACCGGAAGGTTCCCAAACAACAATGAAACAACTTAACATAATTGGAATCATAAGTAAAACGACAATAACTAGGAAATTGTAAAATTATTGAAAAAATACCGCAGTAACTGCTGACCAGAGAAGTCTCGTAATCATAGTCCGAGCGTTTCAGTTTCGTCTGGGAGTCCCTCAGCCTTGGTTTCGGTCTCATCTCGGAGACTCAAGATCTCGATATCGATGTCGTCTCGGGCTTCTAGGCGAATGTCTCTGACCTCGTTTCAACCATCTCATGGGCATACCTCTATAATGTAAGCAAAATAGCTTATTATAAACTTTTCTGCTTACTAAAAACTTTGGGGTGGGCATTCTGCCAGATATTCAGAGATTTTGGACCAGATATATAGGCGACGTTGGCCGTTGTCTATGCATTTGCTCATTTGAATCAAATATTTCGTCAGGTGTGAAATTTTGTCGATAAGTATTTTATAATTGGAAGTTTACTGAGTCCAAGTCTACGATCAGCAGTCTTTTCTTAAAGCTGCTTAGATTTGGTATTTTTTGCGTGGTATTTGGTCGCGACCTAGAACCAACCCCTTCTTGCTTATCTGTTTTGTTTTGCCTGAGCGCTTGTAAATAAGCTAGTTTCTGCGACTAAGCCTTCGTTGGGCGCTGCAGACATCTCGAGATTACGATTACGATTCACCGACGCCCCATATCCAATATTAAATGGTCGACTTGTAACACATAGGAAAATGCAATTTGTTTTTCGACTGACCTAGTGGAGTTAATGGGGCCAAAACCACGGGTCAATCCCGCGACGCTCAATGTCAAAGTCAATGTTGACTGTGTATATATGTTGGACTTTAATGTGGACGCATCAGCTCGTTCCTCGAAATTTTCAGCTCGATACTAGTTGAAAATAAACGTCCAGTACCTCAGAGATAAAGCTACGACTCGTTTCACCTACATCTCAGCAATACCGATGCTGATAATATACTAATGCAAAAATTAACAGCATACTTTATGTAATCTAAACCTTCTAGATTTTGACCTGGCACTGAAACTACCACAACAACTCGGCTCATGTTGATTTAATTTTATTAAGTGCTGGTGAATTAACTGGTCTCCCTGGCGCAGCATTTTGTGGGTGTGAGGGATTGCGTTCATTTCCATTACTTTACATATACATAAGACTTGTCTGCAACTAAAAGATGTGCAGTAGCAGCTAGTGTTAACAGTTACCAACATAGCAATGCTCTGATTCTAAAATGGTTGGCTGCTATTCCTGAGGCCTTAAATCATGATGCCGATACTAGATGCCACATGGCGGAGGCCAAGGCCAGACATCACGATGAAAAGGCACAGTGCACCAAAATGGCCTCTAGGCTGAGGCGAGACCTCGAGGTTTACTGTTACTAGTCTGACATTAGGTTGAAGTCTGTCGACAATTACGAGGCTATAGACTCTAGTTGATGTTACGATGAAGGGGTTGCTGCTGCAGTTGTTGATGATGATGACGCTGATAATGTGGATGTTCATTAGATAGGAGTGCCGCTGAAAACATGGGCAATCACAGAAATTATTGCATCAGGAGTGGGAACAAAACACGGAAACGGGATGTATACGTCGTTATGGCCTTATGGGTTCATAAGTGAATTGTAGAAGGGGCAATCGACCCAAATTTCCTCTATGTGCGGGCGCCCATGGCTGAAGAGTGCCTTTGAGTTTCTTTAAACTGGATACATGATTCGTTTAGTCGATTCTTGTTGTTTCTGTTGTCGATACGGTAGCTCTGTTCGCCATTTATCCTATCCAGTCGTACGGATGTCGTTTGCCCAGTGTCGTTGGTTGTCTGCTCTTTACACTGGGAATGTCCCTGAGCTGCCTAGCTCCGAATCTAACGACGATCTACTTCACCTACGGAGTAATTGCAGGTAAACATACACGCGCTCACTTCCCTTTCCTGGGATTTCTTTGGAATTTGGTAATATAATGTGATTGTGAGGTAATGGAAGTAAAGGAAAGAAAAATAAACTGAGAGAACTTATATGAGCCCATTAAAACACCTGATCAAACATCGATCTTCAGTGGCATAATCTGAGAGTTACAGAAATTTTTTTGGTTCCAAAGTTAGTATTCTTCCATATGGTTCCTTCAGGCAGTAGACAGCAACTGGAAAACTATTTCTAACTGAATAGGTGGCTTGTCACAAGATTCTTTATTTGAGATGTTGCACCATGTAAATGGTAGTATATATCCACGCCACCTGTGAATAGCAGTGGCATTTACGATTATACAGTACTCCAACTGGTCAAGCAAGTTTTGACTGTGTTAAAAGAACCGTCAAACAAAGAACTCATGCAAAGAATAAACTTCTTGAAGGCGTTTTTATTTGGCTTTTTCACTTTGTGAATTGATTTATTGTTTTGGGATTGTAAGATTATGTGATATAGAGATTCTTTCAGTCAATGATTTAATCGTTCGTTCTTTATTTTATTGAGTGAGCAATTGTTCTGTTCCTTTTAGGATCTGGCACAGGTCTTTATATGCTCTCGGCGAGTATCATTGTCCAGCAGAGGTTCAGTCGTAACCGGACACTGGCGAGTGGAATCGGTTGGATTGGCTTTAGTGTTGGAGGCATAATGGGGTCCATCTTGACCAATTTTCTAATCCAGTCGTACAGCTGGCGAGGTGCCTTCCTCATCCTTGGAGCAATTCATGCTCAACGCATTCCACTCTGCCTCTTCTTCCGAACGCCGAATAGATTCACCTCACAGTCCAAACACACTTCTGGAACCAGCTCACCAAGAACATCCAGTGAAGTGATTCGGAAATACCTGAAAGAAACGTTTAACTTTTCCATTTTGCGGCACGCAAGGTATTCTATTTACGTCGCTGCCTACTTTCTGCATTCGTTCTGTTTGTCCGGTTACTTGCAGCACACAGTCAATAGAGCAATCCATGTGGGTCTCAGCAGTAACCAGGCAGTAGGCGCAGCAACATTGATCGCCATCATGTCCTTGGTAACCAGGCTGAGTGTTTCCTTCATCGCAAACCTTCCAATGGTTAACTCATCTCTGGTTTTCAGCACCGGAATGTTCTGTGTCTTTCTGTCGATCGTCGCGATCTTCCTCAATCCAGGAATCATCGGAACAATGACGTCTGTTGTACTGTTTGGAATTCATCTTGGTATGAACCTGAGAGTTTTTAAAATTCATTTAGATATTAACATGAGGCTCGCTGAAATCATGAAGATACGAACATGGGTGTCGCTGAAATTCATATACAGAGATGTGAGGCTTAACGGCGTTTGATATCACCACATTTGATCACGCGACGTTTGATCACACGCCATTAGGTGTAACGACCTTCATTGATTTACTTATGTCACGATTTATGAAACAGGGTAAAAACAAATGTAACCCCAAGTCGGAAGCTTTATTGTCGATTAAGCCAAGTAATAGCGAAAAACTGAAGTTTGGGAATAAGTGTAAGGTTTAATATTAAAGTTTCTGATTCTGAATATGTTAGGTGAACTATCGACTGGAGAAATGTTATTATGTCTGTTCTTTCGAACTTTTCAATAGCGCGGGAATTTTTTTATCCTGTTGGCGATACTTCTTTTGTTAATGATATTCTGTTCCAGTTACTGTTTGCAAAACGGCAGGTGTATGTTTTACCGTCTTTCTTGAACCCTTCTATAAAAAGCCATAAGGTGACTGAATCCTATAATGCTATACTTGAACAAATATATCGTTTGTGCGTGTGATACCATTTGTTGCCATGTTCCGTTTATTCGAAGTGTTTACTTAAAAAGAGAATCTCTGTAGATGCGAATGTTTCCACGTTGTCGTATGCCTCTAATGTACATATTTTAGGACTATGTTTTTCAGTTTATTCATACTCTCGATTGTCTGCATAGATTTAGCTAGCAGTTAGAATGCTCTCGACATCTTGCACAGGTGCATAGACCAACGTAGGTAGACACCGGACAAAGCCTTGAATTGTGTTATCATTCTATATGTTTCTTTCATTCCAAGCTAAAAATCTTTCGTAATATAGTTGGCAAATATATTAGTAGCAATCAGTTATATTTGCATTTTTTAATGCTTCTGGAAAGCAGCCAATGTTGATAGTTTGAAATTGAGTAAAATGATACGGAAATTTGCACTCGGAATAAAGTAATTTTAAATCTCTCACCAGACTTATAGTAAATACTTCTGGTTTTATAGCCCACCTGGGTTAAACTGTTGCTAAATTGAAAATGACGTATTTACGAGAAAATTGATGGAGCCACTTTAAACGTTCCATAGGCTAACCAGCAATAGGCATGGCATGTCTCTTAACATGTCTCTCCATCATAGGATATAATTATACGATTATCTTCTGGTCCAGAGTTATACATAAAGCAATCATTAAATTTTAAGGAAAATCAAATTTTCAGGTAGTGGGATTCGGAGGGAAAATGTCGTCGGTTTTTTCACGTGCCTGGAACTTCGTACAATGACGTTGAAGACACGGGTTAATAATTTCACAAAATTTTATTCTTTTTCATTTATTCTTTGTACCTAAACGTCGTTAGATATAACGCCATGCGATCAGGTGTCGTGTGATCAAACGATGTGATCAAACATCAAGTTTGTAAATGGCTTGTGATCAAAAAGCTTGTGATTCAAATTAAGTGCGCGCATGTATGATTCATGCAAGAATTTTAATGTGCTAAGTAGTGAGGAGATATAAACCTCCTATTGATAAATTCACTATATGAATACTTCATCATATATGAAATGAGGACTCTTTGAAATTCATTTAACTATGAACAAGAGACTCTGAAATTTATTTAGATAGCAGTAAAAGTCTCTGAAATTCGTTTAAATACGGAAAACTCTTTAAATTCATCGTGAGATCGTGCAGACGGTTCAAAATTTGTTTTCGCATGAATATTTCCTAAACTATGCGCTGTTGTACAGTATACAGGAAACCTAAGTGGCAGATGCTGTATTATGCTGATGTAGAAGTTTCTTTGTTTCTGAAGGTTGTACATTCACCATCTTTACCGTCGTCGCAGTTGACCTAATGGGTGTGGCCCTTCTACCGAAATGTTTAGCTATCCTGCAGTTTATTGGGGGTTTTGGAAGACTCGCATCACCATCCCTAATTGGTGAGTAGTATTTGCTTGATTCAAATTGAGTGCTTTCAAGTATGCATCAAGCAAGAATTTTAATGTGCTAAGTAGTGAGAAGATACAAAAAATTACCTTCTATTGATATGTTCACTACATAAATAATTCTATAATATTCTACATATACACATATATATTCATGCATGCATGATCAAACAAGGAAGGCGATTAAATCCCGATCATGGTAAGTAAACGCTCATTTAGTACAACCTCCATGAGTCCTTCTAAAGGCGTTGTCCTAGCCAGGCATGAAGATTTTTCATAAGCATAGTATCAAGCAAGCGGACAACGTTCCTTACTGATTACATGTACCTTGCAACGAATCTCATCGAGGAGGCGCACAAGGTGATGTCTTCGCCTAGCAAGACACACTTTATGACTGTTTGAGTCGAATGCTCTATGCTTTGTCTCCCTCAGATCAGGTGTCTTTCCTTATGAGAACATCTTTTTCGATGCCGACACCATAATTTTCCTGTTCGCTGGGATTCTTCTTCTTCTGGTTCTCTGCCCTCAGGCAGGTTCAAACGTCCGATGACGCCACTTCTGTCGGTGCTGAGCTTCTTCTTTCAACCTGCTGTATCCGTCAGTCATCATCCAATCCAGCAGCATCTGTCTGGGTCTTCCTCTTGTCCTCTTCTCCTCCATTCTCAATTACGGTTCTTAAGAGTGAGTCCCCTCTCAGTATGTGACCAAGCCATTTTCGTTGTCGATTTTTTATTTTAGCTATCACAGATCTTTCTTCCTCAACTCTTTTCAGCACCTCTTCATTTATTATGTGCTTATCCAACTAACTTTTTCCATCCTGCGCCAAATCCACATTTCGAAGACCTCCAATCTCTTGATGTCCTCCTTTCTCATGGTCCATGTTTCAGATCCATAAAGCATCACACTCCATTTCATAGTTTTAATCATTCGTTTCTCCAAGGTTTTGTTCATTTTTCCTCTCAGTAAATCTTTTTGTCTTTGCCCAATGCTATTTTTCTTTTAATTTCCTTGTGGCATTTGGCATCTTGCGTGACAACGCTCCCCAGATAGCAGAATTCTTTTTCTTGTGTTATTTCTTCTCCATTGATGTTTATTCTTACTATTTTTTCTTCTTCATTGCTTATTCTCATGATCTTTGTCTTCTTGATATCTATTTTCATACCATACTCGATTGACATGGTGTGCAGACGGTCCATCATTCTTTGCAGACTCTCTTGGCTACCAGACAACATTGCTTGGTCATCTGCAAATCTTAGAGGCTTTATCAGTCTGCCTCCGACCTTAATTCCTTCTTCCATATCTTCTAGTGCCTCTCGGTTAAGCTCTTCTATGTAGATGTTGAAGAGTAGTGGTGACAAGGGTGCCCATTGTCACCACTACTCTTCAATATCTACATAGAAGAGCTTAACCGAGAGGCACTAGAAGGGACCGCTGGGATCGAGTGACTGAAATCCCTTCTCAACCATAAGTGACCCTTCCTTTTCCCCTCTCACGACCGGAACAGTTTAGTCTTCCATTTTCTTCAAGAGGGTCTCTCGTCTTGCGCCCAAGGCGCCCTTATGGCTGTAATGATGAATCTTGGAGAAGATGAATAGCCGTACCTACTGCCTTCGACCTCATAGTCACCTATTCTCCCCTCAACGCAGACGGATTATTACGATTTGTGTCTTTGTTGCTACAACACTGCTTTCTACAACGACGACAGGCAGATTTATTCTACCGGTAGTAGCTATATTTTAGAGATATAATCTCGGGCTGGCACGTGCACTACAAGGAGGACCTTAAATGGCGTGGCGCCCATTCAAACTCGCAGCGGTGATGAAGGATCTCACTCGATTCATTGAAACATGAGCAGTGCCGACGCCATACGGCTGCAATATAGAAAAATATGTAGATTTACATTGTTATTTATATTTACTTAACACGTGGGCGGTCTAGGAGGGATCAAGGAGCCACGGTGCTCGTTAGTTCCAGCGTTTTAAAAATACGAGGATAGCAAATAGTAGACGCGCAAAAGATGATAGCCAGTGTGGATTTGGACTTTGATTTTAGTCATCTATATACTGTAATGTTGGTTCAAAGTACATTAACTATGGCCAAAGCAGTTCCTTTATTAATCATTTTGCTTGCCAATCTCTTCCACCGACTGCCAAGCAGTCATTCTGGGAGTCGTCTGGTAACGTGGTGAGATACAATACATTACAACTGTAATTTTATAATGCCTATTATTTATAATGCCTATATAGTTCAGAAGCGCACATTGAAGCCGAGAAACAGGAAATATTGTGGACTATAAACAGACTGGAAGAGATAATTTTTCAGTTGAGAGCGAAAGATGGCCTCGTTTGATAAGATTGCGAACATGATGAGGTAGAGAGTTCCAGGTGGAAGAAGCAGCATCTTTTAGATGAAACACAGTCAAAGACAATATGTGAACCAGGAATGGCATTTTTTCCGGGTGATGTTGAACGAAGAGAGGACCGTCCTTTAACAGAGCAGCACGGTGTAGCCATGGATGATAAGTAGTATGACAAATGATTTGGATGTACTCTGTATATGAGGAGTGCCGGCTTGAAGCGGATATAGGCAGATGGAAGAAGCCATTCAAGAGAATGAAGAACAAAATGTGAGATAGTCTCGGTATACGAGAGTCCGTGACACAGTCGTGCCACCTGGTGCATGACTCTTGTTATGGGAAGTAGGGTGCAGCTTGGGAGACCATAGAGTTTAGAGTTGTATTAGTCAAGTGCTGCAAGAATATGTGTGTCCACATGTTGGCTTTGATGTCCATTCGATCAATGTAGCCAGCTAACACCGAAATTTTGATCAAGTTGATGCTAACCTTCTAACCTCGATAGATATTTCTGACACACCACTTTACAGGTAATGGATGACAGGCTTTAGCATATACCTGTACCCAGCCCGGACTTTATCAACCTTTTATAATGAAAACAAGACTACTGTACTCAGCGGACACGTTTGTTGGCCTGGCTATATATACTTGGAAACAACGACCTATCATATATATAATATATATGATAGGTCGTTGCTTCTAAGTTCCCAAGAAGCTGATAACTAATGACTGATAACTAAGGAACCCATACCACGTCTCAAGTTCCTAATTTTAAGAAAAACTGGAAGAATGTAAGTACGAAGTTCTTAGTGTACCTATACACACACCCATATACATTAATCCTTAGTCGATTCAAGATCAAAATTCAAAGTTATTTGATTAACAAGTATTACTAAATAATTGTGATTTCAGTTATGACATGCTTGCTTAATGGACTGCTTCGATAATAAAGATTTTGGAATATGATTAGATTATACTTTTGTATAAGCAGTCGCGATGGTCTTGTGGTTGGAATGTTGGACTATCAATGCAGAGCTTGAGGATTCAAAAATTAATCTGTGCCAGGGAAGAAAGAGTTTTTGCGCTACCTAGAGAATTCAGGCAAGGAATATGGTTGGCCACCGCCCTGATATAATGAGTCTAAGACAATTTCACAGTATAACATTAATTATTTCAGAGTCTGGTGTAGTAGTGACACGTCAGTCCCTGAAAGCAAAACTCCAAAATCCAAAAAGTCAGTGTGACATGTCTGTACAGTATATGTCACTACTGCAGCTAAGTACAGATGTTATCAGCTTTCGTGCAGTACATCGTGTACAACGCTGTGCAATTTGACTAAACTACAGCATAGGAACCTGCAATTAACGCAGTAAAATGCCCTAAATTACGTATCTTGTCAGAAGAATGCCCTCACCTTCAGCAGACTTCGTCTATGACCCTCAACCAAGGCCCTTGCCTTTGAACCGCTTTGAGAGCTCACTCCCACAGTCCGATATAACCGTAAATAAGGATGTTCTATGTGCAGGTTGGGTTTTCGATATGACTCACGATTACAACAAAGCGTTCGCCATCATCGGCTGCGCGGCATTCGTGTCTGGCAGCCTCATGGTCGTCGTGGCTTTTATCACCAGAAGCCACCGGAAATCCGTCGCCAAAGACAACCAATCTTTTACTTCGACGAAAACATCCCCGCATCTACCGACATCTGAGAAATAAATATAGCAAGCGATAATGTCTATGTATTCATGTTTTATGTATATATGTGAATGTATTACGTTTTGGCGTTTAGAGTCCTTCTACATCTGGATCTGCGTTTCGGAGTGGTTCACGTCTGCCGCGGGTTTAGTGCAGCAAGGCCTATATAAATGTACACGGTTTTCTATATCGACCGTATGACCTCAACCCTGCTCGGGTAAGATCCTTCATCACCGCTGCCCGTTTGAATGGGCGCCACGTCATTTAAGGTCCCCGTGCATGGACCGTGCTAGCCTGAGATTCAGATCTCTGAAATAACCAACATTCGGGTTGCGAACCGGGGATGCACACTCGCAGAAGCCTTCGTGTATGAGTTTTACCGATGTAGCTAACTAGGCAGATTGTATGCTAATGCACGGCCGCCATTTTGGTTTGGTGAGATTGTTATAAGAATAACCGATGTGACATACGCGTGTCACGGGTAAATTTACCGGTTCATACATGTAATATGAAATTCTGAGTTTCATGCTATTTTTCGTTATCGTGCCAGCATTATCGATAAAGCATGAACAATAGGCCTTCTTTCTTGAAGTTCTCTGTCCCCGGACAGGGTCGAACGTCCAATGGCATCCTCCTTCAGTTTACCGTATCGGTCCAGCGTAATCCAGCCCAGTAGCATTTGTCCAGGTCTTCCTCTTCTTTTCTTTCCTTCCATTCTTCCCTCTATGGTATTTCTCAGAAGGGAATCACCTCTCAGTATGTGTCCAATTCATTTCCTCTGTGTCTTTCTTACTGTAGCCATCAGAACTTTTCCCCTCGACCTATTGAAGCACCTCTTCGTTCGTTTTATTCACTGTCCAGCTAACCTTCTCCATCCTGACCTATACCCATAAATCAAAAGCCTTCAGCCTTCTGAGGTCTTCTTTTCTGATGGTCCATGTTTCCGATCCATATAAGACCATGCTCCATATCGATGTTTTGACCATTCTTTTCTTTAGGTTTCTGTTCGTTCCTCCTCTAATCAATTCTTTCCTCTTCGTTAAAGTGTGTTTTTCCATCGCTATCCTTTTTTCATTGTGACATCCTGCATCTGTTGTAATCATGCTTCATAAGTAGCAGCACTGCCTGACCTGTTCCAAATTTTCATTCTTTACTATTACTGTTACTGTTGTTTATTCTTTTCTGCTGATCTTCACAACCTTCGTCGTTTTGACTTTTATGTTCATCGCATATCCTATCGATATTTGGTTCAGGCGATTTTTCATCCTTTGTAGACCTTTTTGTCTATTTGCCAGCATTGCCTGGTCGTCTGCAAAAATCTCAGCGCCTCCATCAATCTTCCTCCTAGTTTATTCCCTCTTCCATATTTTCTAGCGCCTCTCGTATAAGTTTCTCAATATAGATGTTAAGCAGTAGTAGCGATAGCGGGCATCCTTGTCTTACTCCTCTACCAATTATTCCCGGTTCTGAATATTCTCCTATTCTTATTCTAACCATCTGATCCATATACAGATTTCCAATGAGTCTTCTATCCTCCCAATCAATTCCCAGTTTCCTAAGCGGATGCGTAATTTTTTCCCAATCTACTCTGTCAAATGCCTTTTCATACTCCACAAAACATACAGAAATGTCTTGATCGTGTTCAGAGATTCTTCCTATCAACACCTTTAGTACTCCATTGACATCTTTCGTATCTCTACCCTTCCTAAATCCGAACTGGTCTTCTCCCAAACACTCGGTCCCTTCTGTCTTGACTTGTTCTGTTCTTATCATGATCTTTAGTATAATCTTAGAAGAATATGAGAGTAGGCTGATTGTTCGATGATCCTCACAAGCCATTGCTTTGTTCTTCTTTTTCATCGAGATCATGATTGAGTGTAAGAAATCCTGCTGCCATTTTCCAGTGTTATATATGTCCCGGCACAGCTATACCAGTTCAGCCATTGCATTTTCTCTCAGCGTTTTTGATTATCTCTGCCTTGATAATTTCCTCCCTTGTTATTTTTGTTATTTTTCATTTCGCTGATGCTGCCAGTACCTCATCTTTCAGCACATCTGTCCTATATCCTTCCCATCTTCCGGAGGTGAGTCACGATTAATATGCGTGGGTCTGTTCTTGCTCTGGTCTATATATTCCTTTCACCGTCGTCTGACAGCATCGGAGTTTTGTAGGATCCTAAAATTCTTTTCTACCGCTATTCCACATCCTCTGGTCGACCATTTTGTCAGTGCCTTCACTTTTTCGTACATTTGATCATATCTTCCCTTTTTTATAATTCATCCAATATCTCTACATTGCTTTTCCTACTGCTTTCCTCTAACCTTCTCAGCTATTCTTCGAAGTTTGTTCTTATTAGTTTGCTGTCTAGTCTCCAATATTTCTTTTTAGCCACTGAGAAGTTTTTCCGAGCAGCATAGCATATATCTGGGAGTTATCTAGGTATCTGCAAATGCAAAGGGCTGAACTAACTATCGACCCGTCATTAGAGTGCATTGTGGTGTACTACAAACGCTTCAGTCGTCTTTTACCCAATCTCCACCTCATGGCATTACAGATCAGTATATCAGAATACGACTCAATTTAGATAACAGTTGGCAATGTTTGAGATTATATGAGATTATACAGTCCCGCGCATTAACAAGTCCTTGTTCAGTGCTCGAAATACCTTTCAGAAACCTTGGCTACGACCACCCTAAAATTAGTGTTAGGTCTACATGCATTATGTTATTTCACACCTCAGTGTGTTTTAACACACAGTTCACCTATGATCTATTCAGGTATAAACGAAGAAGGACGACTACTACTTAACTTAAAAATTACTTTAAGAAATGATCGTACCTTTTTCTAACAGATCAGCATGTTCTAATAAATTATTGTAATAATTATTCTAAATTGACTTCTCTTTTAAATTAAAATTAAAATTTTTAAATAAAATTACTAACTGTAATAATTAACTGAAAACTATGTACAGGGAATCCAGCTAAAGCATCTATACTGTGCCTGTGTAATATTACGGAATGTGAAATTTAGGTCTATATTTCGCACGTCAATGAGTATCTGTGCTTGGAAGATGCCGGTTCACATGCCGATAGTGGCTATATTTCTGAGATTAAAATAATCTGGGGCTAGCACGATCTGTACATGGGAACGTTAAGTGTTGAATGGTCTAAATGAGTGATGCAGATGCTAAGCGTATCAAGAGCATTTTAAGGCATCAAGTATCTGGAAATAAAGCAAAATTGTTGTAATCTATAGACAAAAGTGATCCGCTTCTTGACTTAATTAGAATTAATGAGTATCAAATTTTGTTGCTAAACAAAATAAGCAAAACATGGGCCTTCATTCAGACAGCAAGGAGGCCAAGGACTGAACTGCTTGGCGTTGCATCGTGTACATGACTACGCTAAGCTGAATTAGGCACCAGAAAGAGAGAGTGTTAGAGAGAAAGAATGAATGAAAGAAAGAAAGAAAAAAGAGAGAATGATCTTTGGCAGCAGACACCCCTGCGCGAAAATATGAATTGTGCACCTTACGAGCACTGACTTTCAGCGGCCTCACCTCCAGTGAGACGTTTCAGTTTCTACTTCTCCGTTCCGACCTCGATTCAGATCTTGAGTTAGATTGTGATTCAGAGGCATTCACTTCCTAGAGTACCTTACCCAACCATCTCTCTTGGCTGTTCCACGATGCTTCTTGGTTATCCCAATGTGTGTCTTGGCTGTTCCACCGTATTTCTTGGCTCTTTCACCGTGCCTACTGGCTGTACTACCGTGTCTCTTGGCTTTTAGTTGCCCCTTGGCCGTGTTTCTTGATGGTCCCATCGCCCTGTCTCCTGATTGTTCCACCACCGCATCTCTAGCCTTCCCCACAGTGTCCCTTGAAGGAGGTACTCTAAATGACGAGTTTCATTTGCCAAAATGCCTTACGTCAATGTTAGGTGATGTTTTCGGTCTGAAATCTGAAATGGGGAGTCCATAGTACCACGTTTTTGATGTAAGCGAAGATGCTTCTCTGATCTTCGCCTGCGTAACTAAAGGCCCCTGTATGGCTGAATCTATTCGTGGAACGAACGAACTAGGCTACTCGAAACATTTGCGCTGGTTCTTGGATATGCGAAACGTTTCCCGTTGGCGCTCAGATCAGAGTCTAGTCCTCTAGATAAATACGCTGGTCATAAATGTGAGAAGATCCGAGTCTGGCCTCTATAGATCTGATGTCACTTATTCTCGAGGCTCTGCTCTGACTTCGCATTTGCGAAATTGAATCCATTCGGCAATGTTCTCTTCGCTTGTCTAGCTCCTTCTTGCGGAAGTCTCGAAGCTCTCTATAGTCTTTAATATGTCTCACTAGCTGTAAGTCGCTTCTTCTTCAAGTCTATTGTCATACGGTTCTCTACCAGTAGACAGCTCTAAGACCAATGATCCTGTGGCTACAGATGGTTCTAAATTTTATGGCCCTATTCCTGTGGAGGGTCCTATTTCAGGTTGTTTTATTCCTTCAGATGAACACAGATGATCCTGAACCAGATGGTCCAAAGCCGGTACGTCATCTAAACCAGATGAATCTGTATATGGCCCTTCTACTTTGTCCTTCTCTGTTCTTTGAATCCGATTTGTAATCTGTGGTCCGACAGTTTGCAGTCTTCGGAAACTTCACTTCGACGAACGGGTGTATCAAAGCGCCGTCTGATGTTTGCATTTCGAGCATCATAATCTGGTTCCGGCGTGGTTGATTTATTGTTGTCTCCGCCGTTTTCTAATGGCTGGGTGGCTATACTTCCCTCTGAATGGTTGTCTGAGAAAACCCAGGCGAAGTCCGAAAAATCAATATGCGACAAATCGACTCAGAAGGCCGCTACGCATGAAATAGATCCAAAATAGTTCTGTGCATTCTTTTCATAGAGATGTGCAATACATCAATCAATAGTTACAATGTTAAACTTCAAGCTACACAACTAACTTTGCATGTAAAAATTTATTTAATTTACACTAGACAGCTATGTTTGAACTAAGTTGAACTCACGAGTTTTCAAAACTTTTCTCGCCGTACTAATCTTCGCCGAAACATTTTGAGGTATATTTTTTATTCATCATTACTTTGGGAACAAATGGTGAGCAACTGTTGACGATCGTTTGAGGATCAATACAATTTTGATGATTTCGTTATGTTTTTCTGGCATACCTTACACTCACTCGACGGATATCGATCCATGGGAAGTACGCACGAACTCGATCAACCATCAACCCGCTCACCACCCACCAACTCATCCATTGATCAAAATCTCGCTCGCTTGCTCGTAATGTCAAATTCTGAGTTTCGCGCCCTTTTATGTCATAGGATGACTATTACGTAAATTAGGTTTTAATTTTAAAATTAGCGTAGTTTTCTAAAAGACCATAATGTTCAAATAAATTATTGTCACACTTAACTGTCTGCTCAGTATTAAAACTAGGCTCAGGGAACCCAGCTAAAGAATGTATAATTAATGTGACAATGTAATATATCAGGATATACAATTTATATTTCGCACGTGTTAATATAACCCCGGTTGAACGTTGGCAGAATATAATAGTTTTCCAATCGATAAAGAAAACAGTGAAACTTGAGTGTGAAGACAATATTACTCTGCATGCGTATGGTAGGTCTACAAGCATCGCAAATGGTGCCGAATGTTGCTAATGCGAGCGATAGAAACAGGCAATGGACTGATGAAGTGGATGCAGAAGGCACGCGAAACTCTCGAAAGGGCTCGTCCATAAAAGACCCGCAAAAATGGACCTACCTTGGATCCGTGACTCCCCTTGTCTCATCTATTCGCATTTGGCGCTACTCAAACGAAATATTAGGGCTTAGGTTATGCAGCCCTGTTGATCATGCAAGGCTAACAATACTACCTGGTAATGTGTTTTGACACTGCCGCGTTCATCAAAAGAACGCCAATTAGATCCATCGCAGTGCAGATCGTGTACTATGTGACTGAAAACGGTGTTTAAGATGCGGGCGTCCGCAATAGGCTTAATTCTTTCCGATTGGCTGCTTTTCGATAACCCCTCCCTCCTTTCTTTGTATACGTAGTTCGTGTTTGAAACCAAAATAATGTCTACATTGAGCACATAGGCCTACTTGAACGTAACGAGAACGTTGAAATGCATAAAGTATCTGGAAACAAAATGAATTCGTTGTAAACTTTCGTCCAAAATTGATGCTTCTCTCGACGTCATTATTATCGGGTAGCAAGTTTCGTTGCTATACAGAATGAACTGAACAGCGGCCTTCATTCAGCTAGAAAGGAGGCCTAGGACTGAACAGCTTGGCGTTGCATCGTGGTCACAGCTACGCTCAGCTGAATTTGCCAGCAGGAAGAGAGTATGTGGGAGAGGGAGGGAGCGAGAGAAAAAAAGGGAGAGAGAGAGAGAGAGAGTGAGAATTAACTTTGTCAACAGACACCACACGATTGTCGCGAAAAAGTCTGAATTTCGCATGTTACGAGCACTGGCTGGGGGAGCCTCTTGTATCAGTCAGGGGCTATAGTTTCGGCTTCTCCATTCCATCCTGGATTCAGATCTTAAGTTACGTTGTGATTCAGAGGCATTCACCCTCCAGAGTACCTTACCTTACCGTTTCTTTTGGCTGTTCCACCCTGAATTTTGGCTGTTTTACTGTGTCTACTGGTAGTACTATGGTGTCTCTTGGCTGTTCCTTGTCTCTTAGTTGTCCCATCTTCATGTCTTTTGGCTTTTCCACTCTGTCCCTCGAAGGAAGACTTCAAACGACGAGTCTGGATTCAATGCTATTCGGCGTCGCCGGTCTGAGATATGAAAACGAGAGTCCAGAATACCACGGTTTTGATCTAAGCGAAGATCCGCTCCATACCTTCGGAGTGTTTTTGGCGTGACTGAATAAATTTTTAGAATGGATATGATACGCAAATGATGCAGAAACGTTTCCCGTTGGTTCTTTCATCCTAATCACAGTCTTTAGATAAACATGCACTTTGTAAACGTGAATGATCTGAAGTCTGGTCCCGATTGTAAGTAGTCGTTTTCTATGTCAGTATTTTCCCGAGTAACTACTGGAGTGCATGTTTCAATGTCTTCAGGAATATGCCTGATATAAGTCATTCCCTTGGCCCTGCTCTGTCCATCCAAGAGTGCGAAGTTGATTCCTTACCGTATTTCTCGTCCAGGTTCTCCTTGCGGAAGTCTCGAAGCTCTCTTTGGTCTTTGATATGTCTGACTAGCGGTAAGTCGCTTCTTCAAGTCTATCGTCAGATAGTTCTTTACCAGCAGACGCTCCTAAGACCGATGATTCTGTGCCTGTAAATGGCCCTAGGCAAGAATGTCTTGTGCCTGGAGATAGGTCTTAACCAGACGATTCCATGCCTATACAAAGTCCTAAACTATATGAGCCTGTATATGGTTTTTCTACGCTATCCGTTAGTCCGTTGCTTTCCTCTGAATCTGATTCGCCATCTAGGGTCCGGCTGTAGTCTGTGGAAACTTTCATTTCGAACCACGGGTGGATCGAAGCGCCGTCTAAAGTCTGCATTGCAGACATCATAATCTGGTTCGATGTGCGCTTTCCCCCGTTTTTCAATCGCTGGGTGTCCATACTTTTCTCTGATCATTTATCGTCTGTTCTTCTGAATGTCCTTATTTATTTCTTACGAGCGACCTTCAATAACGTCCAGTTCGACTCGAAAAGCGCCAGGTGTGCTATATAACCATCCTGTCCTGCCCATCGCTTTGCTCCACTTTCGCCCCACAATCTCTTCCAACTCTAACGTCGCAACGGGTATGGCGTGGCTCATCCTTTTTCCCGCTCGAACGAGGTGTCCGAACCGCTTGTTGGTGAAACGTGGAAAAATTAAAGAAGCCTGCCAGATGGTTATACAATCACAGATACTCCTATATTGATTACCTCCGTCATTTTCTGACATCGTTCTCAGGCCGACTTTTTCACGATCAGCCGCCTTCGAAGGCATTGAATCAACACTGCTATTAAGACGATCATACTCACACTTTGCCATGGCAATGCTGTCTAACTAGCCGTTATTGTGTCGGCCGGTAGATGTTGAATTCCAATCGCTAGCTCCATCAATTCTTGAAGCATAGCTGCTATGATTTCTTAAGGGTCCACCAAATGTTGCGAATTGCCAGTACACTAGTATCAGGCATCATCGTCATGTCCTTTTCCAGATCCCTCTGGTTCTGGCTGTTCATTCTTTACTTACGTTGAACATGTACCTGTGGGCTCTACCACCTGGTGCTAGGCCAAGGAATCTTCGTTTCCAGCTCTTCTGAAGGCGAACAGCAACAGCGATCGTTACTCCTAAGCCGATGAGCAGGAGAAGGATTCCAGCGCCAACGTAGATCCCTATGAGCCACGACGGACTGGAGGCGCATGCCGAATGTACCAGGCACGGTAAGATGCGTTGATAAATTAACCTTAACAATATGAAAAAAGATCATCAATATTTATCTGGCTACTTGTCTATAGGACAGTTAAGTTAAAGACGTCTTTCGGTTAGAGTACAACGCTGGTAAATAAGCTGGTGCCTTGCGATTAGCTTAAGTGTAGCACTTTAGAAAATTCTGAGATTACGAATATGATGACCTTGTCTGAGAAAACTGGACGAAGTCTGTAAAACAAATATGGGACAAATCGACTCAGAAAGCCGATACGCATGAAATAGGTCCAAAATAGTTCTGCGCATTATTTTCATAGAGATGTTCAATATATCACTCACGAGATCCGTTGCCAAACTTCAGGCTACACGACTAATTTTGCATGTAAAAATTTTATTAAATTTACACTAGACAGCTATATTTGAACTAAGTTGAACTCACGAATTTTCAGAACCTTTCGCGCGGAGATAAAAATATAAATGTACTCGTATTTCTAAGCGAGCAAGTGGCCCCGACCTTGATAATTTTTCAATGAATTAATTGGGTGATATCCTCCGCTACCGCTGCCCGTTTGAATGGGTGCCGCGCCATTTAGGTCCCCGTGTACTAACCGACAAACCAAGATTCATGTATTCATTAAATACATGCTACTTTTAAAATCCTTATGATAATATACATGCGGTTTTGATTAAACTATTTACCACTTTCAGCTCAGTCCAACGCAACATTAAACCGATTCGCAAATGATTCCAACTGTAGCAGGGTTTTCTGAAGCACGTAATTGCAAAGGAGCATATACATGTAATTTATTACATGAAGATCTGTGAGGTTGAAAGATGTGTTGGCTAAAGCGCAAATATCACAACAAAACAATTCAATACTTGGATTATTTCCTCTCTTTTTGAATGACTTTAAAACCAATTTGTCGATTGTTGTTAAAAACACAAGCAAAGGACGGCGGTTTGTCGCTGTGATCACAACACTAGATCACAATGCTGAATTGTTGGAATTTAGTGGGGAAGAATCTCTTCATTTAGTTTACAATTTTCACACTGATCGTATTTGAATCCAGTTGAATTTATACAGCGCAAAAAAATAATTCGCGAGAACCAGCTTATTTGACTAGAGCTCAGTCAAAACAAAATCGGTAGGTAAGTTCAATTTCAGTTCCAGGTTGAGATTAAAGGGTAAGGCAGGTAAACAGACTGACGGCTACGTTGAGAGCAACTCAAGTCATCAGCTACCAGCAATTTCAATACTCAGGCTATGTTGTCTCCTAGCGAGAGCAGCATACATTTAAAAGGAAGACAAACTATAGCATGAACTTAAACTAACATTAATTTAAATAATTTCGGGACCTACAATTGATAATATAGTTTTATACAAAGCAATGCAACTGAAATTTGATAATGCACATTGAAACTTGGCAACAGGAAATAGTAAGAACCATAACAGACTGAAAGTAAGTTTTCAGTTAAGTGCGAAAGATAGTTTCGGTAATCGATAGTCGCGAATATGAGGAAGTGGAGATTTCCAGATGATGGAATTAACAAATCTAAATGAATACCGCCCAAGGAGATGACGTGTGCCAGGAATAACCATATTTTCCAGAAGATGCTGATCGTAGAGAGGATCTCCCTTGACATATTTGTATGGTATAACCAAGCATTATATCTAAGATGGCAGATGATATGCCCGTGCTTTGTGCTTTGCTTATGTATGGCATCTGGATGTTGATGGCAGATCTGTCAATGGTCTGTCACTTACTTACTTTATGATAACATCCCTCACCTAGCCTTTCCTACTTTTTGACACATTTCTCCTTATTAAGGTTTAAAAATTATAATTTAATAACTCTTTGATTTGGATTTAAAATTCAAAATTCGCATCAGTCTGCAAATGAACATTGGAAATCGGAAATCTTACATACACCCAGATCAAATTCTTTCATCTGACGGTTTCTCTTGTCATCTCCCACCGACATTCCTCTTTAATAGCCTATTTCTCCCCATCACTCTACGTGTACGAACTCTTCATGTAGACCTTAGGCGAGCCAGTGGCGTATCTAAAGAGTTCACAAAAGGAGAGAGCACGTGAACAAAGCCGTATTGAACTTCGCTTAAACCTTTTGAGGTTCTTTCTGATTCATCTTAACTTTAACGACCACTTTCTCTCATGGAAACTTTTCATAACTTCTGTTTACAATGGCGAGCAGCTGTTGAAGATCATTTGCAGTCGACATAGTGTTTGTGTTTTCTTTATGTTCTTCTGGCAGATCATGCGATCACCCGACGCATTCTGAACCACTGGTACATCCAACAACGCAAAGTTCAAGACAGCATTATTTAAATAGCCAGACAACGAACTAACTCTCTGACTCGCTCAATTTCTCACTCATTCATTCAATTGTTCGCCTGCATACTTAGTAACTCGCTCGCACGCTTCCTCACAAGCTAGCTCACCCACTCACCCATCACCCGCCCACCCATTTATTGAACCATCCATCCACCCCTTCACTCACTCGCTCACTCGCTCACTCACTCTGCCCTAAACTTATTCTGTGAAATTAAGCTTAGGCATCGTTCAATGTTCTTAGTTTCTTAGCGTATCACTAGGGTTGTATCAAGGTTTACATTCTTCCTATTTGTTATTTCAGATAGCACTGCTTGCTGTTATAACTAATAATTATAACTGAAAAAAAGCAAAGTATGAAAATAAGTACATATTTAATTTAAGTGTTTATATAGGACAAAAACCCACCCGAGTGAATATATTATAATTAAACGTCTGACATCGCCTAACTATATTAGGCCCTTAGCTTTTCCAGAATTTGATCCTTCATACTCGTATTATTTAGGCCAATATAATCCGCACCTGTAAAGTCATGAACTAACAAATCTCAAGTATGTTCTCTGTTCAAGTGAAAGAATAATTCATGAAATTAGTTTTATTGTACTATTTTGCATATTTGGTTTAGTATATTTGCTTTGATTTGATAGGATGATATAGGCCTATACCTGACAGCCGTGTTATGTACAGAGGCGACTATTGCGCCCTCCAACGAGAGATGTAGTAGCTTCTGTTAGCCACCGTGGTGCAGTACATAGGCCATGCTTTCTAAGTAGGCCTTCTGTAATTCTTTCTGCTGCTAGCCACTGGCCAAAGGTCACGAAGTACCTATCATGATGTTAGATCAAAGTACAAGTCTGCCTGATACGTATACTCAAACTGTACTGCAAGACAATATAAACAGTTGAGGGTTCTTTAAAGAATACAGTGTAACATGTTGCGGTTCATCTGGCTCCAACTGCGTGACTTTGGAATTAGGCCAAAAGGTCTTATAAATATTTACGATATCTTGAATGTTCGCGGAATAGAAAGATGTTTACAGAGGTCCAAAACAACTTGATTACGGACACCCCGGTCATCGTCGACAAAGGTTCTGCTGATGGTCAGAGGATGGATCGAAAGCCTTCGATGTTATACAGGATTTACAAGGTTGTAATGTGCGTAAGCTCTATGACCACTAAAGACAGCCTACATATATATGCGGCATTTCAGAAGTAGGCCCTCGAATATGCATCAAGACAGCGATGTAGTGTCGGTCCCTCCGTTTTGCCTCGGTCTCGACTCTTACAGATCGACTAACGCTTCGGTCTTGCCTCGGTCTCAGTGCGTGACATCTCGCGTCTCATATCGGTCTACCTATCCAGGTATCGTGGGCAAGTTCCGAGACTCATTGTGTGCAACAAATTGACAAAATCGGTTAAAAATAAAATCGTAATACTGCCCATTGGTGCTAACACAAGTAGACTATGGGTAGCCAGAAATAAGTTGACAACATACGATACTATAGTAAGGATAGTGAAATTCGTCAGCGTTTAGCTGCAATCCGCTGCTGTGCATTTCAAATTAGCGTCTCATTTTCAACGTAGCGTAACAACTTTGTGTTTCCGTAACAGCATTCGGCCTGCATAAAGTAATAGCAAGACATGTACTATCAACCTGGGGCGCTTTGGTAGAGGCACGATCATTTCTAATAGCTAGTTTTTGCCAATGAGATGTACTATATAAGACTTATTTGATAACATAGTAAGTACATCACAGCTTAGAGTTGTTGTAATAGTTGTTCTAGTATTAATAATAATATGATAATGTTGACTTTTGTTAACTTGGCATCTGGAACATTGGATCAACTGTGTTCATGAAGTGAAAAGTAAAGGTTGACACAGTAAAGAAGAGCCGGCATTAATTTCCTAATTATATTTTAGTAATCTGCACTGCTCTATGTCGACATAGAGACCACTAGATATGAGTTACTTTGATATCCGTCAGCCTATTCAGTTGCTGTTGAAGTTAGTAATTTGATTTCACAGCTCGATGCTTCATGTCATATGTCCAAGCTAGATATGCGAAAACCCACAACTTTGTATAGTTGTTTGCCTCCTGTTGATCTGTCATATGGCATTGATAGCAATAATCAAGTTGCTACCTACGTCGGAACACAGGAAGTACCAAAAAGCGAAATAACATAAAGATCGCAATCGTAAGTACATGGGCAGTAAATAAATATCATACACATTATAAAATTTTAAAAAGTCATTTGCCAATTTTAAGACCTCCTAAATCCAAGTCAACAAGATGCCCATGTGTCATTTTGGGTCTCTTGAGGATACTGCATCAAGATAAGTGGTGAACCAGATCAATCACCAATCGACCTCGTCTATTGCGAATGGGATGCTGTGACTGTGCAGATCAATTTTAAAGAGCATGGTGGGCGTGCAATAAATGATAAATATTAGTCTTATTGCTTTTTTGGCAGGTTGCAATCGTGTTTTGTCGGGAGACGTATCATAAATTTGAGCCATGAAAACTGATTTCGAAAATACCGAAAAACAATCCGCATCTGTGGATTCTCTTCCTTCAAGATTAGAAGCCATGCCATCGACAGTTGCTCTGCAGCTTGGAAGCGGAGACGCAACGATGGACAAACAGAACAGTTCTCCAAAGAATGTCGCATGCAGGTTAATGCTGAGCACTTCCAAAAGAGAACTGGAAGCCAGCGAAGCAAATATCATAGCAAAGGAAAGCTTGGCTGACTGGGGCGTTGTAGCCTGCGTTTTTCTTGCTAACTTAATAGTTGCACTTGACTTCACCGGATTCGGAGTCTTCTATTCGTATCTCGTGGAACATTTCGAGGCAACGACGGCGGCTGTCGGATGGTGCTCCTCTATTAACGGATTCGTTCAATCTGCTGTCGGTATGTAGACTTATTAACTGATTCGTCAGTTCAAATCATACGGCCTGAAGAAATAGAGCGGGAACTTGTTTGCCGTTGATGCACGTTGCGCTTCCTACATTCAACTGTGGCCTTTTCACCCTAAACAGGATGCGGGTACGGTAAGCGACAGGACAGGCGATTCAGTATTCGGTGGCTCTAACCCTAATGTGTCGCTTTAAAGCGGTTTAAAGAATTTTCCATAGGCCTTAATTGCTTTCTGAGGTTGTCACGTCGCTCCCTCTAGAAAATATGACGCTTCCTTAAGATCGCTGCCTGGAGACGAAGAGTTGTTTCTTTGAAGATATTATCTCGTTCCGAACTTACTCTATATCATCCTTTAGATGCTGCGTACATTAGAGAGTGCATGGTGCAGTAGAGCCTTCTCAAACTGCGGCCTGTGTTCGCTTAAATGTCACAGCTATCGGCGCTGTTGTGGTTCAGCACACTGCAGTAATGTTTTAAAAGTTGTAGACTGAAAAGCTAGGCTGTGCAGGATCAGCTACACTTGGAACATCTTTTGATTGGTATTGAGCTTTTGCCAACATTGCGGGCACATCATTCTCCCTCTTTTAAATCACTTACTTTGTCGCTTTCATTTCTCTGCAACCTTTTTCTCTTCTTACCAGTGGCTCCTTAATATTCCTCTCCCCATGTTCAGCTTCGCGACATTCAGACTATCTACAGACATCGAAATGCATTGACAACAGAGTGTAATGTCAACGGCAAACGTAGTAATTCTGTGGTGGCAGCTGTAATCCCGGGGAAATGATGAAGTTGACGGTAATAGGTAAACAGCGGACCGTAATAACGTAGTCATGGGGAATAAAGTTGCGGAAATGCCGCGGTAATGGTAACAGAATTCAAACATTAATTTTTTTTTCAAATTAATCAATTATGAAATAATTTATCTGAGAGATTGCCACGTTCGTAGGACCCACGCTGGACCCACAACTGGCCACCAGTTGTCACCAGTGACACAATGAGGACCAACTACTGACCAAAGGAAATTGACCCTCTAAGTTGAGTATTCCTTGAAATCGATATTATTATTTTACTTACTAATGTCACATGTTCAAGTGATCCTTCTTCGCGGTTTATAATCGTTGCTCAGTTTCAATCCTTCAATGCATATTGTTCTAGGTATATTAGGACATCCGATTTTTAGTTGTAATTCTTTTGCAAGATCGAGGTCGAAACTTGGAAATCTAGTTATTAAATTGGTAAAAGGGTTATTTTTAGCGTTTGCACTGGGTTAAGCGATGTTTGGCGCCACATTGTGATAAATTGAGGTTGATAAAAAATGGGCCTGTCACATCAATGAGTTGGAAACACGCTGTGTTATGGTTAAAACATACGGGATATTTCGTCTGCCGACATAAACACGACTAAAGTTGTGTATGTAACGATGTGCAGCCCGGATCGTATGTACCTTTATCTAACAAATATTTTCTAAAAAATCAAGCGCGACATAAGACATTACAGCCTTAGGTTTCTTAATAGGTACTACCCACCATGATCACCGTCGGTGCTTACATATATTCTAAGCACCTCTTGAAAGTATTTGAGTGGCCATTCGTTTTCTGTAAAAGCAAATGTGGTCACCTTAAAAAACTAGAAGGTCTTTACAGTTAGCAGGCTGAACTAATTCGATCTCGGTTTCGTCTCGGCACGATATCTCGGGTCTCGTCTCGGTCTCGCTCGTTGGACAAGTCCAGAGACTCAATCTTTTTGACACACAGGAAAAACTTGCGATACTGCCCATTGCTACCACCACACGTAGAATATGTATAGTCGGAAATGAAGTGACCACGTACGATATTATTGTAGGAACAGTTACAACTTCGTCAGCGATTAACTGCATTCCACTCTTTCACATCTAAAATTTTTAATGTCATATTTTCAATACACCATAACTACTTCATGCGTCATTTGCAACGTTCGGTCTATGTAACGTAATAGCCACCTAATGACTAGTTTCAACCAATGAGCCTTAGCACACCATGCCTTACTACTGTGCCAGTATAATGTTTATAAGAAAAAATTAGTTGTTATAAAACGATTGATATTAATAATACTTACTGTCCACTTGGCATAAGGCTCTTGGGATCCACTGCCTTCATGAATGCAAAAGTAGAGATCGATTGCTTCATAGTAGAAGACTGTAGGTATTTGATAGCTAATTGTATATTAGTAGACTACAGGTATACTAGGAAATGTCGACCTAGTACACCAGTAGAAAACAATGATATTGTGATCCGTTTAACCTATTGACATTCTGTTTAATTCAGTAATTTGATTTCATTACTTGTCACCTTTATGTCATTGGACCATGACAGACACAAGCCTACAATTTTTTTATCGTTCTGTCCTTGTATAATAGTAGTATTGATTAAGTTAACTACTTTGTGAAACTGGAAGTTTCCCAAACAACAATGAAACAACCTAAAATAATAGCAAACATAATAAAAACGGCAAAAAATAGCTAATTATAAAATTATTGAAAACTCATTGCGAAATCTCTTAAAGCGGAAACAAACAATACATAAACAAACTGATTCGCTCTGACCATAAAATATGTTAACAGATTAGTCTCGTACTCAGTCTTGTCTCTGAGGCCAAACGTCTCGCTCTCTCGTCTGGGAGTCAATAAATCTTGGTCTTAGTCTCGTCTCGAAGGCCCAAGATCTCGATCTCGGTGTCGTTTCGGGCTTCTAGGTGAATGTCTCTGATCTCGTCTCGGTCTCACACCAACGGTCTTGTGGGCATCCCTCTAAACTAGATATTAAAATTTTGATTTTGTATGGGTACAATAACAGCTTAATATGAAGCTTTCTCTTACAAATAGCTATTTCGGCATTCAGAGATTTTTGACCAGATGTGTAGGGGAGTTCGCGCATGTCCAGCGGCAACAATGACCGTTGTGTATGCTTTTGCTCATTTTGATAAGATTGCTCGTCGTGTGGGGAATTTTGTCGATAAATCTCGTATCAACGGAAGATTACTGAGTCTACATTCAGCAGTTTTTCTGAAAGCTGCTTTAGATTTTTCGTGTGTTTTGGCCGATATTTGGTCGCAAATCACCGATGCTTGGATCGCCATTTTTATTTGATTGACCTGTAGCATGTAGGCAAAATGCAAATTGTTTTTCGACTGGCCTAATAGAATTAAAGAGGCCAAAACAACAAGTCAATCTGGCGACCCTCAATGTCAAAGCCAGTGTTGACTGTTTATGCATGTTGGACTTTAAAGCGGTTGAACCAACTCGATACTCGAAATTTTTCACTCGATAATCGACGAAAATAAACTCTCATTATTGCCCCAGAGACAACATTACCACTCATCTCTGCTGCATCCTGCAGTTCCGATACTGATACTATGCTAATGCGAAAGTGAACAATATATATTATTTATGCTCACCCCTCTAGATTTTGGCCTGGCACTGAAACTGTCACAACACTTCGGCTCATGCTGATTTGACACTTCCTAAGTGCTGGTGAATTAGCCGATCTTTCTGACACAGAAAAGCATTTGTGCTCTTGTGAGGGATTGCGGTGATTTTCATTACTTTAAAAATCCATATGACTGGCTTACAACATTTGTCCTGTAGGTCTGTATGAGATCTCGGGGGGGGGGGGGGGGGGGGGGTACAATTACTAGATTAACACTAGATTGAAATCTCTCGAGAATCTCGAGACAATAGACTCTAGGTGATGATACGACGAAGGCGTTGTTGCTGCAGTTGAATACGATGACGATGATAATGTGGAGGATCATATTGAAAGACAGGCGGGAATGCTGCTATACACATGTGCACTAACAGAAGTTTTACCATAATGGGAGAAGGCGAAACACGAAAACTGGTTCTGGCCTGATGGGATCATAAGCGATTTCAGGAGGACCAAGCATTCCAGTTTGCCTCTGAATGACGGGGCCCTATGGTTGAAGTGTCTATGATTATGTTTAAGCTGGATATGTGATTTGTTTTGTCGATTCTTGTTGTTTCTGTTGGCGATCGGTAGCTCTGTTCGCCAGTTATCCTATCCAGTCATATGGATGTCGTTTGCCTAGTGTCGTTGGTTGTCTGCTCTTTTGGCTGGGAATGTCCCTAAGCTGCCTAGCGCCGAATCTAACAACGATCTACTTCACCTACGGAGTAATTGCAGGTAAACATACACGCTATCACTCCATTTCCGTGGATTACTTCGAAATTTGGTAATATGATGTGATTGTAAGGTATTACAAGTAAAGTAACGATAAGACAAGGCAACGAAAGCTTATACTTTAATCCCTTATCTTTAGTGGCATGATCTAGGGCTCAAAGTACATTTCGGTTCGAAAAATGTTTCCATATATTGCAAGTGGACAACTTTTTTCTAACTGATTCTGTAGCTTGGAAAAGAATTATTTATTTAAGACGATACACCATGTAAACGCACTGGCAATACGTCCATGCCACCAGTGAAAAAGAGTGTAAATAATGACTATACAGTAGTCCGACTGATCAGAGGAATTTCTAGCGTATTGTCAGAACCGTAGGACAGAGAACTCAAACAAGGGATAAACTGTGAATAACACTGGTATTTATGACTATAAAGTATTCCGACAGATCAAGCAAGTTTCGAATGTGGTAAGAGAACCGTCGGACAAAAGAATGAAAGACGGAATAATCTTCGTAAGGTCGTTTCGTTTGTCTTTGCCACTTGGTGAATTGATTTACTGTTTTGGATTTTAAGATTGTTTGATATAAAGATTCATTCAATATATGATTTAATCATTCGTTCTTTATTTCATTGCATAAGCTAGTGTTCTGTTCCTTTTAGGATCAGGCACAGGTCTTTATATGCTATCGGTGAGTGTCATTCTCCAACAGAGATTCAGTCGTAACCGGACTCTGGCCAGCGGAATCGGTTGGCTTGGCTTCAGTGTCGGGGCCATGATGGCGTCCTTCTTGACGAATGTTCTAATCCAGTCGTACAGCTGGCGTGGCGCCTTCCTCATCCTTGGAGCAATTCACGCCCAACGCATTCCACTCTGCCTCTTCTTCCGAACGCCGAAGAGATTCACCTCACAGTCCAAGCACACTTCTGGAACCAGCTCACCAAGAATATTCGGTCAGGTGATTCGGAAATACCTGAAAGAAACGTTTAACTTTTCCATTTTGCAGCAAGCAAAGTATTCTATTTATGTCGCTGCCTACTTTCTGCAGGCGTCCTGTTTATACGGTTACTTGCAGCACACAGTCAACAGAGCACTCCACGTGGGTCTCAGCCGTGACCAGGCAGTGGGCGCAGCAACATTGATCGGCATCATGTCTTTGATATCCAGGGTGGCAGTTTCCTTCATCGCAAACCTTCCAATGGTAAACTCTTCGCTGGTTTTCAGCACCGGAATGTACTGTGTCTTTTTGTCGATCGTTGCCATCTTCTTCAATCCAGGAATCATCGGAACAATGACGTCCGTTGTACTGTTCGGAATTCATCTTGGTAAGAACCTGAGACTCTTTGAAATTCATTTAGATATTAATATCAAATTCACTGAAACTCATAAAGATACGAACTTGAGGCCCGCTGAAATTCATCTTGATATGAGGCTATGCAATTGATCACGCGACATTTGATGAGGCGACTTTTGATGACATGCCATTTTAGTATGACGACCTTCGTTGATTTTACTTAAGCTAAGATTTATAAAAAGGGAAAAAAACACGTAACAACAAGTCAGAAGCTTTTTTACCGATTAAGCCAAGTGTTAGCGTAAAATTGAAGTTTGAGAATAAGATTAAGGTTTTATATATTTTCCTAACAATTCAGAAATGGATCTATTTTATAAAGTTTCTGATTATGAATCTGTTGGGTGAACTATCACCCGGAGGAAGATTTTAGCATCTGTTCTTCCATATGTTCAATTGTACGAAAAATATTTCTATCCTGTTGACTGTAATTCTTTTGTGAATATTTAGTGCTCCAGTTACTGTTTGCAAAACGGCAGCCATATGTTTCTTGCCGTCTTTCTTTAGCCCTTCTATGAAAAGCCATAAGGTGACTGAATTCTATAACGCCACCTTCTACAATATTGTTTGCACGTGTGATACCTTCAGTTGCCATGTCCCTTTTATTCCAAGCGTTCGCTGGAAGTAGAGCATCTCAGTAAATGGGAATATTTCCACGTCGACATCTGCTTCTAGTGTAGGTCTGCATGTTTTCAAAGTATGTAATCAGTTCATCTTCACCCTGGATTGTCGGTATAGACTCAGCAAGAATTTAGAATGATCTTCGACATCTTGGAGAGGTGCGTAGGCCAACAAAGGGAGGCACCGGACAAAATCTGGAAGTGTGTTATCATTTTAATATACATTCTTCAATAAAAACTCAAAGATCTTTTGTAATATAGTTTGGAGAATATACGTGGCATCCAGTAACAGTTGCATTGCTAACTGATTCTGAGAAAGAAGCCATTGATGCTAACTCAAAGTCAAGTACACTATGACAGACAAATTTGTACCTAGAATAAGGTATCTTAATTCTCTCACCAGGCAATCGTAGGTTGTTCAAATTTTGTCTTGGCAAGGGACAAAAGAGATCAACTAGATCACTACTGTTTCTAAACTGAAAATGAAATGTATACAGCTGAAAGAAAATAGACGGAGTCACTTGAAAGTTCTATAGGCCAAAGAAATATCGACACTGGCTAGTCCGTCTAAGAACTCTCTGCATCCTAGGATCTAATTACACGATTATCTTCTGGCTCAGAGTCATACCTAAGGCAATCACTGAGTTTTGAAGAAAATCAAGCCATAAGTTAGTTTGATTTGGAGGAGAAACGTCTTGTGTTTATTTTTACGTGCCCTGAGCTTCATACGATGACGTTGAAGACACGGGCTAATTATTTCTCAACATTTTTTCAATTATTCTTTTTTCACTTAAACGTAGTTAGACAAAACTCCGTGAGGTCAAGCATCGTGTAACGAAACAGCATGTGAAAATACGTTTGTAAAGACGTATAATCAACATTTTGAACGCCATATATCAAATGAAGACTTTGAAATTCAAGTGGATATGAACATGATTCTTTGAATTTCATTTAAGTATGAACAAAACTGTGAAATTATTTTTAAGGCATGAACGCGAGACTCTCAAATTTGTTTAGGTAGATGTAGAATTCTTTGAAGTTCATTTAATTATGAAACACAACTCTTTTAAATTCATTATGAGAACCCCATACGGTTTGAAATTCGTTCAGGAATGAACAGTTGCTAAACTGTGTGCTGATGTACAATATACAGGAAGCCTAAGTGGCAGATGCTGTATTATGCTGATGTAGAAGTCTCTTTTGTTTCTGAAGGTTGTACACTCACTGTCTCAGCCGTCGTCACTGTTGAGCTGATGGGTGTGGCCCTTCTCCCGAAGTGTTTGGCGATTCTGCAGTTTATTGCAGGTTTCGGAAGACTCGCATCACCGCCCCTCATTGGTGAGTAGCACTTCCTTAGTCAATTTATGTAGGGTCATGTGTGAGTCATGCAACAGTTTTATTTGGCCAAATAATGAGAAGATAAAATTACCTTCTATTGGCATGTTCACTACTTAGATAACTCTATAATATTCTATAATATATATTCATATATATGTGCAAACAAGCAAGACGATTTCATTCAGATCATGGTAAGTGAACGCTCATTTATCGCAAGCATACATTAGAATTTGACCTTGTAATCGGGTTTTCTTGGCTAGGCATGATGATTTTTTCCTAAGGCTTAAGAACAGCGTCAAACAAGGGGGCAACTTTCCTTAGTGATTACATGTACATGCCAACGAGTCTCAAAGAGCACGCTAACAAGGCTAACGTCGTCAAGTAAGGTACACTTCGAGACTGTTTGAGTCGAATCCTTTTTCCTTTGTCTCCTTAGGATCACGTGTTTTTCCATATGAAGACTTCTTTTTCGATTCCGACACCATAATTTCTCTGTTCGCCTGACCGCGTGGATCGAGTGACTGAAATCCCGTCTCATCATTGATTGAGCCTTTTCGTTTGAGAGGACTGGTCCAGTTCTCGTCTTTTCTTCGCCGAGGACGGTCTTCGGACGTCTTCTTTTCTGGTGGTCCATGTTTCTGATCCATTTAAGACCACGCTCGTTTTGACCATTCTCTTCTTTAGATTTCTGTTCAGTCTCCTCTCATTAATTCTTTCCTCTTCATAAAAGCTTCTTTTCTCAAGTCTATCCTTTTTATTTCATTTTGATATTCTACATCTGTAATGGATGACAGGCTTTAGCATTTACCAATCCTGGACTGTATTAACCTATTTTTGGAACAAGACTGCTGGACTCAGTGGACTGCCTGGCCCATTCAAGGAACCGTGGACCCCGGTGTCAACGACCCTTTCCTTTCACGTTGGTCGGCATGGCTATAAAAAAATAAGTTGTAACTTCCAAGTTCCCCAAAGGCAATCTGATTTCAAAGGAACAACTTACACATCTTAAGTTTCTTAATCTAAGAAAAGCCTAATAAAATGTAAATAAGTATTTATTGTTAAATATATAAACATATTATATGCACTAAACCTTAGTTAATTCAAGATCAAAATTCAAAGCCATTTGATTAACAAGTACTATTAAATAATTTTGCTATTAGTTGTGATGCGCTTGGTGAATGGACATTTTGTACTATGACAGTGTACTTGTCAAGTTGTCGCGATGTCTAGTAGTTAGCATGTTGGACTAACAACAGCTTTCTTGCCAGGGCAGAAATATTTTTTTGAGATGAGTAGGTTCCCCCTACACTGGCTGCACAATATTGGTGGAAAGACCAGATGACGAAGAATAGGGCTGGACACTTGATATTTCGAGGCCAAGGCTATTTCATTGCATAACATTAATTATTTCAAAATCTGGTATTGTAGTTTCCCTGAAAGCTAAACTCCAAAATTCAAAAAGTCCATGTGACATGTCTGTTTATGTCACTACTGCGGCTAAGTACAGATGTTATCGGCTTTTGTTAGATTGTGCAGTATATCAAATATAAAGCTGTGAAAATGGACTAAAACACATCATTAGAACCTGAAACTAATGCAAGCAGAATAATCTAATTTACGTATTTTTTCATAAAACCCCCGCCTCAGAGGGACTTTGCATCTGACTCTCAAACAGAGGCATTGCTTCTCTACCCCACTGCGACCTAGCCCCAGGCTTTGTATAATCGTACATGGGGTGTTCAATGTGCAGGTTGGGTTTTCGATATGACTCACGATTACAACAAAGCGTTCGCCATCATCGGCATCGGGGCATTCGTGTCTGGCAGCCTCATGGTCGTCGTGACTTTTATCACCAGACGCCAACGGAAATCCGTCGCAAAAGACAACCAATCTTCTACCGCAACGAAAAAAGCCCCGCATCTACCGACATCTGACGAACAAACGTAGCAAGCGATAATCTCTATGTATTCATGTTTTATGTATGTGTGTGAATGTATTAGGAATTGGCGTTTAGAGTCCTTCTACATCTGGATCTGCGTTTCGGAATGGTTTAGGTCTACCACGGGTTTTGTGCAGCAAGGGACTATATAAATGTACACGGTTTTCTATATCGACCGTATTACCTCGACCCTGCTTGGGTAAGATCCTTCACCATCGCTGGCCGTTTGAATGGGCGCCACGTTATTTAAGGTCCTCGTGCACGGACCATGCTAGCCCGAGATTCAAATCTCTGAAATAACCAACATTCGGGTTGCGAACCGGAGATCCTCACGCACAGAGGGTTTGGTGAACGTGTTTTACCGATGTAGCTAACGAGGCAGATTGTATGCTAATATACGGCCGCCATTTTGGTTTGGTTAGAATGTCATAAGAATACCCAAAGTGACTTACGCGTGTCATGGGCAAATTTAATATGAAATTCTGAGTTTCATGCTGTTTTCCGGTATTGGTCCAGTATTTTTGACGGAGCATGCATCCGACGCCTTTTTTCTTCAAGTTCTCTGCCTCCGGACAGGTTCGAACGTCCGATGGCGCCACTCCTGACGTTGTTGGGCCTCCTACTTCAGTTAATCGGATCCGTCCATTCTACTGGCATCTGTCTGGGTCTCCCTCTTCTTTTCTTTCCTTCCATTCTTCCATCTATGATGTTTCTCAGAAGGGATTCACTTCTGAGGATGTGTACAATTCATTTCCTCTCTGTCGTTCTTATTGTGGCCATCAGAGATCTTTTCTCCTCCACCTCGTAATCGTAATCGTAATCATAATTCCGAGATTTCTACAGCGCCCAACGAAAGCCGCGCCAGGGGGACCAGCTTATTCACAGGCGCTCAGTCAAAACAAAATCGATAGGCAAAAAGGGTTCGGTTCCAGGTCAAGATCCAAAAGTTAGGCAGAGAGGCAGCGTGGCACCTTGGGAAGCACCTCTTTGTTTTATTCTATGTCCATCTAATCTTCTCCATCCTGCTACACCCATAAGTCAAAAACCTTCAGTCTTTTGAGGTCTTTTTTTCTGATGATCGAAGTTTCCGATCCATAAAGCATGCTCCATATCGATGTTTTGACCATTCTCTTCTTTAAGTTTCTGTTCATTCCTCTTCTCATTAATTCTTTCCTCTTCAAAAATCGTCTTTTCCCATCGCTATCGCTATCCTTTTTTCATTGTGACATTCTGCATCTGTTGTAATCATACTTCTTAAGTAGCAGGGCTGCCTGACCTGTTCCAAATTTTCATTCTTTACAATTACTCTTACTGTTGTTTCTTCTTTTCTGATTATCTTCACAGCCTCTGTATTTTTGATCTTTGTTTTCATAACATAGTTTATCAAAATTTGGTTCAGGCGTTCCACCATCCTTTGTAGACCTTCTTATTTAATTTCCAGCATTGCTTGGTCGTCTGCAAATCTCAGCGCCTTCATCAATCGGATTACTTTTATTCCCTCTTCCATATTTTCTAGCGCCTCTGGTATAAGTTCTTCAGTATAGATGTTAAATAGTAGTGGTGATAGCGGGCATCCTTATTACTCTACTAATTATTCCCGGTTCTGAATATTCTCCTATTCCTATTCTAACCATTTGGTCCATACACAGATTTCCAATGATTCTTCTATCCTTCCAATCAATTCCCAGTTTCCTGAGCGGATACATAACTTTTTCCCAATCTACTCTGACAAATGCCCTCTCATAATCCACAAAACATAGAAAAACGCCTTGATCGTGTTCAAGGATTCTTTCTATCAACACCTTTAGTGCTCCATTGGCGTCTTTTGTATGTCTACCCTTCCTAAATCCGAACTGGTCTTCTCCCGAATACTCGGTCCTTTCTGCTTGACTTGTTCTGTTCATATCATGAGCTTTAGTATAATCTTGGAAGCATGTGGGAATAGGATGATTGTTCGATGATACTCACAAGCCGTTGCTTTGTTCTTCTTTTTCATCGAGATCATGATTGAGTGTTAGAAATCCTGCGGCCATTCTCCAGTGTTATATATGTCGTGGCACAGCCCGACCAGTTCAGCCGTTGCATTTTCTCTCAGATTTTTGAGTATCTCCGCGGGTATATTGTCAATTCCTCCCGCCTTGTTATTTTTCTGGCTGCCAGTACCTCACATTTCAGCAAATCTACATCCTTCACATCCTCCGGAGGTGAGTCATGATTAAGATGCATGGGTCTGTTCTAGCTCTGTATTTTCCTTTCACGGTTTTCTGACATCATTGGAGTCTTGTGGGATCCTAGAATTCTTGTCTTCTACCGCTATTCCACTTCTTCTGGTCGACCCTTCTGTCAGTACCTTAACTTTTGTTACAGTTCATCACATCTTCTTGTTTTTTTGTAATTCAATCAAATCTCTACATTGCTTTTCCCACTACTTTTCTCTGGCCTTCTAAGTTATTCTTCGTAGTTTGTTCTTCTTACTTTGCTATTTAATCTCCAATATTCCTTTTTAGCCACTGAGAGGTTTTCTGAGCAGCATAGCATACCTGGGAGCTATCTTGGTATCTGCAAATGCAAAGGGCTGAACTAACTATCGACCCGTCATTAGAGTGCATTCTCGTGTACTGCAAGCGCTTCAGTCATCTTGTACCCAATCTCCTCCTCATCGTACTACAGATCAGTATATCAGAATACGACTAGTTTTAGATCACAGGTGGCAATGCTTGAGATTAGATAAGATTATAGAGTCCCGCGCATTACCAAGTCCTTGTCCAATGCTCGAAGTACCTTTCAGAAACCTTGGCTACGACCCCGCTAAAATTAGTCTTAGGTCTACATGCATTATGTTAGTTCACGCTTCAGTGAGTTTTACATATAGTTCACCTATGTTTATTCGGGTACAAAGGAAAACGGACGACTAATACTTAGTTTAAGCTTTATTTCAAAAAGATTAGCATCCTTTTTCTAACAGACCAAAATGTTCAAATAAATTATTGTAATAATTGTTGTAATTTGACTCTGTTTTAAATTAAAATCGAAATTTTCAAATAATATTACTAATGAAAATAATTAACTGAAAAATAACTGTAATAATTAACTGAAAACTAGATACAGGGAACCCAGTTGAAGAACCTATATTGTGGTAATGTAATATAACGGAAAGTAAAATATAGGCCTATATTTCGCACGTCAAGGCGCCTCTGTGCGTGAGAATGCCGGTCATCATACCGATAGTGGCTATATTTCAGAGATGTTAATCTAAGGCTAGCATGATCTGTACTCCGGAACCTTAAGTGTTGAATGGTCCAATATGAGTGGTGTAGATGCCAGCGAATGAAACATGCAATGGCCTCATGCAGTGCTTGTAGAAGATACGCTTAACTCTTGAAGTAATGTCTAGAATGGGCAGATGCTAAGCGTAACAAAGGCTCTGAAAGGCATCAAAAGTCTGGAAATAAAGCAAAATTGTTGTAATCTGCTGACAAAAGTGATTCACTTCTTGAAGTATTTATTATTGAGCAGCAAAGTTCGCTGTTAAACAGAATAAGCTAAACATGGAATTTCATACAGGCAGTAAGGAGGTCTACGATTGAATTGCTTGGCGGTGCATCATGGCACGGTTATCCTAAGCTGAATTAGCCACCAGAAAGAAAGAGTGTTAGAGAGAAAGAAAGAATGAATGAATGAAAGAAAGAAAGAAAAAGAGAATGGTCTTTGGCAACAGACACCCCTGTCGCGAAAGTATGAATTGTGCATGTTACGAGCACTGACTGGCAGGAGGCCTCACCTCCAGTGAGGCGCTTCAGTTTCTACTACGTTCCGACCTCGATTCAGATCTTGAGTTAGATTGTGACTCAGAGGCATTCACTTCCCAGAGTACCTTACCCAACCGTCTCTCTTAGCTGTTCCACGATCTTTCTTGGTTGTTTCAATGTGTGTCTTGGCTGTTCCTCAGAATTTCTTGGCTCTCTCACCGTGCCTATTTGTTATTCTGTTGTGTCTCTTGGCTTTTTAACAGTGTCTCTCAGTTGATGGTCCCATCGCCATGTCTCTTGATTGTCTCAACACAGTATCTCTTGCCTTTCCTGCAGTGTCTCTTAACGAAAGAACTCTAATTGAAATCTGAAATAGGGAGTCCATAGTACTATAATATATATGTTTCTGCTGCTATCTTAATCTAATCTACCTATAACGATTGTTATAGCGTCGGAAGACGCTAGACTTTATAAGAGCCTACATTTCAACTGATATATATTAGCTCTTAGAGCTAGTTCGACCTGAGTTCGACCGTCTTCTGTCGCGTCCAGAGCACGACTAACTTCTCTCGCGTCTAAGCGGACTCTTTACACCGCGTGGCCTGTCTGCGTATCTCTCCCTGTATCTGTACCCGTCTGGCTTCCTGTCACTATTGCATCTGGTTGTGCAACCACTCTCTGTGTGGCCGGTTGACTCACTTCCAGTTATCAGACCCCATCTCTCTGTCTGGACAAACCAATTAATCAGATGTCCTACCCCTACTTCGCTGGCACGTCCAGGCGTTGATATCGGTTAATATTTCTGCTATTTCTGCGCTAGCTGTCCCCTCTCTTCATCCTAAACTCCAACAAACTTCAACAACTACTAAACTGAGTGAATGTGGTAATACTTTCATACGTACTCAAATTAACTTGGTGATAGTACCACGTTTTTGATGCAAGCGATGATGCTTCCCTGATCTTCGCCTGCGTACCTGAAGGGCCTTTTACGGCTGAATCTTTTCGTGGAACGGACAAAATAGGCTACTCGAAACTTTTGGTCTGCATGCGCTAAACTTTTGCCGCTTGTTCTTGGATACGCGAAATGTTTCCCGTTGGCGCTCAGATCATAGTCTTGCTCTCTAGATAAATACGCTGGTCGTAAATTTGAGAAGATCCGAGTCTGGTTTTGATAAATCTGATGTCAGTTATTCTCGTGGCTCTGCTTTGACTCCGCAGTGCGAAACTGAATCCATTCGGCAATGTTCTCTTGCTCTCTTCGCTTGTCTAGCTCCTTCTTGCGGAAGTCTCGAAGCTCTCTATAGTCTTTAATATGTCTAATTGGCTGCAAGTCGCTTCTTCTTCAAGTCTATGGTCATACAGTTCTCTACTAGCAGACGCTCCTAAGACCGATGGTCCTGTGGTTACAGATGGTCCCAAATCTTATGGCCGCACTCCTGTAGAGGGTCCTATTCCAGGGGGTTTTATTCCTGCAGATGATCATAAGCCAGGTGCACTAGTGCCTTCACATAATCCTGAACCAGATGGTCCAAAGCCTGTATGTCATCTAAGCCAGATGAATCTGTATATGGCCCTTATCCGTTAGTCCGTCGCTATCCTTTGAATCCGATTTGCCATCGGTGATCCGACAGTTTTTAGTCTTCGGAAATTTCACTTCGATGAACGGTTGGATCGAAGCGCCGTCTGATGTTTGCATTTCGAGCATCATAATCTGGTTCCGGCGTGGTTCATTTGTTGTTGTCTCCGACGTTTTCTAATCGCTGGGTGGCTATACTTCCCTATGAACGGTTGTCTGGGAAAATCCAGCCGATTTCCGAAAAATCAATATGCGACAAATCGACTCAGAAGGCCGCTACGCATGAAATAGATCCAAAATAGTTATGTGCATTATTTTCATTGAGATGTGCAATATATCAATCAATAGTTCTAGTGTTAAACTTCAAGCTACACAACTAACTTTGCTTTTAAAAATTTATTTAATTTACACTTAGTTTGAACTAAATTGAACTCACGAGTTTTCAAAACTTTTCGCGCCGTACTAAAAAATCCTTTTGGGGTCAATTTTTTATTCATCATTACTTTGACGACAAATGGTGAGCAACGGTTGACGATCGTTTGAGGATCAATACAATTTTGATGATTTCGTTATCTTTTTCTAGCGGACCTCGCACTCACTTGACGGATATCGATCCGTGTGAAGTACTCACGAGCTCGATCACCCACCCGCCCTCCAACCACCATCCCATCCATTGACCCAAGTCTCGCTCGCCTGCTCGATCGCTCGCTCACTCACTCACTTACTCATTGTCCTAAATTTATTATTTGAAATTAGGTTTAGGCATCGTTTAGTGTGCTTAGTTTTCTTCACGTATCCCGAAGACTGCTTCAAAGCTTAGGTTCTTGAAATTTATTATTTCAGATAGCACTACTTGCTGTTATAAGTAATAATTATAACTGTAAAGTATAAAATATAAAAATAAATATAAATTTTAATTTAGGTGCTTATGTTATAGCTTTAGCTCACCCGAATAAATGTATTATAATTAAACCTTTTACATGGTCTAACTACAATGTCTAAAATGATTCCAGAATTTGAACGTTCACGCTGGTATTATATAAGCCAATATAATCTGCACCTGTGAAGTCATCAAAAACAAATCTCAGTTAAGGTGAAGGAATTAATTCATTTCATTAGTTTTATTGTTCTATTTTGAAGGCATATATTTGTTGTCGTAGTTGTGCCATGATTTGCTTAGGCGGATATAGGTTTATAGCTAACGGAGGCGATTACTGCGCCCTCTAACGAAAGCCACTGCGATGCAGGAGCGTGAAATAGCATTTCTGTTAGCCAACGACGTGCAATAATATTTATAGGCCATGTTTTTAAAGTACGGCATATTAAATTCACTTTGCTGCTAGTCATCGACCGAAGGGCACGACGTGCTACTTATGATGTAAGTTAGATCAAAGTGCAGGCCTAACTGATTCGTATACGCGAACTGTACTGCTTAGCAACGCATAGAGTTGAGGCTTCTATATGACTACAGTGTAACAAGTTGCGGCTAAGCCAGCTGCAACAGCGTCACTTGGAAGGAGGTCAAAAGGTCTTACAAATTTTTATGTTACCTTGAATGTATGTGGAATAGACAGATGATTACAGAGGTCCAAAAACTTGATAGGGGACACGAGGTTCATCGTCGACAAAGGTTCTGATGAAGGACAGCGAATGGATCGAAAGCCTTCAATGTTAAACAGGATTAACAAGGTTGTGACGTCTGTCAGCTCTAGGACCACTGAAGCCAGCCTACGTGCATAAGCGGCAACTGTTGGCACTGCTAGGCACTTCAAAAGTAGCCTCTAGAATATTCATCAAGACAGGTATGTAGCGCCGGTTTCGACGTCTGGGTTTCAAGACGGTTTCGAGACGGTTTCGAGACGGTATCGAGACTTAGCAACCGTCTTGTATCGATCTCGCCTCTGACAGGATGAATGGCGTCTCGATCTCGTCTCGTTCTCAGGGCATGACGTTTTGGTCTAATCTCGCTCTACTCTGTTCAGGTATCGTGGGCAAGTTCCGAGACCCAATATATACGACAAGTTCATAAAATCATAATACTGCCCATTGGTAGCCGGAAATAAGTTGACCACGTAAGATACTAAATTAATTAAACAGAACAATTCATTCGTGAGCATTTATTTGAAGTCCGCTGTTGTGCATTTCAAATTAGCGTCTCATTTTCAATGTAGCATAACAACTTTCTGTTTCCGTAACAGCATTCGGCCTGCGAAACGAAATAGCAAAGAAATCGCTATTTTGAGCGCGCTGTAAGAGGCACGATCATTTCTAATGGCTAGGTTTAACCACTTATCTATCACATAAGATAAGATTTATTAGATAAGACAGTACACCAAACCTTACTACTGTGCTATAGTTGTGGTAGTAACAATAATTGAATAGTTGTTTTAGTAGTAGCAATAATAATATGATGACAATAACTTTTGTCGACTTGGCATCTGGAACGTGGGATCGAATGTGTTTATGAAAGGAAAACTAAAGTTTGATATCGACAGAGTAGAAGATTGCCGATGCAAAGTTGTTAACTATAGTTTAGTAGACTACAATGCTGCATGTCGACATAGAACACCACTGGAGATCTGTTACATTGATATACGTCTGTCCTAATCATTTTGTGTTTAAATTAATAATTTGATTTCACTTCTGGATGACTATTGTGTCATATGCCCAGGCACGATAGGCGAAAGCCCACAACTTTGCGTTGTTGTTACTCTGTCATTATGCATTAATATTACTGACCAAGTTGGTAACTAAGTCGGAACGCTGGAAGCAGATAAAGCGAAAAAACAAAAATGACCGCACTCGTACAAAGGCAATAAGTAGACACCATGCAGATTCTAAAATTGTTAAGAATTCACTGCAATACCTTACAAATGCAAGTTTTGGGGTCTCATGAGAATCCGGAATCGGCATGATTGCTGACGCAGTTGAATTGACAATCTGCGCCATCTATAGTAGGGCCTAAATGGAATGTTGAGAATGTGCACATAACTTTTAAAATTCACTATGTGCGTACATTTTATGGCAAATATTAGGGTACGAATGCTTCTTTGGCAGGTTGCAATCGCGTTTTCTCGAAAGAGGCATCATAAATCTGAGCCATGAAAACTGACTTAGGAAGTACCGTAAAGCAATCCACATCTGTGGAATCTCTTCCTTCAAGATCTGAGACCGCGCCATCGAAAGTTGTTTTGCAGTTAGGAAGAGGAGACGAAGCGACCGACAATCAGAACAGTTCTCCAGAACACCACGAATGCGAGTCACCGTTAAGCGCCACGTCAAAACAACAGGAAGCCAGCGAAGCAAACGTCGTTCCAAAAGAAAGCTTGGCTGACTGGGGCGTAGTAGCATGCGTTTTTCTTAGTAACTCAATAGCTGGGCTTGAACTCTCTGGTTTCGGCGTCTTCTATTCTTATCTCGTGGAACATTTCGAGGCAACGACAGCGGCTGTCGGATGGAGCTCCTCTGTTAACGGATTCTTCCAAGCCATAGTCGGTAAGTAGACTGATTCACTTATTCGTCAGTCCAAACAAAAACACAATCATACCGCCTGAGGAAATAGAACAGAAACTTGTTTGCCGCAGGTGTACGTTGCGCCCTTCCCACATTCAGATCCGGCCTAATCATCCCAAGCAAGATGCGGGTACGTTAAGGTACAGGATATGCGATTCAGTATTCGATGGCTCTAACCCTAATGTGTCGCTTTAAATCGGTTTTAAGAACTTGCAATAAGCCGTACTTGCTCTCTGAGGTTGTAATCTTGCTCCCGCTAGAAAATATAACGTTTTCTCAAGACAACAGATCGTTCCCTGGAGATGAATTGCTGTTTCTTTGGTGATATTATCTCGTTCCGAACTTCCTCTAAATCTTCCTTTGAAGCTGCATACTTTAGAAGCTGCAGGGTGCAGGAGAGCCTTCACTAATTGCTGCCTATGTTCGCTTGGATATTATTGCTTGTAGCGATCCTCCCTTTAATTCGTTAATTCGTTTGTATTTGTTGAACTAAGTTGAGAACAGCTTACTTACCTACTTAGTTTGTGTTTAATTGTTCAGTGTAGTTTGTTTATGGTAGTAGATTTGTGTATAGAGTCTGTAGTAAGTATAGTTCTGTAGGCAGGCCAACATATAAGAAAAATAGTTAGACTATAGAACATGGCCAACTTAAGTAGGAACATGGGTTTAATATATATCGTATGGGACTATCTTTAGTCAATTACATGTACTCTTTCCCAAGGACTTATAACTGAAAGAGAGGTCATGCCCACTAGGGATTGTGATATAAGTTACAATCTGGCACAAAGGTAGAGGTTGCTACATTTATAAGGAACCGGTACATTGTTAACGGTGCTAAAGTGATGCAGCATACTGCACCAAAGCTTTATAAGTTGTAGACTGAAAAGCTGGGCTGTGCAGGATCAGCAAGAGCTTGATCGTCTTTGTCAGTGGCATTGAGCATCTGCCAACATTGCAGGCATATCATTCTGCCTCTGCTTTGTGGCTTTTATTTCTCTGCAACCTTTCTTCCCTTCTCACCAACGGCTCCTTAACGTTCCTCTCCCCCTATTCAGTTTCAAGACATTCAACCTAATTAGAGACATCGAAATGTATTGGCAATAGAGTGACAAGTCGACGGTAAACGTGGTAATTTCGTGATGGCAGCTGTAATCCCGTGGAAATGGGGATGAATTTGAAAAAATAGCGGTAATGATACTGTAATAGGTAAAAAATGGACCGTAATAACGTGGTCATGAGGAATAAGATCGCCGTAAATACCTCTGTAATAGTAACTGAATTTATACATTTATTTGTTTAAATAATTAATTATTTGAGGGATTGCCACGGGTGTTGGGTCCATGTTGCGCTTATAACTGGCCACTAGTTGTCAACAGTAGCTGAATGAGGGCGAGCTACTAGCCCAAGGAACGTGACTGTCTGAATTGAGCATTCCGTGAAATCGATATTATTTACTTGCTAATGCCACGTGTTCAAGTGAACTTTCTTATGAGTTTATAATTTGTGCTCACTATCAATCGTTCAATGCATATTGTATGAATGGTTCTATGCCTAGTGCCAATGCGATTAATAATTGGAAATATAATTATTAAAATGGCTTAGGTTTAGCAAATGCACTTGGTGAAGCAACTTTTGGCCACGTTGTGAGAAATTGTGGTCGATGAAGGATGGGATCAGAGGGTTGAAAGCACGCTGTGTCATTCCATGTGATTAAAATTTTCTATACATAGAAAGTAAATCTGATTAAAGAAGTTTGTGTTTCGATGTGCGTAGTAGATCTTCGGTAAGTAACGTTTATTAATAAATATTTTATTAAAAAATCAAACCTAACATAAAACATTGTGGCCTTAGGTTTCTTTAGGTCATGGGTAAAACGAAAACTTGCCTGCAAACTTATTAAATTTCATTTCAGTGTCCAGCATGCAACTTTGTTAATTAATTATCTCTCATTTTATTATGTCACGAAAATCAAATGATTAACAAGTTTTAAATAGATATTTCTATTGGTCCCCTACTAAAACTTTAATCTTTGTGCACCCCCCGCCACTCATGGTATGGACTCTTGTCCCTGCTCTATAAGGTAGTATTATATACGAGCTGCGGTAAACACGATAATGGCGTAAAGTGCTTTTCCTTGATTTATATTTGCTTTATTTGACACGTTTGTTTGTTTTCAATTGGTGGCTACTCGTAGCACGAAGCATGTTAAAGGGTTTAACTTTCTATGTATAGAAATTTTTGTTATTACATTACGAAGAAGTGGCAGTTGGGAGCATCAGAAAACGGATGTACGAAGTGAATTTAGTGAGCATCTAAAGCAGTCGGACGATCCTGCTGCAAGTAGAACACGTCCTTTGAAAATGCTAAGATACGTTTAGAAGCGACCCGCTCTTCAGAGACTTATTCTTCTCAAAGGTTTATTCTCACATAGACAATAAGTCTAACGCTTATATATCCTGTTTCCAATCATGTGACGATAAACTAGCCGCACCATTCCGGCAACAGGCACATCATCAGATTGTTTTTTCTTTGAGAGAGGAAAGCAAATGAGGATCGCTGATTGAAGCTAAGTACGCCTACTGAAACTACCAATGATCTGCTATTTATACAAGAATTAAACAAATTATTAGCTGACATATATCTGATGCAGTTTGATATTTTCATAACTTTCAATAGAGGTTTCAATGAATATGTTACACGGGGACTTGTTTAATTCTTTTGAGTTTTGGGAACAGTGCAGGGATGAAAATCCAGCATGCAAGAATGGTGAGGGGACAAGTGTATAGGTTGCGGGGATGGTGACTGTGTGGAAACAGGTTTGTGTGGGATTGGATGGATGCGGATAAAACTAAAATTCGGGGTGGGTAATGGGGACGCATTTCTATCCTCGAGTCACTCTCTAGTATAGAGTACTGATGAGCCTATATGTTTCGGCTGCCAGCGATTGAGACAAGCCGCTCAGTGCATTGTGGGTGTTAAAAGTAAATACTGTTCACCATGGCCACCATAGGGTGTTATATATCATATTCTTAACAGCTCTTGAAAGTATTAAATGGCCACTCGTTTTCTGTAGAATGAAATATGGCCACCTTTACAAACTAACAGGCCTTTACAATTAGCAGGCTGAACTAACAGGGATTCAATTTCGGTTTCATCTCGGGGCACGATGTCTCGGTGTCGTTCGATGAAGTCTTGTGTGCAAGTCCACAGACTCAATCTTTTTGGCACATTGAAGAACTCGCGATACTGGCCATTTATACTACCACACATGCAATATTTATAGTCGAAAATGAGATGACCATGAACGATATTATCATACGGACAGTTATTTTGTTAGCGATTAACTGCAGTCCACTGGTTCAGATCTCAAATTTTTAATGTCATATTTTATATACAGCAAAACTACTTATTGCGTCATCGTTGTGATAACTCCTAAAGCGGCAACAAGCAAAACAGTAACAAACTGATCGTAAAATACGTTTACAGAGAAGTCTCGTACTTAGTCTCAGAGGCCAAGCGTCTCGGTCTCGCCTGGGAGTCCCTAAATCTTGGTCTTGGTCTCGTCTCGGAGACCCAAGATCTCGATCTCGGTATCCTATTGGGCTTCTAGGTGAATGTCTCTGACCTCATCTCGGTCTCGGACAAACGGTCTCCAGGGTATACCTCTTCGCTAGACATTAAGATTTTGATTTTTATGTGCAAAATAACAGCATAATATGAAAGCTTCTGTTCACTTTGGCAGCATTTTACCAGAGATTCAAAGAGTTTGGACCAGATATGTAGGGGAGGTCGTTCATGTTGAGTGGCAACGATGGCCGTTGTCTACGCTTTTGCTCATTTAGATAAAATGGTTCGTCATGTGCGGAATTTTGTCGATAAGATAATACGCAGATTTTCATTACTTTTCATACTGGTAAGAATTTCCTACAACTGAAAGGTCATATTCTCAGACACATCTGATCCGTTGCAGATAGGATGGTTCAATGTATATAAGCGGCCTATTAAATTGTATAGCAGAATTCGAGATAAGAAGTAGCGTCTAGTTGTTAACAGTTACCAACATGACAATGCTGTGATTCTAAAATTGTTGGCTCCCATTCCCGAGGTCTTAAATCATGATGCCGAGACCATATCCACTTTGCAAAGGCCAAAGCCATACATCAAGATGCCCATGCAAAGGCCACCAAATTTGTCCTGGATGAGACCTCAAGGCTTAATGTCATTAGATTAGCACTAGTCGAGGCAGTAGACTCAAGGTGATGAAACGATGAAGGCGTTGCTGCTGCATTTGTTAACGATGATTTTGTTAATGTGGATGATCATAATGGAACGCAGACGGAAGAGCTGCTAAACACATGGGCACTCATAAAAGTTATTGCAGAAGGGGAAGAGGCAAAACTCGAAAACGGGTTGTACACCTGGTCCTGGCCTGATGGCTTCATAAGTGAATTCTAGAAGTGGCAATCGCCCCATTTTGCCTCTGGGTTTGAGAGCCTATGCCTGAAGAGTGCCCTTAAGTTTCTTTCAATTGGGTGCATGATTTCATTTCGTCGATTCTTGTTTCTGTTGTCGATCGGTAGCTCTATTGTCCAGTTATCCTATCCAGTCGTACGGATGTCGTTTGCCCAGTGTCCTTGGTTGTCTGCTCTTTACACTGGGAATGTCCCTGAGCTGCCTAGCTCCGAATCTAACAACGATCTACTTCACCTACGGAGTAGTTGCAGGTATACATACACTCGCTCACTCCATATCTCTGAATTACTTCGGAATCTGGTAATATACTGTAAATATAATGTGATTGTAAGGTAACTGAATTAAAGAAAAGAAAAGATAAGACAAGAGAAACTCATGCAGGTCCATCAAGCACATAGGACTACTCAAACATTGATCGTTAGCGGCATAATCCGGGAGTTAAATGATATTTTGTTACTAAAGATTGTTCAATAAATTTCCTTAAGACAGGAAGACTAGGCCTAATGCAACTAGAGAACTTTTTCTTACAGTTTCCGTGCCTTGTTACACGATTCTTCATTTCAAATGATGCGCCAGGTAAACGCATTGGCAACATGTCTCCATGCTACCTGTAAAAAAAGTGATATTTATGACAAAAGTATTCCAACTGGTCAAGCAAATTTCGACTGTGTTAAAAGAACTGTCGGACGAAAACTAGAGCCAGGAATAAACTTTTCAAGGTCTTTTCATTTGGCTATATGACTTTGGTGAAATGACTGATTGATTTAGATTGATTGAAGATCACGATCTGGGTGTCGTAAGATTATTTGATTAATAGATTCATTCAATCAATGATTTTTTGTTCGTTCTTTATATAATTGCATAATTGACTGTTTTGTTCCATTTAGGATCAGGCACTGGTCTTTACATGCTATCGGCGAGTATCATTGTCCAGCAGAGGTTCAGTCGTAACCGGACTCTGGCCAGCGGAATCGGTTGGCTTGGTTTGAGCGTCGGGGCCATGACGGGGTCCATTTTGACCAATTTTCTAATCCAGTCTTACAGCTGGCGAGGTGCCTTCCTCATCCTCGGAGCAATTCACGCTCAACGCATTCCACTCTGCATGTTCTTCCATACCCCGAATAGATTCACCTCACAGTCCAGGCACACTTCTGGAACCAGCTCACCAAGAATATTCGGTCAGGCGATTCGGAAATACCTGAAAGAAACGTTTAACTTTTCTACTTTGCAGCATGCGAGGTTTTCCATTTATGTCGCTGCCCACTTTCTGCATTCGTTCTGTACATATGGTTACACGCAGCACACAGTCAATAGAGCAATCCACGTGGATCTTAGCCGTAACCAGGCAGTGGGCGCAGCGACATTGATCAGCATGGTGTCTTTGGTAACCAGGCTGTGTGTTTCCTTCATCGCAAACCTTTCAATGATAAACTCGTCTCTCGTTTTCGGCACCGGAATGTTCTGTGCCTTTCTGTCGATCGTCGCCATCTTCCTTAATCCAGGAATCATCGGAACAATGACGTCCGTTGTACTGTTTGGAATTCATCTTGGTATGAACTTTAGACTGACTGAAATTTCATTCAAATATTAACATAAGGCTCTCTTAAATTCATCAAGATACGAACATGGGTGTCGCTGAAATTCATATACAGGAGATGTGAGGGTAAACGACGTTTGATAGCACGACATTTGATCACGCGACGTTTGATCACACGCCATTAGATATAACGACCTTCATTAATTTAACTTAAGTCACGATTTATGAAACAGAAAAAACAACCCGTGACTGCAAATGTGAGAGGCTTTATTACCGATTAAAGCAGGTATCAGCGAAAAATTTAACCAAGAAAATAGGTTAAATGTTGTATTTATCATTGCTAACAGTTCATTGATGGGTCTATTTTATTACAGTTTCTGAACACGAATAGATTATGTGAACTGTCGCCCGAAGAAATCTTATTACATGTCTTATTGCGTTGGCCTACGTTCGAATTGTACGGGAAATTTTTCTATTCTGTCGGCTTTACGTCTTTTATGAATGACATTATGTTCCAGTTGCTGTTTGCAAAAATGGTGGCCGTGAATTTTATTATCATCTTTCTTGAACCCTTCCATAAAAAGCCATAAGGTAACTGAATCCCATAATGCTATCCTTCAACTATATTGTTTGTTCTTGCGATTCTTTCTGTTGGCATGTCCCGTTTATTCGTGAGTGTTCACTTTAGAGAGCATCTCTGTAAATGCGAATGTTTCCACGTCGACGTCTTCCTCTAATGTACATGTTTTCAAAGTATGTTATCAGTTCGTCAATTGTCGGCATAGATTCGGTCAGCGTTTAGAAGGCTCTTCGACATTTTCCCCAGTTGCATAGGAAAACACAGGTAGACACCGAACAAAGTCTTTAATTTACAGCATATCCTTCCTTCAATAAAAGGTCAAGAATATTTCGCAATATACTTTGGTATATATAAGTAGCAATCAGTCATGTTTGCATTGCTAAATGCTTCTGAGAAGCAGCCATTGGTGCTAACTCGAAGTCAAGTGCAATGACAGGAAAATTTGCACTCGGAATAAGGTATCTTAATACTCTCACCAGACAATTGTAGGTAGTTCGGGTTTTGTTTTGGCAAGAAACAACAGAGAATAACTGCTGCTGAACTGAAAATGAAATGTGCACTGCTTTAAGAAAATTGATGAAGCTACTTCAGAAGTTTTATCGGTCAAACAAATATCAACACTGGCAAGTTCTTTTAACAAGTTTCTGCATCCTAGGATATAAGTTTACGATTATCTCCTGGTACAGAGTCGTGCATAAGGCAATCGTTCAGCTTTGAGGAAAATCAAATCCTCAGGTAGATAGATTCAGAAGAAAAACGTCATCTTTTTGACATGCCTGAAGCGTCATACGATGACGTTGAAAACACGGGTTAAATATTTCTCACAACTTCATTGATTTTTCATTTATTCTTTTGCACCTAAACGTCGTTAGACAAAACGCCTTGAGATCGAGCATCATGTGTTAAAATGGCGTATGATCAAACGTCGAGTTTTTAAATGGCGTGTGATCAAAAGTTTGATCACCATATATAAAATGAAAACTCTTAGAAATTCATGTGGATATGAACAAGATTCTTTGAATTTCATTTAAGTACGAACAAGAGACCTAAATTTTTAAAGAATGAACGCGAGACTCAGATTTCTTTAGGTAGAAGTCTCTGAAATTTATTTAAATGTAAAACCGAACTCTTTAAATTCATTGTGAGATCGCGCAGACGGTTTAAAATTCGTTTTCGCATGAACAGTTCCTAAACTATGTGCTGTTGTACAGTATACAGGAAACCTAAGTGGCAGATGCTGTATTATGCTGATGCAGAAGTTTCTTTGTTTCTGAAGGTTGTACATTCACCGTCTTTACCGTCGTCGCAGTTGACCTAATGGGTATGGCCCTTCTACCGAAGTGTTTAGCTATTCTGCAGTTTACTGGAGGTTTTGGAAAACTCGCATCACCATCCCTAATTGGTGAGTATTATTTGCCTGATTCAAATTAAGTGCGCTCATGTATGAATCGTGCCAGAATTTTAATGTACTAAATAGTGAGGAGGTATAATAGAATTTACTTTTATTTATATGTTCCCTACATGAATGGTTGTATAATTTTAAATATATATTCATAATGCATGATCAAACAAACAAGGCGATTAAATCCAGATCATGGTGAGTAAACGCTCATTTATTACAAGCTCCATCAGTCCGTGTAAAGGCTTTGTCCTAGTTAGGCGTGACGAGTTTTTTCCCTAAGGCATAAGCACAGTATCAAGCAAGCGGACAACTTTCCTTACGAGTTATATGTGCCTGCTAGCTAAGCTCATCGAGCAGGCGAAGGAGGAGATGATGTCTTCCCTAGTGTGACACACTCTGACTGTTTGAGTCGAATCCTGTATGCTTTGTCTCCCAAGGATCATGTGTCTTTTCTTATTGAAACAACTTTTTCGATGACAACACCATAATTTCTCTGTTCGCCTGACCCCTGGGATCGAGTGGCAGAAATCCCTTCTCAACCATGAGTAACCGTTCCATTTCCACTTTCACGAGCGTATCAGTTTTAGTCTTTCCTTTTGCAAAAGATGGTCTCTAGTCTTGCGCTCAAGATACCATTCTGGCTATGACGAAGAGTCTTGGAGAAGATGAATTACCATCTGTTCGGTCTGCTACCCCGTGGCTACTGCCTTCGCGCTCATAGTCACCTATTCTTCCCTCGACGCAGACGGATTAATAGGGTATGTGTGTTGTAACACTTCTTCTACAACGACGACAGGCAGATTTATTCTACCGGTAGTAGCTATATTTTAGAGATATAATCTCGGGCTAGCACGTGCACTACAAGGAGGACCTTAAATGGCGTGGCGCCCATTCAGACGGGCTGTGGTGGTGAAGGATCTCATTGATTTATTGGAAAAGGAGCAGGGTCGAAGCCATACGGTCGCAATAGAAAAATATGTAAATTTATATTTTTTGTTTATATTTTACTTAACATTTGGATGGATCTAGGAGGGATCGAGGAGCTACGGTCATCGATGGTTCTAGTGTTTTAAAAAATTCGAAAACAGAAAAGAATAGACGTGCAAAAGTGATAGCCAGTTTGGATTTGGACTTTGATTTTAGTCATCCATATACTGTAATGTTGGTTCAAAGTACATTAACTATGGCCAAAGCAGCTTCTTTATTAATCATTTTACTTGGCAATCTCTTCCACCGACTGCCAAGCAGTCATTCTGGGAGTCGTTGTCTGGTAACGTGGTGAGATACAATACATTACAACTGTAATTTTATAATGCCTATTATTTATAATGCCTACAGTATATAGTTCAGAAGCGCACATTGAAGCCGAGAAACAGGAAATGTTGTGGACTATAAACAGACTGGAAGAGATAAGTTTTCAGTTGAGAGCGAAAGATGGCCTCGTTTTATAAGATTGCGAACATGATTAGTTAGAGAGTACCAGATAGAAGAAGCAGCATCTTTGGATGAACCACAGCCAAAGACAATATGTGTATCAGGAATGGCATATTTTCGGGTGATGTTGAACGAAGAGAGGATCGTCCTTTAACAGAGCATGAGGGTGTAGCCGTGGATGATAAGTAGTATGACAAATGATTTGGATGTGCTCTGTACATGAGGAGTGCCAGCTTGAAGCAGATATACTCAGATGGATGAAGCCATTGAAGAGAACGAAGAACAAAATGTGAGATAGTCTCGGTATACGAGAGTCCGTGACACAGTCGTGCCACCTGGTGCATGACTCTTGTTATGGGAAGCAGTGTGCAGCTTGGGAGACCACATGGTATAGAATTGTATTAGTCAAGTGCTGCCAGAATATGTGTGTCCACCTGTTGGCATTAAGGTCCATTCAATCAACGTAGCCAGCTATTACCGAAATTTTTATCAAGTTGACGCTAATCTTCTAACCTCTACAGATATTTCTGACACACTATTTCACAGTTTATGGATGACAGGCTTTAGCAAAGTGTCTGGACTGTAAAAACCTGTTGTAATGAAAACAAGACTACTGAACTAAGTGGACTGACGGGCCTCTTCAAAGTACCATGGGTTTGTTACAAGTGGTACCAGAAGTGGGGTACCTGTCAACTGCAAGTCGAAATTGATCAACTCTCGCATGGGAGACGAGGACGACACCATCATCTACACTTTGTTGGACGTTGCGGACGTTTCAGCCGATCAACTTAGCAGTTCGACGCCTGGTGTGCGAAGAGCGACAATGGAGGCCTCCAGACTCGACCGTAGCCAGTTTCTGGAGAGCATCGACTTCGACAGCTCACGACAGGCGGTGGTGAACGGCAGTGAACGAAGACCGATGCAGAGAGAATGTGAGACGGCTTCGAACCTGCCGTCATGGGGAAACGTCGTCTACCGCAAGACTCCGATGAAGCCTGGGAAGTTTGACGGGACAGGATCCCTGGAGTCGTTCCTGACACAATTCGAGGTATGTGCCAAACACAATCAGTGGACCGATTCCGACAAAGTGGACTTCCTTCGATGTGCCCTCGACAAAGCCGCCACGCAGTTACTCTGGGACTTCGGAGCTCGGCAGGACGTGACGTATGAGGAGTTGACGCAGAGGTTACGACAACGGTATGGGACCGAAGGACAAGCAGAGACCTTCCGGGCGCAACTCTACTACCGTCGTCAACGGGCCGATGAGAACCTGAGCGACGTCCTGCACGATATCCGACGGTTGGTGGTACTTGCTTATCCGGTGCCCTCCAACGAGACGACCGAAATCCTTGCCCGTGACGCTTTCCTTGAGGCCATTCGGGATCGCGAGTTGTCGCTGAAGGTCCGGGAGCGCGAACCCAAGACGCTGGACGAGGCGTACCGGATGGCGCTGCGGATGGAAGCGTACCAAAGGATGGCGGATTCCGAGGAACGACGGAGGCCACCGAACCGTGTTCGAGGAACCCAGGAGTCCGACCAAAACGTGCCACTCCAGAATCAATTGGACCAATTCCTCAAAGCACAGCGTGGGGAACAGCAGCGTTGGCAAAGGGACATGGAGAAGAAGATAGAGCGGCAGCTAGAGGCTTTTCGCAACCATCTGGCGATCGACACGGAAGCCAACCGACGCGACGAGACGGCAAGGGAGCAGCCTGGAAACCAGGGACGGGATGTGGTCTGCTACAACTGCGGACTGAGAGGTCACATCGCCCGTCGGTGCCGTCAGCCCCGACGGCCCCGTGCTCGTACCGATGAAGTGACACCCGATGGTCCGGAGGCGCAGACGACACCGGAGGTGGCGGCGGTCAACCACAACACTCGCCAGAGGGCATCGACCGGTACCAACGGCAACGTAATCTACATCCGAGGCGTCATCAATGGACGGACTGAAATGTGCCTGGTCGACACCGGGTCAGAGGTGAGCCTCGTGCCGTCTTCTGTTGTGGAGGGTTTGACGCTGCGTCCCAGCACCCGGGTACTGCTAGCTGCCAATGGGACTGCGATCCATGTGGTTGGGGAGCTGTGTGTCCCGATTAAGATCAGGCCGGGTTTCCTTATAGATACTACTTTCTTGGTGTCCGATCAAATTATAGAGCCCATGCTGGGTATGGACTGGTTGCGGCAGCATCGCTGTCGTTTGGGGTTTGGCACTGGAGCCCTGTTTGTAGGCCGCCGGCGTATCCCGCTAGAAAAAGGGGATGGTTCCGCCTGGTGTAGACGGGTGATGGTCGCGGAGGAAATGACGCTGCCTCCTAGGACTCAGTGCGACATCCCCGCCAAAATGCAATTCGGGGATCTGTCAAGTGTGGCCCCTGCATGGATGACAGAGCCAAAGGAAGTCCTGCCGGGAGTTCACGTAGCACGGGTGTTAATAGGGAATGAAGCTAGCGCTGCCCGGATTCGGGTTGTGAATCTCAATGGAGATCCCGCCACACTCCCTAAGAACCAGCTTCTGGGAAGATTGCATCCTGTAGAGGTAGAGACATGTGCTGGGAAAGGAGAGAGACCCAGGGTAGAAGGAGAGGCACCCTTTATCACGGGTTTGATGGAAGAACTCCCCGAAGAAGTGACCCAGGCAACCAGGAGGCAATTGGCGAGTCTGTTAATAGAGTTCCGGGATGTTTTCTCCGAGGGAGAAGGGGACCTAGGGAGGACGACCCTGTGTAAGCATCGGATTGACACCGGGAACTCGGGCCCCGTTCGTCAGCCTTTGAGGCGACAGCCGCTTCCATATCGGGTAGCCATTGATAAGCAACTGGACCAGATGTTGACAGATGGCGTAGTCGAGCCAGCTGTGAGCGAGTGGGCAGCTAATGTAGTCCTGGCACGAAAGAAGGACGGTACCCTAAGGTTTTGCATTGACTATCGCCAGTTGAATGAGCGAACCAGGAAAGACTCGTATCCGCTCCCAAAGATTGACGAGTGTTTAGATGCCCTGGCTGATGCGGGATGGTTTAGTACCTTAGACTTACGTAGCGGCTACCATCAAGTGGAGATGGATCCTAAGGATGCAGATAAGACGGCTTTTGTTACTCGCCGGGGGATTTTTAGATGGCGTGTTATGCCGTTTGGCCTGTGCAATGCGCCGGCGACATTCCAGCGCCTTATGGATATTGTGCTTTCGGGGTTAAACTTTGAGATTTGCCTGGTTTACATCGACGATGTGATCGTTTATGGGAGCACGCCCGAGCAGCATCTGGGTAGGCTAAGGCAGGTGTTCCAGCGGCTCCGTGGGGCGAATCTCAAGCTTAAACCTAGCAAGTGTCGCATGCTACGCCGCTCCGTGAGTTTCCTGGGGCATATAGTAACGCCGAAGGGAATAGCCGTAGACCCGTCCAAGGTTCACGAGGTGGTGTCCTGGCCAGCGCCTGAACGATTAAGGGAGCTGCGTGCCTTCCTGGGGCTATGTGCCTATTATCGTAAGTTCATCCGAGACTTCTCACGCACCGCCGCTCCACTCTTCGCGCTGACTAAGAAATCCCGATCGTTTGTGTGGGACGAAGAGTGTCAGGCGGCCTTCGACCAGCTGAAGGTGGCTTTGGTAACAGCGCCAGTTCTGGGCCTGCCTACGGATGAAGGGAAGTACGTCCTGGACTGTGATGCCTCGGATGAAGGAATTGGTGCGGTGCTGTCCCAATGCGACGGAGATAGGGAGAGAGTAATCGCGTATGGGAGTCGCCTGCTCTCGGCGGCGGAGCGGCGATATTGCATTACCCGCAAGGAGCTGTTGGCAGTGGTACACTTTGCCAAGCTCTACCGGCAATACTTGTTGGGCCGACGGTTCATCCTCCGAACTGACCACGCAGCCCTCCAGTGGTTGCAGAAGACACCAGAGCCTATCGGGCAGCAGAGTCGATGGCTGGAACGCCTCGCTGAATTCGACTTTGAAATAGTTCATCGACCGGGGCGGAGGCACGGGAATGCGGATGCCCTTTCCCGACGGCCTTGCCGTCAGTGTGGATGGAAGAGACTCCAGCGATAGTGGCTGCCATGAGACGGTCCGAGATGGCGGGTGCGGATGCAGAGGGTGAAGTTGAGCTTTCCGCAGGAGTGGAGCCCGCTGAGGAGGGACGAATTGCGGAAGCGCAGAAGGCCGACCCTGACCTCGCAGTGGTAAGGGAATGGCTGAGACCAGATGCGAGAAGGCCCGATTTCCAGACAATCATGTGGGAGAGTGAAGCTGTGAAGACTTATTGGCACCAATGGGACAGCTTGTATGTGAGGAACGATGTAGTCTACAGGAAGGCAGCGGATGGTACAGAACAATTGCTGCTACCCAAAGCCTTGAGGGAGAATTTCATGAAACTTGCTCACACCGGCGTGACAGGGGGACACTTGGGAGTCCGCCGTACCCGTTGGCAAGTTAGGCGCCGAGGCTATTGGGTTGGTTGGTCAAGGGAAGTTCGGCGGTTTTGCAGCCGTTGTTCGCAGTGCTGTCAATACCGCCGCGGCCAGCCTCCCAGGCAGGGTCCGCTGCAGCCATTACCCTGCGGAGAGCCGTGGGAACGAGTGGGTGTGGACATCACTGGGCCCCATCCAAAGAGCAGGAAGGGCCATGTCTACATCTTAACGGTGATGGATTATTTCTCGAAGTTTGTAGAGGCAATTCCGGTGGCAAACCAGGAGGCCGCAACGGTGGCTCGGGCCTTGGTGGATACGGTGATCGTCCGGTACGGGACCCCGTTGCAGATATTAACAGACCGCGGTACAAACTTCGATGGGATTCTGTTTAGGGAGGTGTGCACGCTCCTGAGGATCGACAAGGTGAGGACCACTAGCTACCACCCTAGTGGGAATGGCCTGATCGAACGATTCCATAGGACGCTGAATTCCATGATTGGGAAAATAGTGCATACGGATCAGAGGAACTGGGACGAGTTGCTGCCGCATGTCCTGGCAGCCTATCGGGCTTCCGTCCATGAGGCCACCGGTTATTCGCCTAACATGTTGATTTTCGGTAGGGAGAATAGGGCTCCCCTGGATTTGGTGTATGGAAGAGCGCCAGGCCCAGCGGAAAAGGGGGGGACCTATGCATCATATGTAGAGAACCTGGGTGAGCGTATGGAGACCGCTTACAGGGTGGTAAGGGAACGCTTGCGGAAGGCGGCGGAGCGGCGGAAGCACACCTACGACCTAAGGGTTCTCCCGGTTGAATTCATGGTGGGTGATTGGGTGTGGTACTATACCCCTCGGAAATTTCCAGGTCGCAGTCCCAAGTGGCAGCGGTTGTACACGGGGCCCTTCATGGTCATGCGACGGTGTGGGACGGTGAACTATCAACTGCAACGATCTCCAAGGGCCAAGCCGTTCGTAACCCACGTTGACAAGTTGCGGCTATGTTACGATCGGGAGCCGGGAGTTTGGAGCCAAGAAAGATCTTCGCCAAAAGATCCTGTGGAGATCATGCCGGAACCGACCGAGGGGCGGCCATTACGCGCCACCCGGAGGCCAGAACGCTTCCAATAAAGGGGCGTTGTGCAACTGAGGACGTCGCTTGTTGGAGTCCGCCCATGGAATCCGGCTGCGGACGACGACGATGTGCTCGTGGTGGACTGACTTGGTGAGAGAGAATTTACATGTCGTTTACTGCCAAGTGTGGCTATTTTGGTTTTGGTTGAGTAAAACAAATCGCGTGTGCGGCTGTTTAGTTCTCGTAAAGCCATGTGGCTTACATAAATTGCTTGTTCGCTGCTGTTAGTAATTGTGTATGCCATGTATGTACTACCGCTTTAATCGGTGACTGTTTTTGGAGCCGAAGTGTCGGCCATTTTTGTTTAATTTGTGTGCCTTAGAGACTATATGTTTTGTTGCTTGGGTTTGTGCGAGGTGGGTTCCGAACAGGGGACGTTCGGTCTCTTTGGTGGGAGGAGTGTTGTAGCGGATTTCCCTCGCCAGGGAGCCCATGGAACTCTACGAGTTCGCCTCCCCCGCACGGGAACCCATGGAACTCAGCGGGTTCGCCAGGGAGCCCATGGAACTCTACGAGTTCGCCTCCCCCGCACGGGAACCCATGGAGCTCAGCGGGTTCGCCAGGGAGCCCATGGAACTCTACGAGTTCGCCTCCCCCGCACGGGAACCCATGGAACTCTACGAGTTCGCCTCCTCCCGCACGGGAACTCCACGGGTTCGCGGGGGAACCCATGGAACTCTATGAGTTCGCCTTCCCCCGCACGGGAACCCATGGAACTCTACGAGTTCGCCTCCTCCCGCACGGGAACTCCACGGGTTCGCACGGGAACCCATGGAACTCTACGAGTTCGCCTCCTCCCGCACGGGAACTCCACGGGTTCGCAAGGGAACCCATGGAACTCTACGAGTTCGCCTTCCCCCGCACGGGAACCCATGGAACTCTATGAGTTCGCCTTCCCCCGCACGGGAACCCATGGAACTCTATGAGTTCGCCTCCTCCCGCACGGGAACTCCACGGGTTCGCAAGGGAGCCCATGGAACTCTACGGGTTCGCCTTCCCCCGCACGGGAACCCGTGGAACTCTACGAGCTCGCCTTCCCCCCGCACGGGAACCCATGGAGCTCGGCCGGTTCGCCAGAGAACCCATGGAACTCTACGAGTTCGCCTCCTCCCGCACGGGAACCCAATGCGAGCTTGCCGCCTATATAAAGGGCTGCAGCGAACACAAGGACACACACTCGGACACTCTTGCGCTGCAGAGAAGACGACATACAGAGACAGACACACGCTCTTGCGGCGGGTGCTGTTGCTGGGAGAGTTGTTGCGGTTGAATTGTTGTTGTAAGGGCACGGAAGTTTAGAATAAGAACTGTTTTAACTAGATGCTGTAGGTTCGAGTCTTTTGCGAGAAATAAAAGGGCTATAGCTGATCAATCGACTTGGCGTTCGGTTCCTTGAAGACCCCAAGGGCTTATCTCGCGGACTGGCAGTAAATAGGCGCTGGGAGAGAGAGCCTTCGGGTAGAGTGGTAGAACACCAGCACCTTGACAGGGGATTCGGCACCCCAGGTTTGTTACAGATGACAGGCTTTAGCAAAGTGTCTGGACTGTAAAAACCTGTTGTAATGAAAACAAGACTACTGAACTAAGTGGACTGACGGGCCTCTTCAAAGTACCATGGACTCCAGGATTGACGACCCTCTGCTTCCACGTTTGTCGGCCTGGCTATAAATATATATATATATAATGGATTGTTGTTTCCAAGTTCCCCAGACTCTGATAACTAATAACCGATAACTAAGGAACCCTTAGCATGTCTTAAGTTTCTTATTTTAAGAAGAACTGAAAGAATGTAAGTACGTATTTCTTATTATGTCTACACACAGACACACATATATATGTATTAATCCTTAGTCGATTCAAGATCAGAATTCAAAGTTATTTGTATAACAAGTATTACTAAATAATTATTCTTGCACTTATGATGTGCTTTCTTATTGGACTGCTTCGATAATAAAGATGTTGGAAAGTGATTGGATTATACTTGTTAAGCAGTCGCGATGGTCTTGTGTTTGGAATGTTGGGCCATCAATGCAGAGCTTGAGGATTCAAAAATTAATCTCTGCCAGGGTAGAAAGTGTTTTGTGCTACCTAGAGAGCTCAGGCGAGGAATAGGGCCGGCCACCGGCCTGATATAATGAGTCTAAGAATATTTCACTGTATAGCATTAATTATTTTAGAATCAGTCAGTCCCTAAAGCAAAACTCTAGAATCCAAAAAGCCGAAGTGATTTGTCTGTATATGTCACTATTGCAGCTAAGTACAGATGTTATCAGCTTTGGTTAGGTTGTGCATTACATCATCTATGAAGCTGTGAATCTGGACTAAAATGCAACATAAGAACCTGAAACTAATACAAGAAAATATCCTAATTTACGTATTTTGTCATAAAAACCCCCCGCCTCAGAGGGACTTTGCATCTGACTCTCAAACAGAGGCATTGCTTCTCTACCCCACTGCGACCTAGCCCCAGGCTCTGTATAATCGTACATGGGGTGTTCTATGTGCAGGTTGGGTTTTCGATGTGACTCACGATTACAACAAAGCGTTCGCCGTCATCGGCATCGCGGCATTCGTGTCTGGCAGCCTCATGGTAGTCGTGGATTTTACCACCAGACGCCACCGGAAATCCGTCGCCAAAGACCTCAACGAAAACATCCCTGCATCTAGCGACATCTGACGAAAAAACGTAGCATTCATATTATTTTATGTGTGTCTGAGCGAATGTATTTATGTATTTGCGTTTAGGGTCATTTGCGTTTGGGGTCATTTGCGTTTAGAGTCATTCCTCGTCTCGGTCTGCGTTTTAGGAGTAGGCCCCATTGTTCATGTCTGCCGTGGGTGTTGTGCAGTATGGGACAGTATGCTAGTCTACACGCCATTTTGGCTTGGTCTGACTGATATACAAATAACCCATTTGACATACGCGTTTCATTTGTAGAGTTTACCGGATTGACATACAATGGCATGTAATATCAAATTATGAGTTTTTACGCCTTTTTCCGGTAACGGAATAGTATTTTCGATGGAACATGAACAATTTCCTACTGAGAGGTTTAATGAACAGCATCACACACCTAGGAGCTGCAGGCATTTCCAAATTCGAAGGATTCATCTGACAATTTATCAGCCAGACATTAGAATCCATTGTCGTGTACTTTCAGTCAGCTAGTCTCCAATCTCCTCCTCAGCGCATTACCGATCAGTGGCTCCGAATACGACTCATTTTAGATCACAGTGGCCCATGCATGAGATTCCATGATTTTACACAGTCCCGAATGTCACTAGGTTTTTGTTCAGTGCTCGAAGCCTCTTCGAGAATCCTTGGCTACGATCCCGATCCCGCTAAGATTAATATAACATAGATTCTGTTATTTCACACGTCAGTGGGTTTGGGTTTACATACAGGCAAGTAAATGAGTAAGTGAATGAGTAAATATGTAAGGCATTGAGTAAGTAAGCAAATGTGTATTTATGCATTTTCGGACTTCACTGCATCAAAATCTGCGTTTAGAAGTTTTTAAAAATCAATTTCTTTTCAATGATTTCAGGTAAGCTATAATTTAACTTAATGCTTGACCTTACCTTCCTGTTGATTTTCTTTACATTAAGCGCCAGTGAATAAGCTGGTTCCCGCGACTTAGCTTGAAAGCTCGAGGTTACGATACGATTACGATTACTTGAAAGTTGAGGCGTGGTGTAGCGTAATTCAGGTTGAAAGAATGTTCGGCCGAAGAATTCTCTTGAACATGAACAATACGATTACCTCGATGGGCAGCCAACATTTGGCTGCTGTCTGGTTCATTTTGCAAGATTACTTTTTCATATGCCAAATTAAGTTCATATGTTATTATGCTCATGAAATTTGTTATTCAGCCATAAATATGAAGGATTACATTCAGTTGGAAGCAATTGCTACGCAGACACATGGAGTAACACCAGCGTAATCAATCTATGCATCATACTGACGACGGTCGTCAATTAAGACTAGTAGAGATAAAATCACAAAGAACGTGTGAAATTGGGCAAAAGAGCCACAGAAACCCAAGAAAGCCGGCTTATAAAAGTAGAACCTTGAAGTCGGCTCCAAAAGCGATGAGGACGAAAAGCAGGTCCTCAGAAGTTACTGAGCCATCAAAGTCGTTTTCGCTCTTGAAAAGTCTGAATGCAACAAACATATTAGCGAGCCTGCATAGCAAGCACGCTAGGCCTGTTCCATACTACTGTAAGCCCGCGCTAAGCCATCACCGATTAAACAAAGGTATAATTGTCTATTCAACCTCCCTCACTGGCTGGCGTGAAGATCCTGTTCAAATAGTTTCTCTTTTTTCAGTTCGGTTAGTCTCTCTTTGTAGCTGTCTTATGATGAGGAAACTCGTTCTCCTGGCCAATATATAAATAGCCTCGGATGATCACTCCTCGACTTTCCCAGATTTCGTTACCTGAACATTGAAGCTCCATTCTTCTTAAACGAACGTGAAGTTTCACTTAAGTAACCGACTATGATGTCGCTCAATGTCTGCTACAACTTTACACCATTTCGCTGTCCGCCTAAACAGAAGGGAATCAGATGAAATCAGTCTTTCGCGCTGTTTCATCGGTCGCACAAATCGCACTTGAAGTCTCGATCGCTGAGCTCGAACACCGTTCTTGACCGTTAGTCTATACGGTCTACAAAGCCTATAAGGTCAAAACATTGTGAATAATCTACGAAGTTTATCAGATCTTCTTGAAACTGTTGACCTATCAATCGTTGAAGGCCGACCGGTTTGGTGTTAACGGCTCCAACTTTCGCAATATCTTAGGCTTAAGTAACCGAGTTTCTCGATCATATGAAGTGATCTCGTTAGCACCTTGCCGTGTTTCGCAAAATTCGTTTGCTACTCACCAAACGACGAGTTTCAAATTTAATTATTTAAAATTGGCCATCTGTTTTCCATGTTGTATTCGAAGTACAGCAAACAGTTGCCCCAAAGCTTAATAATAGTAATACATGCCTATCATGCTGGCATATACGCATGCTGGTGTAGTCATATGATTCTAGGTTAGAGGTGTGTGTATATATATATATATATATATATATAATATATAATATATATATAATATATATATATAATATATATATATATATATATACACACACACACACCTCTAACCTAGAATCATATGACTACACAATCTATCATGTCTAGTGTAGATTAACGGGAATGTGATGAGTACTGTTACTTTTTTTTCTTCAGTTTTTGATGTCGCCTGCCGTCTTCCTGCCAAATGTACCGTGGTTTCGTCTGATTTAATCGAAGCTATGTGCAAATACATTCATGCCTGCCCTCGGCTACAGAGACGAATGTAGGCGACCCATAGACAAGTTTGGTTTTTAGCTCAAGTCAGTGTCAGTAAAACTATTGATGTACTTTATAAACGACTAACTTTGACTTGTTTTTGCCACTGAAATTGATATTCCTGTTTAAAGGTCTAAAATGTCATTGTAAAATCGGTCGCTTCTAAAGTAATTTCGGTCGTATGCAGAATTACCTTATTGCAAAGCTAAAATGTGGCGTAATTACCCGAATTTCTGCCAATAGTTCATTGTCAAATAACTTAATTCGCATGATTAATCAGTTAATTCAGCAATATTTCTATTTTATACGCAAACAATTTATACAGTACTATGTTCTAAGAAAATTGAAAGAGTAAATGAAACTGTACTGGCTTGCTCTGAGCTAATGAGCTACAAGAAATATATGATAATAGGCCTACGATAGGCCTACACACTATCCTATAATACTATGCGCACACAGTATGGTATAAACAGCAAATAATAATGTTTGAAATGTCACAGTATAAAAATGAGTGTCATAATATGCGCCAAATCGTATTGTTTCATCGCATGGATTGAATTTCTGTCTAATTATAATTGTGCCGCCTATAGGCGTTCAAGTCTGACCATTCGAAAGCGACTAGACACTAAACGTAGCACAATCTTTGTTTCGCCAATTTGTGTTTCATTGAGCACCTGTGTTTGAACAATTATTCTCTCAGCTTAGCTTTGTTGGGCACTCTATAAAATTGCCATTACGATTACCAACTGTTGGGTTTTAAATTACTTACTTTAAAACATGGCATAACTTCTTAAAGTTTAATTTTTTACTGATAATTATTTAAGCAAATAAGGATGCATCCAGCAATGCATCCTGCATCCTGTAGGCCTAACGTACTAAGCTCTTCTTGAAGGACAGTGATGTCTGCATTAAACAGGCGCAACAGTCATTTGAAACATTAATAGCTGATATTTTATTATAATTAATCGTTTTTCTCCACCTTTCTCCGTTGCACTCACTGTCTGCTTGGCAACAGTCTTTCATGTTGTCTAGCCAGTGGTTTTGTAATGATGATGATGATGAGTTTTCTGCCCGAAGGAAGGTCCATTGGCTTTATGCCACCCGGGGATGAGATGAGTGAGGTGGTTTCCAGTTGCCTTCCTCACAGACAACTGTGGGTGAGCAACTTGTCCAAGGTCGCTACGCAGCGGCGTGAGGTAGATTCGAACCCACGACCCTCCGGTTACGAAGCATAGAACATACCATTACACCACCACGTCCCTTTGTAATAAATGGACGAAATCCGGTAGCGTAACTATATAAGTACAATAACGATTACAGTTACAGTTACGATTACAATTACAACTCATCTTTTCAGGGCATTTCAATTTGCACACAGCGTTTTAGTGCCGTTGCATTCGGAAGTACATTTGCAGAGTTCCTTGGTTTGATAGTAAAGATACTGATATAAATAATGAACTCATATTTCAATAATAGTCCTCAGTGGAGCGCAGTTGATGATGGTATATTTAAGCTGAAGTGCAATCATCAATCATATCCACAGCATTTAAACAACCAGACAACCTATTGCAATGTGCAACACGACTTGACAGCAAATTACCTATACCACAATTGTAATTGTAATTTGAGATTTATAAAGCGCCTCTTAGAGGATAAACTCAACAGAGGTGCTTCCGACCCGAAAAAGTAAAATCACTGTTGAACAGTACAGTCTTCAGGCGCCTGTGGAAACTGAGAGGGGGAGACACAGTGCATGACACACAGACATTCAAACCGTAGATACATCGGTTAAAAACAGACGCTTTAGTAAGATGCCACCACCCCTGTGATCCGTCACCATACACCTGTGCGTACACGAGCGTTGGAGACACGCTGGTGTTAGGAAGAGATAGAGCGTTGGAGACACGCTGGTGTTAGGAAGAGATAGAGCGTTGGAGACACGCTGGTGTTAGGAAGAGATACCAACGAGGAAGAGGGATTGCGACGTGCAGGCGCCACAAGTGGCACCTCGTATTTGCAGAAGACACTCGAGTGTAACAAGATTCCCGAATAAAATCTTCGATCGTTCTGCTGAGATGCAGTGGCCCTGGACCTGTCTAATAACCGGTTGCCGTGGCAACGATACCTAGAGCGACATAGCGTGAGAATAGGCGTTTATATAGCGCAGTTGATGATGGCCATAACTGATGTAATCCATCGCATTAAGCGATTATCCGACCTACGTTTAAGAGGCGTCAATCAACGCAGGCAGCGTATATATACGACGAATATAGGTGTATTTATGTATTTGTGCGTGTACGTGTGTTTGTATGTATATGTGTATGTTTGTATGCATGTATGTATGTCAGTGTGTATGTATGTATTATGTTATGTATGTATGTGTGTTTGTATGTATTTGTGCGATTGCCCTGTTTTTGTATGTACATGTGTATTCTTGTATGCCTGTATGCCTGTGTGTATATATGTTGTGTATGTATGTGAGAGAGTGAGTGAGAGAGTGAGTGAGAGAGTGAATGAGTGAATGAGTGAGTGCGTGAGTGAGTGAGTGCGTGAGTGCGTGAATGCGTGAGTGAGTGCGTGAGTGCGTGAATGCGTGAGTGAGTGAGAGTGTGTGAGTGAGTGAGACAGAGAGACAGAGAGAGAGAGAGAGAGAGAGAGCGAGAGAGATCATCGTCTGAACGACGTGGATGATATATGTAAGCAAGATGAACCAGATGACGTCTTCTATGACAAAGATGACTGCCCCCTATCGCCTGCTGCCCCTTTAGAAAGCAGCGCCGACAGTGTGAGGAGCTCTAATGGATCGGCGACTGTTCGGGGTTAGACTTCGTCGGTACAACCGACAGCCGACTTAAGCGAGCTTTACGACACGATCCATAGACCCACCCATCACCTCTCACGAAATGTTTTATGGGCCTTACACAGCCTCATTCCCACGGACACAAATACGTATACAGACTTCTTATGTCTGTCTATACTCTGCTGGTGTTATATATGTATGTATGTACTATGTACATATGTTTATACTATGCAGGTATTATAAATGTATGTATGTATGTACTATGTATATATGCATATACAATGCAGTTGTTATATATGTATGAATGTATTATGTAAATATGTTTATACTATGCAGGTACTATATATATATATATGTATCTATGTGTGTACTATGTATATATGTATATACAATGCAGGTGCTATATATGTATACATAACTATGCAGGTGTTATGTATGTATGTATGTACTATGTACATATGTATATACTATGCAGGTACTATATATGTATGTATGTACGTACTATGTATATATGTATATACAATGCAGGTGCTGTATATGTATACATGTACTATGCCGGTGTTATATATGCATGCACACACATGTGCTTGAGCATAAGTCTATAAATTACATAGGTTAGTGTGTATGTGTTTATGACCGCATATACTAGGTATATGCATACAGTCCAATCCATCCCATATAATGGTATGGAATGGATTGGTATTAGCGTGGATATTATGGCTATCACTGTTACACCAGGTCCAGTTTTTGGCGCAACTGTTATTCTTTTGAAACAGAAAACTATTCAAAAAATCACGGTAGCATACAAAATAGGCGCAAAAAATAACAAGAACTACAAAAAGACGAAAATGCAAGAAAATAGAAGACAACGCCGCTGTTACCCGTTAATACTTTTGAGCGAGTCTATACCACTGTCTACACGTAAAGTCTAGAGCATGAGTAATCGCTCTTAGATGGAAATAACTGTAAATGTACACGTTTTTCTACAGCGACCGTATGGCCTCGACCCTGTTTATTTTTCAATGAATTCATCGGGTGAGATCCTTCACCACCGCTGCCCGTTTGAATGGGTGCCACGCCATTTAAGGTCCCCGTGTACGGACCGTGCTAGCCCGAGATTTAAACCTCTGAAATAAACCACGACCGGGATTCGAACCGACAACCAGACGCTTGAAAAATGACTACGGTCAAGGCCATACGGTCGCTGTTGAAAACACGCAGACCTAAACTTACGAGGCTTTTAATTAATGACTCGATTTTAAAGTCCGCCTCTATGTTGTACTGTACCGTGTTGCTATAAAACGCGCCTAATTTTGACGTTGCTATGACGACCTAATTGTTAAAGCAGCAGAAGAGAGCCGATGTTCGTTGTTCACGTGTTGACACATTTGGTCTGCGCTGGCTTCTTTCGGTCAGTCAAGTCTGTGTTTTGTTCCGATCTGTAAGTATTCTTCCTTCACAGAATAAATAAAATATCACTCTGATAAACTAAGCAATCGTAAATAGTCCCAATCCTAATCGTAACATTAATACTAAAATATACTAATATTAAAACTACTACTGCTACTACTACTACTACTACTACTACTACTACTACCACTACTACTACTACTATTACTGATAATGATGATGATAATGATGATGAGGCTATTATTATTATTATTATCATCATCATCATCATCATCACCACCACCACCATCATCATCATCATCATTATCATTATTATTATTATTATTATTATCATCATTATCATCATCATCATCATCATCACTACCATCATCATCATCATCATCATCATCATTATCATTATTATTATCATCATCAGCAGCATCAGCATCAGCATCATCATGATCATCGTCATCATTGTAGAATAAGACTGCCCAAAATACGACCCGCAGAGGCCGTGATCTGGCCCTCCGAGCCTTTCGATATATTAATTTTTCTGTCTAAAATTGTCAACTGCTTGCTTGCTGAAAGCGCCGTCTCGAAAACTTCCTATAATTCTTTGCTTCACAAAAAAACCCAGCAAAAATGTGAATATGTTGTACCGGAGTTGAAGGTAGGCAAATAAAATATTATTCGTTAGTATGCGTTGCGTTATTTTTGATTATTGATGAAATTCTGTCTTCGGCCTCCGAAGTCTTAGAAAAATGGCAACGTGACCCTTCGCCCCAAAAGGTTACACACCCAGATGTAAATTAAATGCTGGGGCTGAAACATAATCGTATACGTGCTTTTCCCAAAGAAATAACTCACGTGATACGTTTTCATACCAATTAATTCATACCTGTTACAATTGCTAGATCGCATGCTTTGATGGGTCTGTGAGGTTCTCAAAAGGCGCTATATAAATGACCAGAAACATAAACACATACACACACATACATATATATACATACATATGCACATACATGCATACATATATACATACATACATATATACATACATATATGCATATATACATACATATGTACGTATATACACACATACATACACACATGCACACGTACACACGTACCCATACATACACGCATACATTCATGCATACATTCTAACAACAGAGGTACAACAGTTAAACGGACGAAGGAGTCGATTTTCTAATCTGATGCAATTTCTCTTGTTATCAAATGAGGTTGACATAGAGGCAGCGCTTGAGGCAGCGCTTGAGGCAGCGCCTGAGGCAGCGCCTGAGGCAGCCCCTGAGGCAGCGATTGAGGCTGCTGCAGCGAATGCGGAGAACGGAAAGGTAGGTCGGTCAGTATTAGATACTTAGAAGGGGCTATAATGAGTGTCGAGATATACATATGCATGCATAAATACATAATTAAATGCATACGTAAATACATACATGCATACATATATACAATACATATATATATATAGTATGTACATAAATACATACACACATATATACAGTACATACATACATATATACAGTACATACATACATATATACATACATACAAACATATATACAGTACAATACAGTACATACATACATATATACAGTACATGGATACATATATATACAGTACATACATAAATACATACACACATATATACATACACACATATATACATACATACATTTATACAGTACATACATAAATACATATATATGCAGTACATACATAAATACATGCACACATATATACATACATACATACATATATACGTGCATGCATACATAAAAACGTGTCTGGAAGAGCTTTCTGGCCAAATGAGTGTTTGCTGCTACGAGACATTACTTTATGTAGCGCTGTATAGTAATTTCTTTGTTTATCTAGAGAAAAATCTTCGTCCAGATGAACTTCGTGAGGGTCGGTAGAATCGATACCCTTCAGGAAACATTCCGGGCGGATGTTGTTGTGAAGTCACGCTGGCGAGAAGAAGGCCTTGATGGCAAGGTATGAACTCACGTCGCGGACTACACAGACAGACAGATGGACGGACGGGCGGACGAACCGACGGACGGACGGACAGACAGACAGACATACATACAGACAGACAGACAGGAGAGAGCAGAGAGGCGAAAGAAGAGAGAGAGTGAGAGAGAGAGATTAGAGATAGACAGAGAAAGAAAGAAAGAGAGAGAGAAGGGGAGCGGGGGGAGAGAAGAAGAAGACAAACAAACAGACAGAGAGGAGAAAGTAGAGAAGTGAAAGAAGAGAGAAGACAGAGTGTCAGAGAGAGCGAGAGAAAGAGAGAGGAGAGAGAGAAAGAAAGAGAGAAGAAGAGAAGGGGAGAGAAAAGAAAGCGACAGATAGAAAAACACAGTTACATGTAGGACATATAAAGCCCATATACATTTGAACAATGTTTAGCAAGTTTGTGAGGAAAGGAAAGAAGGAAGGAAGGAAAGAAGGAAGGAAGGAAAAAGGAAGGAAGGAAGGAGGCATGGAGGGAGGGTAAGAATGGAGGAAGGAAGAAAGGAAGGCACGTAACATGAAAAGAAGAAAAGAAGGAAGGAAGGTAGGAAGGAAGGAAGAAAGGAAAGAAGGAAGGAAGGAAAGAAGGAAGGAAGGAGTCATGAAGGGATGGTAAGAAGGGAAGAAGAAAGAAAGGAAGGCAACTAACATGGAAGGAAGGAAGGAAGGGAGGAAGGAAGGAAGGAAGGAAGGAGGCATGGATGGAATGGTAAGAAGAGGGGAAGGGTGAAAGAAAGCCGCAACTAAAGGGAAGGATGTCATCTAAGTATATCTATTAATATTACTAATGTCTTGACTACATTACTGACTGACTGACTGACGGACGTAGGGACCGACAGACTGACTGATTGGTTGTTCGACTGATTGGCTGATTGCAGGAGGCGACGAATATCGATCTGAAAAAGCAGTGGAATCCAAAAATCTCGATTGAAAATGGAATGGGATCGGTTCATACGAAGGCCCTTCTCGACATCCATCGCAACGACAAGAATGAAACGTTTGTCGTTGAGAGAAAGAAATTCCACGGGACCTTCCATCAGTGCATGGAGCCGTCCGAATTTCCTTTCGACGTGCAGGTTCGAATCAGCCCAATCTTCACGAGAATCGTTCGATCTTATAGGTTTTTTAGTTGTAATTAGACATTTTTTAAATGCCTCTTCAGGAGAAGCTAATCAGAAGAGCTCTCACCATTTTCAAGAAATCCCACCCTGAACGAATCCGCTGCCTTCCCATTTCTCTCCTTCCCATTTCTCTCCTTCCCATTTCTCTCCTTCCCATTTCTTGCAGCAACCATCCTAACACCTCCTCTCCCTCTTCTCTCTCTGGCTTACTGGCATCTGGACTTGGTCCTTGACATGGCATCTTTGGACACCCCAGTGACTTGAAGCAGCGCTCGTGACTAAGCTCATGCCATGCTCTTAGGTTTCAAGTAGCGCTCTAGACATGTCGAGTTTACGATTACGATTACAATATGTTACAAGCGACGCTGTGTTGTAACCGTAATCTAAGTTACAGCAAACCCATTTTCTTCTCTAAAGCGATGATTACATCTTGCAATGACCAGCACCCGCCATAATCGCCTGTAACTGTAATCTTGTAATTTCGTGTAACTGTTACCGCTTGTGTTGTAACAGTAATCGCTTTTATTGTAACGAAGGGTGTGGGTGCGGTTTTCAGAGTGGGGAAGGCAGTGGCGGATCCAAAAGGTTTGAAAAGAGGTGAAGTAAGTTATAGCCCTTCCAGCATGCCCATATGGGGCCCATTTTCGACACATATTCCCATATGGAATCCATATAAGGCCGATATGGGTACCAATAATTGTTTAATGGCGTGCTGGCAGGGCAGTGGAGACATTACTTCTGCTCGTCCTTGTACAGACAGCTTTCATTGTAGCTGTATTGAAAATCCCCGCTTTTGTTTAGCGGGTGAGCGATACATCTCAAATAGAACTTGATGCGGAAGGTAATTCAGAGGAAACTGGGACTATTTGGTCACATGCAGAATGAGCAACGATAGGAAGATCAAGACATTAGTGTTCGGAATGATGGATGGACCAAACAAGAGAGGACGACCCCACAAAGAATGGATAGACGATATAGTCGAATGGTGCGGAACATCACTCCAGGAGCTGAGCCACGCCACACTGGAAAGACTACAATGGAAGAAGAAAGTGAAAATGGCATCGGACACCTACGTGTGTTGTACCCAAGGTTCATGATGATGACGATGAGCGTTTAGACAAGAAATCTAAGTTATTTACAGGTTAATGTAAACAAGGTTAGGACTCAGCATTGAGTCAGGTTCGGTTCTGTGTAGAGATTCACAGGATAGGCCAGAGCTCCAGGACACGGGATGAGTTTTGGAATTGTGGTGGCGACAGAGAAGAGCCCCGCTTAAAAGCGAAAGCCGCCCGTTCAAACCACAGCGTCTCTTTCTGTTAGAAAGTTGAATGCTCAGGAGGGTGGTTTCGGTTTCGGTTTGTTAAACTCGAAAGCAGATTGTTCAAGGAGGTGGTTTCGCTTTCAGTTTCTTACAATAGAAAGCAGAATACTTGAGTAAATGGCTTTGGTTTGTTGATTTGAAAAAAAATTGCCTCAGAAGGTGGTTTCGGTTTCTTAACATCGAAAGCGGAGTGTTTAAGAATTAAGCCGGTTTAGGTTTCTTAAAATTTGAAGTTTCCAGGTCAAACCAAAGCGCTTCTGTTTTTTAAAACCGAAAGCAACGCAGTCGAGAAGTGGGTTTTGATTTCCGTTTCATAAGACTGAAACCAGTCGTAATAACAAAACTAGTTTCGATTTCGCTGTCTGGTTGCAGGAACTCTCGGTCGTAATAAAGTCAGATACGGCAGCCGAGGAGACGCAATTGGTTGCTGAGCCTCAGGAGGTGCACAAAATCCACCAGCGCGAGCAGGAGTTCTACCTATACAACCACATCAAGTCGAGCATTTCCCCGCTTAGTGTCGACGCGGAGCTTGGTCTGGCGAATTCGAAGACACCCAGCCTGAAGATGTCCATCAATGCAGCCAGGCTTCCGCAGTACTTCATCTGGAACGTCTTCTTTTATATAGTCAGTCGTGCATTCATCTGGAACATGTTCCTTTTTATAGTCAGTCATGCATTCATCTGGAACATATTCCTTTTTATAGTCGGTCGTGCATTCATCTGGAACACGTTCCTTTTTATAGCCAGTCGTGCATTCATCTGGAACATGTTCCTTTTTATAGTCAGTCGTGCATTCATCTGGAACATGTTCCTTTTTATAGTCGGTCGTGCATTCATCTGGAACATGTTCCTTTTTATAGTCAGTCGTGCATTCATCTGGAACATGTTCTTTTTCATGGGCAGTTGTGCACCTAACCTCTCCTGGTGCTAGTTAGTCATTTTTGACAAGTTCCTACCATGGTCAGTCAAGCGTGTAGTCTTTTTTAAGCCATATAGTAACTCATTTATAACAGGATACTTTTTCTCTCTCTCTCTCTCTCTCTCTCTCTCTCTCTCTCTCTCTCTCTCTCTCTATATATATATATATATATATATATATATATATATATATATATATATATATATATATATATATATATATATATATATATATATATATACAGTCAAGAAACGTTTAGCTTATTTTGGTACCTGGCCAATTTAGCACACCTAGGCGGGAGGGTTGGTCTGTGACCTGGTTAGCTACATTGGTTAACGCATACGTCATGGCGCCTCTGATCGTGACGATGCCGGTTCGCGTCCCAGTCGTGGCTTATTCAGATACATAAATCTCGGGCTAATACGGTCCGTACACGGGGACCTTAAATGGCGTGGCGCCAATTCAAACGGGCAGCGGTGGTGAAGGATCTCACCCGATCAGTTCGTTGAAAAATGAGCAGGGTCGAGACCATACGGTTGCTATAGAAAACGTACATTTACATTTAGTAAGTAAGTAGGTAAGTAATGCATTTGTTAACACGCCATATGTCCATCATCTGAATGAGGAATCGCAGGCATAACGAGGATGTAAATTGGTAAAGGGAATGGGAGGACAGAGGAAGAAACAGGCAGCGACAGGTCATCTCTTCAGAAAGGACTTCAGCTGATATCTGCTCGGAACAGATTAGTATATATTAATATAATTATTATTAATAACACATGAATGCATATGATGCATATATGGTCTATGCATGCTATCTAAGCTGCGTGCTGAAATCACGGAAGATGGGTCAGCGTGTGACAAACGCTGTCAAGTGCATGCTCGTTGCTGTGGAAACGCGATTTCGTTGACTGTGTCGATCTTTGTAGCTGTTGCTGTTGCTATGTGTAGAACGTCATCGTAAACTGTTGCTATGTGTAGTACGTCATCGTAAACTGTTACTATGCGTAGAGTGTCATCGTAATCTGTTGCTATGTGTAGAGCGTCATCGTAATCTGTTGCTATGTGTAGAGCATCATCGGGATCATTGGATTTACGAGCTTCGGGATTGATGTGGAGCTTCTTCACGCCCGCCTGGTTCTCTGCTCACTTCTGATATTGGCGGCAGTAACGTTGAAGAACGCCGTCAGCGCTCACGTTCCGAAACTCGCTTACTGCACATATCTGGTTAGTGCTTGATTAGTTACTGCCCATAGCTAATTAATGTCCAATGCCATATACTTCGGGGACAGGTTCCCAGCTGTTTTTTTATCTCATGCACTCATTTGCTTTTTCACCCTCCTTCCCTATCCTCCCTAACCCTAACCCTAACTCTAACTCATCCAGAGGGATGAGTAGTTAAGTTCCATCGAATCCGCTGCCTTCCCATTTCTCGCATCTTACACACAACCCACCCTAACAGCTCCTCTTACCCTATAATCGATTATAATCTTGTGACTTCTGCAACTCCTCTATAATCCTGCACAAGACACCAATCGATGGCGCACCAAAGCCTCTCCATACCTACCTTTAACGGGAAACCCGCCATTTTGTAATTATCTGAAGAAGTACCGTGTACAACAACGCAGTATGCCAACATATTACACGTGCTCGTAACGCGATGACGTGTGTTGACGTCACAGGACATATACCTCATCTCGATGACGTTCTTTCTGGCCAGCATCGCGTGCTGGCACGGATGCCTGACAATGGTTTCCGAAGAGAAGAAGGGCGACATCGACAAGAAGGGCTTGGTCTGCTTCGCTTCGCTCTATTTGATTTTCCATCTTGCTTTCGGGCTTTGCGTCCTACTCAAGGTATTCTCAGTGCAATACAATACAAATAGAATACAAATAGAATACAAATACAATAGTGTAATTGTAATCTCAAAAATTTCCAAATGGTGTCACTCGCACGATACTCTATGATCAGTTACCCATTCACGTATACCAGGCTCGTGCTAACTTTCCTGCCCCTGCACGTAGCATCAACATAAACCACTCGTAACCGTAAGCTCGAGATTTCTACAGCGCCCAACGAAAGCTAAGTCGTGGGAACCAGCTTATTCACAGGATCTCAGTCGAAACAAGAAGGATAGACAGGAAGGGATAGATTCGGTTCCAGGTAAAGATCCTGGAGACAGGCAGGCAGGCAGGCAGGCAGGCAGGCAGGCAGGCAGGCAGGCAGGCAGGCAGGCAGGCAGGCAGGCAGGCAGGCAGGCAGGCAGGCAGGCAGGCAGGCAGGCAGGCAGGCAGGCAGGCAGGCAGGCAGACACAGACAGACACAGACAGACACAGACAGACACAGACAGACACAGACAGACACAGACAGACACAGACAGACACAGACAGACACAGACAGACACAGACAGACACAGACATCGGTAGATGGTGTTTTTATTTTGAAGCGTTAAGAGGAATAGGAAGAATCAGGATAGGATTTGTAGATGAGGAATGTTTTCAGAGTGAAAGACCTGTGCAGATTTTGCCAGGGAAGAAGTGTTCGTCAGATCGTAGGCTGAGCCATATATCTTTTATTTTGGTGGGAGTTTACTCTACAGGGGTGGAGCAGCTATGGCTATGGAGAGATTTCCAAATTTGCGGATGGGGTGACGGGAGGGCGGAAAAGTGAATGGGTTGAACGGAGTTGTTGGATTGCAAATAACTGGCAAAGATAGGATAACTGGGAGCATCGAAGTGACGTGACTTAAATGTTTAGATTTTAGTGACAGCAAGAAAAGAAAACGGCTATCCTGTTAAAGCGCCTGTTATGTTGTTATTAGGTAAACAGTCAGCCAGCCAAACAGTCAGTCAACCAGCCAGCCAGCCAAACAGTCAGTCAGCCAGCCAGCCAAACAGTCAGTCAGTCAGCCAGCCAAAAAGTCGTAATCCCGAGATTTATACAGCGCCCAACGAAAGCCACGTCACAGGAACCAGCTTATTCACAGTCAGTCAGCCAGTCAGCCAAACAGTCACTCAGCAAGCCAGTCATTCAGCTCTTCGGCCTCAAATACTAATTTAGTAACCTAATTTATTATTCTACATTGAGGCTTTGATGAATTGCGATTGAAAATATACAGTGCTTATTCACAGAACTATAGCATTACAACGATTAACTTTTGATTATCATGTAGCCGTACCGCAAAAGACGCGCGCTGCAGCAGAAGGAAAAAGAATACCATGTAAGTTGTTATGATGGTCGCAACTCGATTATTAAAGCAATATCAGTGCTTGTATTAGCATTAGTAACCATGTTAGTATTCACTGTTGGTAACACTACAATGCTGGCCTGGATAGATACAGTATAGTGGCGTAGATCAAGACGCCTCTGAGCGTTAGGATCCCTGTTAGTGTCCCGGTCGTGGCTTTATTTTAGAGATTTGAATCTCGTGCTTGCACAGTCCTTACGCGGGGACCTTAAATGGTGCCCATTCAAACGGACAACGGCGGTGAAGCCTTAAAATCGCATATCCCTGCACCGGGACCTTAAGTGGTGTGGCACTCATTCAAACGGGCAGAGCTGGTGAAGGATCTCACCCGATAAATTCACTGAAACATGAGCAGAGTCGAGACCATACGGTCGCTATATGGTAAAGCGGGTACATTTACACTTGAATTAACCTGTACAAAATGCTGCATTGGAGAGGATTTAGGAAGAGTATGATTAAGAAGAGACAGGACTTCAAACTATGTGACAGGTGGAATGTCATTAAATGCAGTACCAGAGAAGTCAGAGTCAAGCAGTAAGTCATACCAAATTAGACAAGTACTACACCAAGCAATTTTAATTTGAGATTGCTAATTTTGTTAGCAAAAAATGAAGCAAAATCAGAACATAGTTTCTGGTTCTCTTGCTCTGAGCGTTGGCAGGTGACAACATACTTTGAATGCAGAAGATGTTGAGAGATGCGCCATTGGTCTCGAGAGGTTTGGTAGGCCACGGTAGTCGATTGGTTAGAGCGCCCGGCTTGTAACACGGAGAGTACGAGTTCGATCCTCCTCTTTGACGGTTACTGTGTCAGCATGTTGAACATCCTTAACGTTTGCTCAACGCCATCGATTGAGTGCTTAATCATTAGATAGTGACGCTTAATAAATGCAGAAGTAGTAATATATTACACACTTCCTCTTGTAGGAGAAGCATTTGGCTGCAGAGCGGGGATCCCGGAAGAAGAAGGACGAAGTCCTTACCGTCTAAAAACTCAGTCAAACTCAAACTCATTTCCCACTTCGCCACTTCGTCCCGTCTGACTGAACCACATCCATCATTTCCCACTTCGCCCCGTCTGACTGAACCACATCCACCATTTCCCACTTCGCCACTTCGCCCCGTCTGACTGAACCATATCCACCATTTCCCACTTCGCCACTTCGCCCCGTCTGACTGAACCACATCCACCATTTCCCACTTCGCCACTTCGCCCCGTCTGACTGAACCACATCCACCATTTCCCACTTCGCCACTTCGCCCCGTCTGACTGAACCATATCCACCATTTCCCAATTCGCCACTTCGCCCCGTCTGACTGAACCACATCCACCATTTCCCACTTCGCCACTTCGCCCCGTCTGACTGAACCACATCCACCATTTCCCACTTCGCCACTTCGTCCCGTCTGACTGAACCACATCCATCATTTTCCACTTCGCCCCGTCTGACTGAACCACATCCACCATTTCCCACTTCGCCACTTCGCCCCGTCTGACTGAACCATATCCACCATTTCCCACTTCGCCACTTCGCCCCGTCTGACTGAACCACATCCACCATTTCCCACTTCGCCACTTCGCCCCGTCTGACTGAACCACATCCACCATTTCCCACTTCGCCACTTCGCCCCGTCTGACTGAACCATATCCACCATTTCCCAATTCGCCACTTCGCCCTGTCTGACTGAACCACATCCACCATTTCCCACTTCGCCACTTCGCCCCGTCTGACTGAACCATATCCACCATTTCCCACTTCGCCACTTCGCCCCGTCTGACTGAACCACATCCACCATTTCCCACTTCGCCACTTCGCCCCGTCTGACTGAACCACATCCACCATTTCCCACTTCGCCACTTCGCCCCGTCTGACTGAACCATATCCACCATTTCCCAATTCGCCACTTCGCCCCGTCTGACTGAACCATATCCACCATTTCCCACTTCGCCACTTCGCCCCGTCTGACTGAACCATATCCACCATTTCCCACTTCGCCACTTCGCCCCGTCTGACTGAACCACATCCACCATTTCCCACTTCGCCACTTCGCCCCGTCTGACTGAACCACATCCACCATTTCCCACTTCGCCACTTCGCCCCGTTTGACTGAACCACATCCACCATTTCCCACTTCGCCACTTCGCCCCGTCTGACTGAACCACATCCACATTTCCTCACTTCGCCACTTCGTCCCGTCTGACTGAACCACATCCACATTTCCCCACTTCGCCACTTCGCCCCGTCTGACTGAACCACATCCACCATTTCCCACTTCGCCACTTCGCCCCGTCTGACTGAACCACATCCACCATTTCCCACTTCGCCACTTCGCCCCGTCTGACTGAACCACATCCACCATTTCCCACTTCGCCACTTCGCCCCGTCTGACTGAACCACATCCACCATTTCCCACTTCGCCACTTCGCCCCGTCTGACTGAACCACATCCACCATTTCCCACTTCGCCACTTCGCCCCGTCTGACTGAACCACATCCACCATTTCCCACTTCGCCACTTCGCCCCGTCTGACTGAACCATATCCACCATTTCCCACTTCGCCACTTCGCCCCGTCTGACTGAACCACATCCACCATTTCCCACTTCGCCCCGTCTGACTGAACCACATCCACCATTTCCCACTTCGCCACTTCGCCCCGTCTGACTGAACCACATCCACCATTTCCCACTTCGCCACTTCGCCCCGTCTGACTGAACCATATCCACCATTTCCCACTTCGCCACTTCGCCCCGTCTGACTGAACCACATCCACCATTTCCCACTTCGCCCCGTCTGACTGAACCACATCCACCATTTCCCACTTCGCCCCGTCTGACTGAACCACATCCACCATTTCCCACTTCGCCACTTCGCCCCGTCTGACTGAACCACATCCACCATTTCCCACTTCGCCACTTCGCCCCGTCTGACTGAACCACATCCACCATTTCCCACTTCGCCACTTCGCCCCGTCTGACTGAACCACATCCACCATTTCCCACTTCGCCACTTCGCCCCGTCTGACTGAACCACATCCACCATTACCCACTTCGCCACTTCGCCCCGTATGACTGAACCATATCCATCATTTCCCAATTCGCCACTTCGCCCTGTCTGACTGAACCACATCCACCATTTCCCACTTCGCCACTTCGCCCCGTCTGACTGAACCACATCCACCATTTCCCAATTCGCCACTTCGCCCCGTCTGACTGAACCACATCCACCATTTCCCACTTCGCCACTTCGCCCCGTCTGACTGAATCAATCCACCATTTCCCACTTCGCCACTTCGCCCCGTCTGACTGAACCACATCCACCATTTCCCACTTCGCCACTTCGCCCCGTCTGACTAAACCACATCCACCATTTCCCAATTCGCCACTTCGCCTTGTCTGACTGAACCACATCCACCATTTCCCACTTCGCCACTTCGCCCCGTCTGACTGAACCACATCCACCATTTCCCAATTCGCCACTTCGCCTTGTCTGACTGAACCACATCCACCATTTCCCACTTCGCCACTTCGCCCCGTCTGACTGAACCACATCCACCATTTCCCACTTCGCCACTTCGCCCCGTCTGACTGAACCATATCCACCATTTCCCACTTCGCCACTTCGCCCCGTCTGACTGAACCACATCCACCATTTCCCACTTCGCCCCGTCTGACTGAACCACATCCACCATTTCCCACTTCGCCACTTCGCCCCGTCTGACTGAACCACATCCACCATTTCCCACTTCGCCACTTCGCCCCGTCTGACTGAACCATATCCACCATTTCCCACTTCGCCACTTCGCCCCGTCTGACTGAACCACATCCACCATTTCCCACTTCGCCCCGTCTGACTGAACCACATCCACCATTTCCCACTTCGCCCCGTCTGACTGAACCACATCCACCATTTCCCACTTCGCCACTTCGCCCCGTCTGACTGAACCACATCCACCATTTCCCACTTCGCCACTTCGCCCCATCTGACTGAACCATATCCACCATTTCCCACTTCGCCACTTCGCCCCGTCTGACTGAACCATATCCACCATTTCCCACTTCGCCACTTCGCCCCGTCTGACTGAACCACATCCACCATTTCCCACTTCGCCACTTCGCCCCGTCTGACTGAACCACATCCACCATTTCCCACTGCGCCACTTCGCCCAGTCTGACTGAACCATATCCACCATTTCCCACTTCGCCACTTCGCCCCGTCTGACTGAACCACATCCACCATTTCCCACTTCGCCCCGTCTGACTGAACCACATCCACCATTTCCCACTTCGCCCCGTCTGACTGAACCACATCAACCATTTCCCACTTCGCCATTTCGCCCCGTCTGACTGAACCACATCCACCATTTCCCACTTCGCCACTTCGCCCCGTCTGACTGAACCACATCCACCATTTCCCACTTCGCCACTTCGCCCCGTCTGACTGAACCACATCCACCATTTCCCAATTCGCCACTTCGCCTTGTCTGACTGAACCACATCCACCATTTCCCACTTCGCCACTTCGCCCCGTCTGACTGAACCACATCCACCATTTCCCAATTCGCCACTTCGCCTTGTCTGACTGAACCACATCCACCATTTCCCACTTCGCCACTTCGCCCCGTCTGACTGAACCACATCCACCATTTCCCACTTCGCCACTTCGCCCCGTCTGACTGAACCATATCCACCATTTCCCACTTCGCCACTTCGCCCCGTCTGACTGAACCACATCCACCATTTCCCACTTCGCCACTTCGCCCCGTCTGACTGAACCACATCCACCATTTCCCACTTCGCCACTTCGCCCCGTCTGACTGAACCACATCCACCATTTCCCACTTCGCCACTTCGCCCCGTCTGACTGAACCACATCCACCATTTCCCACTTCGCCCCGTCCGACTGAACCACATCCACCATTTCCCACTTCGCCCCGTCTGACTGAACCACATCCACCATTTCCCACTTCGCCACTTCGCCCCGTCTGACTGAACCACATCCACCATTTCCCACTTCGCCACTTCGCCCCGTCTGACTGAACCATATCCACCATTTCCCACTTCGCCACTTCGCCCCGTCTGACTGAACCATATCCACCATTTCCCACTTCGCCCCGTCTGACTGAACCACATCCACCATTTCCCACTTCGCCACTTCGCCCCGTCTGACTGAACCACATCCACCATTTCCCACTTCGCCACTTCGCCCAGTCTGACTGAACCATATCCACCATTTCCCACTTCGCCACTTCGCCCCGTCTGACTGAACCACATCCACCATTTCCCACTTCGCCCCGTCTGACTGAACCACATCCACCATTTCCCACTTCGCCCCGTCTGACTGAACCACATCAACCATTTCCCACTTCGCCATTTCGCCCCGTCTGACTGAACCACATCCACCATTTCCCACTTCGCCACTTCGCCCCGTCTGACTGAACCACATCCACCATTTCCCACTTCGCCACTTCGCCCCGTCATACTGAACCATATCCACCATTTCCCACTTCGCCACTTCGCCCCGTCTGACTGAACCATATCCACCATTTCCCACTTCGCCACTTCGCCCCGTCTGACTGAACCACATCCACCATTTCCCACTTCGCCACTTCGCCCCGTCTGACTGAACCACATCCACCATTTCCTCACTTCGCCACTTCGCCCCGTCTGACTGAACCACATCCACATTTCCCACTTCGCCACTTCGCCCCGTCTGACTGAACCACATCCACCATTTCCCACTTCGCCACTTCGCCCCGTCTGACTGAACCACATCCACCATTACCCACTTCGCCACTTCGCCCCGTCTGACTGAACCATATCCATCATTTCCCAATTCGCCACTTCGCCCTGTCTGACTGAACCACATCCACCATTTCCCACTTCGCCACTTCGCCCCGTCTGACTGAACCACATCCACCATTACCCACTTCGCCACTTCGCCCCGTCTGACTGAACCATATCCATCATTTCCCAATTCGCCACTTCGCCCTGTCTGACTGAACCACATCCACCATTTCCCACTTCGCCACTTCGCCCCGTCTGACTGAACCACATCCACCATTTCCCAATTCGCCACTTCGCCCCGTCTGACTGAACCACATCCACCATTTCCCACTTCGCCACTTCGCCCCGTCTGACTGAACCACATCCACCATTTCCCAATTCGCCACTTCGCCCCGTCTGACTGAACCACATCCACCATTTCCCACTTCGCCACTTCGCCCCGTCTGACTGAATCAATCCACCATTTCCCACTTCGCCACTTCGCCCCGTCTGACTGAACCACATCCACCATTTCCCACTTCGCCACTTCGCCCCGTCTGACTGAACCACATCCACCATTTCCCAATTCGCCACTTCGCCTTGTCTGACTGAACCACATCCACCATTTCCCACTTCGCCACTTCGCCCCGTCTGACTGAACCACATCCACCATTTCCCAATTCGCCACTTCGCCTTGTCTGACTGAACCACATCCACCATTTCCCACTTCGCCACTTCGCCCCGTCTGACTGAACCACATCCACCATTTCCCACTTCGCCACTTCGCCCCGTCTGACTGAACCATATCCACCATTTCCCACTTCGCCACTTCGCCCCGTCTGACTGAACCACATCCACCATTTCCCACTTCGCCCCGTCTGACTGAACCACATCCACCATTTCCCACTTCGCCACTTCGCCCCGTCTGACTGAACCACATCCACCATTTCCCACTTCGCCACTTCGCCCCGTCTGACTGAACCATATCCACCATTTCCCACTTCGCCACTTCGCCCCGTCTGACTGAACCACATCCACCATTTCCCACTTCGCCCCGTCTGACTGAACCACATCCACCATTTCCCACTTCGCCCCGTCTGACTGAACCACATCCACCATTTCCCACTTCGCCACTTCGCCCCGTCTGACTGAACCACATCCACCATTTCCCACTTCGCCACTTCGCCCCATCTGACTGAACCATATCCACCATTTCCCACTTCGCCACTTCGCCCCGTCTGACTGAACCATATCCACCATTTCCCACTTCGCCACTTCGCCCCGTCTGACTGAACCACATCCACCATTTCCCACTTCGCCACTTCGCCCCGTCTGACTGAACCACATCCACCATTTCCCACTTCGCCACTTCGCCCAGTCTGACTGAACCATATCCACCATTTCCCACTTCGCCACTTCGCCCCGTCTGACTGAACCACATCCACCATTTCCCACTTCGCCCCGTCTGACTGAACCACATCCACCATTTCCCACTTCGCCCCGTCTGACTGAACCACATCAACCATTTCCCACTTCGCCATTTCGCCCCGTCTGACTGAACCACATCCACCATTTCCCACTTCGCCACTTCGCCCCGTCTGACTGAACCACATCCACCATTTCCCACTTCGCCACTTCGCCCCGTCTGACTGAACCACATCCACCATTTCCCACTTCGCCACTTCGCCCCGTCTGACTGAACCACATCCACCATTTCCCACTTCGCCCCGTCTGACTGAACCACATCCACCATTTCCCACTTCGCCCCGTCTGACTGAACCACATCCACCATTTCCCACTTCGCCACTTCGCCCCGTCTGACTGAACCACATCCACCATTTCCCACTTCGCCACTTCGCCCCGTCTGACTGAACCATATCCACCATTTCCCACTTCGCCACTTCGCCCCGTCTGACTGAACCATATCCACCATTTCCCACTTCGCCACTTCGCCCCGTCTGACTGAACCACATCCACCATTTCCCACTTCGCCACTTCGCCCCGTCTGACTGAACCACATCCACCATTTCCCACTTCGCCACTTCGCCCAGTCTGACTGAACCATATCCACCATTTCCCACTTCGCCACTTCGCCCCGTCTGACTGAACCACATCCACCATTTCCCACTTCGCCCCGTCTGACTGAACCACATCCACCATTTCCCACTTCGCCCCGTCTGACTGAACCACATCAACCATTTCCCACTTCGCCATTTCGCCCCGTCTGACTGAACCACATCCACCATTTCCCACTTCGCCACTTCGCCCCGTCTGACTGAATCAATCCACCATTTCCCACTTCGCCACTTCGCCCCGTCTGACTGAACCACATCCATCATTTCCCAATTCGCCACTTCGCCTTGTCTGACTGAACCACATCCACCATTTCCCACTTCGCCACTTCGCCCCGTCTGACTGAACCACATCCACCATTACCCACTTCGCCACTTCGCCCCGTCTGACTGAACCATATCCATCATTTCCCAATTCGCCACTTCGCCCTGTCTGACTGAACCACATCCACCATTTCCCACTTCGCCACTTCGCCCCGTCTGACTGAACCACATCCACCATTTCCCAATTCGCCACTTCGCCCCGTCTGACTGAACCACATCCACCATTTCCCACTTCGCCACTTCGCCCCGTCTGACTGAACCACATCCACCATTTCCCACTTCGCCACTTCGCCCCGTCTGACTGAACCATATCCACCATTTCCCACTTCGCCACTTCGCCCCGTCTGACTGAACCATATCCACCATTTCCCACTTCGCCACTTCGCCCCGTCTGACTGAACCACATCCACCATTTCCCACTTCGCCACTTCGCCCCGTCTGACTGAACCACATCCACCATTTCCCACTTCGCCACTTCGCCCAGTCTGACTGAACCATATCCACCATTTCCCACTTCGCCACTTCGCCCCGTCTGACTGAACCACATCCACCATTTCCCACTTCGCCCCGTCTGACTGAACCACATCCACCATTTCCCACTTCGCCCCGTCTGACTGAACCACATCAACCATTTCCCACTTCGCCATTTCGCCCCGTCTGACTGAACCACATCCACCATTTCCCACTTCGCCACTTCGCCCCGTCTGACTGAACCACATCCACCATTTCCCACTTCGCCACTTCGCCCCGTCATACTGAACCATATCCACCATTTCCCACTTCGCCACTTCGCCCCGTCTGACTGAACCATATCCACCATTTCCCACTTCGCCACTTCGCCCCGTCTGACTGAACCACATCCACCATTTCCCACTTCGCCACTTCGCCCCGTCTGACTGAACCACATCCACCATTTCCTCACTTCGCCACTTCGCCCCGTCTGACTGAACCACATCCACATTTCCCACTTCGCCACTTCGCCCCGTCTGACTGAACCACATCCACCATTTCCCACTTCGCCACTTCGCCCCGTCTGACTGAACCACATCCACCATTACCCACTTCGCCACTTCGCCCCGTCTGACTGAACCATATCCATCATTTCCCAATTCGCCACTTCGCCCTGTCTGACTGAACCACATCCACCATTTCCCACTTCGCCACTTCGCCCCGTCTGACTGAACCACATCCACCATTTCCCAATTCGCCACTTCGCCCCGTCTGACTGAACCACATCCACCATTTCCCACTTCGCCACTTCGCCCCGTCTGACTGAATCAATCCACCATTTCCCACTTCGCCACTTCGCCCCGTCTGACTGAACCACATCCACCATTTCCCACTTCGCCACTTCGCCCCGTCTGACTGAACCACATCCACCATTTCCCACTTCGCCCCGTCATACTGAACCATATCCACCATTTCCCAATTCGCCACTTCGCCTTGTCTGACTGAACCACATCCACCATTTCCCACTTCGCCACTTCGCCCCGTCTGACTGAACCACATCCACCATTTCCCAATTCGCCACTTCGCCTTGTCTGACTGAACCACATCCACCATTTCCCACTTCGCCACTTCGCCCCGTCTGACTGAACCACATCCACCATTTCCCACTTCGCCACTTCGCCCCGTCTGACTGAACCATATCCACCATTTCCCACTTCGCCACTTCGCCCCGTCTGACTGAACCACATCCACCATTTCCCACTTCGCCCCGTCTGACTGAACCACATCCACCATTTCCCACTTCGCCACTTCGCCCCGTCTGACTGAACCACATCCACCATTTCCCACTTCGCCACTTCGCCCCGTCTGACTGAACCATATCCACCATTTCCCACTTCGCCACTTCGCCCCGTCTGACTGAACCACATCCACCATTTCCCACTTCGCCCCGTCTGACTGAACCACATCCACCATTTCCCACTTCGCCCCGTCTGACTGAACCACATCCACCATTTCCCACTTCGCCACTTCGCCCCGTCTGACTGAACCACATCCACCATTTCCCACTTCGCCACTTCGCCCCGTCTGACTGAACCATATCCACCATTTCCCACTTCGCCACTTCGCCCCGTCTGACTGAACCATATCCACCATTTCCCACTTCGCCACTTCGCCCCGTCTGACTGAACCACATCCACCATTTCCCACTTCGCCACTTCGCCCCGTCTGACTGAACCACATCCACCATTTCCCACTTCGCCACTTCGCCCAGTCTGACTGAACCATATCCACCATTTCCCACTTCGCCACTTCGCCCCGTCTGACTGAACCACATCCACCATTTCCCACTTCGCCCCGTCTGACTGAACCACATCCACCATTTCCCACTTCGCCCCGTCTGACTGAACCACATCAACCATTTCCCACTTCGCCATTTCGCCCCGTCTGACTGAACCACATCCACCATTTCCCACTTCGCCACTTCGCCCCGTCTGACTGAACCACATCCACCATTTCCCACTTCGCCACTTCGCCCCGTCATACTGAACCATATCCACCATTTCCCACTTCGCCACTTCGCCCCGTCTGACTGAACCATATCCACCATTTCCCACTTCGCCACTTCGCCCCGTCTGACTGAACCACATCCACCATTTCCCACTTCGCCACTTCGCCCCGTCTGACTGAACCACATCCACCATTTCCTCACTTCGCCACTTCGCCCCGTCTGACTGAACCACATCCACATTTCCCACTTCGCCACTTCGCCCCGTCTGACTGAACCACATCCACCATTTCCCACTTCGCCACTTCGCCCCGTCTGACTGAACCACATCCACCATTTCCCACTTCGCCACTTCGCCCCGTCTGACTGAACCACATCCACCATTTCCCACTTCGCCACTTCGCCCCGTCTGACTGAACCATATCCACCATTTCCCACTTCGCCACTTCGCCCCGTCTGACTGAACCATATCCACCATTTCCCACTTCGCCACTTCGCCCCGTCTGACTGAACCAATCCACCATTTCCCACTTCGCCACTTCGCCCCGTCTGACTGAACCATATCCACCATTTCCCACTTCGCCACTTCGCCCCGTCTGACTGAACCACATCCACCATTTCCCACTTCGCCACTTCGCCCCGTCTGACTGAACCACATCCACCATTTCCCACTTCGCCACTTCGCCCCGTCTGACTGAACCACATCCACCATTTCCCACTTCGCCACTTCGTCCCGTCTGACTGAACCACATCCATCATTTTCCACTTCGCCCCGTCTGACTGAACCACATCCACCATTTCCCACTTCGCCACTTCGCCCCGTCTGACTGAACCATATCCACCATTTCCCACTTCGCCACTTCGCCCCGTCTGACTGAACCATATCCACCATTTCCCACTTCGCCACTTCGCCCCGTCTGACTGAACCACATCCACCATTTCCCACTTCGCCACTTCGCCCCGTCTGACTGAACCACATCCACCATTTCCCACTTCGCCACTTCGCCCCGTCTGACTGAACCATATCCACCATTTCCCAATTCGCCACTTCGCCCCGTCTGACTGAACCATATCCACCATTTCCCACTTCGCCACTTCGCCCCGTCTGACTGAACCATATCCACCATTTCCCACTTCGCCACTTCGCCCCGTCTGACTGAACCACATCCACCATTTCCCACTTCGCCACTTCGCCCCGTCTGACTGAACCACATCCACCATTTCCCACTTCGCCACTTCGCCCCGTCTGACTGAACCATATCCACCATTTCCCACTTCGCCACTTCGCCCCGTCTGACTGAACCACATCCACCATTTCCCACAAGATTGTTTGTGCGTGCGACACCTTCTGTTGCTATTCTCCGTTTATTCGAAGTGATCACTTAAAAAGAACAGCTCTGTGAATGCGAATGTTTGCACATTGTCGTCTGCCTATAATGTACATATTTTCAAACTATGTTTTTCAGTTTATTCATACTCTCGATTGTCTGCATAGATTCAGCTAGCAATTAGAATGCTCTCGACATCTTGTATAGACCAACGCAGGTAGACACCGGACAAAGCCTTGAATTGTGTTATCATTCTATATGTTTCTTTCATTCCAAACTAAAAAAACATTTCGTAATATACTTCGGCAAAAATATATATATATATATATATATATATATATATATATATATATATATATATATATATATATATATATATATATATATATATATATATATATATAATATAGGTAGCAACCAGTCATATTTGCACTGCTAAATGCTTCTGAAAAAGCAGCCAATGCTGATAGTTCGAAATCAAGTACAGTTATACGGAACTGTGCATTCATATTTGAATGCTCTCACTAGGCTTTCGGTATAGGCCTATACTTTGGGTTTTGTTTGGTAACAGACAAATGTAGACCACCTGAGTTAAACTGCTGCTAAATTGAAAATGAATTGTATACAGCCGAAAGAAAATTGATGGAGCCACTTTAAACGTTCCATAGGCTAACCAACAATAGGCACGGCAAGTGACTTGTTGGCATATTAAAATTCTTGCATGTTGCATACATAAGCGGACTTAATTTGAATCAGGCATATACTACTCACCAATGAGGGGCCGTGATGCGAGTTTTCCCAAAACCTCCAGTAAACTGCAGAACAGCTAAACACTTCGGCAGAAGGGCCACACCCATTAGATCAACTGCGACGACGGTAAAGACGGTGAATGCACAACCTTCAGAAACAAAGAAACTTCTACATCAGCATAATACAGCATCTGCTACTTAGGTTTCCTGTATACTGTACAACAGCACATAGTTTAGCAACTGTTCATGCGAAAACGAATTTCAAACCGTCTGCACGATCTCACAATGAATTTAAAGAGTTCGGTTTTACATTTAACTAAATTTCAGAGACTTCTACCTAAAAAAATTCCACAGTCTCTTGTTCATAGATAAATGAATTTCAAAGAGTCTTCATTTCATATATGGTGAATTATTCATGTAGTGAACATATAAATACAAGGTAATTCTATAATATCTTCTCACTACTTAGCACATTAAAATTCTTGCATGATTCATACGTGAGCGCACTTAATTTGAATGACAAACTTTTGTGATCACACGCCATTTAAAAACTTGACGTTTGATCACATCGTTTGATCACACGACACCTGATCGCAGGCGTTTTATTTAACGACGTTTAGGTGTAAAGAATAAATGAAAAAATTAATTTCTGAGAAATAATTAACCCCTGTCTTCAACTTCATCGTATGAAGCTCCAGGCACGTGAAAAAACGGATGACTCCCTCCGATTCCAACTACCTTAAAATTTGATTTTCCTCAAAATTTAATGATTGGCTTATGTATGACTCTTGACCAGAAGATAATCGTATAATTAAAAAAGAGTTACCTTCTATTGAAATGTTCACTACATAAATAATTCTATAATATTAGATATATATATATATATATATATATATATATATATATATATATATATATATATATATATATATATATATATATATTCGTATATGTATGATCAAGCAAACAAGGCGATTAAATGCAGATCATGGTAAGTAAACGCTCATTTATTACAAGCTCCATGAGTCTTTGTAAAGGCGTTGTCTTAGCTAGGCATGATGATTTTTTCTAAAGCATAAGCACAGTATCAGGCCTAGTTAGCTACATCGGTAAGTGTGCACGCCAAGGAGCCTCTATGCGTGAGGATCCCCGTTCGCGTCCCGATCGTGGCTTATTTCAGAGATTTAAAGCTCGGGCTGGTACGGTCCGCGCACGGGGACCTCAAATGGAGTGGCGCCCATTCAAACGGGCAGCGGTGGTGAAGGATCTCACCCGATAAATTCATTGCAAAATAAGTAGGGTCGAGGCCATACGGTCGCTATGTAAAACCTATACATTCACATTTTACATTTATTAAGCAAGCGGACAAATTTCCTTAGGGGTTACATGTACTTGTCAACGAATCTCATCGAGCAGGCGAAGGAAGAGATTATGTCTTCGCCTAGCAAGACACACTTTATGACTGTTTGAGTCGCATGCTATTTGCTTTGTCTCCCTCGGATCATGTGTCTTTCCTTAAGGAAACATCTTTTTCGATGCCGACACCATAATTTTTCTGTTCGCCTGTCCGCTGGGATGAGTGGCTGAAATCCCTTCTGAACCATGAGTGACCCTTCGTTTTCCTCTCGCACGACCGGATCAGTTTTAGTCTCTCCTTTTGTCGAAGAGTGTCTCTCATCTTGCACTCAAGACGCCCTTCTGGCTGTGAAGATGAATCTTGGAGAAGATGAATTACCGTCTGTTCCGTCTGCTACCCCGTACCTACTACCTTCACGCTCATAGTCACCTATTCTTCCCTCAACGCAGACGGATTAATACGGTACTGTATGTGTCTTTGTTGCTGTAACACTGTCTTCTACAAGGATGACAGTGTTCCGTACACGGAGGACCTTAAATGGCGTGACGCCCATTCAAACTGGCAGCGGTGGTGAAGGATCTCACCCAATTCATTGAAAAAGGAGCAGGGTCTAGGCCATATGGTCGCTATAGAAAAATATGTAAATTTATATTTTTTATTTATATTTACTTAACATATGGCCGGATTTAGGAGGTATTGAGGGATTACCAATGCTTGTTAGTTCCAGTGTTTTAGAAATACGAGTACAGCAAAGAATAAACCTGTAAAAGTGATATCTAGGGTGGATTTGGACTTTGATTTCAACCATCCATACAATATTGTCTCGTAGTACACTGTCTATGGTCAAACCAGCTCCATTGTTAATCATTTGAGAGCGAAAGATGGCCTCGTTTTATAAGATAGCGTATACGATGAGGTTGAGAGTTCCAGATGGAAGGAGCAGCATCTTTGAATGAACCATGGCCAAAGACAAGACGTGTACCAGGAATGGCATATTTTCCCGGTGATGTTGAACAAAGAGAGGATCGTCCTTTAACAGAGCATGAGAGTGTAGCCATGGATGATAAGTAGTATGACAAATGATTTGGACGTACTTTGTAGATGAGGAGTGCCAGCTTGAAGTGCATATACTCAGATGGAGGAAGCCATTAAAGAGAATGAAGAACAAAATGTGAGACGGTCTCGGTACATTGATTGAATGGACCGTGACACAGTCGTGCCACCTGGTGCTTGACCCTTGTTATGGGAAGCAGTGTGCAGCTTAGGAGACCATATAGTATAGAATTGCATTAGTCAAGAGCCCTGTAAGAATATGTGTCCACCTGTTGGCTATAATGTCCATTCAATCAACGTAGCCAACTAATACCGAAATTTTGATCAAGTTGACGCTAACCTTCTAACCTCAATAGATATTTGTCACGCACCACTTCACAGGTAATGGATGACAGGCTTCAGCATTAGCTAGCCTTGACTCTATCAACCTGTTGTAATGAAACAAGACTACTGTACTCAGTGGTCTGCCGAAGCTCTTCAAGGACCCACGGATCCCGGGATCGACCACCCTTTGGTTCGAGTACAAAGTCCTATCACTTACCTACAACACACTTCAATCTTCCCAAACCCTCCTATCTCAGTCAGTTATTTACAATACAAACACTTCGCTCAACTCGCTCCTCTTCTGCCCTAACACTTCTCCGCCCTCCCGTCACCTCATCCTTAAAATTTGGTAATCGCTCCTTAGCCATAGCTGCTCCACCACTCTGGAATAAACTCCCCCAGAATTGCGACAGTTTTCTGACCCATCATACAAACTCATCGATTCTCCACCGCTTGCAATTTCTGCTTCGGCCTTTCACTCAAAACTCAAAACATTCCTCTTTCACAGATCGTACCCTGACACTCCTTCTTCCTCTTATCTCTCTTTCCTCTCCAACCCCACACACCACCCCTGTAGCTGCCACGCTGTCTATCCAACTGACTTTTGGATCTTGACCTGGAACCGAACCCTTTTGCCTATCGATTTTGTTTTGACTGAGCGCCAGTGAATAGGCTGCTCCCCGCGGCGCGGCTTCCGTTGAGCGCTGTTGAAATCTCGGAATTACGATTACGATTCCACGTTTGTCAGCCTGGCTATAATATATATGTATATATATAGATATAATAGGTCGTTGTTTCCAAGTTTCCAAAGCGCTGATTAAAAGACAGACAGACAGACAAACAGACAGCATGAGTTCAGCATACATGCATGCATATGTGTATGCACGTGTGCATGTATGTAACTATGTATGTGTTCGTGTAGCTGATAACAAAGGATTCATAATATGTCTTAAGTTTCTTATCTAAAGAAAAGCCTAAAGAGTGTAAGTAGCCTAAGCATTTCTTCTTATACACACATGTAGAATCGTTGTTAGAAGCACCATGGGTAGTGTCGGTTTGGTGTGTATCGCCGGGTTGTAGTGTCGACGCTGTTCGGCTGCCGCCAAGCGTAGAATCGTCTGCGTAATGTATCTTAGCCCTCTGGCCGACATGTCACCTGCATCGGGCCAGTCCTCACCGAATTGTAAACAGCAGAAACGAACACTTCAGATTTAGATAGACGTTTATTCGGACACAGTGTAGAGTCAGACACGAATCTCAATCGGTTCTCCACCAGATGTAGCGTCTGTAAGTGAGGTGTCTGTTTACGGCCGCCCGAGATATCTGGATAGCCGACCAGCAGTAGAACGATTGCAGATTGCGGTTGCAGTTGTAGACGTTTATTCGACACCAGATGCATAGCCAGACACTAACTAACTTTGCATGCTTAAAGCTGGCCTTTATATAGGGCCTTCTGGATCGGGGACATAACCATTTTTGGTCAGGTTATTCCAGCTTGCCGTTTTGGAAATGATAGCGGTTTGGCTGGAGATTCGTCACTCAAGCTTTGGCGTCCGTGACCGACGCCTACACAGCATTCCATCTGCGTCACTATCTTCCATTCGCTCTCTCCCTTTCGCTCTCCCTTTCCGTTTCCCTCTCCGTCTCCCTCTGCCCTCTGTCTCTCTCTTTCTCTCTCTCTCCCTCTGTCTATCTCTCCCTCTGTCTCTCTCTAACATTCTCTACCTCTCTGTATTTTCTCTCGCCCCTCTCTCTCTCTCTCTCTCTCTCTCTCTCTCTCTCTCTCTCTCTCTCTAACATTCTCCACCTCTCTGTCTTTTCTCTCTCCCTCTCTCTCCCTCTGTCTCTCTCTCCCTCTGTCTCTCTCTCCCTCTGTCTCTCTCTAACATTCTCTACCTCTCTGTCTTTTCTCTCTCCCCCACTCTCCCTCTGTCTCTCGCTCTCTCTCTCTCTCTTTAACATTCTCTACATCTCTGTCTCTCGCTCTCTCTCTCTCTCCAACATTCTCTCTCTCCCCCTTTGTCTCTCTCCCCATTTCCCTCTCTCTGTCTCTTCCTTCAAAATACCAACCCATCTATCCAGGCTGCACACACATGCATATATATATACATGCAGTGTTCCTTGATCAATTCATGTTCAAAATTCAAACTTATTTGATTAACAATTACACCTTGTAATGATGCTTTTGATTTTTGATGGCTTGGATAATGAACATCTTGAATTATGGCAGATTACTGCCTCATTTGCACTACTTAGCGAAGTCAGCTAGAGCCTTAAATGAGTACACTGGCTGTAGGCCTACATTGTCGGTGAAAAGACCAGACGGCGAGGAATAGGGCTGACCTTCCGCCCTGATATACCGAGGCTAAGACTATTTCATTATTTCGGAGTCTGGTGTTGTAGTGACACGTCAGTCCCTGGAACCAAAACTCCAAAATTTCAAGTAGCTGATGTGACATGTATATGTATATGTATATCTGTAAATGTCACTATGAGTATAGATTATCAGCTTTTGTTAGGTTCTGCAGTGCATAATCTATAAAGCTGTGAATATAGACTAAAACACATCTTAAGAACTTTAAATTAATGCAAGAAAATGCCCTAATTTACGTATTTTGTCATTAAGAAGCCCTCCGATTCAGAGGGATTTTACACATGACTCTCGACAAGGGGCTTTGCCTCTAAACCTCAGTGATAGCTCAGCTCCAACAACCGGGTATAATCGTACATAGTATGTTGTGTGTGCAGGGTGGATTTTCGATGTGACTCACGATTACAACAAAGCGTTCGCCATCATCGGCTGCGGGGCATTCGTGTCTGGCAGCCTCATGGTTGTAGTGGCTTTTATCACCAGACGCCAACGGAAATCCGTCGCCAAAGACAACCAGTCCTCTACGTCGACGAAGAAATCCCCGCATCTAGCGACATCTGACGAACAAACGTAGCAAGCGATAAAGTCTCTGCAATCGTATTTATGTGTGCGAATGTATATAGGGGTATATGCATTTAGAGTAATTCTACGTCTGAATCTGCATTTCAGTTTTGTGGGTTTTGTGCAGTAAGGAACTGTATGTTAATGTACGGCCGCCATATTGGTTTAGTCTTACTGATATAAAAATAACCCATGTGATATATACGTGTCATGGGTTAGGCCTAATTTACCGGTTGGACAACCATGTAATATCAAATCCTGAGTTTCATGTGTTTTTCCAGTAGGCCTAATGGGCCAGTATTTTCGACGGAGCATAAACAGTTCATTGCCGAGAGGTTTTTCAGAGCAACCGCTCATCCCTAGCAGATTCAGGTACCTGCAAATGCGAAAAGCTCTACGGATGAACAACCAGTCATTGGTGATACATACATACAAACATGCACATACATATCACCAAGCTGGAAAATGCGCTATATGAATTATATGATTCAGAGCAGCAAGACAGCTAGCCAGTAGTCGCAAGCTACAGCGGTCAGATTCTTAGAAACGGACGGGCTGCAAGTTATACAGCTTGGAAGGGCTATTGTTGGTAGCAGTACAGGTGAGCCATGGAATGCAGGAGACGTGTAGCTTAGTCAAAAGGGCAAGCGGAGAAATCCACAGGTAGCAATCTCCAGGTACACACGGGGCTTTACAACTAAGCACGAGAGGTCCACGTGATAGCCAAATGGACGTCCACCAAAAGACGCACGAAAGCTGATGTCAGCGGGCAGACAGACTAGAGTCTTGGGTGCTGACCGGCCCAGAAGGAATGCGCCCAGAGTTCAGAGGATTCAGGTAGAAAAGAGCTCGCAGACTTCACAGAGGGGTCAGTCAGTCAATCCGCAGAGAAGACCAGAAGAGGAGAGTCGCACGCGGGTCCCGTGAGAGCAAGGATCCATCGAGGGACAACAGAAGATGGGGTAGGCATAAGACCAGGAGACGGACAACGACCGACCTTAGGTATTATGTGGAATGTAGTTAATACTAATGTAGTGGGAATTAGATTAGATTAGACTAAATCGAATAATGTTGATTCATATGCAATTTCTGTACAATCGTATAACCTGAACGTAAATGTATTAATAATCATTTTATACTAATCCATTGTCTAGTTATTCATTCATTAACAGAACATTTGTGTAACGCATCTACAAGAGTATTAACACTTCGAACTACTAACTTCTAGAGCGCAAGTCCTTAATACGCAATGCATCATTTAGGACACACATACACACAATCCATGTAGCTAGTTCACCCACAGTAATAGAATACGTAGCTGAACCTTAGACCACGTAGGGTCTAGGCGATATACACATACATACATACATTAGAGTGCATTCTCGCGTATACAAGCGCTTCAGTCGGCTTATATCCAATCTCCTTCTCAGCGCATTACAGATCAGTATCTCTGAAAACGACTCACTTTAGGTCACAGTTGCCAATGTATGAGATTACATGAGATTATATAGTTCCGAACGTCACGAAGCCTTGCTTACTGCTAAAAGCCCCTTCAAGATATCTTGGCTATACGACCCCGTTAAAATTAGCATTACATACGTTCAGCCAATGGACTGATAGAGTGGACACTGGACACGTGAAATTCTTGAGTCGTCTACAAATTAACCTACTTTGGAGCCGTGACTCCCCTTGTCTCATCTATCCGCATTTGGCATTGCGCTTCACGTCCTCTTCTGCAGGCGTCCGCAATCAGAGGAAGTAGTAGGAGTTTAGGAGAGGACGTGGGCAGTTTTTGGGGTGCCTACATCATATTCTGTGTCATCCTGAGGCTAAAACAAGAAGCAAAAAGTAATGACTGATTTTGGATGCATTGATTTTTAACCACATCATTGCAGAAAAAAAGAATTCGGATATACTGGAAATCGTCTCCGCAGATATTTTTTCACATGACAGTAACAGCTATACTACATGGTCTGAACAGAGATTATTGCACATTGTGCACAGCTGAATCTAAATTTAGTACGTAGTTATTTCAGTAAAGCTTACGCCTTAAACATCAACTTCAGTCAGGCAACACAGTCTATATTGCACTGGATTTAATTAGAGTCCCTTTGCTGGATGCAGTAGTGTCAAGGCAGACCTACCCATTTTGTTACTCTTGCCCCACAGTGTGGAATGCCTTACCGACCACACGTACCATCAAAGATAACACTCTTCCAATAACAAGTTTAAAACGAAGCTTAAAACTTACATCTTTAATAGGTATGCCTAGATTTCTGTGCATTCATCAATCTAAAACCATGATATTACTCTGTAGGACTTTTTAGGGTCGTTGCACGCGCCTTTGAGGCTGTTGTTAATTGTGCGTGTTATAACGGTCTGTTTAATAATAGGCCTAATAATAATCTCGTAGCACAGTTAGCACTGCAAGATGAACCGGATAGCCTAATCTAGGGTTTCGTATTCCGCAAAAGGGGATGGATAAGGCAAAGCCACAGTTCATCTCTTTACGGCCTTTCGTCAACCAGAAATCGTCTGCTCTTCCTAATGGCTCACATATTCCTAACAGTAATAAAATCATATAATCCACTACAGGAAATAAATCCTTCGTAATGAATAGGATTCAATCGTACTGCTTAGTATGGTTCTAAGGTATTGCAGTCCAATGTTTTAAGCTTGGCACTCTAGGATTTACTCGATTTCAGTATGGGATTTGTAAGTAAGTAAGTAAGCTAGCATTTATAGCGCACTTAAACAAAACTAGTCTTGCACGAAAGCGCGTAACATGAACTAAGTTAATCATAGTACAGTCTAAAAATATGAGTTTTAAGTGCAACTTTGAATGCAGTTATCGTAGGTGAGGTTCGGACGGCGATTTGGTGCAAGAGAGATGAAAATCGGCAGATTGAAGAAAACAATCACGATTCAGTTATTCAGTTAGTATGTGAAACTGTTTGAACAGCAATAAACAGCTTTTGAACTCCGTTGGTTTTCTAGCATTCTGTTCTTGAAGCATTCTTGATAAGCCATCAAGAAGTTATTCAATTTGCTGAACATTGAACAAAACATCTTACTTATATTACACTGGCCAACACATAATTTGTTGCCTCAAATGTTAGAACTGTTTCTGGGTATATTTGACCTGCTGATTCCAGAAAAGGCACCAGTTTTCTCCCAGCAGGTCTAGTTTTCGAGATATAGAACATTATGCCATATACCAGTCCTTGCCTCTGCTCGCCCATAAAACATAAGGCTATAGCTATAATTATGTAGTGCTCAATTTATTATGTGATACACTAAATAAACATAATAATACAAATACTTAAAAGAAAATGGTAGTACCTGAAACTGTACTTATATGATACCAAACAGAACAAGTTTGTTATAAAAATTTCAAGTCATTCGACACCGAAGAAGCTCCTTTTCTACGATTTCCGAGTGTGGCATCTGCCGGAACAATCGCGCATAATATTCCAGCAATAGTCTGCCATCATGTGTGCATCCCATCTTCCTTGATATCGATTTTCCATTGTTTTGATGTCTTGGTGAAATCTTTCACCTTGCTCTTCCCTGAAGTCACCAAGATTCTCTGGAAAGCGATCTAAGTGACTGTGGAGATAATGGACTTTAATGCTCATGTTGCAGCCAAGCTTGTTGAAATGAAGAAGCATATCCTCTACTAGTTGTGCATAATTGTCTGCCTTCTTGTTGCCAAGAAAATTTTTAGTTACAAGAACAAAGGAAGACCAGGCACAAGATTCGATTTCATTCATTGATGGTATGAAAAGTGGGTCATTCATAAGTTGCCTGATCTGTGGACCATCGAAGATTCCAGCCTTCAATTTTTCCATTGTAATTCCTGGTAACTTGTGTACTATGTATTCGAAGCATGAACCTTCTTTATTCAAAGCCCTGACAAATTGTTTCATCAGGCCTAGCTTTATATGTAGTGGTGGCAGTATGATCCTATCTCGTGCCACCAAAGATTCCTTGATTACATTTTGAGCTCCAACCACCATGTCTTTCCTCGAAGGCCAATCTTTTCTTGTCCAATGTTCATGCTTGGCTCTACTGTCCCAAAGACACAAAAAGCAGGGATACTTTGTGTAGCCACTTTGTTGACCAAGGAGGAAATTTACCATCTTCAAGTCTACACAAATTACCCATTGATGTTCTTTGTATTTTATCTTTTCCAGTACTAAAGAGATGGCATTGTACTCTTCTTTCATCCTGGTCGAGTGACCGATTGGAATAGAACCAAATTTGTTGCCGTTATTTAAAAGCACACATTTCAGACTACGTTTTGAACTGTCGATAAAAAGACGCCACTCATCTGGGCTGTAATCCGACAGACCAATTTTCTTCAATAAGTTGTTGATGTCATTGCAGAATACTAGGTTGTTGTCTTCGGTAAAGAATGGCAGCAAATCCTTTTCTCTGTTTCTATAAATTGTAATTTTCGTTCCAGGCTGAAGTGCATTCTTTTCCTTTAGTCTGGACGCAAGCAATTCAGAGGACTCTTTGGAAAGATTTAAGTCCCTGATCAGATCACTCAACTCTTTTTGGTCAAAACGTTCACTGTGTGAAGTTGATTGGAAATCACTGTCACTGCCCCCACTTTCTTCACTTTCGTCATCTTGTCCGATATTGGACATGCAAGTGTCATCGTCTGAGCGCTGAGGTAGTTCGCGAAAAGGTGGAACTGGTACAATATCCGAATGCGGAACAGGTCTCCTGGCTGAAGGTATATCAGGGTAAGACAACTTGTGACGATTATTTCGATTGATGCCTATGATATTAACCATACAAAAGTAACAGTCGTCCAAGTGGTTTATCTGTTCCCTCCAAACCATCGGTACACCAAATTTCAGGCAGCTTCTCTTTCCAATTGTCCAGTGGCGCAATTGTTCAATACAAGTTTTGCATACTGTATGAGGAGCCCATTGCTTATCTTGATCTCCAAGTTTGACACCAAAATAACCTACATATGCTCTTTTCACAAACTCAGAAATCGGTTTCCTGTTTGCTTTTAGTGTGTATTCCCCACAAATGTAGCAGAATATGTCTGGATGGTTAATGCAGCTCCGTCTGGAAGTAGCCATAACCTTAAGGATGTTCGCATCTGAGGAATTAAGTGACTAACCTAAAAAATAGTAAGAACATGTAGTTATTTAATGTTCACATTCACAGATTGTTCTTGCGACCAACTCTTAATATGCCCTAAGACGACTGCGGCTGCTCTAGCTTTCAGGAGGCGGTTTATATAGGCTATAAATGCTGACTTCAGCATAATCTATTTACATAGTTCGAAACCATGAAACGCTGTATAAGCACAAATAAATTCTAAATGAGGCCATGAATTTAGTGCTGAGTAAGCTGTAGGCTACGGAATAGTTATTTCGTTGAATCAGCAATATCTCAGCACGCGGCAAGATATGCTGATTTTACATTATAAGGATGTAGGCATTATATGAATCAGCAAGAATTATAATTAGCCATAATTATGGCTAATTATGACATTTTAGTTTTGTCAAAGACATCGTTTAAAGAGTGGACTGGGTTTTCTTTACAAAATCGACGATATCTGAGAAACTAGACCTGATGCACTCAATCCAATGACATTTTCTGAATCAGCGCCCAAAATTACCCCAAGAACAGTTCTAAAACCGAAGGCAACAAGAAAAAAAATTTTTTCTGTTGGCCAGTGTTATCACATATATCTACCCATATAAATGTATACACCACAGGGTTGTTTAGTGTCTCCGTGTGTAACACTGAGGGGAGGGTCATCCAAATGCGGACAATGGGGGTTTTGCCCAATGCGGCCACCTGCACCAAAATTTGGTAGGTAGAGTTATTTCAGTACAGTCTGTGCCTTAAACAACTTAAATCAGACAGCAGTCTGTATTGTGCTGGATTTAATTAGTTTGCTGGATTCGGCAAAATACTCCACCTAATAGCACAGTTTAACAGCCAATCAAGATCAACTGGATAGCAAAATCTAGGCCTTAGCACTCAGGAGCATGGACATGTATGTATGCATGTACACAGTTTTGTATAGCGACCGTACGGCCTCGACCCTGCATATTTTTTCAATGATTTGATCAGGTGAGATTCTTCACCACCGCTGCCAGTTTGAACGGGAACCACTTCCGCACGTTTGGGATCAATGCCAGATGCGGAAAAGTGGATGGTGGGGTTCAGAGGTGGTCAGTTTTGCACCTTCCTATAGGGATGACTCCCAGTACGTGCGCCTCAGTAACAAAAACTGCTCCGCTTCAGCATCACCTAAGAATGAACAAGTGAAATCTATTCTGCAGCGCAGCTCTGTCGTTCTTAAAAAGCTGGCATTTAGAAGTCCTCATAAATAGGTGCCTATAAAAACCATGGAGCTAAAACAGCTGTGACCTCTGCAGCAAATGAAGAAAATAACGAGTTTCTCAGATTTAATAAAGACAACGAAAATTAATTCTTTGCAAATATCGACAGATAACCATTGCATGACAGATGACATGTACAATTATATTCAAACTGCCTATATTTCAGCATTTCAGTTTCTATTAACCACAAAAATGAGCAAGTTTACAACATAACGTGAGGCTTTATTACAAACTGCCAACATTCTGCCAAAAATATTTCCAAAGCAACCATGCAAACATGTGCAGGTCAACAGAAAAATGGTTCAACAAAACATGTGCATTTAAAGTGTTTAAGTTGAGAACAACGGTGTACTGTTGGTAAGAAGAGCTTAATTTATTTGGCTTTACAGGCTAGTAGGGTCAACCTTATTGTGCCATCTTAATTTGCACCTCTGGCGGGCTAAGGGTTAATATTTATGATTATATTACCACTGGACGGTCTAGATTCCATGTTGTAACTAGATAAGTCTTGAGGAGTGTGAGGACTGATTTTAAGTATTGTGGTTGGCCGGAGATCAATGTTTTATAATCTATAGAGCCTCAATTTGAAAAAAATCCTTTGCTGAACAGGAAGCCAAGGTAAAGATTTAAGTACACGGGTTATGAGCTCATATTTTGATGTTCTAATCATAGCTCTCTCCAAATAGTTGAGATCTCTTTGGAGTTTCTGCATTTTAGACTTTGTGATATATTAGTAAAAAGCAAGTTACAGTAATTAAGGCATCTGAAGACCACTGCATTTGCCTTGAGAACTTGGTGACATGTTGTCTAATTCTGCAAATATGCATGTATAATGACTTAGAAATACCATTTACTTAGTCAGCGGGAGATATAGTAGAATCAGGATAACGTCAAAGTTACGAGAAGCATCAGCAAACTGAGCGAGTCACCTGGTTTTAAGGATTTAAGCCATTCAAACTGTGGAGTGCCCAGTAACAGAAATTCAGTAGACAACAGCTGCAGAGATGAAAGACAAGGCATACTTTCAAAAAAAATGTAAATTTGAGTACCATCTACATAGAAATGATATCCTAGTAAATGATTATCAAGTACTGTACCTGAGGGTGTGGTGTGTAATGTAAATAAAAGAGGACCAAGCACAGAACCCTGTGAACTTCACGTCAACAAAGCACTAGATGATTAACTACCATTTAAATATACTGATTGAGTGCATGGACTTAGATAAGTAGCAAACATAGGGCAGGACGAAAAACCTCAATGCTGAAGATGATGCAAAAGAAGAGGAAGGTCCACAGTATCAAAAGGATCAGACAAGTCATCATTCTACTGTTATCCATCAAACACATGATGTGATTATAAACAGCAAGAAGGGTGAATTCTGTTGAATTAAACTTACAGTGTGCAGACTGAATGTGGGAGATTAGCAAACTGGAAGATAAATGAATTTGCATATGCTTCAGAACTAACCATTCAAGAATTTTAGATATGAAATTCAAAGTTGAGATGGGTCTGTAAATAGGCAAGTCGCCAGGGTCAAGAGAAGGTTTCTTTAGCTGAGGATGAACAATGACATGAGTAAAACCTGGCGGGAAGGATCCCTGTTGCAGTGAGAAATTGATAATAGATGTAACAGTTGGACCCAGGACGTCAAAACACTCTCAGAAAAGATGCAGGAATGGTGTCTAGATGATAGCTTTTATTAGGTGAGGAAAAGATAACTCATTAATGATGATATATTTTCACCTATGCCCAGACAATGAGTGATTTTACTGTGAAGTGCCCTATAAGTTGAACAGAGGATAAATAATAACTTATTTATGCCCACTACTAGGTCATGGTGACAGCTTGCATTTCCCAATTGTATTTCTGCTTTAGTCTTTAGATTGTATTGTACTGAGTTACTGACTGCAGTAACCACAACAGTATAATCCTAACTCTGAATATATAACCCTAAACAGAAAGTGCATTGAAAGGACTGTATATGTCACTCATCAGTACTTACTCATTATTGTGTCATTACAAAACTGCAAATGACTAGAAGTACTATTTGTTAATACATGTAGTAACTAGTAAATGTTGAACATGTGATGCTTGTTACCAACATGTCAAGTAGTCAATATCGGCATTGGTTGGTGTGTTGTCATTGTCCAGTTCATCACTAATAACTCCAGTATTCTCTCTTCAGTATCCAATGCATGAGGACCATGAAGCATCTGATAAAAGAACATGAGCTTTGCTGCTGTTTCATTGCCCATCGGTGATTTCGAACCTTATGAATATAACCAGGTAGAAAATATGCATTCAATAGATGCAGAGCTTGCAGGGACTGGTAGCAGACATACTAAGAATACTTCTTAACTTTCAATATGGTACAGACTTTTTTGCCAGCAAAAGCTTTTTGTGCGGACAGCGCCATTTTCTTGGGCTTCTTTTGCGCTATGATGCTATAAAAATGGTCTTGCTATTATTATTATAAGTATTTGCAATTTTTTGTGCATACACAAAAGAGTAAAGATTTTATGAATTGAAATTACTTGTTGCCTGAGAAATATTGGAAATGTATACTTAGTCTGTTAAGTGTTATGTTAAAAAGAATTCCATGCAATCAGATGGCTAAGGTAATCAGTAATCAGTTATTTGCCATGTGCCTTTATCAACACCAGTGCCAAGACACCCTGATCACTGACAACAGCTTGATCTTACAACAGTGAATTCCAACAACAGTTGTAGTTAGCACAGCTCAGCAATGAATTGACATGACTTACTGGGATTCAAACTCTTGTCACAACGGTCAAAGACCTTTAAGTGCCTTCATCTGCTATCCTGTTAGTGAAGAAGACCATTTTGTCATATTTTGTAGTTATATTTGTTTTCATTAAAATGGTTTTTTTTTATATAGTGACATAAACATGACAGTGCACGAACTGATTCAGACAGCTGTTGCTGTTGCCAGTACAACAGAATCTGTTCATGTTCAGCTTCTGGCTTTGTTTTCCCATCTGTTCGAAAGACAAAAGTAAGTACTGAGACTGTTTTCTGTCAGTCTGTTGTTAGTTTTACTCTGATTTTTGTAATGTGAATGAACGAGAGATTCATTTGTTCCATCAAAAGCTTTCCAAAAGTGCTCTTTACTAATAGTCCAAGCACTTAACTTTAAAAATCCCTATTATTATGAAAATAGGTGCTACAAGCATAGTTTTTCTGGAATTCATAGAGGGACTAACTTAGAAAATAATCTGAGACTGTGCCAGTTGAATATTTTTTCAGAAAATATTTTAAAAAGCACTTTTAAACGTGCATAATTGGGTTAAGTTTGGGCTTGTTTTGGCAAAATATGTTAACAACATGTGCTATGGGAAGCTTAGTACTGCAATCACTATGCAAGTTTTGCATTTAGTACGTTATGATTTACTTTATTTTTTTGTTATAGATTTTTGCTGAATCTAATTTATTCAAATTTTTGAAAGTTTCACACATAAGTTGACCTTAATAGCCTTTCTGAAGCTCTGCATCATCTGCTGTACTTTCTATTAGCACTTGAATATTGTTCTGTTACAGTGCTGGACTAGAAGTACTTCTAAATATCTTTATCTTAAAGAGGTGCAATGTAAATCCCTGAATAAAAGAAACTACAAAACTTAAGAGTTTTTTTATAAAATGTAGAAAAATTGTTTTCATGGTAAGGTAAGACATTTGGTTAGGTAAGACATTTGTTAACATGCCATATGTCCATCAGCTGAGCGAGGAATCGTAGGCGACAGGTTATTTTTTTATGTGAGCTTTTGGCAGATTTTGTGGGTTTTGGGCCTTTATCATATGCATTACTGGCAATAAAGATTCTGAGCTTATTGCTAGAAATAAATTGCTTTAAATTTGTAGTCTGTGCAAAACTTTAAATACCGTTTCTGTCATTATGGCCAAGTCTGGTTGTAGCACCAGTACTGGTAAACATGGTTGGTTGGGCAAAATTTCTGGAATGCATTTTGTCTTTCAATCTTCACTAAAACCCTACTGCTTCATTGTATTGCTCTTCCCTAGGCTGCCTCTCTGTTGCAACGCTGACCTTCTGTTGACTGGATTTTGGATAGACATCATTTGTCGGATTTGAGTTGTACAGCTTGTGGTCAAGGACATCACAGGAAATGCATTGAAACAAGTAGAAACCTTTAAGTGTCTTGGGTTGATAATGAATGCTAAAGGATAATGCAAACATGATGTTAAGAACAGGATTAAGGCAGCGTGGCAAAAATGGAAAGACCTATTGAGCGTATTATGCGATGTTGAAATGCCGGTTCAAGTCAAAGGAAAGGTGTACAAAACAATGATAAGACCAGTGATGATATATGGAGCAGAAGCCTGGACATCGACGAAAGAGGAGGAGAAGCAGATGGAGAGAACAGAAATGAGAATACTGCGATGGATACTTGGAATCTCACTGAAAGACAGGAAAAGGAATGAGTATATCAGACAGAAATTGGGAGTGGCATGTTTATCTGACGAGGTACGAGAAGCCAGGTTGAGATGGTACGGTCATGTGATGAGGAGAGAGGAGGAAAACTGCATTAAAAGAATTATGACAGCAGAGGTTTACAGACGCCGCAGTCATGGACGACAAAAGAAGAGATGGGGAGACATGATTCAACAAGCCTAAAGCTCCTCAGATTGAAGAAAGAAGATAATGGAGATAGAAATAAATGGAAAAGAAGGATTCGTGTGGCTGACCCCTCTCCTAGGAGGGATTAATTCCAGCCAGAAGGAAGAAGTTGTACAGCTATAGTTCTGTATCAGATTAACTTCTCTCTTGGCCGTTAATGACGACCTTAAGCACCATCATAATTTGCACTGAAGCAAGATGGTCCTTCATTCCAGCTGTCTAGTGAGAATTGCGTGAATTAATCCTATTCCATTATATGAAACAGATGTTCCTCTGCTGGTGGTAAGGCAAGAACTCAGTAGGCTGTTAACATTAACATGTTGAGTCAAGCCTTGGAAGTGGGTGCTCCAATTCCCCCTGTCTTTCCTGTTTCAGTGAATGCAAAGTTTGGATCAAATAAGGATAGATTGGTTGATTTAAAGTAGTACTTTTTGCACTGACAGACGGATTTGCAACTATATTCTCTGTTCAATGGACAGTCAGTGCAATTAATGCAATACTGGCATAAAATGCTGACATTTATGGGTCTTACTTATGGCTCTGGCAAGGGAATTTTGAACCTTTTTTAGTTAATGCAGATCTCCCTCAGTGATGCCAGTGATAAGTGAGTTACAATAATCAAGAAAAGAATGCATTAGCTAGTTAGATTAAGACATTGTGTGGCAAAAGAGATCTGACCCTACAAATACTGTAAATCCACAAATGTTTGCGCACCATTTATTTAGAGAATTTCGCGAGTGGCTAAAAATTGCAAACTTTTCTGGCCGCCAACTTTATTCTGGTATGATGGTTCATTTAGCGACAGCATAATTACAATTTTGTACAGTGGGAACTGGCCTCATGGCTACTGCACTGCACTGTTCGGGTTTATTTTGTATAAAATTAAAATTGACTTTGAATCAGTTATGGGCTTGCCTGCCGTATTGCATTAACTGCCTGTATATCAATTATGTGAGAGGGTAATCCATACTACAGCGGGACATTTGTCCCTTCTGGATAGCCCTTTGAAGCCAGCGCTTGTAATATTTTAGGTGAAACTGTTGTAACTGTTTAGATTGTTGGTTGTTGGTGATTGATTCAATAAACGATTTCAAATTTCAATTTTTTACTGAGCTTCTCTGCTGACTAAACCAATGAGTTCAGTTTGAAGATGTTAATTATGTAACTGCCATTTTAATTTTGTTCTTTTTGTATATTTTATAGGCCCAACCAGGCCATATGAATCTGAACTAAAGAAAAAGTTATCCCAATTTACAAGCCAAAACCAGGTGTTTAAACTGCTCTGTTTTCATGAAATAAATGATTGCACATTTGTGCATTGCACATACAGATGTTTTGGTGGTAATTATGATAATAATTATATTGTCCATATTTTGTTCTGCAACCTTTCTTTGTGTGGCAGTAGTTATAGATATTCATTCTGGTTACCTTATTTTAATGTATTTTTGAGCCCCTTATGTCCTGCTGTTTTCATATTGAATTAGTTGGGAGTTTTTGTTACTGCAATGCACCTGTAATGGAAATGTAGCAATGGTAGACAGGACCATGCTAGGGCTGTCAAAGCGTTGATTCTTGATCCCCCAGGACCTGGAAGAAGCCAGTTGGACAAGATACACATGGACCCGGACGATCGAAGCGGACCTTCAGCTGCTGAACTTTGGACTGCATGCAGCCTGGAGGTGAGCTGAGGACCGTGACGGTTGGCAGAGAATCGTGGAAACGGCAACGCTTCACAGAAGGGCTTGCCACTGACAATGGTGATGATGAACGTGCTTGACCGTAGGAAAGATCCATGGACGTACAAAACCCAGCCCTAAAGGACAGGAGAGAAAGCTGTGGCTGACTTGATTAGTGAATGAGGATTTCAGCAATGTGGTTTTAAATCTTATAATTGAACACTGCTTGGAGGAAGACCCAGGAAAGAATAGCTTGGTGTCCCTTCTTTGATGTAGGTGTGTTCCTTTGGATCTTTTCTAACGAGGGCAAAAGAGTCATCTATAAGACATTGTTTTAATTTAAAGAATGCAAATCAAAATAACTGTATCACGACTTTCTGTTGATTTAGAATTTGGCCCAAGAGGAGGTGACAGTAGCGCTATGTGACAGGTTGCCGTTACTGCTGTCATTTTGTCGGACTCTTGGGATGAAACTGCAGAATTTCCTCAAATGTGTAACCCAAAACATGCCAAATTCATGGGCACAAAAATCTGAAGAAAACAGGTACTGTTCTGGTTGATTTCACTAAAGCTTAGAATTGTCTTCTTTAGATTTGACTAAAATTGTTACAGCAGGCAGTATACAAAGTTTCAACTTTCCAATATCTATGATTTTCTCAAATTAGGTGCACTTTTCCTATTCAACAGTTTGTGTATGGTCAGCTGTCCCATTGCCTGCTATTGGTGGCTTAATGGCAGAATGCTTATGTATTTGGAATGCATTTTCTTGGGCTTCTTTTGCGCTATGATGCTATAAAAATGGTCTTGCTACTATTATTATAAGTATTTGCAATTTTCTGCGCATATACAAAAGAGTAAAGATTTTATGAATTGAAATTACTTGTTGCCTGAGAAATATTGGAAATGTATACTTAGTCTGTTAAGTGTTATGTTAAAAAAGAATTCCATGCAATCAGATGGCTAAGGTAATCAGTTATTTGCCATGTGCCTTTATCAACACCAGTGCCAAGACACCCTGATCACTGACAACAGCTTGATCTTACAACAGTGAATTCCAACAACAGTTGTAGTTAGCACAGCTCAGCAATGAATTGACATGACTTACTGGGATTCAAACTCTTGTCACAACGGTCAAAGGCCTTTAAGTGCCTTCATCTGCTATCCTGTTAGTGAAGAAGACCATTTTGTCATATTTTGTAGTTATATTTGTTTTCATTAAAATGGTTTTTTTTTATATAGTGACATAAACATGACAGTGCACGAACTGATTCAGACAGCTGTTGCTGTTGCCAGTACGACAGAATCTGTTCATGTTCAGCTTCTGGCTTTGTTTTCCCATCTGTTCGAAAGACAAAAGTAAGTACTGAGACTGTTTTCTGTCAGTCTGTTGTTAGTTTTACTCTGATTTTTGTAATGTGAATGAACAAGAGATTCATTTGTTCCATCAAAAGCTTTCCAAAAGTGCTCTTTACTAATAGTCCAAGCACTTAACTTTAAAAATCCCTATTATTATGAAAATAGGTGCTACAAGCATAGTTTTTCTGGAATTCATAGAGGGACTAACTTAGAAAATAATCTGAGACTGTGCCAGTTGAATATTTTTTCAGAAAATATTTTAAAAAGCACTTTTAAACGTGCATAATTGGGTTAAGTTTGGGCTTGTTTTGGCAAAATATGTTAACAACATGTGCTATGGGAAGCTTAGTACTGCAATCACTATGCAAGTTTTGCATTTAGTACGTTATGATTTACTTTATTTTTTTGTTATAGATTTTTGCTGAATCTAATTTATTCAAATTTTTGAAAGTTTCACACATAAGTTGACCTTAATAGCCTTTCTGAAGCTCTGCATCATCTGCTGTACTTTCTATTAGCACTTGAATATTGTTCTGTTACAGTGCTGGACTAGAAGTACTTCTAAATATCTTTATCTTAAAGAGGTGCAATGTAAATCCCTGAATAAAAGAAACTACAAAACTTAAGAGTTTTTTTATAAAATGTAGAAAAATTGTTTTCGTGGTAAGGTAAGACATTTGGTTAGGTAAGACATTTGTTAACATGTCATATGTCCATCAGCTGAGCGAGGAATCGTAGGCGACGGGTTATTTTTTTATGTGAGCTTTTGGCAGATTTTGTGGGTTTTGGGCCTTTATCATATGCATTACTGGCAATAAAGATTCTGAGCTTATTGCTTGAAATAAATTGCTTTAAATTTGTAGTCTGTGCAAAACTTTAAATACCGTTTCTGTCATTATGGCCAAGTCTGGTTGTAGCACAAGTACTGGTAAACATGGTTGGTTGGGCAAAATTTCTGTTGGGATTTTGGCCAAATTTATCTGTAAACAAGAGATTATAGAGATGAATTACAAGTTTATTTGTAGCAGTACTTGCTCGTTTCTTCTTAAAATGCTTCTGATATGTTTAATAGAAACGAAGAAGAGTCACTGGGTTGGAGAGGAGAGCTTCAGGATATCCCAGGTAACAGTCCTCTTAGCTGCAGTTTGTGGCTGTACATAAAGTTAGTCAAAAGAATTCTGTTCAAAGGAAACTGTTCAGCAGTGGATGTTTCTTAGGGGTTGTCAATAAAGGGTGTCCACAAAGAAGGAGGGAGGGAGTCATGCAAATTCAGACAATTGTGGACAGTGGGGGGAGACAGGGTTATGGCTTATGCAGACATCCGCATATAAATTTGGCTTTAACTACAACCCCATGCTTTAAACACCAACTTCAGTTACATGGCAGACACTCTGTACTGCATTGGTTCATCAGTAGTAACGTGCCGCTGAAGACAGCTAAAGAAACAGTTCAAGTTTTCAACCTATCTTAATAAGTATTTATTTAGAGCCAAACTCAGTCATTAAATTACTTAGAAGGAAATATTTGAAAGAATCCTTCCCAGGACGGTAGTTAGCAGGCAGAGTAAACTGACATAAAAATAGTTATACTGCACTTTCAAGGCATTCAAACTTGTTGAGACAAATTAAACAAATTCATGAACTTCTATAGACGACAGTGATTTTCAAAACAGAAGACTACATGAAATTTGCAAGATGTGGAATGTTAGTTTCTTTAAATCTGTGAGACAAAAGCAACTTCATTTATAATTTCTTATCAGCCAAGATTATAACTAATTCTTACAAACTCATTCTACTCTGTCATCATAAAAGCATTAAACATCTGTCTACATGAAGCATCTTTTTGCAGAGCAAATTCTTGAAAGCCACAGTGAGCATTTTGATTCCTTGAACTACAGTTTCAACCAATTAATCTAAGATTACTTTGTGCAAATTACTGATGATAATTCAATCCTGTGATGTGAAACATCAACAGATTACAAATAAATGTACTCCACTACTAATGGGACAAAACGTCAACAAAACAAATGCAATTACTTCAAAACACATACCAGAAATCAGTGGGAGTGTTATGCTCTGAAATAACACTACCTTTCTTGTAGCAAATATTCTTTTATTGAAGACTCAAATAAAGTGCTCCAGCTTTGCAATAAAGGCCTTTAGCATGCAGCACCTTCTGAATCATCGAGCTGTACCTTATACATTACCAAACTGATTTTCTTACATTTATATGGTATCGCCATCTGATAAGAAAGGTCTCAACCAAAGGCACAAAGAGGTTGCACATTAAAGACTTGCCCAGGATCCTACATAGAGACCATCTCAGGAGATACTCAAAACTGGGTACTCCACTTCACACAGCAAGCCATGAATCACCTAGTCCCTACATCACACTCACCAGCAATACATGATATTAAATTTAGAATCCAAATACAGTAATCAATTTTTATGCTCACGCTAACAAATCATGCCGTTGGAATTAATAACCTCACAATAACAAATTTTACACAGCGAGCAACGATTCCCAGCCCTTCAAGAGGTCAGAAGAGACCTGCCAGATGCCCTTGCCATACATGGACAAGAACAGCGGAGCTGACCTGCGCCCACTAAACTTCAGGTTACATAAGGCTGGCCACATGTTCTGTAAACCACAACGTCCCAGAGAGGATCACGCCACAGAGGATGACGATCATGAATTACTGGCACATTTATAAAATTATTTAGCACTGACAGTGTTGTAATAACTGCACTAAAAAAGTCTGACATTTTTATGAAACATTCCTGGAAGAAACTTTGACAGCGCCAGCAACGTATTAAGCTTAAAACCCGGGAATTAAGAACACACTAACTGACACATAATAATTAAAGCTATTTTTGAGTTTGCTTCTTCATTTGGAATAGCACAAAAGATTAAATAATTTTTTTACAAAATATCTCAGAAATTCTTGCAGACTTACCAAAAGTGTCCTTCATACTCTCACTCTCTGGTTCTCTCAGAATGCGCAACAGTTCTTGAAGAACAGCTGATGGTTCGTCTGCAGACGTGACTTTTATGTTACAGCGGTCCTTCTTTGGACTGAAGCCTCTTGATTCAAGTCTGTTGTGCACACAAACTTGCTTCTCTCCACGATGATTACGTTTGAGCCACGGCCTCCCAGCTCCTTGGGTGTCCATCTCTTTATATGAATCTTTTGGCAACATGTTCTTCTTGCTGCCTCCGGAACTTGTACCAAACATCTCTATGTCGGTAATGTCAGGTACAACTTCCTGGGGAAAATCAGATACAGGTTTTTCTGGCTCAAAAGTTTGAATAGAGGCAGAGATTATTCTCCTTTGCTTTTAAGTAGTTGTACGACTCAACATTGCGGTCAGAATTAATAGACTGCTCCAGACCAGACCAGCCTGACATTTCACCTGACAAAATCTGATCTGGTACCACTGAAGCCCATACATCATTTCTCTGCTGCTTCCTCTCTCGCTTTCTTAGATTTGAACAACTTCTTTCAGGAACTAACTGGTGGCTCCCTGTGATGTCTGAATTCATAAAGCCCAAGTTCAGTTGAATGTTGGATGCAAATCTATGTTTCTTGGAAGGTTTTTCATCATCATCTAATATGTCGCTAAGTCCCTCACCTTTACTTTCTGAGCTGCTCAAACCCTCAGGCTGATGACGGCTGGTCATGATTTTCCTGTTCAGTGTTCTCATGTAGCCCGGTTCACAACCACCACCGCTAACAGGTATACGATACCAGAAAGAGCTTTTTGAAGTGTCAATACCATTCTGTGATCGCTGAAAAATACAAAGAAATAGTAATTTTAACGAAACACAGGAACAACAGTTCTCTTTGTTTATTTAAAGCACTTATTACACGTGCTGAATCGGTAAATCTGAATCTTGGCGCGGAGCCTTTATTTAAGTATGGCTTTGTTTCGGTGCGCCATCGGTTAAAGCTTCATGCCTTAGACACCAGCGATATTGAAGTTGCGAATTATTATTATATAATCACACTATATTACTACATATGCTGTTTTAATTGTGCGCTTCAAAGGTAAACAAGTACACTATTGGCTAAATCTAAAACTCTGAATCTCACGTTGATTTTTAAATAGCTGAGCAGAATCGCAGTTTTCGCAATTTACCGACAAAACATCAGTATACTGCAGTTACCTTCATTAAAACTTACATCTGTGGAGATTTCAACCCTCTTCTCGATAAGGTCTCCATCTTCCACTTCGCTCTGCATAATTTTGCTTTCACAACAGTAATTTATTGATCATCAGTGCTGCCAATTTATCTAGTGACCTGGAAGACAAAAAGCTCTGTTTAAGTTTTTTCAAAATTTTTTGCTGCTAAAATATCTAACTTAAAGTCTGCCATATCAAAGCATAGGTCTGGGATAGACAGGGCAAAACTGTTTCCTGATTTTACACATCCTGGTAATGAGTTTCGTACCTTACCTCCCGTTACAATACAGGAAGTTGCTAGACTCATCGGAAATGTTTCATCTAAATCATCACAACTGGACTTCGTCACATCAGACATTCTCTCTAACTAATGAAAAGGCAGAACAACCGTAGGACCACGTGCCTTTAACTGTTGTGCCCCACGCATCTGGAATCGTCTACCATAAAAGGCCCGACTTGCAAACTCGCTATCATCTTTTAAACTTGTTAAGACTCACTACTTCATCCTAGCTGTTGCATGACTCCATCTTGGCCCCTACCGAACATACGTCCGCGTCTCAGATTCAGGTTTACCGACATTGCGCGCGTAACAAGTGTTTTAAATAAATAAATAAATTAAATAAATAAATAAATAAAATCAGACTGACTTTAAAATATGCGCGTATTTTGTTCGATCGCAAGTAGGCCTACCAAATAAGTTCTTTCAACGGCCGTTTTTAAACTAACGATCTCTATTTATAACAAAGATTTTAATAAAGGATAGCTAGGCCGCAAAGACTTTGGACTATACAAAACAATACAATACAACTTATATTTATAACGCGCTTTAATAAAACAATGTCTTACTCAAAGGAGGCGTTACAACATAATAATTAGTTATAGTACTGAGAGAATAAATGAGTCTAAAGTTTTAATTTAAAAGTATCTCTTGAAGAGCATCTTCGGATAAATTCAGGTAGAGTTCCATTCAGCTGGACCAGCTACTTCAAACATTCTTTTACCAAACTCTATCTTTACTCTTCTGACTTCGAAGTCCCCTTTTGAAGCCGAACGCAATCTTTTTCTGGACTCAGTGGAAGTACAAGGTGTAACTAGAGAGGACAGGTACGATGGGGCAGAGCCTGACATAATTTTGAACATAAGTAGACAGATTTTGAAAGATATGCGGGCCTGAATGGGTAATCAGTGAAGTTGTTGTAAAGAATGAGTAACGTGATCTCGAGGGCCAAGGCTTTTAACTAGGCGAGCTGCAGCATGAATAGCAGAGGTAAGCGGTGAGAGCGTAGATTTAGGTAAGGCATAAAGCACTGAATTGCTCACTGCCGCTCATTTCATTTCATTTTTCGTTTCATTTCATTTTATTGCTCCACGAAAAGACAATCGTAATCGTAATTCTGAGATTTCTACAGCACCCAACGAAAGCCGCACGGCGGGGACCAGCTTATTCACAGGCGCTCAGCCAAAACAAAATCGATAGGCAAAAGGGTTCGGTTGCAGGTCAAGATCCAACAGCATAAAAAATTCATGTGAGATACAACAGGCATACCCAGAAAGAACCATGTTCCACTTATTAGGGACGCCTATGTCACATGGAATGTTATTTGAAATGGCATAACATAACAGGTCTGTAGTGCAACTGGACTTGAGCAAGCAGAACCTTTGTAACAAGAACCAAAAAAACTTAATTAACAAAATGAATTAATTCACTTGAATTCACTTGTTGAGTTCATTCAAATATGCGCTCATATAATGTTTAAATAATTTTATATTGGGCAGAACAGGAATGTCATTAGATAAATTGTTCCATAAAGAAGGACCAACGCATTTAATAGAAAATAGACGGCCAAACGATTTATGACCAAAGATTTTACGAATTATAATAATACTAATAAAAATAATAATACTATTATTATTAATATTAATAATATTTATTGATTAATAATAATTATAATTAATGATAATATTAACAAAATTATTGTGTCGGAGTTAAGATGAAGGTTGACTGATGCACCCACGATCCACCCACCTTACCCTCTGACTGCCTGCTTGTCTGACTCTTGGATCTTGACCTGGAACCGAACCCACCTTGCCTATCGATTTTGTTTTGACTGAGCGCCTGTGAATAAGCTGGTCCCGCGATTTAGCTTTCGTTGGGCGCTGCAGAAATCTCGAGATTACAATTACGATAATGAAGTTGAGAAGTTCATAATCGTAATCTTGAGATTTTTACAAGTTGACTTGGTGTTCCCCAGAGGTCGGTCCTTGGTCCTGTTTTATATATTTTGTGCACCGCTGATATTCCTCCTTCCCACTTTGCTAAACACTTGGCTGTTGGTCAGTTGTATGCAAACGATGTATATCCAGGCTTTTGTTCAGGGCCTTCAGTCTGCGTAGCTTGCTCTTGTTGGCAAGATTGATGTCCTGACTCATGATGTTCAACACTGGATGTCCTGCAATCGTCTTCGCCTTAATCCTGCTAAGACTCAGTTGATCTGGTTTCGTAATCGTAATCGTAAATTTATAAAGCGCCGCTACAAGGTAGCCTCATCAGAGGCGCTCCCGGCCCATCCCAGAACTGGGGAATAATACTGTCTTTAAGCGCTTACAGAAGAGGAAGAGGGAGAGGAGCTCCCGTCGAAGGTCAGCAGGTAAGTCATTCCAAAAAGCAGGGCCAGCAAAAGCAAAGCTGCGGCGCTGATTAGTGGCAGTTTGAGCTAGACGGACGACAAGGTCGCCCTGAACCGAAGAACGCAGTGGTCTGCGGCTATGAATAGAAAGGGGGATACAGAGCTCCTTTAAATATAACAATGCAATTGTTCCAGCAAAAATACAGAAATACGGCCGAACTTAGGAATGCCACCAATCAGGCGAGCATTCGAATGCCGCAGCATTCAAGACAGACTGGAGTTGTGCAGTGTAGGAGGATCCAAGGCCTATGAGGACAGCATTGCCAAAATCAATTCTTGAGCAGATGAATGCATGGACCAGGGTAGTTGCGGCCTGGGTCGTGAGGGAGCGTCGGATGGTGCGAATTTGCCGCAGATGATAAAAGCAAGAGCGACAGACGTTCTTTATTTGCTCTCACAGTGTGAGCTCTTGGTCCAGAGTCACTCCCAGGTAGCGTACTGAAGAAGAAAAGGAGACATGGGGAAAAGATAAAGATACGTTCATCTTATCAATCTTTGAAAGATAGACAGAACCACTGAGCCAGATAAATTGGGTCTTGTTAGGATTTAGGCGAAGACGATTAGATTTCAGCCAAGCCTTAAGTGTTGCCGATGTCTCAAGTACCCTCCGAACCAGTGAGACCGCCTCAGCAGCCGGGCCATGGGTGTAAGTCTGGGTGTCGTCAGCATATTGGTGGGACACCAATCCCGTTGAGGACAGGATGAGATTTAGGTCAGATGTATAGAGAATGAAAAGGAGTGGTGCCAAGACTGAGCCCTGTGGAAGATCCATTGTTACCGGGGACCATCTGGAGCGTGTGGAGCCGAAAATGACAGGTTGAGAAGGGCCTCTCAAGGCGCTTGAGGATAATACTGTGATCAACAGTGTTTGGTTATAAACACCACCTGGCTCAGCTTGACTACTCAACTCATCCACTGCCTTGTTGGGGGTAGTGCCAGTCCCAAGCCTGGATAAAGGCGGAGGGCGACGGCAACGGCCTTTGATGCCATAAGCTGTCGTTAAACTGCGGAACTACTACTACTTGACTACTTCTACTACTACTCTTGCTTAACCGAATCTTCCCCTGTTATATATTTTCGTCTCGTGTTCGTAATCTGGGCGTTATCCTTGACTGTAACCGCACCTTAGCAAACCATGTGTATATCATGACAGAGTTTTGTTACTATCAATTAAGGCGCTTAAGAGTTGTTCGTCGTTCCGTTTCTTCCTCTGTCTTACTACTGCGATTCATGTCATGATATGTGGTCGCACTGATTACTGCAACCCTGTACTTGCTGGTTTGCCTAAGTATCGGCTGTCCTCGCTTCAATCAGTACTAACTTCTGTGGCCAGGTTGATAACAGGTCTTCCCCGTTTCTCTCATATCACAGATTACATCATTCAGCAACTCCATTGGCTCCCTATCTTTTCTAGTATTCAGTTTAAACGATTGTCTCTGGTCCTTATAGCTCGCATGGGCCAGGCTCCAAAATATCTTTGTGATCTTATTCGGCCTCCACACTCCAGTACCTCATCCCTTCCTCTGTGTTCCCTAGGTCGTCTGGATTTATTTGTTCCTCGTATTAAGTCCTCGCTTGTGCAGCAGCGGGCTTTTGCTGTTGTTGACCCGTCTCTATGGAATGGACTTCCGCTATCGTTTCGTGCAAGGGTCACTGTTGGTGATAGAGTTCAGTCAGCTAGTTGTTTAAAGACGTTCTTATTTCCCCGGGGTTCTCATGCTGGAAGTGCCTCTGAGTAGTTTGTCCTGTAAGAAGCGCTATATAAGTTATCAAATACAATACAATACGATTTCGATTACGGTTAACTAGCCTTCCCTATCACTGCGTTGTCCCTTCTCCCTTCCTTCATCCCCTTCTCCTCTCTTCTACCCTCCTTTCTTTCTATTTCTTCCTTTCCCTCCCATCCCTCTCTCTCCCGCCTATCTTTCCCTCCCACATATCCCTCCCAATCTCCCCATCCTCCCTCTTTCTCTCTCTTCATATCCTGCCTCTCTTTCTTTCTCTGTCTCTGTCCTGTCTCTGTCTCTCTCTGTCTGATGTATTTAACGTTTTTGGGAAACTTCCGTGTTGCAATCTTTTTGGTATATTATTAATTGCTTAGCCACATATGTAAATCGTCTAAAACCATGTGTTTCACTTATAATAATAGAAAATAACTTTTTACAATTTACAACAAGTGTCTTGAACGTTTTAAACACTTTCAGAATTCTGGTGATATCTATACAAATTTCAGATTCTACGCTCGAAGCAAGAGTAAGCAAGATAACAAGATATTCGAAGCACAAAGTCGAAGCCTTCTACACCAATCGATAAAAGCGAACACAATTCTTAACAGATTCCTCAGACACAACGAGGACCTTTACAGACTTTAATTAATGATGCACTCTAATTAATGAGCTAACCAGGCCAGCAAAGAAACTGTCCTATGGATTCTGTGTACAGCTAACAGTTGACGTATTTTGCACAAAATGGCATAGTTGATCAAACGCGCATATGTTTCTGTGTATGAACACTTGTTAGCCGTAGTTTGTGAGTTTCTGATTTATTTTGAGCTTGTCAAAAGTTTGTTGACATTGGTTTATTCTGATACGCCGGCAGAAGTGACAGCTGCTATGACCATTTCAACAAGCAACGGCAAAAATAGAAGAATTTAAGAGAGAACTGTTGAGACAGAGAATTTAATTTTCTCTTATGCAGAGCACAAATGGATTATAGGCCTAAGGCAACGTGTGTTGCATCGATTCGCCAACTAGGTCGGGTTGGCAAAAGCGCTGCGAAAGACGTGGTGAAATGCCATGCGGTTATAAATGTCATAGCACTGATGAATTAGTTTTGTTTAGTGTTCTTTACGAAATTTAACAGTTTATTTAAAATATATCGATGTTCATGGCGTTGACTCGCTACTATGATGCTCTTAACGTATTTTGTATTTTTCTCCAGTCAACAATCCTTATGATCCTAACCGCACATTTGAGAAACTCGTCACTGTGTCTGAATTTGTTAAGTTACAACACAGTAGTTGTCTAAACAACTCCTAACACAGTTCACAGATCACAGTTGATAAAATAAACTGAGCCTTAAGAGGAAAAGAATGTCTAAAACGCATTATAGTACAATGAAAATCAACTAGATTTATGCGGCATTTCTCAGAATGCAATCGTATTCGTATATTTCCGGATTTCTTCAGCGCCCAAACAGCCAACTCGTTGGCAACGGCTTATTCATAGGGGGTTTTATCAAACACAAAGGCCTAGTCGGCGAGGTAGGTATACTCGGGTTTGGATCCAAATCTCTTTGCACTTCATGCTTTGGTGTCTTAAAAATAACTTTTATCCTGTTGAAGTGCTTTCTTCATACTTTGAACTGGTCTGGTAATCACGGCAACCTGCGATCAGTTCCTTAATCAGTTCTGCTGCACGTGCTTTTGCCTCGTCACTTCCTGTAATCAAAATAAGCCTTGTTGGACCCACTCTGTCAGTCATGACTTTTATTCCCGCATTACTGTTGAGCTGCAGTTCTTTTAGCATTCTACCATGTTTCCCAATTAGGCGACCTAAACAGTATGCTGGTATTTCCATGGATAGGGAAACAGAATTTGGTGTGTTAAAATTGGCTCTGCCACCAACATGATCAGACAAAGACTCATGTTCTCTGTTTCCACTCAAACCTTCTGAATCAGACCCGATCAGATCTTCAATCATCTGCTTTGCTTTTGATTGAGCAAAACTACTTCCAGATATTTTAATCAACACTTGCCCATCTCTATCAACATTTTGTTTGTCAACACATATTACAGCCTTGCTGTTACGCTGCAACTTTCTTATCATGTGACCTCCTAGGCCCATGATTACACCTAGCTGTTTTGATGAAACTCTGAGTAGTGTGTCGCTAGGTTCTCTGTTACCGCCAACTGGTATAACAGACGAATGTCCCTCGGATTCATGGCCATCTTGGGTTTTTTCATGACTGTTGAACGTATCTATTCGCGACTCTAGCACAGATGAATGTTCCAGATGCTGTGAGAAATCAGATGGTTTCTTGTCTGCCCATGTATTCCACTTAAGAAGCTCTTCTGCTTTTAAATGGTATCCTGCCACTAGAAAAGAACTGGCTGGTTCCAAATCCTGACACTCCTGTGAAGAAACCAAGACAGCATGTGTGTAAAAATTCATTCAAATTTCAACTTCCTAAACTTGCTGCCAATAGCTTAATCTGATCATGGAGACCTTAAATGCCATGGCATCATTCAAACAGGCAGTGATTGTCCAGCCTGATAAACTCATTGAAAAATAAGCATGCTTGAGGTTATAAACGGCTGCAATAAAACGTTTTTCTATAGCATTATTGCATCATGCCACGGATGGCAGCTGGAGGCATACGGTATCTCTGGACAATACCTCAGGGATGGGAAGGAGCAATGGAGAGAGGGATAGAGTGTGGGGAGGAATGGAACAAAGGCAGGGATGGATGAGAGCAGGAAAGGAGAAGAATCTAGAAAGGGAAGGGAGATTGACAGTGGAAAGCATGAATGGGCGCAAGACAGTAAAGGTGAAAAGAGAGAGGGAGTAAAGTGGAAGGACAGAGGATTAGCTGTGGCCAAAGCAGCTTTATTTTAATTTAAAAATAACTAAGACAATTCACAACTGAAGTTGAACTCTGCCAGATTCAAATCATTGGGCTATTATGTGACTGAAAAAATAATGAATACAGATGTGACAGATTGTGTTTTATAATTGCAGCTCTCATTGTTAACCTTCAAACTGGTTGAAGGGACATTGCCAGAACCACCGAAAAGCTCTTCATGTTTCTTGTCACAAGGTGGTGTGGGCAGGGATGAAGAACACACTTCTAATCAGGTGTGTAAACAAGGCTATTACAATCAATTTTTAACCTCAACCATACCTTTACAATCATTAAAGTCATGTGCCATTTAATTCAGAAAATAGCTTTCAAATCTGTACTCAAATGAGGTAAATTGCCAACAGTAAACAAACAGCTTTAATGGCAGTACTCTGTTTCCTGTGAATTCCTCACCTGGTTTGGGAGGTCATCTCTTTTGCCATAAAGATGCTTCAATTCCTTATTCTCACTCTTTACAACACGTAATTCATCAACTGCTTCTTGACGGCTGAGAGCACAAAACAACAGCGATAAGCAGAATACTCCATTTTTAACTTGGTTGCAACGAACAATGTATAAGTAATAATTAACAACTGACTAATTTGGCTAATAACTAGATATTGCGAAGGATTCTATAATCTGCCCACGAATAATTGTAGACTGTCCTAAGAATGACAACAGTACTTCAAAAATTCATGACCTTAAGAAAAAAGAATCCTAAAAATGTTCAAAGATCACTCTAAAAATTTTCAGTGAACAAACTTGTGGTGGATGGAGCCTTATAAGCAACTACCTACATCTAAATCCAACCCAACATATTACTCTGGTCCTTTCTTGACTTCATCTTGTCTCCTAGCAAACATTCATCCACATCTCAAATTCAGATTTACTACCTATATGTGTAAAATAAATGCCTTAAATATCTTGATAAATATATATAAATTAATAAATAAAAACTCCTTAAATTAATTAATAGTAATAGTGTTACTTATGGTATTTACAAAACTGGAAGTAGCAACCTTCTGCATTTCAATTTGTCTTGTAGAGATATAATACGAATCCTAAAGACTCGCATATTTAGATTTGAACAAAGCAGAAACTTGTGCAAGAAGATAGTTCATACCGAAGAAGCGCCTCTTTCAGCTCCAATTTCAGCTGGGAAACTGTGTCGTCTGATGTGCTTAACTGCTTTCTCAGCGCAGACAACTCATCCTGAAGACCCTGATTCTGCTGTTCAGTGTATGCCAGACGATGCTTAAGTCCCACTATTTCACTAAAACATTAGAAATTGCACTGAAAGCCATTGCAAAGCAGAAAACCTGAATATTTAGCAATTTTAGTACAATGTTTTTGAACCTGCATGCAAAAAAATGTGGCAAGCACAATTTCAATTGCAAAAAAACTAATAAAAATCTTACATTTTCAGCAGTTTGTTTTCAGTACAAAGTCAACAAAATGGATAAGCAAACTGTGGCTGGCATTATATTTAATAAATGCATTTCCAGGTTTCCATAAGCAGGCAAGAAGGTAACATAACAATTCCTGGTTTACTCAACAACTCTGCTTCAGGGAATTATCTTAAGACAGCAGATTGGAGTAGATAAAAATTATTTAAAACTGATAACCTAAGTAAATGGTCACCATCAAGTTTATTCTTACTAAAGAAATTACCAAAATTTAGCACAATTGTAGTCATATCTTACAATTCATCATATTTCCCAGAAGACTCACAATCAGAAGAAACTGGCATCGAGAGATCTGAAAAAGACAATCAAAGCTTATAATACTTACAGGCCAGAAAACTATCAATGCAAATTGTCAAGCTAAAAGTAAAACTGTATCTTAACAAACGAAAAACTTTAAAACACAATACGTCTCTCACAATTTCATCAAAGAACTCAGTAATGTAAATAAGTAGCACATGTGTTACCATGCCATATGCCCATCAGTTGACTCAGAGCTTTGTAAGTTCCACACATTCATGTAGCACCTTTTTAAAGGAAATTCCTCAGTAACTGCTCAACCTGACACCACAAAACCATGAATAAAGAGTGATTCTGAACCAGTGATTGAAAGAAAAATCCCCAAGAAAAGTAAAAAGCTCCCATTGCGGGTTTCTTGGCCACCTAATCCAGAATGACTTACAAACCACGGCAGTATTTCTGCATGGTACTGCAGAGGTCTGGGTCAGAGAATCAACCTTGCATTGACAAGCAAAGAGACCTGCAGTGGGATAAGATGACGCCAACACAAATACCTGGTAACTCCAACATGCACATATTGTGTAAAAATTACTCTAGCCATATGGTAGGTAAACATCATCCTCAAGCGCCTTGAGAGGCCCTTCTCAACCTGTCATTTTCGGCTCCACACGCTCCAGATGGTCCCCGGTAACAATGGATCTTCCACAGGGCTCAGTCTTGGCACCACTCCTTTTCATTCTCTATACATCTGACCTAAATCTCATCCTGTCCTCAACGGGATTGGTGTCCCACCAATATGCTGACGACACCCAGACTTACACCCATGGCCCGGCTGCTGAGGCGGTCTCACTGGTTCGGAGGGTACTTGAGACATCGGCAACACTTAAGGCTTGGCTGAAATCTAATCGTCTTCGCCTAAATCCTAACAAGACCCAATTTATCTGGCTCAGTGGTTCTGTCTATCTTTCAAAGATTGATAAGATGAACGTATCTTTATCTTTTCCCCATGTCTGCTCTGAAAAAACATCTGCACCATTTGCCAATAAACTACTAGTAGACGATTTTGCAACACTGGCAGACTTACCTTTTAATTCCCTTGGGCTAAATTCTGAACGACATGATTTATGCCATTTGGCTTCATGTAGTTGTAAAGCTTCCAGCAAACCTCCACCTGCATCTATGCGTGACAAAACGAGGGAGTGTGGTAGCGCTCCAAGACTATCAGTCTGGCAATATTCTTGCTAAGGACTCATATCCAGCGCTTTTGTTCAAACCACGTGAATTAGCCGAACCATGTGAATTAGCCGGACACTGCAGTTTCTCGCCAGTCTTGTTCTGGCACAACAAACACTGCGCCCAAGTTAAGGACAAATGAAGGTCGCTGGCCGGCACAGTTGGATTCACTAACAAGCAACGCTTCGCCATAACCATGTTTCCGATACGTATTTGAATTCTAACCTACAGGACAGATATAGTACGGCTTTTTCACTATGTCGAAGAACCGGCGGGAAATATTTATCGCATGTAGACCAAATGTTTCGATGATTTTGCCCGTTTCACGAATGGATTCAGCCATACGTGGCCCTTCATGAACGCAGTAAAATGTGTGGAAAGCATTGGATCTTCGCTTACATCGAAACCAAGAACTAAATATAGATTCCTTGCATCGAAACCGTGTTCTTCTGTACGCTGTCATATTTAATCTAATCTAAAAACTTCTGTAGCGCCACTGTAATAATGCTCAAGGCATCAGTCGATGGTCGCTGCTAAACAAAATCATTGTCCGGACCCGCAACGGCAAATAACATTGACGTAAGGACTTTTGGCAACTGAAACTCGTCGTTTAGAGTTGTTCCTTCAAGGGACACGGTGGGAAAGCCAAGAGACACTGTGGTGGGACAATCCAGAAACATGCCGATGGGACAACTAAGAGACACTGTGGAAGAGCCAAGAGACACCGTAGAACAACCAGTAGACACGGTGGGACAGCCAAGAGAGACAGTGGGGTAAATTAATCTATAAGGTGAATGCCTCTGAATCACAATCTAACTCAAAATTTGAATCGGGGTTGGAATGGAGAAGCCGAAACTGTATCGCCTGACTGACACAAGGGCCTCCGCCAGCGGGTGGTCGTAGCATGCAGGTATTCAGACTTTCGCGACAGTCGTGTCTGTTGACAAAGCTAAATCTGTCTCTCTCCAGCTCTCCCTCCATCCCTCCCTGTCTATCTCTTTCTCCCTGATACTCTTTCTCTTGGCAAATTCAGCTCAGCGTAGCCGTGTCCACGATGCAACGTCAAGCAGTTCATTCTTAGGCCTCCTTACTGTCCGAAGGCCCACGTTTAGCTTATTCGTTTTATTCTGTTTAGCAAGAAATCTTGCTGCTCGTTAATAATTAGCTACGTCAAGAAGTGCATCACTTTTGTCTATAGATTACAACAATTTTCCTTTATTTCCTTACCTTTCAATGCCCTTGTTACGTTTAGCTCCTAAACGTCACTTTCAAGAGCTTAGCTCAGTCTAAACGTTACTTTCAAGAGTTTAGCTCATTGTAAACGTTACTTTCAAGAGTTTAGCTCATTGTAAACGTCATTTTCAAGAGCTTAGCTCAGTCTAAACGTCACTTTCAAGAGCTTAGCTCAGTCTAAACGTTACTTTCAAGAGTTTAGCTCATTGTAAACGTTACTTTCAAGAGTTTAGCTCATTGTAAACGTTACTTTCAAGAGTTTAGCGTGTCTTCAACATGCACTGCATGAGTCCATTGCATGTTTATTTCGCTCGCATCTACACCACTCATTTAGACCATTCCACTCTTACGGTCCCCGTGTAGGGATCGTGATAGCATTAACATCTCCGAAATATAGGCACTGTCGGTATGTGGACCAGTATACTCACACGCAGAGACGCCCTGATGTGCGCCAAAAAAATTTCACCTTCGTTATATTACATTGGCGCAGGATAACAGTAGGCCTATAGATGCTTTACCTGGGTTCCATGTGCCTAGTTTTCAGTTAATTATTACAGTTAGTAATTTTAATTTATAAGGGAAATCAGTAAATTACTATAATAATTTATTTTAACATTCTGGTCTGTTCGAAAAAGTACGCTCATTTTTAAAAATAAAACTTGAATTAAGTGATAGTCATCCGTTTTCATTTATGCCTGAAAAGGTCATAGGTGAACTATAAGTACAACACATTGAGGCGTGAAATAACACAATGCATGTAAAACTAATTTTAACGGGCCAAGGTTTGCTGAAGGGGCTTCATGAAGTTCGGGATGTATAGTGTATAATCTCATGTAATCTCATACATTGGCAACTGTGATCTAAAATGAGTCGTTTTTAGAGCTACTGATCTGTACTGCGAGGAGATTGGAGACAAGCCGACTGAAGCGCTTGCAGTACATGACAATGCCCATTAATATCAGGTTGATAGACAGTCGAGCCCTTCGCATTTGGCGGTGCTTGCAGCTCCTAGGTATATGCTGCCTCCTGACAAAATACGTAATTTAGGGCATTTTCTTGCATTTGTTGCATTTATGTTGCATCTTAGTTCAGATTTCACAGCGTTATGCACGATGTACTGTACAACCTAACAAAAGCTGACAACATCTGCACAGTTGCAGTAGTGACATATGCAGACATGTCGCATCCGCTAATTTGATTTGAAGCTTACGTTTCATGCTCTGACGTGTCATTACAACACCAGGCTCTGAAATAATTAGAGCTATTCAGTGAAACAGTCTTATCCTCAATATATCAGGGCGACCGACATGCCATTTCCCGGTCGTCGTGAAATTTTGGACAATTAGTGTTGGCAATTAGTCTTCCGAAATTGGTAATCTGGAGATTGGCCTGTCTGCGTCGGGAGATTTGGTCGGCTTCAGTTTATACACTAGATACCTTTCGTCGTGGAGCTTTGGATAAGGCAGAGAGCTTTCCATGATCGGAGTTCTGTACAGGATGAAGTGTGCATCAGTACTTCTACCTTCGTCCTTCCTTACCCAACTTCAGTCTGTTTTCGGTGCACTCTGTTCACGGGTTCGATAGGTACAGGCATTCTGCGTGTGGGTACTGTTCATCTGTGGCAAATATCACAACTTGCAAATGGCCATTATGCCGATGTCTGTCCGTAGTCTTAGTAGCCAGGCTGTCGGGGAGAGGGATAGGGTGGAATGTCCATTATGGCCGATGTCTGTCCGTAGTCTTAGTAGCCAGGCTGTCGGGGAGAGGGATAGGGTGGAATGGCCATTATGGCCGATGTCTGTCCGTAGTCTTAGTAGCCAGGCTGTCGGGGAGAGGGATAGGGTGGAATGGCCATTATGGCCGATGTCCGTCTGTGGTGTAGTCTCAGTAGTCAGTCTGTCGGGGAGAGGGATATGGTGGAATGGCCATTATGGCCGATGTCCGTCTGTGGTGTAGTCTCAGTAGTCAGTCTGTCGGGGAGAGGGATAGGGTGGAATGGCCATTCTGGCCGATGTCTGTCCGTAGTCTTAGTAGCCAGGCTGTCGGGGAGAGGGATAGGGTGGAATGGCCATTCTGGCCGATGTCTGTCCGTAGTCTTAGTAGCCAGGCTGTCGGGGAGAGGGATAGGGTGGAATGGCCATTCTGGCCGATGTCTGTCCGTAGTCTTAGTAGCCAGGCTGTCGGGGAGAGGGATAGGGTGGAATGGCCATTCTGGCCGATGTCTGTTCGTAGTCTTAGTAGCCAGGCTGTCGGGGAGAGGGATAGGGTGGAATGGCCATTCTGGCCGATGTCCGTCTGTGGTCAGAGAAGTCAGTCTGTCGGGGAGAGGGGTAGGGTCTGATGGCCTTTGTGTCGTAATACTTGTCCAAGAGATAGCAGAAGTATTTACAGTACCGGGTGAAGTATTCGTCATCGTGCTCGTAATTGTAGAATCGGCGAAAGTAATGGAAGTAGTAATGGTAGTAGATGCAGTAGTAGTAGTAGCAGCGGTCGCGGTTATGGCAAAATTTGTCGTAATAATAGTCATAATCATCCTGATTCACACAGTCGCAGCATCGGTCGTAGTAGTAATTGTAGTAGTAGCGATAGCGGCGATACAGGCGGCAGTAGTGCTTGGATTTAGCATGAATCTCTCGGTAATGAATCTCAGCCAACCTCTCGCTTTCTCTTTCTCTTTCCCTTTCCCAAACATCGTCAGAGTCGTCCGTGGCGAAGTTAGAATGAGATTTTGCCTTGTTCCAAATTCTCTCGTGTATGAAATTCGGCCTCCGATCCACACAGGAGTCGAAAATAGCGCTTACCTCTTCGTCGAGTAAGAGATCTTGCATAGACGCTTTGGTGGGTGTCATGTCCCGCGGCCATCGGAAATTCTTGCATTCAGGACGAATAGCACCCTTCTTCTTCAGAATGCTGCGCGGTGGAAGAGCATCTGAGCACTGATTTATACGAGACGTTTTCTGAAGGTCTTCGGCTTGCCTCCAATTAACGTGTCGTCGAGATGTCGAAGGACAATTCTGAATGTCAGGTTTCAAGATTTCTGGTTGAATCGTTGTCATGTTTGTCGAAGGTTTCGAGGGAATGTCGGATTTGCATATGTCTTCTTTGACCTTATCAGGCTGATATGTAGCTATCAAAGCGGCATGCCTGATGTCTTCATCAGCATCTCGGAACTCTTCATGCGGCGAAGAAGTTTTCGGAACTTTGGGCTTATGGTTAGCCACAGTCGGGTTGTAATGCAGGAAACCACCGCCTTGTTGTAGTTGGGCTGCACCAGGATGGAAAATCGATTCTTTTATGTCATGCCTTTCCTTCTCGTATTTCTCAACTATTACTTCTTCCAACATTCCATCTTCCTGGTGTATCTGTTCGAACCCTTCGTAGATATTGCACCTGTCGGGGTCTTCCTCTGCCTCTCCCTCTTCGAACTCTTCGCAGACATTCCGCATGTCGGTGGCGTTTTCGTAGACGATATCGTCTGCAACTCCGACGGCCCTTTGCATCGGCTCCAAAATTTCATATCTTGGTTGTTCCTTGTCTTCTTCTCTGTCTTCTTCATTGTCTTCTTCATACTCTTCTTCTTCTTCGTGCATCTCAACTACCATCTCCTCCAACATTCCATCCTCCTGGTCTTCCTCTTCGAACTCTCCCTCTTCGAACTCTTCGTAGACATTGCACCTGTCGGGGGCGGGGTTTTGGGAAACGACATCGTCTGCAACTCCGAGGGCCCTTTGCATCGGCTCCAAAATTTCATATCTTGGTTGTTCTCTGTCTACTTCTTTTTCTTCTTCTTGCCTTTCCTCTTCGTCTTCCAATTCATCAGCCGGTACTCCGTCTTCATTTTCGATGCCCATGAGATTCCGTGCTGATTTAAGATCAACGATGAATTTTTCGGTGAAAGTCCAGTATCTATGAAAGGAAACTACCGTCCTTGAAGAAAATTTTGGCAAATATAATGTTGTCGAAAAAGAGAAGTGAAAGGTAGGAACGAAAAATGTTCGCTTTTTATCAGCGATGTAAATTAATCTCAACAAATCAGTTCTGGATTTAGAGTGAGAGAGAGATATATATATATATATATATATATATATATATATATATATATATATATATATATATATATATATATATATATATATATATATATATATATATATATATATATATATATATATATATATATATATATATATATATATATATATATATATATATATATATATATATATATATATATATATATATATATAAGATCAAGCAAATAGAGAGACTGACAGACTAACAGACAAAGACTTAATGAGAAAAAAATCGGATTTATCTGCTTCATATAACCACACACAAAATGCCATTTATCCACCGGTGTCGATGGCAAGAAATACCAAGATCGACAGAAACAGTGCAAGAAAATTGTGCTCCTAAGCAAAACCTTCTTTGTGTTTGCGATAGAAGGAAGGATTCTATTAACTGTCTTTAGCTCATAATTTGTGACTTGTTCACCAAAATATTGAGTAATGTTAACAGAAAATATTTGAATGGAAGCTTAAGCAACGGCATAACTTCAGGTTTTGTTCCCCCTTACTCAAATGGGCCCTCTAGCTTGTTTCTACTTTATCGGGCTCTGAGCAGGTCTCTTCTTTTCCAGAATCGGGCCTGGATCCATGAGCGCTCGCACTTTGGGGCAATTGCACCCCCTCCCCGAAAAATTAATCTGTTTTAAACAATTAAACAGGTTAAGTCGACGACTGATTTGCTAGCTTACTAATTTATACAAAGAATGTTTAGTCAAACGCCAGATCCATCCGTAGCACAAAACAGTACTCGTACAATTGACCTTCATTTGCTATAACTTATAATCCAGCTATCTTTGACCCACAACTGTGGCATTTGTTATACTGTTAATATACAGGCCAAAGAAACACCTATCTTTTAGTGGCAAGACACCGATAAATGCACGTGGAATCGAGTGACAGCTTTGTGACACAGCAGACCAGACGCGTTGGTCCCTAGAGGAAGGAGAGAGGATGCAGTGTATGTCTGTAACTCCGGATTTCACCCTGCGACCTTGAGACAGCGCTTCCTTTGTGAAACTAACGCACTAACAAAAGATGTTAAGCCGTCCGCCAATAATGGGATGGCCAATGACGGTCAGCTGATTAGAGCAGTTTACAATTTGCGTTGTGCTTATGCGTGTTTTGATATCGCGTCTTCTGTTTCCGATGGTGTTGTTTATATAGCCGTACTTCTTCGCTCTGCATGAAGGCTTATGTAAGCACGCGTGTAAGCCTATCTGGATAGTGATATAGCGCAGGTTGGAACTCCCCAACTTGGTGTCTTTTTTTCGCAAATTGCAACATGTAAACGGTTTAATTTTAAAGCATGACACTGCTCAGAGTCAATAATGATTTGAGTAACTTACGCAGCGTAAATTGCAAAGATGATGAGTAGTATAAAGGTAATAAGCCACACGTCCAGGACAAAGTATCTGTCCACAGCTTCTACCGGCTGATCTGCAAACAGAAGCGACTTTGCATGAAAGTCTACAGAACTCGATGTTAAACTACCTTAACTCCCAGTCCCAAGTCAGCAGCAAACATCTCAAAAGTACTTACAGTTAGACAGGACGCAAAAAGCAAAGCTAGAGGTGTCGGAAGTCCCGTTTAAATAGGGGGCCGCATATTAACACAGTATAGCAAGGGAGATGGTTGTTAACGCAACAGTTATAAAGCGAAGATAAGTACATTATAGACACAAAACTTGCACCAGTATTCGCTGCTATCTTATTAACGCAGCAATATAACGAAGATATATATATATATATATATATATATATATATATATATATATATATATATATATATATATATATATATATATATATATATATATATATATATATATATATATATATATATCCTATATTATTGACAACAATAGGCCTATAGCGAAGATTTATAAATTATTAAGGCAGCAATATAGCGAATATAGACTAAACACTAAAGCACAAATCAAAGTCAGGCTTAGGTCTATATTTCTGCGAGTTACTGAATCAGCTAATGAAGTCCCGTTTAATTAGAGCCGCCTAATAAATAGGCATACAGTAGCTAAAGAGATGGCTATTAAGGCAGCAATATATCAAAAGAAATATACACCGTATTAACACAAACTTAAGTCGCACTTAGGAGTAGTCCTATATAGGCCTATGCGTTACTGAATCGGCTTTTGGTATTGACAGAGTGATAGTGAGGCTGTAGCCGTAAGGACCGATGCACTGAAACTTAAGATAATATTTTGTCGCTGTCAACGACAGGAAGTAGCAGCGAATCAAACTCCCAAGTGCGAATTAAGTTTGTGTTTATATAATATACATTTCCGCTAAGCCTCTTGACCTCACCTTCTGTCGCGTGACGACACGCTCCTCCTATCTGACACGTTTGAGGTTCCAAGATTGCGTAGAGATCTGTAGGCAAACCATCGAACAAAACTGACTGAATGTGTTTCTGTGATCCATTCTAGCAGTTTAAGTAGCACTAATTTAGCGAAAAGGAACAGTTACGCTTCAAACAGAATGGCATCTCTATAATAAGTACAGTATCTCTGGTCGACCTCTCTGACTCGACGCAGCATTCGTGAATGAGTTGATGCACTGAGCCTAGCTTTCTAAGCAGAGCTTTAGAAAGTTTCGAGTTTACGATTACGTTTTCGCACAAGATAATGACAGCCTCGCCTTAAAGGCAGAACCGAGTCGGTCTTTACACTTTCATCTGGCGCCCATATCGTGAAAACTTTCAGAAACGGATGCAATACAGCAAAATTGTGATCGTGCTGGAAAGAATCCGGCCTAAATGGAAAAATCAATAAGCCTATTCTCTGTATAGCTTTCAGAGGCGCGATATAACGCTCGAAAGATCCCAAGTTTAACTTCAGGATACATAATTACAGTTCGACATATAAAATCTATTTAGTTTACAACAAAAATCATATAAAATAGCATAACAAGACTTTAAATAAATGGTCAGAAGACACATGATCTGTTAGAACCACAGCTAATGAACCCGCTTAACGGCCAATCCCTCCTAGGCTGTGATAGTCCCCATTCAGATTTCAGACAGCACTATCATTCAAGCCATTCCACAAACCTCCAACTCTTGCTCTAAAAACAAATTTTAGGTTTTGCCGAGATTTGAACTCGGATCACTGGATTCAGAATCCAGAGTGCTAACCGTTACATCATATGTGCGCATAGTGTGCACTTAATTAATCGCACTTAATTAATTGCACTTACACACACCTTGCTGCCGCACCCTGGTAAAGAACAAATGGAAGAGAAGCAATCCGACCAGAAGCAGATAAACAGGTTAAGAAGGTGGCCATAAGATGTCGTTAAACCAGTAATGTAAACTTGGCCAGGGGACTCGGCGGGACTTACCCAGAGTGACGTCACTTATGTCGTAGCTATCGTCATAGTGAACTCCGATACAGTGGTACGTGCCCTGGGCGGCGGTGTAGACATCGAGAACGACGAGCTCATTGCCTCTCAAAAGGTAACTGATCACATAAATAAATGAATGAATGAATGAATAAATAAATAAATAAATAAACCAGGTACAACCTCCAAAGTTTAGCAGTCGCAATTTAGCTCTTCACTGTCGTTGCCTTACGTGACAATTTTGATCTGCTTGACGAGATTTACCAGTTCCAAAGGTTTTTATTGTCTCCGGGCTTTTTTGTAAACTGTGATGGATCACTTCTGCCTCGTGTAGAATAAATAAATAATATAAGAAGGCTCGGACTAGATGCGAAAAAAGGATTTGGACGTTAAAGAACGACAAAAAATAATGGAGATTACCACTCGCACCCATCGAACCCAAATAGCTGGAAGATGATGACGACGATTATGACAATAATGAAAAGATTAGATATAGATTACATGCAACAAAAAGGCTACCACAGCCAATGAAATCAGGGCTATGGAGATAACAATCATAAATATAGGCTTATATAACCACCGCTTTTGAGCTGTTTTCGTAAAAGGCGGTATATAAATGCCGGGAAATATACATTAAACGTTTTACAAAAGACATGCCTCGTGCTGCTGTCGACGCTACTGATCATTTGTCCGTCTGGTGTGATCCAGTGCAAGTTCTTGTATGGCTCGGCAGAGAGAGGACAGCGCAGCGTGGCAGCACTTTCCTCGAGCTCATCTACGGGGGATTGGATTTCGACGGTTTCCTCGGACACATCAACGGGCGATTCGATTTGATCAGAATCTGTTTTCAACAGAACAATCCATTACTATTATAATATAATTATTAAATTATTATTATTATTATTATATATTATGTGGTTATTATATGATATTACCATTGTGTGCGTTCGTTGGACCCACACCGGCCTCTCATCTGACCACTATTGCTACAAGTGACACCAATGTGGGTGGGACCAGTGAGAGTGACCTACTGAGGGTAAATTGATTGCTATTGTTCTTCCTCCTCTTATCTCTCTCTCCTCTCCAACCCCAAACATCACCCTCCTCCATAGCTGCCACGCTGTCTCTCCGTCTGACTTTTGGATCTTGACCTGGAACCGAACCCTTTTGCCTATCGATTTTGTTTTGACTGAGCGTCTGTGAATAAGCTGGTCCCCGCGGCGGGCGCGGCTTTCGTTGGTCGCTGTAGAAATCTCGGAATTACGATTACGATTACGATTGGTGTAAATTCAGTGAAACGCGTCAAGATCCCACGTGGTCCATTGAGATCTAAAGATTCTTCGTCTGTTCTGCAGATAAGATTTTATGTACAGCTTGCCATTTGGAAGAGCACCAGAGGATATAAAACAAGTACTATCTAAAGTAACTCCAATAATGTCCAATTACAGTCTCCTGCGCAAAGCATCAGCGCGCTAGTTCGGTTGAATATCCCATCCAGGGAAATTTCCTGTTTCTCCGCTTTAGCTACGGCTGAGGAAAGCAACTGACAAAACCTTCATAATTTTGAGAACTTTACGCCAGCATAACGCCTGATCTAAACAGCCTTTCTTGTTCTAATATTGTTCGCTAGATTTCGCCAGTGTTCATGATAACACGCCAACAGCCGGACCACGTACGCACTCATCTAAGGCTATTATTGTATAGATTCCGACAGACAAATCGTTTGTTTGTGCTACTGCTCTAAGGTTGTTAATATGATCGCTCATTTATCTAACGCCACCATCGACATGAGTCCTCAGAGACGTCTTCTTGGAATTGAAGGATAGTTCGGCTGAGGCACAAGAGCGACATCAGCAATCGATCACTGGAGTTACACAGTTGACAACCACCGTCGGTTTCACATGACTAACCGGGATTCGAGTCCCATACGCAGAGGTGAAAGACTAACGCATTACGCCATCTGCTACCTAATGGAAATTCTCACCTTCTTCGCTAGGCATCTCGAGATAAACACGCCAGAAGGCTATCGGTAATCTCTTGAGTCCAGTTATTGGATCGGTTGTATTCATCAATGTGGCTTCACATTCATGTACCACCGTGAACATTATGGTAAGACCGATATAGAGTCCAATGAGTGACCCCCGTATCATATGTCGAGACTCTTCTCTCTGAAATCAGTGAACACGTTCTCTTAAAACTTTTATGTTCTGTGCGACATAATTCTTAGTGTAAACCAACTCTCCATGTGGCCTAAGTGGGTTAAGTAAGTAAGTAAGTAAGTAAGTAAGTAAGTAAGTAAGTAAGTAAGTAAGTATATTCTTCATTAACCAAATGAAGTCAAATAAAGCTATGAACTAATTTTGATCTATTGCGTATTGGTAAGTTTCTTGACGTTACACTTCGGTTATCTGCAAGTTTAAACGACGCAATCCTTACCTTTTTACCACGACAATCCTCAGCCTATGTAGCGCTTTTTACCACGACAATCCTCAGCCTATGTCCCACTCATTACGTTCACGTCGTATTTCCAAGAATACGGAAGGATATTAAAGAGTGGTGTTAGTGAAAAATGCCAGATGAGGTAGAACGTCAGATATCATAAATTCTCTTTCAAAGTTTGACAGCTAAAGACTCGCTTGACAAATCTTCACAACTCTGACAACAGCTACGTTATAACTTATAGCCTGCTCGTAAATCCTACATCCTGAAATTACGGAATTAGCTTCTTGAAGAACAGTCAGTCGCTGACTATAGCTGGATGAATTGTTTTGAATCTTCTGCATTATGGTGAGTCGTACAACCTTTGCTTTACACGGCCTCTTAGGTTTACTAATGCTCGAACGGCTGCCCTGAATCGTTTCGATCTGACTATCGTGAAGACAAAGAGACGGCTTTAACCGGCGCGCAGTTATCGTCATTTGCTCCAGACTCTGGAAACCTTTTTCAGTATATAGTTGTTCGGTGGAGCATTGTTTACTTCTCTGAGAGTTTTTAAAGGGTGCTGCGTAAATGACCAAATACCTACCTGCATTTGCGCTAGAGAAATCGTGATTAAAACTCACCTATTCATGAATACATATCCTTCGGAGACTATTCTGTTTTCCTACAGGGCCTTTCTCAAGTTTCGACCACACTTCGAAGTTTAGTAAGAAATGACCACAGATATTTACAATACAGCAGTCGTGCTACAGAAGTTTTCAGATGAGGTCTTTGTTTAACTGGTTTTCTTACCATGTCGGCAACATCTATCGCAGCCAACGCTTGTTATTAAGATAAACGAAATCTATTGCAGAATCGAATCTTACAAGACGAAACTACTCTGACTAACATTTGCAACGTCCATGCAATCAAAACGCTTGACGTCATAATAGCCCTAGTGCATGTTTATGCTGTGACGTCGATTCCATATGGCGTTGACCAAAAATTTTTAAATCCTAAATTCTTAAAATCTTTGGCGTTGTCTAAGCGAGCAACCACGGTTGAACAGTTCAGGCATGATTTGTCAAAACTCCTAACAATGATTATGAAATTCGGTTTTACCTAGAAGGACCACTGACAGTTTTCTGCTTAGATTAACGTATCAATGACAGCATAATTAAGTAGGGCCTTTAAGAAAATGGCGCATTGACTACCTTCTATAAAGAAACTTTATGAATCGACTGACCCGAAATTTAAAAGAGGTTATATATGCATTACATATGCAAGCGGATCTTACTACTCACTAAAGATGTGGGAGCTATGGAGCGTTTGCTGACGCCCTTGCCAACATATGCAGGCTTTGTCTCCATTTTATTTCATTTATTTGAACTGGCCTAGGCCTACAGCCTACATGCATGGGCTGATTTTACGCACTATTCCTCATTTCACGCAGCTTAGTGCAGAATGTTTAGGTTGGACACGTTCAGTGAATTGTGCATACGAGAAGCAACTATCGAAGAAGCCTCAATCGTCAATGTACTCTATTTCGAGTTTCCAAAAGTCAATCCCCATCCAGCTAAAGAAAATAAAAACGGGTGCTGACAAACATGAGATCGATAATGTCGAGCCTGCATTCTTAAAGGCGGTACAATTATAATTAGACAGAAATTCAATCCATGCGGTGAAACAATACGATTTGGCGCATATTGTGACGCTCATTCTTATACTGTGACATTTCAAACATTATTTGCTGTTCATACCATACTGTGTGCGTATAATATAATTGTATAGTGCTTGTTGTATTATTAGATATTTCTTGAAGCTCATTCACTCAGAGCAAGCTATTACAGTTTCATTTAGGCCTGCTCTATTAATTCTCTTAGAACATATAGTAGTATATAAATCATTTGCGTATAATATGTTTTGACTGGCAACTCGCCCGATTTGTAGAGTAGCGTTAACTCAGGAAGAGACACACAATCTTTGTTTTTCACATACACAATTGAATAAACGAATAGTTCAATTACAATACTTCATTTGTCAACATACAGTGTCTTAACGAAAGACTGATAGGCCTACAACAACATTTGTAATTCAAACTATCAAGAGAGCACATGATAGACTATCGATGCAAAATCTTTCTCGTGCTCTTGTTACCATGCATTTGCGACTGCTTTTATAGGCTCTTTCCCGCCACGACAGACTGGTATAGACCGGTCCCTGATTCATCGCAGCGTAGACATGTCGTTTTCAGCATGAAGGCCAACGTGATAAATTGCGCGCCAACCGATGTCGTGAAAAATTCCACGGCTTCCAACGAAGAAGACATTGTAAAACTTGTTCGAAGTGCAGTTACGAAATCCACCTTTGGCCCGTGCTGGGCATTGGCGAGAAATACAACAAATTTCGAAGGTCTCCTTGGTCTACTTCAAAGACTCATCTTTCCATCAACCGCTTTTTTCTCTGCTTTTCGTACACGATGAATATAGGTCTACAGCTCAAATGATTGATGCACTAGTGTCGGCAACTCCCCGAGGGTAATGGCTGAAATAATTGCTCCTTGAACGCAGTAGTTACAAATTTTGTGCAGCAAAAGATCCGCAAAATGCCGCAGAAACAAATACAGCTATATTCATTATCAGTCAATAACATAATTGTAAATGACTGCAACTACCGCTCTTCGAAGAAATAACATTCGAATGCTACAAAATAAACGACAAACTGTAGACCGGTAACACGTACAGAAGAGCAAATATTTGTCGTGCAATATTATACTATTTGAATATGATTCAGCGATGAAGATATAGTTTACGGGTGCACGATAGTCCTGTGGTTAGCGTGTTGGACTGTCACTGGGTAAATCGGAAGTTCGAATTCAAGCCAGGGCAGAAATTTGTTCGAGATTTCGGCTCCACTTGAGTGCCTAGCCAACTTAGCTACCCTGTCAGTGGGAAGATCCGACGGTCAGGTAGACGGCTGGCCACTCAACTCATGTCGAGGCTAAAAAAATTAAATCGGTAACAATTCATATTAACTGCTGCCTCTAAGGCCTTACTCAAGAAACTGCTCTTCTTCTAAAGGAGCCTTGAAAGTAGACATGGATGCCGAAAGTTGGAAAGTAGTTTTATGTAGACCGTTCCGGTCGATTTCATGCCCACAAACACTATTCGCTCCTGAAAAAGCGCATTTCTTTAAATTGGATCGCAGCCCGTATTTCTGTAGGCTCTCGAATATTGCTTAATGTATAAAGATGTTCATTGTCGTTCATTCCCGTGACAATCAAGTAGTCCTTTAGGCCTATATGCTGTACATTGGGAATTTCCTGCAGTACTGGTTCAGTCGCCCGTTGCCAGATCGCTGGAGTGAGGCTACTCCGAAGACCACCCTATTATAACGGTATAGACCACGGTGAATGTTTATTGTTAAATATTTATTTTCTGCAATCCTCTTGGACCATCATCTATAGCTATACCTCTTTCTGATCAATCTTGCTGAACAGTTGGCCCTCAGCTAGCGGCGCAAAAATGCCTTCGAAGCGTGGAAGTGTGTAGGCTTCTACTCGCGATACTGGATTTAACGCTGCTTTAAAATCGCCGCAAATCCTGACTGCATTGTCGCATTTAACAACTGGAAATATGGGTGTAGCCCAATCACTCTGATCAACTCTAGACATGACTCCCTTCTGCTCGAGTTGTTCCAGTTCAGCCTCGACTTTTGTTTTCAGGGCCTATATGGCAGTTGTTGGGCTTTGAGAAATCTTGGTTCCGCGTCACCCACTACCGTCAGTTTGGCTTCAGTTTGTTTTAATGTCCCTGTGAACTGTTATTTTATTTTTCTCGAACACGTTCTTCTTATGCACATTAACACGCCCCCAATCACTGTGCACACACATATACACATCAAGTGTACGCCCTCGTCCCGTCACGCCTCACCGGCTAGCAAAACCGTGCTTACAGTCCCCAGTCTTGGCTTAAATACCTTCTTGTACTGTTGAGTAGACTCTCTGATTTAGCCTTGTGTCACTGTTTGTTTCTGCCGCCGAGATAATTGATATTTTGAGATAATTAGGCTTAATATTTGGCCATTTTAGCTTTATGTGTTGAAGCCATTCACGCACAACAGCGGCGGCCCCCCCTTGCAGACCACGTACAATGGTAGACGGTGTTGTTTATCTTTATAACTGACTGTAACCTCAATGTTGCCTTCTGGCTTTATGTGCCCCCCCCCCGTGTATGTACAGAATAGAATGTCTGTATGCCTTAAGGGAACATCACGGAACAAACTCCGACAATCAACTCTATTGTGATTATAGATACTCCGGACCATGTGTCTAGTTCCAGGCGCAGAGGCTAGTCATTTACGTGCACTTGTCTCGCCCTTTTGCTTTTACGTGGAAGTTATCTACTATGTCCATCGACCTAATTGCTTACCGCGTTGACATATTTTGGGCGATCGGCTTTTGGTCTCTGTCTTAAATGTGTCTTGCAGGCATCGCACATGTGTCCTGTTTTATTACATCTGTGACGGACCGCGATTTTGAATCGGCAAACTGACGACTCGTGGTCCGAGGCCGAGCACCGGTAGCAATGGGTTGGCCTCAATGCGGATACTGAATATGATGGTTTACCTTGTGTACCTCCATGTCGGTTGGTTGGCGTAAACGCCGAAGCTCCGTTGCATCTTTAGCTGTAGTTTCCATAGCTATTGCGATGTCGATGACCTGCTTGAATGTCAGATCGTCGTCGGTCAGAAGGCGTTTTTGAATGGCTTCCTGTCGGAGGCCGCAGAGGAGACGGTCACGTAAGGTCGCGTCTAGGGTATTGCCGAACTCGCGGTGTTCAGTCTGTCTACGAATCTCGCGTTGGTCCCGTCTGTGGAAACGAAGTCGCTCGGCGATTACGAACGGTTTGGGTGACAGGTGAAGTTGGGTAGTCTCTACAATTTCGTAAGGCTTAGAAGTGATTTAGTGGAAGTCTTAGCTGAAGCCGTTAACCTACGCAGTAAGCTATAAGCTGGGAAGGTGAGAATAATTTAAAACCAGCCACATGAAATGATAGCCAACGATTTGTATTCTGATAAATAAGCAAGGTAAGACAAGGTAAGGCCTGCCCCATTCAACGAAAATGTTGACCCTCAGCCCGGCCACGAAGAAACTCTACAGTCACCACTATTCCCCTTCTCAACAGGTCTAAGCCTAATCTGTTATGATTGATGTCGATTCCTAAACTGATGATGTGCTGTCGTTATTGCCTGTAGGTAACAGCCTTGTGGCCGTAACAGAGGGAAATTCTTGGCAACAGCAGATTTCAGGGACATAATCGTAATCGTAATCTCGAGATTTCTACAGCGCTCAACGAAAGCTAAGTCGCGGGAACCAGCTTATTCACAGGCGCTCAGTCAAAACAAAATCGATAGGCAAAAGGGTTCGGTTCCAGGTCAAGATCCAGGAGTCAGGCAGTCAGACAGTCGGACGGCTACGGTGGATGATGTTTGAAATTGAAGCGAGAAGAGAGATAAGGGGAAGAGGAAGAATCAGGATAAGATTTTTGGAAAAGAAGTGTTTTCAGTCTTGAGTGAAAGACCTGCGCAGAAACTGAAAGAGGTGAAGTGTTGATGAGTTCGTATGATTGACCAGACAACTGTCGCAATTCTGGCGGGAGTTTATTCCAGAGGGGTGGGGCAGCTATGGCTATGGAGCGATTTCCAAATTTTAATGATGAGGTGACGGGAGGGCGAAGAAGTGTTAGGACAGATGAGGAGCGGGTTGAACGGAGTGGTTGGATAGTAAATAACTGACGAAGATAGGAGGGTTGGGAGGGTTGAAGTGTGTTGTAGGTGAGGGATAAGACTTTGTACTCTATTCGTTCTGGTATTTTAAGTCGGCGCAGTGATTTGAGAACAGGGGTGATGTGATGGTGTTTGGGGGTTTTGGTGACAGCATTCTGGATAGCTTGTAGGCGATTTATCTGGGTTGTGTCAATATTGAGGAAAAGTGAATTGCAGTAGTCGAATTTTGCATGGACTATGGATGTGGCAATGATAGATGCGGTTTTAAGTCAGTATTTGAAGACCACGAATTTCGAGGTTGTTGTGGGCCCAGTCGGCTCTAATTAAGCTGCTCATATGTACAGTCCTGGGCGATGTTAGGCCTACACACCACCTCAATTGTGTAGGTTCGCAGATTCCATGACCTTTAGGGCCTATACATATGGCCTGCAATATTCATGCGTATATTCTAGCGCTTGTACAATAACCACTGTTGCAAATGACGATCGGACGACCAGTTAGGCCTAAGCGCTCATGTATATTATATATATAATAATATATATATATTATATATATATATCATGACCACAGTGTGGCAGGCCCTAAAATGGACATATTTGAATGAAAGCTAAGAATAGCGCTAAATAAACGTAGCGCGATCTTATTACTTCCGGCAAATTTGAGTAAACTATTTCCGGAGTTCTAAAGCGACTTTTATGGACGCTGGATTTTGCTTTGGAACTGCTAAAGTGAGAAGAAAACGATTCAGGCAACATGGAATATGAGTTTTGTCTGCTGTCGACAGAAAAAAAATCATCGACTATGTGTTCGAAAAGTGCGATAAAAATCGTACCGGTTCGGTGCGAGTATCAAAATTAATTGATTTCATAAGGTTTGCTGCTGAAAGCAAAGAAAATGTAAGTAAAGTTTTTGTCTGTTAACAGTCATTTAAGAAATTGTGGGTGACACATTATTATGTAGCATAACATGTAATTTATACGATGCACTTAAAAGGTGCTATACTGAAGTGTCTTTGCTATACTGAAGTGTCTTCATGCATAAATATACATACATGCATGCATGCATACATGCAAATTTGCAACTTCTATTCAGAGGAGAGGCTATACAGGCAAGTCGTGAATGAACATTTGGATAGCGTCTATTTAAGTGACGGAAAATTTTTGCATTTTTATGTGGTGCATAACTTTGAAATGATTAACTTCAGCATCAACTGGAATTCTGCTTTAAAATGCAACCTTGTCACAATGCAGCTTTGTTATACTTGATTGCTTCCAAATATAAAATTAATTACTTAATAAAATTAATTCCCTTTAATCTAAGGTCAGATTAGATCAATGTCAGTGTCGCTCCTGGAAGACGAATGATGTTGTTGAACACAGGATGGATGTAGTGACATTACTGTTCTGGAAATGTTTTGGATGATCCATGTTTGCAGTTTCAGTGTTTTGTTTTTCAGAGTGGCCAGCTTGAGTATGAGAAACTGAAACCTCTGGTTGAATTGCTTGATCCTAGCAGTACAAATCCAGAAATTGAATTGAACGCCTATCGATCAGCCATGTGTTGCTGGATAAAGAAGCTGCGGCTGTAAGTGTTCTAAAACAGTTATCAACTTTTAGAAGAAAAATCTGTTTCCACCAGCATAAAATTGTGTCATTTATAGTGATCACCATTTTCATGTACTGTGTTTTCTTTCACCCTCTGGTAATTAACTCTTTCCCCACCTGTTTATTAACATTAGCTATTTTGTTTATTGATGGAAATGCTGTTGAGTCTGAAATACTTCATTAAGGGGCATCAAGTCTAGTTGTCTTCATTTGCAGATGTTGACTTTAGTATTTTTCTTGCTGAGATAGATAAATTATAATTTGTCCTAATAATTTATGCTAATAACTTATGTAATTATTGTAGACAATTTCTAGAGTAACATAAATAGCAAACTTCAGATTTCTTTTTGGATTTTGACTGAATTTCTCCAATGAATACAGTTTTTTGACTAGAGTTTCGCTTTCAGCAACCGTCGATCAGTGCCTTATGGTCACATCACTATAGAAGTAATTCGATTCTAGAGTGCTGTGCAAATCAGACTGAGTTGTGGAAGTGGTGAGAGTAGTTCTATCTAATCGAATGTCTGAGTTTAACTGCAGATGGTGTACTTCAGTCACTTGTCCATTTATTAATTACCTGTTGATTGTCAGATGTAACAGAGTTTCTGTTTAATATTCTTACAGAGATGAAGGGTATGCATTATCCAGTGCTGTGAGAAATCGTGAAGATGTTTCACCAAAGTCAGTCCTTCCTTCAGGTAAGGTCACTTAGCTTGTAATTTTTAATACCCTGGTATGCATGTACCAAAGAATTTATCTAGCACCTTTTCTAACCTATCAAAAGTGCTGTTTACTTGTGTAGCTCTCTGACATAAGGTAAACAGAGAATGTATTTAATTGAATCACATATTCAGTGAAGATTGTTGTGATAGTAAGGACCAATGATGTTTACCTACCATATGGCTAGAGTAATTTTTACACAATATGTGCATGTTGGAGTTACCAGGTATTTGTGTTGGCGTCATCTACTGAACGCATTTCGGAGTGGATGGCTTCCAACCGTCTCAGACTCAATCCATCGAAGTCTGAGTTCCTATGGTGCACCACTCTTCTATTTAAATTATCGTATGACTGTAGTTAATTTTCTATTGTTGCCTGAACTTATGTACAGCGCCCTTTTCTTCGGCCTCGGCCGGGTTACGGCACTATATAAATTGTCTTATTATTATTATTATTTATTATTATCTTATCCCACTGCAGGTCTCTTCGCTTGAGGATAATACTGTGATCAACAGTGTTTGGTTATAAACACCACCTGATGTTTCTTAGGGGTTGTCAATAAAGGGTGTCCACAAAGAAGGAGGGAGGGAGTCATGCAAATTCAGACAATTGTGGACAGTGGGGGGAGACAGGGTTATGGCTTATGCAGACATCCGCATATAAATTTGGCTTTAACTACAACCCCATGCTTTAAACACCAACTTCAGTTACATGGCAGACACTCTGTACTGCATTGGTTCATCAGTAGTAACGTGCCGCTGAAGACAGCTAAAGAAACAGTTCAAGTTTTCAACCTATCTTAATAAGTATTTATTTAGAGCCAAACTCAGTCATTAAATTACTTAGAAGGAAATATTTGAAAGAATCCTTCCCAGGACGGTAGTTAGCAGGCAGAGTAAACTGACATAAAAATAGTTATACTGCACTTTCAAGGCATTCAAACTTGTTGAGACAAATTAAACAAATTCATGAACTTCTATAGACGACAGTGATTTTCAAAACAGAAGACTACATGAAATTTGCAAGATGTGGAATGTTAGTTTCTTTAAATCTGTGAGACAAAAGCAACTTCATTTATAATTTCTTATCAGCCAAGATTATAACTAATTCTTACAAACTCATTCTACTCTGTCATCATAAAAGCATTAAACATCTGTCTACATGAAGCATCTTTTTGCAGAGCAAATTCTTGAAAGCCACAGTGAGCATTTTGATTCCTTGAACTACAGTTTCAACCAATTAATCTAAGATTACTTTGTGCAAATTACTGATGATAATTCAATCCTGTGATGTGAAACATCAACAGATTACAAATAAATGTACTCCACTACTAATGGGACAAAACGTCAACAAAACAAATGCAATTACTTCAAAACACATACCAGAAATCAGTGGGAGTGTTATGCTCTGAAATAACACTACCTTTCTTGTAGCAAATATTCTTTTATTGAAGACTCAAATAAAGTGCTCCAGCTTTGCAATAAAGGCCTTTAGCATGCAGCACCTTCTGAATCATCGAGCTGTACCTTATACATTACCAAACTGATTTTCTTACATTTATATGGTATCGCCATCTGATAAGAAAGGTCTCAACCAAAGGCACAAAGAGGTTGCACATTAAAGACTTGCCCAGGATCCTACATAGAGACCATCTCAGGAGATACTCAAAACTGGGTACTCCACTTCACACAGCAAGCCATGAATCACCTAGTCCCTACATCACACTCACCAGCAATACATGATATTAAATTTAGAATCCAAATACAGTAATCAATTTTTATGCTCACGCTAACAAATCATGCCGTTGGAATTAATAACCTCACAATAACAAATTTTACACAGCGAGCAACGATTCCCAGCCCTTCAAGAGGTCAGAAGAGACCTGCCAGATGCCCTTGCCATACATGGACAAGAACAGCGGAGCTGACCTGCGCCCACTAAACTTCAGGTTACATAAGGCTGGCCACATGTTCTGTAAACCACAACGTCCCAGAGAGGATCACGCCACAGAGGATGACGATCATGAATTACTGGCACATTTATAAAATTATTTAGCACTGACAGTGTTGTAATAACTGCACTAAAAAAGTCTGACATTTTTATGAAACATTCCTGGAAGAAACTTTGACAGCGCCAGCAACGTATTAAGCTTAAAACCCGGGAATTAAGAACACACTAACTGACACATAATAATTAAAGCTATTTTTGAGTTTGCTTCTTCATTTGGAATAGCACAAAAGATTAAATAATTTTTTTACAAAATATCTCAGAAATTCTTGCAGACTTACCAAAAGTGTCCTTCATACTCTCACTCTCTGGTTCTCTCAGAATGCGCAACAGTTCTTGAAGAACAGCTGATGGTTCGTCTGCAGACGTGACTTTTATGTTACAGCGGTCCTTCTTTGGACTGAAGCCTCTTGATTCAAGTCTGTTGTGCACACAAACTTGCTTCTCTCCACGATGATTACGTTTGAGCCACGGCCTCCCAGCTCCTTGGGTGTCCATCTCTTTATATGAATCTTTTGGCAACATGTTCTTCTTGCTGCCTCCGGAACTTGTACCAAACATCTCTATGTCGGTAATGTCAGGTACAACTTCCTGGGGAAAATCAGATACAGGTTTTTCTGGCTCAAAAGTTTGAATAGAGGCAGAGATTATTCTCCTTTGCTTTTAAGTAGTTGTACGACTCAACATTGCGGTCAGAATTAATAGACTGCTCCAGACCAGACCAGCCTGACATTTCACCTGACAAAATCTGATCTGGTACCACTGAAGCCCATACATCATTTCTCTGCTGCTTCCTCTCTCGCTTTCTTAGATTTGAACAACTTCTTTCAGGAACTAACTGGTGGCTCCCTGTGATGTCTGAATTCATAAAGCCCAAGTTCAGTTGAATGTTGGATGCAAATCTATGTTTCTTGGAAGGTTTTTCATCATCATCTAATATGTCGCTAAGTCCCTCACCTTTACTTTCTGAGCTGCTCAAACCCTCAGGCTGATGACGGCTGGTCATGATTTTCCTGTTCAGTGTTCTCATGTAGCCCGGTTCACAACCACCACCGCTAACAGGTATACGATACCAGAAAGAGCTTTTTGAAGTGTCAATACCATTCTGTGATCGCTGAAAAATACAAAGAAATAGTAATTTTAACGAAACACAGGAACAACAGTTCTCTTTGTTTATTTAAAGCACTTATTACACGTGCTGAATCGGTAAATCTGAATCTTGGCGCGGAGCCTTTATTTAAGTATGGCTTTGTTTCGGTGCGCCATCGGTTAAAGCTTCATGCCTTAGACACCAGCGATATTGAAGTTGCGAATTATTATTATATAATCACACTATATTACTACATATGCTGTTTTAATTGTGCGCTTCAAAGGTAAACAAGTACACTATTGGCTAAATCTAAAACTCTGAATCTCACGTTGATTTTTAAATAGCTGAGCAGAATCGCAGTTTTCGCAATTTACCGACAAAACATCAGTATACTGCAGTTACCTTCATTAAAACTTACATCTGTGGAGATTTCAACCCTCTTCTCGATAAGGTCTCCATCTTCCACTTCGCTCTGCATAATTTTGCTTTCACAACAGTAATTTATTGATCATCAGTGCTGCCAATTTATCTAGTGACCTGGAAGACAAAAAGCTCTGTTTAAGTTTTTTCAAAATTTTTTGCTGCTAAAATATCTAACTTAAAGTCTGCCATATCAAAGCATAGGTCTGGGATAGACAGGGCAAAACTGTTTCCTGATTTTACACATCCTGGTAATGAGTTTCGTACCTTACCTCCCGTTACAATACAGGAAGTTGCTAGACTCATCGGAAATGTTTCATCTAAATCATCACAACTGGACTTCGTCACATCAGACATTCTCTCTAACTAATGAAAAGGCAGAACAACCGTAGGACCACGTGCCTTTAACTGTTGTGCCCCACGCATCTGGAATCGTCTACCATAAAAGGCCCGACTTGCAAACTCGCTATCATCTTTTAAACTTGTTAAGACTCACTACTTCATCCTAGCTGTTGCATGACTCCATCTTGGCCCCTACCGAACATACGTCCGCGTCTCAGATTCAGGTTTACCGACATTGCGCGCGTAACAAGTGTTTTAAATAAATAAATAAATTAAATAAATAAATAAATAAAATCAGACTGACTTTAAAATATGCGCGTATTTTGTTCGATCGCAAGTAGGCCTACCAAATAAGTTCTTTCAACGGCCGTTTTTAAACTAACGATCTCTATTTATAACAAAGATTTTAATAAAGGATAGCTAGGCCGCAAAGACTTTGGACTATACAAAACAATACAATACAACTTATATTTATAACGCGCTTTAATAAAACAATGTCTTACTCAAAGGAGGCGTTACAACATAATAATTAGTTATAGTACTGAGAGAATAAATGAGTCTAAAGTTTTAATTTAAAAGTATCTCTTGAAGAGCATCTTCGGATAAATTCAGGTAGAGTTCCATTCAGCTGGACCAGCTACTTCAAACATTCTTTTACCAAACTCTATCTTTACTCTTCTGACTTCGAAGTCCCCTTTTGAAGCCGAACGCAATCTTTTTCTGGACTCAGTGGAAGTACAAGGTGTAACTAGAGAGGACAGGTACGATGGGGCAGAGCCTGACATAATTTTGAACATAAGTAGACAGATTTTGAAAGATATGCGGGCCTGAATGGGTAATCAGTGAAGTTGTTGTAAAGAATGAGTAACGTGATCTCGAGGGCCAAGGCTTTTAACTAGGCGAGCTGCAGCATGAATAGCAGAGGTAAGCGGTGAGAGCGTAGATTTAGGTAAGGCATAAAGCACTGAATTGCTCACTGCCGCTCATTTCATTTCATTTTTCGTTTCATTTCATTTTATTGCTCCACGAAAAGACAATCGTAATCGTAATTCTGAGATTTCTACAGCACCCAACGAAAGCCGCACGGCGGGGACCAGCTTATTCACAGGCGCTCAGCCAAAACAAAATCGATAGGCAAAAGGGTTCGGTTGCAGGTCAAGATCCAACAGCATAAAAAATTCATGTGAGATACAACAGGCATACCCAGAAAGAACCATGTTCCACTTATTAGGGACGCCTATGTCACATGGAATGTTATTTGAAATGGCATAACATAACAGGTCTGTAGTGCAACTGGACTTGAGCAAGCAGAACCTTTGTAACAAGAACCAAAAAAACTTAATTAACAAAATGAATTAATTCACTTGAATTCACTTGTTGAGTTCATTCAAATATGCGCTCATATAATGTTTAAATAATTTTATATTGGGCAGAACAGGAATGTCATTAGATAAATTGTTCCATAAAGAAGGACCAACGCATTTAATAGAAAATAGACGGCCAAACGATTTATGACCAAAGATTTTACGAATTATAATAATACTAATAAAAATAATAATACTATTATTATTAATATTAATAATATTTATTGATTAATAATAATTATAATTAATGATAATATTAACAAAATTATTGTGTCGGAGTTAAGATGAAGGTTGACTGATGCACCCACGATCCACCCACCTTACCCTCTGACTGCCTGCTTGTCTGACTCTTGGATCTTGACCTGGAACCGAACCCACCTTGCCTATCGATTTTGTTTTGACTGAGCGCCTGTGAATAAGCTGGTCCCGCGATTTAGCTTTCGTTGGGCGCTGCAGAAATCTCGAGATTACAATTACGATAATGAAGTTGAGAAGTTCATAATCGTAATCTTGAGATTTTTACAAGTTGACTTGGTGTTCCCCAGAGGTCGGTCCTTGGTCCTGTTTTATATATTTTGTGCACCGCTGATATTCCTCCTTCCCACTTTGCTAAACACTTGGCTGTTGGTCAGTTGTATGCAAACGATGTATATCCAGGCTTTTGTTCAGGGCCTTCAGTCTGCGTAGCTTGCTCTTGTTGGCAAGATTGATGTCCTGACTCATGATGTTCAACACTGGATGTCCTGCAATCGTCTTCGCCTTAATCCTGCTAAGACTCAGTTGATCTGGTTTCGTAATCGTAATCGTAAATTTATAAAGCGCCGCTACAAGGTAGCCTCATCAGAGGCGCTCCCGGCCCATCCCAGAACTGGGGAATAATACTGTCTTTAAGCGCTTACAGAAGAGGAAGAGGGAGAGGAGCTCCCGTCGAAGGTCAGCAGGTAAGTCATTCCAAAAAGCAGGGCCAGCAAAAGCAAAGCTGCGGCGCTGATTAGTGGCAGTTTGAGCTAGACGGACGACAAGGTCGCCCTGAACCGAAGAACGCAGTGGTCTGCGGCTATGAATAGAAAGGGGGATACAGAGCTCCTTTAAATATAACAATGCAATTGTTCCAGCAAAAATACAGAAATACGGCCGAACTTAGGAATGCCACCAATCAGGCGAGCATTCGAATGCCGCAGCATTCAAGACAGACTGGAGTTGTGCAGTGTAGGAGGATCCAAGGCCTATGAGGACAGCATTGCCAAAATCAATTCTTGAGCAGATGAATGCATGGACCAGGGTAGTTGCGGCCTGGGTCGTGAGGGAGCGTCGGATGGTGCGAATTTGCCGCAGATGATAAAAGCAAGAGCGACAGACGTTCTTTATTTGCTCTCACAGTGTGAGCTCTTGGTCCAGAGTCACTCCCAGGTAGCGTACTGAAGAAGAAAAGGAGACATGGGGAAAAGATAAAGATACGTTCATCTTATCAATCTTTGAAAGATAGACAGAACCACTGAGCCAGATAAATTGGGTCTTGTTAGGATTTAGGCGAAGACGATTAGATTTCAGCCAAGCCTTAAGTGTTGCCGATGTCTCAAGTACCCTCCGAACCAGTGAGACCGCCTCAGCAGCCGGGCCATGGGTGTAAGTCTGGGTGTCGTCAGCATATTGGTGGGACACCAATCCCGTTGAGGACAGGATGAGATTTAGGTCAGATGTATAGAGAATGAAAAGGAGTGGTGCCAAGACTGAGCCCTGTGGAAGATCCATTGTTACCGGGGACCATCTGGAGCGTGTGGAGCCGAAAATGACAGGTTGAGAAGGGCCTCTCAAGGCGCTTGAGGATAATACTGTGATCAACAGTGTTTGGTTATAAACACCACCTGGCTCAGCTTGACTACTCAACTCATCCACTGCCTTGTTGGGGGTAGTGCCAGTCCCAAGCCTGGATAAAGGCGGAGGGCGACGGCAACGGCCTTTGATGCCATAAGCTGTCGTTAAACTGCGGAACTACTACTACTTGACTACTTCTACTACTACTCTTGCTTAACCGAATCTTCCCCTGTTATATATTTTCGTCTCGTGTTCGTAATCTGGGCGTTATCCTTGACTGTAACCGCACCTTAGCAAACCATGTGTATATCATGACAGAGTTTTGTTACTATCAATTAAGGCGCTTAAGAGTTGTTCGTCGTTCCGTTTCTTCCTCTGTCTTACTACTGCGATTCATGTCATGATATGTGGTCGCACTGATTACTGCAACCCTGTACTTGCTGGTTTGCCTAAGTATCGGCTGTCCTCGCTTCAATCAGTACTAACTTCTGTGGCCAGGTTGATAACAGGTCTTCCCCGTTTCTCTCATATCACAGATTACATCATTCAGCAACTCCATTGGCTCCCTATCTTTTCTAGTATTCAGTTTAAACGATTGTCTCTGGTCCTTATAGCTCGCATGGGCCAGGCTCCAAAATATCTTTGTGATCTTATTCGGCCTCCACACTCCAGTACCTCATCCCTTCCTCTGTGTTCCCTAGGTCGTCTGGATTTATTTGTTCCTCGTATTAAGTCCTCGCTTGTGCAGCAGCGGGCTTTTGCTGTTGTTGACCCGTCTCTATGGAATGGACTTCCGCTATCGTTTCGTGCAAGGGTCACTGTTGGTGATAGAGTTCAGTCAGCTAGTTGTTTAAAGACGTTCTTATTTCCCCGGGGTTCTCATGCTGGAAGTGCCTCTGAGTAGTTTGTCCTGTAAGAAGCGCTATATAAGTTATCAAATACAATACAATACGATTTCGATTACGGTTAACTAGCCTTCCCTATCACTGCGTTGTCCCTTCTCCCTTCCTTCATCCCCTTCTCCTCTCTTCTACCCTCCTTTCTTTCTATTTCTTCCTTTCCCTCCCATCCCTCTCTCTCCCGCCTATCTTTCCCTCCCACATATCCCTCCCAATCTCCCCATCCTCCCTCTTTCTCTCTCTTCATATCCTGCCTCTCTTTCTTTCTCTGTCTCTGTCCTGTCTCTGTCTCTCTCTGTCTGATGTATTTAACGTTTTTGGGAAACTTCCGTGTTGCAATCTTTTTGGTATATTATTAATTGCTTAGCCACATATGTAAATCGTCTAAAACCATGTGTTTCACTTATAATAATAGAAAATAACTTTTTACAATTTACAACAAGTGTCTTGAACGTTTTAAACACTTTCAGAATTCTGGTGATATCTATACAAATTTCAGATTCTACGCTCGAAGCAAGAGTAAGCAAGATAACAAGATATTCGAAGCACAAAGTCGAAGCCTTCTACACCAATCGATAAAAGCGAACACAATTCTTAACAGATTCCTCAGACACAACGAGGACCTTTACAGACTTTAATTAATGATGCACTCTAATTAATGAGCTAACCAGGCCAGCAAAGAAACTGTCCTATGGATTCTGTGTACAGCTAACAGTTGACGTATTTTGCACAAAATGGCATAGTTGATCAAACGCGCATATGTTTCTGTGTATGAACACTTGTTAGCCGTAGTTTGTGAGTTTCTGATTTATTTTGAGCTTGTCAAAAGTTTGTTGACATTGGTTTATTCTGATACGCCGGCAGAAGTGACAGCTGCTATGACCATTTCAACAAGCAACGGCAAAAATAGAAGAATTTAAGAGAGAACTGTTGAGACAGAGAATTTAATTTTCTCTTATGCAGAGCACAAATGGATTATAGGCCTAAGGCAACGTGTGTTGCATCGATTCGCCAACTAGGTCGGGTTGGCAAAAGCGCTGCGAAAGACGTGGTGAAATGCCATGCGGTTATAAATGTCATAGCACTGATGAATTAGTTTTGTTTAGTGTTCTTTACGAAATTTAACAGTTTATTTAAAATATATCGATGTTCATGGCGTTGACTCGCTACTATGATGCTCTTAACGTATTTTGTATTTTTCTCCAGTCAACAATCCTTATGATCCTAACCGCACATTTGAGAAACTCGTCACTGTGTCTGAATTTGTTAAGTTACAACACAGTAGTTGTCTAAACAACTCCTAACACAGTTCACAGATCACAGTTGATAAAATAAACTGAGCCTTAAGAGGAAAAGAATGTCTAAAACGCATTATAGTACAATGAAAATCAACTAGATTTATGCGGCATTTCTCAGAATGCAATCGTATTCGTATATTTCCGGATTTCTTCAGCGCCCAAACAGCCAACTCGTTGGCAACGGCTTATTCATAGGGGGTTTTATCAAACACAAAGGCCTAGTCGGCGAGGTAGGTATACTCGGGTTTGGATCCAAATCTCTTTGCACTTCATGCTTTGGTGTCTTAAAAATAACTTTTATCCTGTTGAAGTGCTTTCTTCATACTTTGAACTGGTCTGGTAATCACGGCAACCTGCGATCAGTTCCTTAATCAGTTCTGCTGCACGTGCTTTTGCCTCGTCACTTCCTGTAATCAAAATAAGCCTTGTTGGACCCACTCTGTCAGTCATGACTTTTATTCCCGCATTACTGTTGAGCTGCAGTTCTTTTAGCATTCTACCATGTTTCCCAATTAGGCGACCTAAACAGTATGCTGGTATTTCCATGGATAGGGAAACAGAATTTGGTGTGTTAAAATTGGCTCTGCCACCAACATGATCAGACAAAGACTCATGTTCTCTGTTTCCACTCAAACCTTCTGAATCAGACCCGATCAGATCTTCAATCATCTGCTTTGCTTTTGATTGAGCAAAACTACTTCCAGATATTTTAATCAACACTTGCCCATCTCTATCAACATTTTGTTTGTCAACACATATTACAGCCTTGCTGTTACGCTGCAACTTTCTTATCATGTGACCTCCTAGGCCCATGATTACACCTAGCTGTTTTGATGAAACTCTGAGTAGTGTGTCGCTAGGTTCTCTGTTACCGCCAACTGGTATAACAGACGAATGTCCCTCGGATTCATGGCCATCTTGGGTTTTTTCATGACTGTTGAACGTATCTATTCGCGACTCTAGCACAGATGAATGTTCCAGATGCTGTGAGAAATCAGATGGTTTCTTGTCTGCCCATGTATTCCACTTAAGAAGCTCTTCTGCTTTTAAATGGTATCCTGCCACTAGAAAAGAACTGGCTGGTTCCAAATCCTGACACTCCTGTGAAGAAACCAAGACAGCATGTGTGTAAAAATTCATTCAAATTTCAACTTCCTAAACTTGCTGCCAATAGCTTAATCTGATCATGGAGACCTTAAATGCCATGGCATCATTCAAACAGGCAGTGATTGTCCAGCCTGATAAACTCATTGAAAAATAAGCATGCTTGAGGTTATAAACGGCTGCAATAAAACGTTTTTCTATAGCATTATTGCATCATGCCACGGATGGCAGCTGGAGGCATACGGTATCTCTGGACAATACCTCAGGGATGGGAAGGAGCAATGGAGAGAGGGATAGAGTGTGGGGAGGAATGGAACAAAGGCAGGGATGGATGAGAGCAGGAAAGGAGAAGAATCTAGAAAGGGAAGGGAGATTGACAGTGGAAAGCATGAATGGGCGCAAGACAGTAAAGGTGAAAAGAGAGAGGGAGTAAAGTGGAAGGACAGAGGATTAGCTGTGGCCAAAGCAGCTTTATTTTAATTTAAAAATAACTAAGACAATTCACAACTGAAGTTGAACTCTGCCAGATTCAAATCATTGGGCTATTATGTGACTGAAAAAATAATGAATACAGATGTGACAGATTGTGTTTTATAATTGCAGCTCTCATTGTTAACCTTCAAACTGGTTGAAGGGACATTGCCAGAACCACCGAAAAGCTCTTCATGTTTCTTGTCACAAGGTGGTGTGGGCAGGGATGAAGAACACACTTCTAATCAGGTGTGTAAACAAGGCTATTACAATCAATTTTTAACCTCAACCATACCTTTACAATCATTAAAGTCATGTGCCATTTAATTCAGAAAATAGCTTTCAAATCTGTACTCAAATGAGGTAAATTGCCAACAGTAAACAAACAGCTTTAATGGCAGTACTCTGTTTCCTGTGAATTCCTCACCTGGTTTGGGAGGTCATCTCTTTTGCCATAAAGATGCTTCAATTCCTTATTCTCACTCTTTACAACACGTAATTCATCAACTGCTTCTTGACGGCTGAGAGCACAAAACAACAGCGATAAGCAGAATACTCCATTTTTAACTTGGTTGCAACGAACAATGTATAAGTAATAATTAACAACTGACTAATTTGGCTAATAACTAGATATTGCGAAGGATTCTATAATCTGCCCACGAATAATTGTAGACTGTCCTAAGAATGACAACAGTACTTCAAAAATTCATGACCTTAAGAAAAAAGAATCCTAAAAATGTTCAAAGATCACTCTAAAAATTTTCAGTGAACAAACTTGTGGTGGATGGAGCCTTATAAGCAACTACCTACATCTAAATCCAACCCAACATATTACTCTGGTCCTTTCTTGACTTCATCTTGTCTCCTAGCAAACATTCATCCACATCTCAAATTCAGATTTACTACCTATATGTGTAAAATAAATGCCTTAAATATCTTGATAAATATATATAAATTAATAAATAAAAACTCCTTAAATTAATTAATAGTAATAGTGTTACTTATGGTATTTACAAAACTGGAAGTAGCAACCTTCTGCATTTCAATTTGTCTTGTAGAGATATAATACGAATCCTAAAGACTCGCATATTTAGATTTGAACAAAGCAGAAACTTGTGCAAGAAGATAGTTCATACCGAAGAAGCGCCTCTTTCAGCTCCAATTTCAGCTGGGAAACTGTGTCGTCTGATGTGCTTAACTGCTTTCTCAGCGCAGACAACTCCTCCTGAAGACCCTGATTCTGCTGTTCAGTGTATGCCAGACGATGCTTAAGTCCCACTATTTCACTAAAACATTAGAAATTGCACTGAAAGCCATTGCAAAGCAGAAAACCTGAATATTTAGCAATTTTAGTACAATGTTTTTGAACCTGCATGCAAAAAAATGTGGCAAGCACAATTTCAATTGCAAAAAAACTAATAAAAATCTTACATTTTCAGCAGTTTGTTTTCAGTACAAAGTCAACAAAATGGATAAGCAAACTGTGGCTGGCATTATATTTAATAAATGCATTTCCAGGTTTCCATAAGCAGGCAAGAAGGTAACATAACAATTCCTGGTTTACTCAACAACTCTGCTTCAGGGAATTATCTTAAGACAGCAGATTGGAGTAGATAAAAATTATTTAAAACTGATAACCTAAGTAAATGGTCACCATCAAGTTTATTCTTACTAAAGAAATTACCAAAATTTAGCACAATTGTAGTCATATCTTACAATTCATCATATTTCCCAGAAGACTCACAATCAGAAGAAACTGGCATCGAGAGATCTGAAAAAGACAATCAAAGCTTATAATACTTACAGGCCAGAAAACTATCAATGCAAATTGTCAAGCTAAAAGTAAAACTGTATCTTAACAAACGAAAAACTTTAAAACACAATACGTCTCTCACAATTTCATCAAAGAACTCAGTAATGTAAATAAGTAGCACATGTGTTACCATGCCATATGCCCATCAGTTGACTCAGAGCTTTGTAAGTTCCACACATTCATGTAGCACCTTTTTAAAGGAAATTCCTCAGTAACTGCTCAACCTGACACCACAAAACCATGAATAAAGAGTGATTCTGAACCAGTGATTGAAAGAAAAATCCCCAAGAAAAGTAAAAAGCTCCCATTGCGGGTTTCTTGGCCACCTAATCCAGAATGACTTACAAACCACGGCAGTATTTCTGCATGGTACTGCAGAGGTCTGGGTCAGAGAATCAACCTTGCATTGACAAGCAAAGAGACCTGCAGTGGGATAAGATGACGCCAACACAAATACCTGGTAACTCCAACATGCACATATTGTGTAAAAATTACTCTAGCCATATGGTAGGTAAACATCATTGGTCCTTACTATCACAACAATCTTCACTGAATATGTGATTCAATTAAATACATTCTCTGTTTACCTTATGTCAGAGAGCCACACAAGTAAACAGCACTTTTGATAGGTTAGAAAAGGTGCTAGATAAATTCTTTGGTACATGCATACCAGGGTATTAAAAATTACAAGCTAAGTGACCTTACCTGAAGGAAGGACTGACTTTGGTGAAACATCTTCACGATTTCTCACAGCACTGGATAATGCATACCCTTCATCTCTGTAAGAATATTAAACAGAAACTCTGTTACATCTGACAATCAACAGGTAATTAATAAATGGACAAGTGACTGAAGTACACCCTCTGCAGTTAAACTCAGACATTCGATTAGATAGAACTACTCTCACCACTTCCACAACTCAGTCTGATTTGCACAGCACTCTAGAATCGAATTACTTCTATAGTGATGTGACCATAAGGCACTGATCGACGGTTGCTGAAAGCGAAACTCTAGTCAAAAAACTGTATTCATTGGAGAAATTCAGTCAAAATCCAAAAAGAAATCTGAAGTTTGCTATTTATGTTGCTCTAGAAATTGTCTACAATAATTACATAAGTTATTAGCATAAATTATTAGGACAAATTATAATTTATCTATCTCAGCAAGAAAAATACTAAAGTCAACATCTGCAAATGAAGACAACTAGACTTGATGCCCCTTAATGAAGTATTTCAGACTCAACAGCATTTCCATCAACAAACAAAATAGCTAATGTTAATAAACAGGTGGGGAAAGAGTTAATTACCAGAGGGTGAAAGAAAACACAGTACATGAAATAGTGATCACTATAAATGACACAAGTTTATGCTGGTGGAAACAGATTTTTCTTCTAAAAGTTGATAACTGTTTTAGAACACTTACAGCCGCAGCTTCTTTATCCAGCAACACATGGCTGATCGATAGGCGTTCAATTCAATTTCTGGATTTGTACTGCTAGGATCAAGCAATTCAACCAGAGGTTTCAGTTTCTCATACTCAAGCTGGCCACTCTGAAAAACAAAACACTGAAACTGCAAACATGGATCATCCAAAACATTTCCAGAACAGTAATGTCACTACATCCATCCTGTGTTCAACAACATCATTCGTCTTCCAGGAGCGACACTGACATTGATCTAATCTGACCTTAGATTAAAGGGAATTAATTTTATTAAGTAATTAATTTTATATTTGGAAGCAATCAAGTATAACAAAGCTGCATTGTGACAAGGTTGCATTTTAAAGCAGAATTCCAGTTGATGCTGAAGTTAATCATTTCAAAGTTATGCACCACATAAAAATGCAAAAATTTTCCGTCACTTAAATAGACGCTATCCAAATGTTCATTCACGACTTGCCTGTATAGCCTCTCCTCTGAATAGAAGTTGCAAATTTGCATGTATGCATGCATGCATGTATGTATATTTATGCATGAAGACACTTCAGTATAGCAAAGACACTTCAGTATAGCACCTTTTAAGTGCATCGTATAAATTACATGTTATGCTACATAATAATGTGTCACCCACAATTTCTTAAATGACTGTTAACAGACAAAAACTTTACTTACATTTTCTTTGCTTTCAGCAGCAAACCTTATGAAATCAATTAATTTTGATACTCGCACCGAACCGGTACGATTTTTATCGCACTTTTCGAACACATAGTCGATGATTTTTTTTCTGTCGACAGCAGACAAAACTCATATTCCATGTTGCCTGAATCGTTTTCTTCTCACTTTAGCAGTTCCAAAGCAAAATCCAGCGTCCATAAAAGTCGCTTTAGAACTCCGGAAATAGTTTACTCAAATTTGCCGGAAGTAATAAGATCGCGCTACGTTTATTTAGCGCTATTCTTAGCTTTCATTCAAATATGTCCATTTTAGGGCCTGCCACACTGTGGTCATGATATATATATATAATATATATATATTATTATATATATAATATACATGAGCGCTTAGGCCTAACTGGTCGTCCGATCGTCATTTGCAACAGTGGTTATTGTACAAGCGCTAGAATATACGCATGAATATTGCAGGCCATATGTATAGGCCCTAAAGGTCATGGAATCTGCGAACCTACACAATTGAGGTGGTGTGTAGGCCTAACATCGCCCAGGACTGTACATATGAGCAGCTTAATTAGAGCCGACTGGGCCCACAACAACCTCGAAATTCGTGGTCTTCAAATACTGACTTAAAACCGCATCTATCATTGCCACATCCATAGTCCATGCAAAATTCGACTACTGCAATTCACTTTTCCTCAATATTGACACAACCCAGATAAATCGCCTACAAGCTATCCAGAATGCTGTCACCAAAACCCCCAAACACCATCACATCACCCCTGTTCTCAAATCACTGCGCCGACTTAAAATACCAGAACGAATAGAGTACAAAGTCTTATCCCTCACCTACAACACACTTCAACCCTCCCAACCCTCCTATCTTCGTCAGTTATTTACTATCCAACCACTCCGTTCAACCCGCTCCTCATCTGTCCTAACACTTCTTCGCCCTCCCGTCACCTCATCATTAAAATTTGGAAATCGCTCCATAGCCATAGCTGCCCCACCCCTCTGGAATAAACTCCCGCCAGAATTGCGACAGTTGTCTGGTCAATCATACGAACTCATCAACACTTCACCTCTTTCAGTTTCTGCGCAGGTCTTTCACTCAAGACTGAAAACACTTCTTTTCCAAAAATCTTATCCTGATTCTTCCTCTTCCCCTTATCTCTCTTCTCGCTTCAATTTCAAACATCATCCACCGTAGCCGTCCGACTGTCTGACTGCCTGACTCCTGGATCTTGACCTGGAACCGAACCCTTTTGCCTATCGATTTTGTTTTGACTGAGCGCCTGTGAATAAGCTGGTTCCCGCGACTTAGCTTTCGTTGAGCGCTGTAGAAATCTCGAGATTACGATTACGATTATGTCCCTGAAATCTGCTGTTGCCAAGAATTTCCCTCTGTTACGGCCACAAGGCTGTTACCTACAGGCAATAACGACAGCACATCATCAGTTTAGGAATCGACATCAATCATAACAGATTAGGCTTAGACCTGTTGAGAAGGGGAATAGTGGTGACTGTAGAGTTTCTTCGTGGCCGGGCTGAGGGTCAACATTTTCGTTGAATGGGGCAGGCCTTACCTTGTCTTACCTTGCTTATTTATCAGAATACAAATCGTTGGCTATCATTTCATGTGGCTGGTTTTAAATTATTCTCACCTTCCCAGCTTATAGCTTACTGCGTAGGTTAACGGCTTCAGCTAAGACTTCCACTAAATCACTTCTAAGCCTTACGAAATTGTAGAGACTACCCAACTTCACCTGTCACCCAAACCGTTCGTAATCGCCGAGCGACTTCGTTTCCACAGACGGGACCAACGCGAGATTCGTAGACAGACTGAACACCGCGAGTTCGGCAATACCCTAGACGCGACCTTACGTGACCGTCTCCTCTGCGGCCTCCGACAGGAAGCCATTCAAAAACGCCTTCTGACCGACGACGATCTGACATTCAAGCAGGTCATCGACATCGCAATAGCTATGGAAACTACAGCTAAAGATGCAACGGAGCTTCGGCGTTTACGCCAACCAACCGACATGGAGGTACACAAGGTAAACCATCATATTCAGTATCCGCATTGAGGCCAACCCATTGCTACCGGTGCTCGGCCTCGGACCACGAGTCGTCAGTTTGCCGATTCAAAATCGCGGTCCGTCACAGATGTAATAAAACAGGACACATGTGCGATGCCTGCAAGACACATTTAAGACAGAGACCAAAAGCCGATCGCCCAAAATATGTCAACGCGGTAAGCAATTAGGTCGATGGACATAGTAGATAACTTCCACGTAAAAGCAAAAGGGCGAGACAAGTGCACGTAAATGACTAGCCTCTGCGCCTGGAACTAGACACATGGTCCGGAGTATCTATAATCACAATAGAGTTGATTGTCGGAGTTTGTTCCGTGATGTTCCCTTAAGGCATACAGACATTCTATTCTGTACATACACGGGGGGGGGGGCACATAAAGCCAGAAGGCAACATTGAGGTTACAGTCAGTTATAAAGATAAACAACACCGTCTACCATTGTACGTGGTCTGCAAGGGGGGGCCGCCGCTGTTGTGCGTGAATGGCTTCAACACATAAAGCTAAAATGGCCAAATATTAAGCCTAATTATCTCAAAATATCAATTATCTCGGCGGCAGAAACAAACAGTGACACAAGGCTAAATCAGAGAGTCTACTCAACAGTACAAGAAGGTATTTAAGCCAAGACTGGGGACTGTAAGCACGGTTTTGCTAGCCGGTGAGGCGTGACGGGACGAGGGCGTACACTTGATGTGTATATGTGTGTGCACAGTGATTGGGGGCGTGTTAATGTGCATAAGAAGAACGTGTTCGAGAAAAATAAAATAACAGTTCACAGGGACATTAAAACAAACTGAAGCCAAACTGACGGTAGTGGGTGACGCGGAACCAAGATTTCTCAAAGCCCAACAACTGCCATATAGGCCCTGAAAACAAAAGTCGAGGCTGAACTGGAACAACTCGAGCAGAAGGGAGTCATGTCTAGAGTTGATCAGAGTGATTGGGCTACACCCATATTTCCAGTTGTTAAATGCGACAATGCAGTCAGGATTTGCGGCGATTTTAAAGCAGCGTTAAATCCAGTATCGCGAGTAGAAGCCTACACACTTCCACGCTTCGAAGGCATTTTTGCGCCGCTAGCTGAGGGCCAACTGTTCAGCAAGATTGATCAGAAAGAGGTATAGCTATAGATGATGGTCCAAGAGGATTGCAGAAAATAAATATTTAACAATAAACATTCACCGTGGTCTATACCGTTATAATAGGGTGGTCTTCGGAGTAGCCTCACTCCAGCGATCTGGCAACGGGCGACTGAACCAGTACTGCAGGAAATTCCCAATGTACAGCATATAGGCCTAAAGGACTACTTGATTGTCACGGGAATGAACGACAATGAACATCTTTATACATTAAGCAATATTCGAGAGCCTACAGAAATACGGGCTGCGATCCAATTTAAAGAAATGCGCTTTTTCAGGAGCGAATAGTGTTTGTGGGCATGAAATCGACCGGAACGGTCTACATAAAACTACTTTCCAACTTTCGGCATCCATGTCTACTTTCAAGGCTCCTTTAGAAGAAGAGCAGTTTCTTGAGTAAGGCCTTAGAGGCAGCAGTTAATATGAATTGTTACCGATTTAATTTTTTTAGCCTCGACATGAGTTGAGTGGCCAGCCGTCTACCTGACCGTCGGATCTTCCCACTGACAGGGTAGCTAAGTTGGCTAGGCACTCAAGTGGAGCCGAAATCTCGAACAAATTTCTGCCCTGGCTTGAATTCGAACTTCCGATTTACCCAGTGACAGTCCAACACGCTAACCACAGGACTATCGTGCACCCGTAAACTATATCTTCATCGCTGAATCATATTCAAATAGTATAATATTGCACGACAAATATTTGCTCTTCTGTACGTGTTACCGGTCTACAGTTTGTCGTTTATTTTGTAGCATTCGAATGTTATTTCTTCGAAGAGCGGTAGTTGCAGTCATTTACAATTATGTTATTGACTGATAATGAATATAGCTGTATTTGTTTCTGCGGCATTTTGCGGATCTTTTGCTGCACAAAATTTGTAACTACTGCGTTCAAGGAGCAATTATTTCAGCCATTACCCTCGGGGAGTTGCCGACACTAGTGCATCAATCATTTGAGCTGTAGACCTATATTCATCGTGTACGAAAAGCAGAGAAAAAAGCGGTTGATGGAAAGATGAGTCTTTGAAGTAGACCAAGGAGACCTTCGAAATTTGTTGTATTTCTCGCCAATGCCCAGCACGGGCCAAAGGTGGATTTCGTAACTGCACTTCGAACAAGTTTTACAATGTCTTCTTCGTTGGAAGCCGTGGAATTTTTCACGACATCGGTTGGCGCGCAATTTATCACGTTGGCCTTCATGCTGAAAACGACATGTCTACGCTGCGATGAATCAGGGACCGGTCTATACCAGTCTGTCGTGGCGGGAAAGAGCCTATAAAAGCAGTCGCAAATGCATGGTAACAAGAGCACGAGAAAGATTTTGCATCGATAGTCTATCATGTGCTCTCTTGATAGTTTGAATTACAAATGTTGTTGTAGGCCTATCAGTCTTTCGTTAAGACACTGTATGTTGACAAATGAAGTATTGTAATTGAACTATTCGTTTATTCAATTGTGTATGTGAAAAACAAAGATTGTGTGTCTCTTCCTGAGTTAACGCTACTCTACAAATCGGGCGAGTTGCCAGTCAAAACATATTATACGCAAATGATTTATATACTACTATATGTTCTAAGAGAATTAATAGAGCAGGCCTAAATGAAACTGTAATAGCTTGCTCTGAGTGAATGAGCTTCAAGAAATATCTAATAATACAACAAGCACTATACAATTATATTATACGCACACAGTATGGTATGAACAGCAAATAATGTTTGAAATGTCACAGTATAAGAATGAGCGTCACAATATGCGCCAAATCGTATTGTTTCACCGCATGGATTGAATTTCTGACTAATTATAATTGTACCGCCTTTAAGAATGCAGGCTCGACATTATCGATCTCATGTTTGTCAGCACCCGTTTTTATTTTCTTTAGCTGGATGGGGATTGACTTTTGGAAACTCGAAATAGAGTACATTGACGATTGAGGCTTCTTCGATAGTTGCTTCTCGTATGCACAATTCACTGAACGTGTCCAACCTAAACATTCTGCACTAAGCTGCGTGAAATGAGGAATAGTGCGTAAAATCAGCCCATGCATGTAGGCTGTAGGCCTAGGCCAGTTCAAATAAATGAAATAAAATGGAGACAAAGCCTGCATATGTTGGCAAGGGCGTCAGCAAACGCTCCATAGCTCCCACATCTTTAGTGAGTAGTAAGATCCGCTTGCATATGTAATGCATATATAACCTCTTTTAAATTTCGGGTCAGTCGATTCATAAAGTTTCTTTATAGAAGGTAGTCAATGCGCCATTTTCTTAAAGGCCCTACTTAATTATGCTGTCATTGATACGTTAATCTAAGCAGAAAACTGTCAGTGGTCCTTCTAGGTAAAACCGAATTTCATAATCATTGTTAGGAGTTTTGACAAATCATGCCTGAACTGTTCAACCGTGGTTGCTCGCTTAGACAACGCCAAAGATTTTAAGAATTTAGGATTTAAAAATTTTTGGTCAACGCCATATGGAATCGACGTCACAGCATAAACATGCACTAGGGCTATTATGACGTCAAGCGTTTTGATTGCATGGACGTTGCAAATGTTAGTCAGAGTAGTTTCGTCTTGTAAGATTCGATTCTGCAATAGATTTCGTTTATCTTAATAACAAGCGTTGGCTGCGATAGATGTTGCCGACATGGTAAGAAAACCAGTTAAACAAAGATCTCATCTGAAAACTTCTGTAGCACGACTGCTGTATTGTAAATATCTGTGGTCATTTCTTACTAAACTTCGAAGTGTGGTCGAAACTTGAGAAAGGCCCTGTAGGAAAACAGAATAGTCTCCGAAGGATATGTATTCATGAATAGGTGAGTTTTAATCACGATTTCTCTAGCGCAAATGCAGGTAGGTATTTGGTCATTTACGCAGCACCCTTTAAAAACTCTCAGAGAAGTAAACAATGCTCCACCGAACAACTATATACTGAAAAAGGTTTCCAGAGTCTGGAGCAAATGACGATAACTGCGCGCCGGTTAAAGCCGTCTCTTTGTCTTCACGATAGTCAGATCGAAACGATTCAGGGCAGCCGTTCGAGCATTAGTAAACCTAAGAGGCCGTGTAAAGCAAAGGTTGTACGACTCACCATAATGCAGAAGATTCAAAACAATTCATCCAGCTATAGTCAGCGACTGACTGTTCTTCAAGAAGCTAATTCCGTAATTTCAGGATGTAGGATTTACGAGCAGGCTATAAGTTATAACGTAGCTGTTGTCAGAGTTGTGAAGATTTGTCAAGCGAGTCTTTAGCTGTCAAACTTTGAAAGAGAATTTATGATATCTGACGTTCTACCTCATCTGGCATTTTTCACTAACACCACTCTTTAATATCCTTCCGTATTCTTGGAAATACGACGTGAACGTAATGAGTGGGACATAGGCTGAGGATTGTCGTGGTAAAAAGCGCTACATAGGCTGAGGATTGTCGTGGTAAAAAGGTAAGGATTGCGTCGTTTAAACTTGCAGATAACCGAAGTGTAACGTCAAGAAACTTACCAATACGCAATAGATCAAAATTAGTTCATAGCTTTATTTGACTTCATTTGGTTAATGAAGAATATACTTACTTACTTACTTACTTACTTACTTACTTACTTACTTACTTACTTACTTAACCCACTTAGGCCACATGGAGAGTTGGTTTACACTAAGAATTATGTCGCACAGAACATAAAAGTTTTAAGAGAACGTGTTCACTGATTTCAGAGAGAAGAGTCTCGACATATGATACGGGGGTCACTCATTGGACTCTATATCGGTCTTACCATAATGTTCACGGTGGTACATGAATGTGAAGCCACATTGATGAATACAACCGATCCAATAACTGGACTCAAGAGATTACCGATAGCCTTCTGGCGTGTTTATCTCGAGATGCCTAGCGAAGAAGGTGAGAATTTCCATTAGGTAGCAGATGGCGTAATGCGTTAGTCTTTCACCTCTGCGTATGGGACTCGAATCCCGGTTAGTCATGTGAAACCGACGGTGGTTGTCAACTGTGTAACTCCAGTGATCGATTGCTGATGTCGCTCTTGTGCCTCAGCCGAACTATCCTTCAATTCCAAGAAGACGTCTCTGAGGACTCATGTCGATGGTGGCGTTAGATAAATGAGCGATCATATTAACAACCTTAGAGCAGTAGCACAAACAAACGATTTGTCTGTCGGAATCTATACAATAATAGCCTTAGATGAGTGCGTACGTGGTCCGGCTGTTGGCGTGTTATCATGAACACTGGCGAAATTTAGCGAACAATATTAGAACAAGAAAGGCTGTTTAGATCAGGCGTTATGCTGGCGTAAAGTTCTCAAAATTATGAAGGTTTTGTCAGTTGCTTTCCTCAGCCGTAGCTAAAGCGGAGAAACAGGAAATTTCCCTGGATGGGATATTCAACCGAACTAGCGCGCTGATGCTTTGCGCAGGAGACTGTAATTGGACATTATTGGAGTTACTTTAGATAGTACTTGTTTTATATCCTCTGGTGCTCTTCCAAATGGCAAGCTGTACATAAAATCTTATCTGCAGAACAGACGAAGAATCTTTAGATCTCAATGGACCACGTGGGATCTTGACGCGTTTCACTGAATTTACACCAATCGTAATCGTAATCGTAATTCCGAGATTTCTACAGCGACCAACGAAAGCCGCGCCCGCCGCGGGGACCAGCTTATTCACAGACGCTCAGTCAAAACAAAATCGATAGGCAAAAGGGTTCGGTTCCAGGTCAAGATCCAAAAGTCAGACGGAGAGACAGCGTGGCAGCTATGGAGGAGGGTGATGTTTGGGGTTGGAGAGGAGAGAGAGATAAGAGGAGGAAGAACAATAGCAATCAATTTACCCTCAGTAGGTCACTCTCACTGGTCCCACCCACATTGGTGTCACTTGTAGCAATAGTGGTCAGATGAGAGGCCGGTGTGGGTCCAACGAACGCACACAATGGTAATATCATATAATAACCACATAATATATAATAATAATAATAATAATTTAATAATTATATTATAATAGTAATGGATTGTTCTGTTGAAAACAGATTCTGATCAAATCGAATCGCCCGTTGATGTGTCCGAGGAAACCGTCGAAATCCAATCCCCCGTAGATGAGCTCGAGGAAAGTGCTGCCACGCTGCGCTGTCCTCTCTCTGCCGAGCCATACAAGAACTTGCACTGGATCACACCAGACGGACAAATGATCAGTAGCGTCGACAGCAGCACGAGGCATGTCTTTTGTAAAACGTTTAATGTATATTTCCCGGCATTTATATACCGCCTTTTACGAAAACAGCTCAAAAGCGGTGGTTATATAAGCCTATATTTATGATTGTTATCTCCATAGCCCTGATTTCATTGGCTGTGGTAGCCTTTTTGTTGCATGTAATCTATATCTAATCTTTTCATTATTGTCATAATCGTCGTCATCATCTTCCAGCTATTTGGGTTCGATGGGTGCGAGTGGTAATCTCCATTATTTTTTGTCGTTCTTTAACGTCCAAATCCTTTTTTCGCATCTAGTCCGAGCCTTCTTATATTATTTATTTATTCTACACGAGGCAGAAGTGATCCATCACAGTTTACAAAAAAGCCCGGAGACAATAAAAACCTTTGGAACTGGTAAATCTCGTCAAGCAGATCAAAATTGTCACGTAAGGCAACGACAGTGAAGAGCTAAATTGCGACTGCTAAACTTTGGAGGTTGTACCTGGTTTATTTATTTATTTATTTATTCATTCATTCATTCATTTATTTATGTGATCAGTTACCTTTTGAGAGGCAATGAGCTCGTCGTTCTCGATGTCTACACCGCCGCCCAGGGCACGTACCACTGTATCGGAGTTCACTATGACGATAGCTACGACATAAGTGACGTCACTCTGGGTAAGTCCCGCCGAGTCCCCTGGCCAAGTTTACATTACTGGTTTAACGACATCTTATGGCCACCTTCTTAACCTGTTTATCTGCTTCTGGTCGGATTGCTTCTCTTCCATTTGTTCTTTACCAGGGTGCGGCAGCAAGGTGTGTGTAAGTGCAATTAATTAAGTGCGATTAATTAAGTGCACACTATGCGCACATATGATGTAACGGTTAGCACTCTGGATTCTGAATCCAGTGATCCGAGTTCAAATCTCGGCAAAACCTAAAATTTGTTTTTAGAGCAAGAGTTGGAGGTTTGTGGAATGGCTTGAATGATAGTGCTGTCTGAAATCTGAATGGGGACTATCACAGCCTAGGAGGGATTGGCCGTTAAGCGGGTTCATTAGCTGTGGTTCTAACAGATCATGTGTCTTCTGACCATTTATTTAAAGTCTTGTTATGCTATTTTATATGATTTTTGTTGTAAACTAAATAGATTTTATATGTCGAACTGTAATTATGTATCCTGAAGTTAAACTTGGGATCTTTCGAGCGTTATATCGCGCCTCTGAAAGCTATACAGAGAATAGGCTTATTGATTTTTCCATTTAGGCCGGATTCTTTCCAGCACGATCACAATTTTGCTGTATTGCATCCGTTTCTGAAAGTTTTCACGATATGGGCGCCAGATGAAAGTGTAAAGACCGACTCGGTTCTGCCTTTAAGGCGAGGCTGTCATTATCTTGTGCGAAAACGTAATCGTAAACTCGAAACTTTCTAAAGCTCTGCTTAGAAAGCTAGGCTCAGTGCATCAACTCATTCACGAATGCTGCGTCGAGTCAGAGAGGTCGACCAGAGATACTGTACTTATTATAGAGATGCCATTCTGTTTGAAGCGTAACTGTTCCTTTTCGCTAAATTAGTGCTACTTAAACTGCTAGAATGGATCACAGAAACACATTCAGTCAGTTTTGTTCGATGGTTTGCCTACAGATCTCTACGCAATCTTGGAACCTCAAACGTGTCAGATAGGAGGAGCGTGTCGTCACGCGACAGAAGGTGAGGTCAAGAGGCTTAGCGGAAATGTATATTATATAAACACAAACTTAATTCGCACTTGGGAGTTTGATTCGCTGCTACTTCCTGTCGTTGACAGCGACAAAATATTATCTTAAGTTTCAGTGCATCGGTCCTTACGGCTACAGCCTCACTATCACTCTGTCAATACCAAAAGCCGATTCAGTAACGCATAGGCCTATATAGGACTACTCCTAAGTGCGACTTAAGTTTGTGTTAATACGGTGTATATTTCTTTTGATATATTGCTGCCTTAATAGCCATCTCTTTAGCTACTGTATGCCTATTTATTAGGCGGCTCTAATTAAACGGGACTTCATTAGCTGATTCAGTAACTCGCAGAAATATAGACCTAAGCCTGACTTTGATTTGTGCTTTAGTGTTTAGTCTATATTCGCTATATTGCTGCCTTAATAATTTATAAATCTTCGCTATAGGCCTATTGTTGTCAATAATATAGGATATATATATATATATATATATATATATATATATATATATATATATATATATATATATATATATATATATATATCTTCGTTATATTGCTGCGTTAATAAGATAGCAGCGAATACTGGTGCAAGTTTTGTGTCTATAATGTACTTATCTTCGCTTTATAACTGTTGCGTTAACAACCATCTCCCTTGCTATACTGTGTTAATATGCGGCCCCCTATTTAAACGGGACTTCCGACACCTCTAGCTTTGCTTTTTGCGTCCTGTCTAACTGTAAGTACTTTTGAGATGTTTGCTGCTGACTTGGGACTGGGAGTTAAGGTAGTTTAACATCGAGTTCTGTAGACTTTCATGCAAAGTCGCTTCTGTTTGCAGATCAGCCGGTAGAAGCTGTGGACAGATACTTTGTCCTGGACGTGTGGCTTATTACCTTTATACTACTCATCATCTTTGCAATTTACGCTGCGTAAGTTACTCAAATCATTATTGACTCTGAGCAGTGTCATGCTTTAAAATTAAACCGTTTACATGTTGCAATTTGCGAAAAAAAGACACCAAGTTGGGGAGTTCCAACCTGCGCTATATCACTATCCAGATAGGCTTACACGCGTGCTTACATAAGCCTTCATGCAGAGCGAAGAAGTACGGCTATATAAACAACACCATCGGAAACAGAAGACGCGATATCAAAACACGCATAAGCACAACGCAAATTGTAAACTGCTCTAATCAGCTGACCGTCATTGGCCATCCCATTATTGGCGGACGGCTTAACATCTTTTGTTAGTGCGTTAGTTTCACAAAGGAAGCGCTGTCTCAAGGTCGCAGGGTGAAATCCGGAGTTACAGACATACACTGCATCCTCTCTCCTTCCTCTAGGGACCAACGCGTCTGGTCTGCTGTGTCACAAAGCTGTCACTCGATTCCACGTGCATTTATCGGTGTCTTGCCACTAAAAGATAGGTGTTTCTTTGGCCTGTATATTAACAGTATAACAAATGCCACAGTTGTGGGTCAAAGATAGCTGGATTATAAGTTATAGCAAATGAAGGTCAATTGTACGAGTACTGTTTTGTGCTACGGATGGATCTGGCGTTTGACTAAACATTCTTTGTATAAATTAGTAAGCTAGCAAATCAGTCGTCGACTTAACCTGTTTAATTGTTTAAAACAGATTAATTTTTCGGGGAGGGGGTGCAATTGCCCCAAAGTGCGAGCGCTCATGGATCCAGGCCCGATTCTGGAAAAGAAGAGACCTGCTCAGAGCCCGATAAAGTAGAAACAAGCTAGAGGGCCCATTTGAGTAAGGGGGAACAAAACCTGAAGTTATGCCGTTGCTTAAGCTTCCATTCAAATATTTTCTGTTAACATTACTCAATATTTTGGTGAACAAGTCACAAATTATGAGCTAAAGACAGTTAATAGAATCCTTCCTTCTATCGCAAACACAAAGAAGGTTTTGCTTAGGAGCACAATTTTCTTGCACTGTTTCTGTCGATCTTGGTATTTCTTGCCATCGACACCGGTGGATAAATGGCATTTTGTGTGTGGTTATATGAAGCAGATAAATCCGATTTTTTTCTCATTAAGTCTTTGTCTGTTAGTCTGTCAGTCTCTCTATTTGCTTGATCTTATATATATATATATATATATATATATATATATATATATATATATATATATATATATATATATCTCTCTCACTCTAAATCCAGAACTGATTTGTTGAGATTAATTTACATCGCTGATAAAAAGCGAACATTTTTCGTTCCTACCTTTCACTTCTCTTTTTCGACAACATTATATTTGCCAAAATTTTCTTCAAGGACGGTAGTTTCCTTTCATAGATACTGGACTTTCACCGAAAAATTCATCGTTGATCTTAAATCAGCACGGAATCTCATGGGCATCGAAAATGAAGACGGAGTACCGGCTGATGAATTGGAAGACGAAGAGGAAAGGCAAGAAGAAGAAAAAGAAGTAGACAGAGAACAACCAAGATATGAAATTTTGGAGCCGATGCAAAGGGCCCTCGGAGTTGCAGACGATGTCGTTTCCCAAAACCCCGCCCCCGACAGGTGCAATGTCTACGAAGAGTTCGAAGAGGGAGAGTTCGAAGAGGAAGACCAGGAGGATGGAATGTTGGAGGAGATGGTAGTTGAGATGCACGAAGAAGAAGAAGAGTATGAAGAAGACAATGAAGAAGACAAAGAAGAAGACAAGGAACAACCAAGATATGAAATTTTGGAGCCGATGCAAAGGGCCGTCGGAGTTGCAGACGATATCGTCTACGAAAACGCCACCGACATGCGGAATGTCTGCGAAGAGTTCGAAGAGGGAGAGGCAGAGGAAGACCCCGACAGGTGCAATATCTACGAAGGGTTCGAACAGATACACCAGGAAGATGGAATGTTGGAAGAAGTAATAGTTGAGAAATACGAGAAGGAAAGGCATGACATAAAAGAATCGATTTTCCATCCTGGTGCAGCCCAACTACAACAAGGCGGTGGTTTCCTGCATTACAACCCGACTGTGGCTAACCATAAGCCCAAAGTTCCGAAAACTTCTTCGCCGCATGAAGAGTTCCGAGATGCTGATGAAGACATCAGGCATGCCGCTTTGATAGCTACATATCAGCCTGATAAGGTCAAAGAAGACATATGCAAATCCGACATTCCCTCGAAACCTTCGACAAACATGACAACGATTCAACCAGAAATCTTGAAACCTGACATTCAGAATTGTCCTTCGACATCTCGACGACACGTTAATTGGAGGCAAGCCGAAGACCTTCAGAAAACGTCTCGTATAAATCAGTGCTCAGATGCTCTTCCACCGCGCAGCATTCTGAAGAAGAAGGGTGCTATTCGTCCTGAATGCAAGAATTTCCGATGGCCGCGGGACATGACACCCACCAAAGCGTCTATGCAAGATCTCTTACTCGACGAAGAGGTAAGCGCTATTTTCGACTCCTGTGTGGATCGGAGGCCGAATTTCATACACGAGAGAATTTGGAACAAGGCAAAATCTCATTCTAACTTCGCCACGGACGACTCTGACGATGTTTGGGAAAGGGAAAGAGAAAGAGAAAGCGAGAGGTTGGCTGAGATTCATTACCGAGAGATTCATGCTAAATCCAAGCACTACTGCCGCCTGTATCGCCGCTATCGCTACTACTACAATTACTACTACGACCGATGCTGCGACTGTGTGAATCAGGATGATTATGACTATTATTACGACAAATTTTGCCATAACCGCGACCGCTGCTACTACTACTACTGCATCTACTACCATTACTACTTCCATTACTTTCGCCGATTCTACAATTACGAGCACGATGACGAATACTTCACCCGGTACTGTAAATACTTCTGCTATCTCTTGGACAAGTATTACGACACAAAGGCCATCAGACCCTACCCCTCTCCCCGACAGACTGACTTCTCTGACCACAGACGGACATCGGCCAGAATGGCCATTCCACCCTATCCCTCTCCCCGACAGCCTGGCTACTAAGACTACGAACAGACATCGGCCAGAATGGCCATTCCACCCTATCCCTCTCCCCGACAGCCTGGCTACTAAGACTACGGACAGACATCGGCCAGAATGGCCATTCCACCCTATCCCTCTCCCCGACAGCCTGGCTACTAAGACTACGGACAGACATCGGCCAGAATGGCCATTCCACCCTATCCCTCTCCCCGACAGCCTGGCTACTAAGACTACGGACAGACATCGGCCAGAATGGCCATTCCACCCTATCCCTCTCCCCGACAGACTGACTACTGAGACTACACCACAGACGGACATCGGCCATAATGGCCATTCCACCATATCCCTCTCCCCGACAGACTGACTACTGAGACTACACCACAGACGGACATCGGCCATAATGGCCATTCCACCCTATCCCTCTCCCCGACAGCCTGGCTACTAAGACTACGGACAGACATCGGCCATAATGGCCATTCCACCCTATCCCTCTCCCCGACAGCCTGGCTACTAAGACTACGGACAGACATCGGCCATAATGGCCATTCCACCCTATCCCTCTCCCCGACAGCCTGGCTACTAAGACTACGGACAGACATCGGCATAATGGCCATTTGCAAGTTGTGATATTTGCCACAGATGAACAGTACCCACACGCAGAATGCCTGTACCTATCGAACCCGTGAACAGAGTGCACCGAAAACAGACTGAAGTTGGGTAAGGAAGGACGAAGGTAGAAGTACTGATGCACACTTCATCCTGTACAGAACTCCGATCATGGAAAGCTCTCTGCCTTATCCAAAGCTCCACGACGAAAGGTATCTAGTGTATAAACTGAAGCCGACCAAATCTCCCGACGCAGACAGGCCAATCTCCAGATCACCAATTTCGGAAGACTAATTGCCAACACTAATTGTCCAAAATTTCACGACGACCGGGAAATGGCATGTCGGTCGCCCTGATATATTGAGGATAAGACTGTTTCACTGAATAGCTCTAATTATTTCAGAGCCTGGTGTTGTAATGACACGTCAGAGCATGAAACGTAAGCTTCAAATCAAATTAGCGGATGCGACATGTCTGCATATGTCACTACTGCAACTGTGCAGATGTTGTCAGCTTTTGTTAGGTTGTACAGTACATCGTGCATAACGCTGTGAAATCTGAACTAAGATGCAACATAAATGCAACAAATGCAAGAAAATGCCCTAAATTACGTATTTTGTCAGGAGGCAGCATATACCTAGGAGCTGCAAGCACCGCCAAATGCGAAGGGCTCGACTGTCTATCAACCTGATATTAATGGGCATTGTCATGTACTGCAAGCGCTTCAGTCGGCTTGTCTCCAATCTCCTCGCAGTACAGATCAGTAGCTCTAAAAACGACTCATTTTAGATCACAGTTGCCAATGTATGAGATTACATGAGATTATACACTATACATCCCGAACTTCATGAAGCCCCTTCAGCAAACCTTGGCCCGTTAAAATTAGTTTTACATGCATTGTGTTATTTCACGCCTCAATGTGTTGTACTTATAGTTCACCTATGACCTTTTCAGGCATAAATGAAAACGGATGACTATCACTTAATTCAAGTTTTATTTTTAAAAATGAGCGTACTTTTTCGAACAGACCAGAATGTTAAAATAAATTATTATAGTAATTTACTGATTTCCCTTATAAATTAAAATTACTAACTGTAATAATTAACTGAAAACTAGGCACATGGAACCCAGGTAAAGCATCTATAGGCCTACTGTTATCCTGCGCCAATGTAATATAACGAAGGTGAAATTTTTTTGGCGCACATCAGGGCGTCTCTGCGTGTGAGTATACTGGTCCACATACCGACAGTGCCTATATTTCGGAGATGTTAATGCTATCACGATCCCTACACGGGGACCGTAAGAGTGGAATGGTCTAAATGAGTGGTGTAGATGCGAGCGAAATAAACATGCAATGGACTCATGCAGTGCATGTTGAAGACACGCTAAACTCTTGAAAGTAACGTTTACAATGAGCTAAACTCTTGAAAGTAACGTTTACAATGAGCTAAACTCTTGAAAGTAACGTTTAGACTGAGCTAAGCTCTTGAAAGTGACGTTTAGACTGAGCTAAGCTCTTGAAAATGACGTTTACAATGAGCTAAACTCTTGAAAGTAACGTTTACAATGAGCTAAACTCTTGAAAGTAACGTTTAGACTGAGCTAAGCTCTTGAAAGTGACGTTTAGGAGCTAAACGTAACAAGGGCATTGAAAGGTAAGGAAATAAAGGAAAATTGTTGTAATCTATAGACAAAAGTGATGCACTTCTTGACGTAGCTAATTATTAACGAGCAGCAAGATTTCTTGCTAAACAGAATAAAACGAATAAGCTAAACGTGGGCCTTCGGACAGTAAGGAGGCCTAAGAATGAACTGCTTGACGTTGCATCGTGGACACGGCTACGCTGAGCTGAATTTGCCAAGAGAAAGAGTATCAGGGAGAAAGAGATAGACAGGGAGGGATGGAGGGAGAGCTGGAGAGAGACAGATTTAGCTTTGTCAACAGACACGACTGTCGCGAAAGTCTGAATACCTGCATGCTACGACCACCCGCTGGCGGAGGCCCTTGTGTCAGTCAGGCGATACAGTTTCGGCTTCTCCATTCCAACCCCGATTCAAATTTTGAGTTAGATTGTGATTCAGAGGCATTCACCTTATAGATTAATTTACCCCACTGTCTCTCTTGGCTGTCCCACCGTGTCTACTGGTTGTTCTACGGTGTCTCTTGGCTCTTCCACAGTGTCTCTTAGTTGTCCCATCGGCATGTTTCTGGATTGTCCCACCACAGTGTCTCTTGGCTTTCCCACCGTGTCCCTTGAAGGAACAACTCTAAACGACGAGTTTCAGTTGCCAAAAGTCCTTACGTCAATGTTATTTGCCGTTGCGGGTCCGGACAATGATTTTGTTTAGCAGCGACCATCGACTGATGCCTTGAGCATTATTACAGTGGCGCTACAGAAGTTTTTAGATTAGATTAAATATGACAGCGTACAGAAGAACACGGTTTCGATGCAAGGAATCTATATTTAGTTCTTGGTTTCGATGTAAGCGAAGATCCAATGCTTTCCACACATTTTACTGCGTTCATGAAGGGCCACGTATGGCTGAATCCATTCGTGAAACGGGCAAAATCATCGAAACATTTGGTCTACATGCGATAAATATTTCCCGCCGGTTCTTCGACATAGTGAAAAAGCCGTACTATATCTGTCCTGTAGGTTAGAATTCAAATACGTATCGGAAACATGGTTATGGCGAAGCGTTGCTTGTTAGTGAATCCAACTGTGCCGGCCAGCGACCTTCATTTGTCCTTAACTTGGGCGCAGTGTTTGTTGTGCCAGAACAAGACTGGCGAGAAACTGCAGTGTCCGGCTAATTCACATGGTTCGGCTAATTCACGTGGTTTGAACAAAAGCGCTGGATATGAGTCCTTAGCAAGAATATTGCCAGACTGATAGTCTTGGAGCGCTACCACACTCCCTCGTTTTGTCACGCATAGATGCAGGTGGAGGTTTGCTGGAAGCTTTACAACTACATGAAGCCAAATGGCATAAATCATGTCGTTCAGAATTTAGCCCAAGGGAATTAAAAGGTAAGTCTGCCAGTGTTGCAAAATCGTCTACTAGTAGTTTATTGGCAAATGGTGCAGATGTTTTTTCAGAGCAGCTGGATGATGATTTGTTCTTGAGTCCAGTGAACAAATGCCGATTCACTGGATCTGATGTCAGTGATATAAAATCTCCAGGCATATCTGTTTGTTTTTCTGTGACATGCCAGCGGGTTCGCAAGGTTTGCATGAGGTATCAACACTTGAACTTGGGCACTAGGGTCAAGGAATGTGCCCTTGCGCTGTCAGATGACAGACTTCTTGCAAAGCTTGCCATGAGTGACATGGTAGCCATTGAGGCTAAATATCACTCTAATTGTCTGGCACAGTTATATAATTGTAGACATTCTTATGAACATGAACAGTACACTGTGTTCTCCGCACCTTCCTGTTCTGCTGATGCAATATATGGTATGGTCTTTGCTCAGCTAACAGACAGCTCACATAAATGATGTGCGAGCTGTATGTAACATTCGACCGGTTTTCAAGCTTGTTGATCTGAAAAACATGTATGTTGACCGGTTGCAGCAAGTTTATGGGCAGATTACCAGTAATACCTGTGTGAACAGTACACGTCTGAAAGAGAAATTGCTTGAGCAGTTTCCAGATATGTGGTCACAGAGTGATGGACGTGATGTAACGCTGGTCTTTGATGACAACATGGTTTGGACACTGCTCTGTCAAAAGCATGCCATGAAGATTTTCAAAAGGATGCATTATGTCTCTCAAGGGCTGCAGAAATTGTGCATCGTGAGATATTTGGTGATAGGCCTAAGTGGTCTTTTAATGGGTCTTTTCAATTTCCTGCAAATTGTAACGACAACTCTGTGCCTCAGAATTTGCTTGCCCTTGTTAGCAAGATACTTGAGGGCCCAAGTATTGATATGCAGTCACTGCAGCAAAATGTACCTGCAGCAGCAACAATTGCACAGTTGATTGTGTTTAACAGTGTACAACATAGACGTAGCAATCACAACCAAGTCACTACTGCAGTACGACACAAAAAGGAACACGGACCACCGTTACCTTTGTACATAGGTCTTACTGTGCATGCCGCCACTAGGAAGATCTATTCAGTTGATAAAATGTTTGATGTCGGTGTGTGTGTGTATCATATGACCGTATAATGTCTGTTTTGTCTGATTTGGATATTAGTGTTTGTCAGAGGTTTGAAGTAGAACAGGCTGTATGGCCACTGAATTTCAAGAGTAACCTTTTCACTACTTCTGCTGTCGACAACATTGACCATAATCCCTCATCCACAAGTGCACATGGATCTTTTCATGGTTCTGGCTTATCACTTCAGCAACATCCAGACTTAGATACCCCAGGCACTGACCATGTTATATCTTGCTTTAGTGATGTCACTCAGGGAAAGAGTCTTTTCAGTTTGCCTTCCTCATATACTTCTGTTTCACCAATTAGATTGCTGACTGGTGAACCTGCAATCCCCTCTTTTACTGGAAGTTTGCAGGAATCGGGTATTTACATATAAAATGCTGTGAAAGCTGAACATTCTTGGTTAGACAATATATGGAAAATTGGCAAAAATGTTCTTTTTATTCCAACTCCATTTCTTCTTGATCTGTTTATTATGCACAAAAACAAACTGCGTTTCAATCTCCTCTTTCTTTATGTGGAATGCTGCCTTTGTTTCATGAAAATGCTCATGCATGATGCGTCATTCGATGGATAACGTTCAAGCTACTGTATCTAAACTGAATCCAGGTCAGGTTTCGGTAGTCACATTTGATCAACCACTCTGCACTAGCAAAACTGATACAGTGGAATTGGCCAGATTCATACGGTGCCAGTAACGTTGTGATTATGTTTGGTGGTCTTCATATTGAAATGGCAGCTCTTAAGGCCTTGGGAACACTTTTGAGTGGTAGTGGTTAGGTAGAAGCTGTCAGGGCTAGTAACTGCAGGTTCAGCTGAAGCACTTTTTTTTATCTGCCACTCATGTCAGGCATTGTAGACATGTGCATGAAGTAACTCTAGCAGCACTTCATGTTCTACAATCCATGGCATTTGAAAATTATAAGACAAACTTACAACCTTCTGATCAATGTCTGTCATTTGAATCCTGGTGTGAAAAGCAATCTTCTAAACATAAGCAGTTTGCATTTTGGTCACTTGTAAAGAAATCTGAAGCTAGTTTTATAGTTCGTTAGGTCTTTCAGGGAATCAAACTTTGGTCTCTATGTGGATACAATGACTAGTTTTATGGTTTTTTGCACTAGATCGGACCAACTATGCACGGTGGCTCTTAGAGACATGGTTGACTTGCCAAATACTAATCCAGATTGTAATTATAATCAGAAATTTGTGTAACGCCTCTCTAAGAATCAGTGGTGCTCACTGCGCTAGACTTGATGTTAAAAGTCACTAATGATGTTAAGTGTCATTAAGAACAGAATAGTATCCTGTAAGTGAACACAGCTCAGACAGCTAGAAGAGTCACCAATGGCAAGCTTGCGCAGACACGCAAAGCCTTACCAACAGATTACCAACTAGAGTTAAAAGACGATGGCATGTTCTGAAATCCCGAAGTTCCTGAAGCATGTAGCGTCGAGGATGAGGAAACGACGATGGGCGATGTGATCTGCCGCCGATGGCACGCGGTTGTCCCACCGTCCAACAGTTCCTCGCAGATGGAAAGCGACGCGGCGTTCAGATATTCCCCGATCCGAAGGATATACGCAGGACGGACAGGTATTCGTCGCCCGCCGGCCGGTAGGTTGTTAAGCCGTTAGTTAGTTGAACCGTTCCGTGGCTGACAGTCGGAGCCGTTCCTAAGATTATCGAGCTTATGTCATGCTAGACGATATAATCTGTCAAAATGCCACATAGAAAGCCACGCGGCCAACATGGCCGCAGGCATGAGCAGTACTTTCAGTCAGTAGATATTTTCAATCAGTTAAACCCAGGCAAATTCACAGTTCAAAAGACTACAAAAAATTCTCAGCATGTCTATCGACCAGGCGCATGAACAGTTAAATGCAGTTGTTAAAGGTGATGTTGATGTGGTTGGTTTGACAGAGAATGACAGTGCATTGTGCAGGTGGTTTTTTGCTGGTCCAGAAGTTGCCCGTTTACTTGCAGTTATTCTTTAGCTGTAGAGCAGGTAGTGAATGTCACTGTGAACAGCAGGCAAGCATTCAAAAATCCTTTGTCAGAGATGTCACTCACCTTTTGTCTGAACCATGGAAGATTTTGGTAACCATTTTGAGGATGAGCATGACCTTACTGTATTACACAACAGGAATATTATAACAACTGAGGCATCTGAAGCTGTTTGGAAAGTACTTGAGATTGGTCTTTGTCAGTACAATGACTTTGTTACAACACGGCTAATGAGTAACTCTGTTTCCCTGTTTACACTGGTGAAACTCAATAAGCTGTGCTTCTTTGCTGCTCCAAAGCCCACCACAGCTTCAAAGATGAAGAGTAAGATCACTGCTTCAAGAAATGATTCTGCGTTGTTCTCCTGGCTATACATAACTTGCCAAATTCGTAACAGTGACTTGGATGAATTTTTTCCGGCATGAAAACCAAGTTTTTTCCCCGTCGTTATGAGATGCAGGTAGTCTTCGTTTGGGGTCCAAATCTGATCTGTTGTCATGTCTTCATATCCTGTGCCAGCCAGTGCTGACTGCACCATGTGTTGATGGTTTGGTTGTTGATGGTGCAGCTATTGTAAATATGCTGAAGCCCAAGTCTGTCACCACATTTGCAGATTATGCTGACAGAGTCTTTATTCCATATATTAAGTTGCAGCATGCTCTTGTCAAGTGCATTGACATTGTGTGAACCGTTATGAAAGTGTCAGTCTCAAAGGCTTAACTTGTGCCAAACATGGTTTTGGTATACGGCGCCAGGTTATTGAATCAGCCCCAATTCCACATAACTGGCCTGACTTCCTATGCAATGATCACAATAAGACAGCAATGTTTACTTTTCTAGCCAACAAATTGTCTAATGTGTCAACAGCTGTGGGTAAGCATATTTCATTAGATACAGCTGTTGTAAGTACAATAACAGACTATGATACTGCTCAACTGAGTCCATGTACATGTGAAGAGGCAGACACTTGAATGCTTTTGCATGCCGCTGACTTAGTTCGTGCTGGGCATCACAAAATCCTGATTAAGACCGTTGATACTGATGTCGTTGTCCTGGCTGTTGCCTTTCAGCAGAAACTAGCTTCACATGAATTGTGGTTGGCATTTGGGACAGGGCAACTTCTTCAGTATATTCCTGCTCATGAGCTAGTATGCATTTTGGGTCCAGAGCGATCCTGTGCACTGCCTATGTTTCATGCGTTCACTGGCTGCAACACTGCACCAGCATTTGTTGGACGGGCAAAAAGACATTTTGGAAAACTTGGAACAAATATCCTGCAATTACAGCAGTCTTCAATGAATTGAGTCAGTTGCCTTGCACCATTTTTGAAACCTGCTTTAACTGCACTGGAACCCTTTACCATTCGTTTATATGATCCACGAGGTCATTGCAGCTCTGCAAATTCAGATTGTAGAAAACTATTTGCACAAAAAGGTAGAACCATTGGAAACATTCCACCAACACAAGATGCACTTGTGCAACACATTAAACGTGTTATCCTCTTTGATCCTAGTCTCATTTTCTAGACAAATATGTTGGTTCTAACGGTGAGAAGATCCGAAGTCTGGTCTCGTTTGTACGTGTAAGTAGTTGCTTTCCAGGTCAGTGTTATTCCGAATAACTGATGGATTGGATATATCAGCATCTTCTGGTATAGATCTGATATTACTCGCTTGGCCCTGCCATTATTTCATAGGGCAAATCCTTTTGGTGTTCCTTTGGCTTGTCAAGCTCCTCCTTGCAGAAGTCTCGAAGCTCTCTGTCATCATTTATATGTCTGACTCAGATACTATTTTTGAGATTGGCTGTAAGTCGCTTCTTCTTCAGGTCTCTGCTAGCGGATGCTTCTAAGACCGATGGCCCTGTGCCTGCAAATGATACTGAGCCTGACGGTCCTATACATGTAGAGTGCTGTATGCCAGATGGTCCTATTCCTGTAGATGAGTCCAAGCCAGGTGGTCCTGTGCCTGCAGACAGTTCTGAACCAGATGGTCCAGTGTCTCTACGTGGTCCTAAACCAGATGAGCCTGTATTTGGTCCTGTGTTATCCATTAGTCCATGACTGTCCTCTGAATCCGATCTGCCATGTATGGTCCAACTGTAATCTCTGAAAACTTCACTTTTATGAAGGGGTGGATCAAGCGCCATCAGACGTCTACATTGCAGGCGTCGTAACCTGGTTCCGGTGTGGTTGATTTGTTGCTTATCCCCTGTTTTTTGATCACTAGGTGCCCATACTTCCCTCTGAACCCTGGCCTGTTCCCGGCATCTGATCATCTCTTATCACTTTTCCGTAGTTCTCTCTTACAAGCGACCTTCCACGACATCCAGTTGGACTCAAAAAGTGCCAGGTGTGCGACCTCACCGTGCTGTCCAGTCCAAAGCCTTGCTGCACTTCCGCCTCCCCATTCTCCTTCAGCTCTAACACCAGAACGGGTATGTCGTGGATTAACCTTGTTCCCGGTTGAATGAGGTATCCGAACAGTTAGTTCGTGAATCGTGCCAAACTGCTGAAAGAAGCCTCGCCGATCATGAAACAATCAGAGATCTCCAATCTTGATTAACTCTGCCATTCTCTCACATCTTTCTTAGGCCGACGTGTCATGATCAGCCGCTTTCGAAGGCCTTGAATTGACACTGCCAATACGATGATCATAGTCATACTTGCCATGGCAATGCTGTCTAAGTAGTCGATATTGTGTCGGCCAGTAGATGTTGAATTCCAGTCAACAGGATAGCTTCATCAGTTTTTAAGCATAGCTGCTATGACTTCTTAAGGGTCCACCAAATGTTGCTACTGTCATAGTTGTGTTGACATCGTGGCTGCTGTGGTAAAGGTTCTGTTAGTTACAATGGTCTAGTAGTTAAGTTTGGGTGATGTACAACTGGTTCATTAATAATGTAGAAGCAACTATCTAGTATTTTACCTTTCATTTAGTATAGATAGTAGGCCTATTACTAGTTTATGCTTTACGGTGCATCTATTTCCTTTGGAACAATAGGTGGTTCTTAAAAGAACAATTTTAAGTTGAGCTTGTCAAGGCTGGCAGTGATTTCTTCAGTTGGTGCCGACACTGGACCCAGAAATTCAACCACCCCACTCCAAGCATTTCCCGATAAAAAGAATGATTCTGTTCTGCTCAGTGAATATATTATTTACATACTCATAGATGTAGACAGTAGTGCCCTCCACCCAGCAAGAGACCAACTTTCTTACCTAATGCCTATGGATAAATTTGGACAGAAATCATAAATCTTACGATTTTAGTTGAGGTTGTAATCTTTATGCCATTCCTGGAAGTACAAAGGGGTACTTAGACAGAGACTGCACATAAAGGCACTGGTTTTGCATTTGCCACCTGCTCTCCATTTACCCTTTTTGGAGCAGTTTATGACAATTTCTTTCATTAATTTTAACCAGCTTGTGACCCTCAACTCCATAATTGAGAACATTGCTAGAAGTGGATGTTTCTTGGGGCAAATTCCCTTGAATTTTAGAAGGGCATCATCGAGTGTGAACTGGCTGATATCCCTCCCAAAGCTGATGAACAATGTCATGACGAAATTTCTATCTAGATTGCTTTTGTCAACGTTTATTGTGGTCTTGCTCTTGTGTTGCAAATTCCGTATTGTATGACATCCTCTTCCCATTATTATTCCAAGTTGCTTAGACTAGATCTTGATTTTGGTGTCACTAGTTCTCTGTTTCTGTCGTCTGGGTTATCCACCCATTGTCCCCCAGATTCACGACTGCTGCTGAACGTCATCACGCCTATTCTTGACTGTACTGCACAGGATCGTCCTAGGAGCTGTGACGGATCCGATGGTATGTTATGACCCAGTGCATTCCAGTTACAATGTTCTGCTTTTAAATGGTACCCTGTTGTTCCAAGTGTCTCAGCTGGTTTAAAATCCTGATGCTTCTGTGAAGAAACCAAGACAACACGTGTGTAAAAATTGCATTGAAATTTCAAATTCCTAAAATTGCTGCCACTAGCTTAATATGATCAATTTATAAATTATACATGGAGACCTTAAATGCCATGGCATTCATTCAAACAGGCAGAGGGAAAGAGAGAGTATTAGCTGTGGCCAAAGCATCTGTATTTCAATTTAAAAATAACTAAGACATTTTACCATTGAAGTTGAACTCTGAATGCCAGATTTCAATCATTGGCCTATTATGAGACTTATATTATAAATTTTTATCGCACTCCTTCAATAGAAACTGCATTGCATTATATTTGACAAAAGGCAAAGTACTTTAAATTTGTTCCCATGTCATATCGGAGTCATCAGGCGACCAATGACAATGAAAAAACGCTCAAGCAAAATGTGTTCCTCTTACGATATGGGAGGCCATTTCCTGATGAAGTGCAACAGTATCTGTTAGATGAGATGAATTCTGTCTCGGAGGAAGTATGCACTTTGGCACAGTTAGCAACAGCATAAAGTTGTCCTCATGCTCCTCATCCAAACATGCACAAACCTGCCTTTTTGAGAGCTCAATAGTTCTGAAGTTACAAATTAACACATATCACATTAACATTAAATGGTAAAACACAACCAGCTTATGAACAGTTGGTAGTACCTTATTTATCAGTTATCTGACAGCCACCATTTACCACAAATGGCACAATATGGGCCACGTATAGGCCCAGCGAACATGGTTGTCTGGGATACACTGTATATCTTTTCCAATTTACAGTACTTATCCATTGTAGCCTACTTTCTCCTGTTTGACACCTCAGATTTTAAACTGATCTTTCTAACAGATTTTCATTACTGATGTTTCAAAATAATCTGATTAGATTCAGCTTTAAAGCAAATAAATAGCAGATTTTAGCAGTATCCAAGTATTTATTTATTTGTGTTATGTCCAAGAAACCAGCATGTTTACAGACACTATAAAGCAGCTGATTTACAGTGGGTAACTAATTACGACAAATCAGTGATGAAGGCTGGGCCAGTTTCTGTCTAAAGTCACAAATTTAAAAATCCAAAGGTAGACAATATTATATACTAAATTTAAAATATGGTAAGTTTTGTTGAAAATATTTCATAATGTTTAAGTGTGGGTCACACATTACTCACTCTAGAGCGTGCTTCTTTTCTGTCGACATCCGCATCTGTCTACATCTGTCGAACTGAAGTGGCGGTAGCCTGTGCATTCATAGTATTTTATTGTGTGTGAATGTATGTATGTATTTGCGTTTCAGAGTCTTTCTTCGTCTGGGTCCGCTTTTCAGAGTAGTTTACCTCTGCCACGGGTTTTATGCATCAAGGGACTCTATGCTAATGTAAGGTGGTTTTTCTACACTTGATCTGACTGATATAAGAATAACCCATGTTAATACGCTTGTCATGGGTAAATTCACCATTTAGACATAGGTAATATCAAATCCTGGGCTTTTTCCGGCATCGGACTAGTATTTTTGACGGAACATGAACAATCCGCCACAAGGAGGTTTTTCCTAGCGGCAGCATATAACGAGGAGCTACAAGCACCGCCAAAAGTGAAGGGCTCGACTGACTATCAACTAGATATTAGTAGGCATTGTCATGTACTGCAAACGCTTCAGTCGGCTTGTCTCCAATCTGCTCCTCATGGCATTACACATCAGTAAAATGGCGGAGGTTATCAAGATCGGAGTATCTCTGATTGTTTCGTGATCGGCGAGGATTCTTTCAGCAGTTTTTGCACGATTCTTTCCATTCCATCCAGGCTCCTAATATGAGCACAATTGGTTTAATTTATCAACTCCACCCATAAACCGGTTTTACTCCAGGTTTATAAGTGGCTTTTCTTGTTTAGAATGCCAGAAACACGACAGGTGGAAAGGAAAGAAATTGTTCGTTTGCTCAAAATATTGTTAGACTAACAGGTCCTTTCTGAAATTCAGGCAAAACGGCTCTGTATTTCAGTTTACTCTGGTGAGCATCTTCTTTAGCGATTATCGTCCAGGTTTGGTGTATCTGATTCTGCCCTTCTATGGCTCCGGTCTTGCCTTCCCGCTCCTTCTCTGTAAACGCTGCAAGTCATTGTTGGCCACCTTGCCAACTGTCGTGGTTTTCCTGAAGGTATTAAGGTCACTTCTCTTTATGTTGTACACTACGCCACTGAGCCGTCCGATAGAATCCTCCTCAGTCGACCACCATCTTTATGTTGATGACAAACTCTTTGTATCTTCCTCTTCGAGTTCCTTTTCGTCATCCATCACTCAGTTGTTTGAGGTCAACCAAATTTCAGAATGGATGTCATCCAGCCTGCCAAAACTGAATTTAATCATAGGTCTACCAGCTCAGATAAAGAAAATCTGACTCTTCCATCTAAGTATCGATTAATTCATTTACTCTCAATTTCACCTCTAATTCGCCCACATCTCTGGGTTTCAGATATCATCTCCAACCTCTCACATTAATTTCCCTCATATTCGTGACCTTCGCCGTATTCGTTCCATGCTCGTTTTCAAAACAGCCTCAACCATAGGTACCTCTGTTGTTCACTCTAAGCTTGTAAATCTCTTTTCCTTAACCTTTAAACAACTCAAATTAAGCATCTTTAACTCACCCAAAATTCACTTACCCGAGCCTGAACGCATTCATTAAATTAGTTTTGCATCCCTTACACATACCTTAAAGCAAAACAATAATAATCCCACAATAAACCCCCACGTCAATCAATACCATCAAATACTCATTTTGTTTCAGTATGCATAACATTTGACACAAATTCGTTAAATTAGTTTTGCATCCCTTACACATACTACCTTAAGAGAGTACTAGTCACTCCAGGCCGTTGCCCGTCGCTTTTTGAATTTCTTCACTTTGACTTATTCAGCACTGGGCAAAACCTCCTCCCTCTCGGGAGTGGCCCGGAGGCGGACTCATACACGAGGCACTCGTCCATCAAGTGTATCGATACAGTTTCCGTCACCAGTTCAGAGTCTGCTGTAGTGCCCTCGCCCGTCACCCCTGGGTCGGGGGTTCCAGGTTTTCACCCTGCACGCAACAGGGCGACACACTTCGAGCCGAGCCCATCGCTTGCTTTACAGGCGGTCGCTCCGACACCATCCAGTTCGACCAGGGGCCACCAGGCACCGATCCCCAGACGGGCACCACTGCGCAGCCCCCACGACCATGGTACGTGACGTTTATTCCGCCCCGAATTACATACTCTGTACCAGTGATGACCAGTGAGGAAGGTGCAATCACTACTGCGCCGACCGGTTGGCACTCGACCCGACTCTTTTAACATTTCCGCATTAAGTGGTTAGCGGTGGGCCCATTCCCCCTCCGTCCTGTACGGTGATTGTCCCCTCGCAGAACGCTGTCCCTGACGGGATTTTGTTCTGCTCAGAGCGCCGGTCGCAGGCAGGGCCAACGAACGAGCCCGTGATTGCCTGACAAGACGGTAGAGCTAAGGGTGTTGCGGCACCCCCCTCCGGGAGTCGAAGCTGATCTCACCACTCGTATCCAAGCCTTTCGTTTTCGCCGCGACGAGATCACACAGCTACTAACTACTAAGCCCTTCCGCTCATGGTATCCAACCAATCAGCCAACACATACCTTAAAGCAAAACAACATTAATCCCACAATAAACCCCCGTGTCAATCAATACCATCAAATACTCATTTTACTTTCAGTATGCACAACATTTGACACAATACCATATCCAGTAGCATATAAAAATCTATTTTTACAAATTTACAGATTGACAGCATCAAATTAGGAACATATGCACTCCACTCAAAAAACGTGCAATTTCACAGTTGAATCATTGCAGCCTGGGAAACCAAAACAGCTTTCACCAAACGTTTTGGCCACTAACATATTGCATACCTTGCTAACATATTGGCTGGATTGTCTGATCATAATATACCAAGTATTAGATGATGAAAGTGAGAAAGGTGCATGGTGAAAACGGTTTTGGAGGGTTCTACATTTAGTAAGTCCTAGTAGTACTTAGTTACTTTGCTTTGATTTATGCTGCTTCCTGTAAATGTGTTATATTACAAAGTTCTGTTAAGCTCAGCTACTACTGAATGTACTGAAACTTTCTACTGCTAGTTTCACTGAATGTAAACGTCAGAAAACGTTCTGACCAATGTCGATCAGTCAACATTTGCAGTGCATTCTGACTGGCTGCGTTTAAGATATTCAGGCTTTTGTTACACCAGCCCTATTAAACATTGGTGATTTTCGGTTGACCTGACTGCTTAGCTATGAAAACTGCCAATGGAATGTTACAAACATTTACTACATTTGTTTAGCGATTGATAAATCTTAGACGAGAGACATCTGAGACTATATGCAAGGAACTCTGTAATAACAAATAAGTTTGCCAATATGTTAGCACTTGAAGCAGTACCGGATAATCCAAATCTCTTTGCACTTCATGCTTTGGTGTCTTAAAATTAACTTTTATCCTGTTGAAAATTGTTTTCTTCATACTTTGAACTGCTCTGGTAATCACGACAACCTGCGATCAGTTCTGCTGCACGTGCTTTTGCCTCATCACTTCCTGTAATTGAAATAAGCCTTGTTGGACTCACTTTGTCAGTCATGACTTTTATTCCCGCATTACTGTTGAGCTGCAGTTCTTTTAGCATTCTACCACGTTTCCCAATTAGGCAACCTAAACAGTATGCTGGTACTTCCATGGATAGGGAAACAGAATTTGGTGTGTTAAAATTGGCTCTGCCACCAACATGATCAGACAGACTCATGTTCTCTGTTTCCATTCAAACCTTCTGAATCGGACCCGATCAGATCTTCAATCAGCTGCTTTGCTTTTGATTGAGCAACACTGCTTCCAGATATTTTAACCGACACTTGCCCATCTCTACCAACATTTTTTTGTCAACATATATTACAGCCTTGCTGTTACGTTGCAACTTCCTTATCACTTGACCTCGTAGGCCCATGATTACACCTAGCTGTTTTGATGAGACTCTGAGTAGTGTCGCTAGGTTCTCTGTTACCGCCAACTGGTGTAACTGACGAATGTCCCTCGGATTCATGGCCATCTCGGGTTTCACGACTGTTGAACGTATCTATTCTCGACTCTAGCACAGATGAATGTACCAGATGCTGTGAGAAATCAGATGGTTTGTTGTCCGCCCATGTATTCCACTTATCAAGCTCTTCTGCTTTTAAATGGCACCCTGCCTCTAGAAAAGAACTGGCTGGTTCCAAATCCTGACACTCCTGTGAAGAAACCAAGACAGCACGTGTGTAAAAAATTCATTCAAATTTCAACTTCCTAAACTTGCTGCCAATAGCTTAATCTGATCATGGAGACCTTAAATGCCATGGCACCATTCAAACAGGCAGTGATTGTCCAGCCTGATAAACTCATTGAAAAATAAGCATGCTTGAGGTTATAAACGGCTGCAATAAAACGTTTTTCTATAGCATGGCAGCTGGTGGCATACCCTATCTCTGGACAATATCTCAGGGATGGGAAGGAGCAATGGAGAGAGGGATAGAGTGGGGAGGAATGGAACAAAGGCAGGGATGGATGAGAGCAGGAAAGGAGAGAAGAATGTAGAAAGGGAAGGGAGATTGTCACAAGGTGGTGTGGGCAGGGATGAAGAACACACTTCTAAGCAGGTGTGTAAACAAGGCTATTACAATCAATTTTTAACCTCAACCATACCTTTACAATCATTAAAGTCATGTGCCATTTAATTCAGAAAATAGCTTTCAAATCTGTACTCAAATGAGGTAAATTGCCAACAGTAAACAAACAGCTTTAATGGCAGCACTCTGTTTCCTGTGAATTCCTCACCTGCTTTGGGAGATCATCTCTTTTGCCAGAAAGATCTTTCTTGGCCTGCTTCAATTCTTTATTCTCACTCTTTACAACACATAATTCATCAACTGCTTCATGACGGCTGAGAGCACAAAACAACAGCAATAAGCAGAATACTCCATTTTTAACTTGGTTGCAACGAACAATGTATAAGTAATAATTAACAACTGACTAATTTGGCTAATAACTAGATAATGCGAAGGATTCTATAATCTGCCCAAGAATGATTGTAGACTGCCTAAGAATGACAACAGTACTTCAAAAATTCATGACCTTAAGAAAAAAGAATCCTAAAAATGTTCAAAGATCACTAAAAATTTTCAGTGAACAAACTTGTGGTGGATGGAGCCTTATAAGCAACTACCTACATCTAAATCCAACCCAACATATTACTCTGGTCCTTTCATGACTTCATCTTGTCTCCTAGCGAACAATCATCCACATCTCAAATTCAGATTTACTACCTTTATATGTAAAATAAATGCCTTAAATATCTTGATAAATATATATAAATTAATAAATAAAAACTCCTTAAATTAATTAATATTAATAGTGTTACTTATGATATTTACAAAACTGGAAGTAGCAACCTTTTGCATTTCAGTTTGTCTCGTAGAGACATAATACGAATCCTAAAGACTCACATATTTAGATTTGAACAAAGCAGAAACTTGTGCAAGAAGATATTTCATACCGAAGAAGCGCCTCTTTCAGCTCCAATTTCAGCTGGGAAACTGTGTTGTCTGATGTGCTTAACTGCTTTCTCAGTGCAGACAACTCCTCCTGAAGACCCTGATTCTGCTGTTCAATGTATGCCAGACGATGCTTAAGTCTCACTATATCACTAAAACATTAGAAATTGCACTGAAAGCCATTGCAAAGCAGAAAACCTGAATATTTAGCAATCTTAGTACAATGTTTTTGAACCTGCATGCAAAAAAATGTGGCAAGCACAATTTCAATTGCAATAAAAAACTAATAAAAATCTTACATTTTCAGCAGTTTGTTTTCAGTACAAAGTCAACAAAATGGATAAGCAAACTGTGGCTGGCATTATATTTAATAAATGCATTTCCAGGTTTCCATAAGCAGGCAAGAAGGTAACATAATTCCTGGTTTACTCAACAACTCTGCTTCAGGGAATTATCTTGAGACAGCAGATTGGAGTAGATAAAAATTATTTAAAACTGATAACCTAAGTAAATGGTCAGCATCAAGTATATTCTTACTAAAGAAATTACCAAAATTTAGCACGATTGTAGTCATATCTTACAATTCATCATATTTGCCAGAAGACTCACAATCAGAAGAAACTGGCATCGAGAGATCTGAAAAAGACAATCAAAGCTTATAATACTTACAGGCCAGAAAACTATCAATGCAAATTGTCAAGCTAAAAGTAAAACTGTATCTTAACAAACGAAAAACTTTAAAACACAATATGTCTCTCACAATTTCATCAAAGGTCTCAGTAATGTAAATAAGTAGCACATGTGTTACCATGCCATATCCCCATCAGTTGACTCAGAGCTTTGTAAGTTCCACACATTTATGTAGCACCTTTTTAAAGGAAATTCCTCAGTAACTGCTCAACCTGACACCACAAAACCATGAATAAAGTGATTCTGAACCAGTGATTGAAAGAAAAATCCCCAAGAAAAGTAAAAAGCTCCCATTGCGGGTTTCTTGGCCACCTAATCCAGAATGACTTACAAACCACGGCAGTATTTCTGCATAGTACTGCAGAGGTCTGGGTCAGAGAATCAACCTTGCATTGACAAGCGAAGAGACCTGCAGTGGGATAAGATAATAATAAATAATAATAATAATAAGACAATTTATATAGTGCCGTAACCCGGCCGAGGCCGAAGAAAAGGGCGCTGTACATAAGTTCAGGCAACAATAGAAAATTAACTACAGTCATACGATAATTTAAATAGAAGAGTGGTGCACCATAGGAACTCAGACTTCGATGGATTGAGTCTGAGACGGTTGGAAGCCATCCACTCCGAAATGCGTTCAGTAGATGACGCCAACACAAATACCTGGTAACTCCAACATGCACATATTGTGTAAAAATTACTCTAGCCATATGGTAGGTAAACATCATTGGTCCTTACTATCACAACAATCTTCACTGAATATGTGATTCAATTAAATACATTCTCTGTTTACCTTATGTCAGAGAGCTACACAAGTAAACAGCACTTTTGATAGGTTAGAAAAGGTGCTAGATAAATTCTTTGGTACATGCATACCAGGGTATTAAAAATTACAAGCTAAGTGACCTTACCTGAAGGAAGGACTGACTTTGGTGAAACATCTTCACGATTTCTCACAGCACTGGATAATGCATACCCTTCATCTCTGTAAGAATATTAAACAGAAACTCTGTTACATCTGACAATCAACAGGTAATTAATAAATGGACAAGTGACTGAAGTACACCCTCTGCAGTTAAACTCAGACATTCGATTAGATAGAACTACTCTCACCACTTCCACAACTCAGTCTGATTTGCACAGCACTCTAGAATCGAATTACTTCTATAGTGATGTGACCATAAGGCACTGATCGACGGTTGCTGAAAGCGAAACTCTAGTCAAAAAACTGTATTCATTGGAGAAATTCAGTCAAAATCCAAAAAGAAATCTGAAGTTTGCTATTTATGTTACTCTAGAAATTGTCTACAATAATTACATAAGTTATTAGCATAAATTATTAGGACAAATTATAATTTATCTATCTCAGCAAGAAAAATACTAAAGTCAACATCTGCAAATGAAGACAACTAGACTTGATGCCCCTTAATGAAGTATTTCAGACTCAACAGCATTTCCATCAATAAACAAAATAGCTAATGTTAATAAACAGGTGGGGAAAGAGTTAATTACCAGAGGGTGAAAGAAAACACAGTACATGAAAATGGTGATCACTATAAATGACACAATTTTATGCTGGTGGAAACAGATTTTTCTTCTAAAAGTTGATAACTGTTTTAGAACACTTCCAGCCACAGCTTCTTTATCCAGCAACACATGGCTGATCGATAGGCGATTAATTTAATTTCTGGATTTGTACTGCCAGGATCAAGCGATTCAACCAAAGGTTTCAGTTTCTCATACTCAAGTTGGCCGCTCTGAAAAACAAACAACACTGAAACTGCAAACATGGATCATCCAAAACATTTCCAGAACAGTAATGTCACTACATCCATCCTGTGTTCAACAACATCATTCGTCTTCCAGGAGGGACATTGACATTAATCTAATCTAACCTTAGATTAAAAGGAATTAATTTTATTAAGTAATTAATTTTATATTTGGAAGCAATCAAGTATAACAAAGCTGCATTGTGACAAGGTTGTATTTTAAAGCAGAATTCCAGTTGGGGAAATGCAAATGCAAAATGTTTCCGTTACTTAAATAGACCCTATCCAAATGTTCATTCACGACTTGTCTGTATAGCCTCTCCTCTGAATAGAAATTGCAAATTTGCATGCATGCATGCATGTATGTAGATTTATGCATGACGGCACTTCAGTATAGCAAAGACACTTCAGTATAGCACCTTTTAAGTGCATCATATAAATTACATGTTATGTTACATAATAATGTGTCACCCACAATTTCTTAAATGACTGTTAACAGACAAAAACTTTACTTACATTTTCCTTACTTTCGGCAGCGTCTTTCATGAAATCAATCAACTGCGATACCCGCACCGAACCGGTATGATTTGCATCGCATCTTTGGAACACATGGTCGATGATCTGTTCCTCTGTCAACAGCCGACCAACTTCGCATTCCATGTTGCAGTTTCTTGCTGGACGTTTTCTTCTCACTTTAGCTGTAGATTCATATGCGACGTGTACGACAAGCAGAAAAAAGCTGTTGGTGAATCCGTATCATGATAAGTCTGTGAAATTGACCAAACCCAGAGAACTCGTAATTCCTTGCATTAATTAGTAAAAAATTGCACTGTCCAGACGATCAAAGTTCCATTTTTTTTAAAATCATACATGTACGTCAAGAAAAACATGACTGGCCTTAGCAAGCTGTTACAAATGACTAGACACGCCTTCCCTCTGCGCTGCCTAATCTACATTCTGAGAAGCCTTTGAGACAAAAGCGAAAATTCGCAGTGTCACTCCAAAGCAAAATCTAGCGTCCATAACAAAAGTCGCAACCTTAATAAAAATCAACCAACTGCGAAAAAAGTTTACTTACATTTTCCTTACTTTCAGCAGCAACCTTAATAAAATCAACCAACTGCGAAAGTTTACATTTTCCTTACTTTCGACAGCGTCCTTGAAATCAACCAACTGCGACACCCGCACCAAACCGGAATGATTTGCATCGCATCTTTCGAACACATGGTCGATGATCTGTTCCTCTGTCAACAGCCGAACAACTTCGCATTCCATGTTGCCTGAATAATTCATTATTCGTTAATCTAAGAGTTTCTTGCTAAACGTTTTCTTCTCACAGACAAAACGTTTACTTACATTGTTTTGAGTTTTAGCAGCAACCTTGATGAAATCAACCACACAAGACACGAGCACCCAACCTGTGTGATTAACATCACATGTTTGGAACACATCGTCAATAATCTGTTCCTCGGACATCAGCCAACCAATCAAGGTGGTGTTATGTTGAAAACAAGTCGCTTATGATGCGATGCATCAGGGACCGGTCTAAACCAGTCTCAACTGGTCTGCTGTCGTGGCAGGAAAGAGCCTATAAAAGCAGTTGCAAAGGCATTGTTAAAAGTGTGAGAAATATTTTTTAGTGATAGTCTGTCATGTGCTTAGTTGATAGTTTGAGTTACAAATGTAGTTGTATCAGTCGTTCATTAAGACAGTGTACATGTATGTTGAATCTACAGGATGAATTGTTAAACATCCAAACTAATGACTTGTACCATTCAGGGGTGTATCTTTTGTCGTAAAAGTAGGGGTCAAAGGTCGCAACTTCTTCCCATCCTTTCACCTTTGCATAAAAATTATTCATTGACTAGTAGTAAGAAAAGTTAATGGAGAATGCCAAAGTCATACTATACTCGATGGGCATTGTTTATTCACAGTGTGATAGAATGGAGGTACCTCTCCATCCAAAAAGCTGGATATTGGTACCATTACAGTAATGTACATGACACAGATTGATGGTCATTTAATTGAAACCATATTCACAAATGGCAAATTCCGGTTAAGTCTGTTGCAAACCAATCAGCTGTTACTGATAACGCATAATTAGTCTATAATTGTACCAGATTTGATCATGATCGGATCAAATGCCATCTGCATAAAACCAAAATATAACAAATAAGTTCATTGTTTTAGTTAACAGAGCTTGTATTGTTACATCAGTCAAGTTTTCTTTCCTGGAGCTTAAATTAACTGACCAACATGGGGACAATCAGATGGGAAGCCATCGTGACCCTTTGACCTGAGTCACATAGTTTTACCCATTATGTATTTTATACAATTTCAAATGATTATTTTGAATCTTATTCCGACAAAATTTCAACATTAAAAAATTTCTCCAGAAGTAGTAACTAGTACACTATGTATATTTAAACAAGTGTAATTCAGAAGAGTTCATAATTTTAACAGCAAACTATGTAAGAATTTTCCTGAAAGAGTATTTATAGGTCTGTATGGCCTATCTATCTGGAGAATTATACGAGAATTTGATTAACTCAAGTATTTAAGGACTTACAACCCCTCAAAAATAATGAGAACAGAATATGTAAACAGAATATCTCTTGATCAAACATAAGAATTAAATTCATGCACTTGGTGCATTAGGCCTATAAGACAGTATTTCCAACTTCCAGCAGCTACCCTGCTCATGACGTGAGGGGTTTAAATCAGCAGAGAATTTGAATAAATAATTTGCCAGAGAACTCGTAATCCAGATTGTTCCCTTGCAGTAGTAAAAAATAGCATTGCCCAGACGATCACACTCCTTAAAAGTTCTAATTCTGAACTACACTGATTGCAGACGAACATCACCCCTTTGCCCCGAGTGACTGGCTATATCACTTGTATTTCATCCAGTCACCAACTAGTTCGGGGTGACGACCGTGCTGCGAAAGGCAAGGTGTAATGCCACGCGAAATTGTAGTCAACCTGGTTTGCTAATCTTCTTTTAAAAATTTAATAGTTGGCTAACAATATGGGCTGATGTTGATGGTATTGAGTAGCAACTATGATGATCCGACCGTATTTTTCTCCAGTTAACGATCCTTGTGATTGCCCATCATTTGAGAAACTCGCCACTGCTTAGCGTATCTTCAAGAGCGTCCAATTTTTTTTCTAATCCGACTGAACTGTTTGATAATGTGTTAATGTTTCGATTGTGAGTTTGTCATATTATCATATTTTGTACTTTGAACAGATTTCAATAGAGATTGATCAACATGGATGAAAATCTATGGATGAAACTTTCTGTTTCAAACATTTGTTGTGTCTCATCACTGTTTATAGTCTGAAGGGTCATTCTAGCTCAACTCAACCAATGCCTCCCACCCGACCATCTCAGACTTGGCTGAAATGACCAAAGTGGTACATTGGGGTGACAACAGGCCGGTCAGGCGAAGGAGAAGATACACTCATCAAATTCAAGATAAGTACACAGAGGAGGGGAAGCCATCATCTGACTTGGCTAAGACATGATGACATATGCTGGGTTCCATTCCAACATGCCCTTCATTTTGTGCCAGCACCTTGAACACACAGTAATAGTGTACGTCAGTACCAGCTGGACGATTAAGTATGGAAGACTGTGGCAACAAAATGTTCATCTTATGTACAGAAAAACTTTCAAAATATATGATGCTGTATGCATAAATGACATTATCTTGATATTGTTAGATGTTTGGCAGTTTCACAGAATATTTCATCATATGTGTTTTGATAAACTACCAATTAACAGAAAATTTTGTTCATAAATTCACTTTAATTATGATATAGAAATGTTTGTTCACTATATTTTTAATAAAAATTACTTAGATATGTTGCATTTTCCATTTTTAAAAGTGATCACACTGGTTTCACAGTTTTTATATTGATATGTTAGGGTAACAAGCCTGTTAATACCACCCACCCATAACTGCAACTTGCGATGCCAAAAAGCGACCATATTTGACACACTGTAAACTCCTTAAAACAAAAAATGCCATTGGGATTTTTGGAACACTTATCAATTGATCTATGCTCTATCAGAAAATGCAATAAAAATATTTTTATGTCCCTTTTTGGGAATTTTTTCTGACTCCCTTGTCAGATTTGGTGAAATTTGACCTAATTTATCCAGGAGATGTGAATAAGTAATCAAGTCAAACTCTGCCAAGTAATTGCCAGCCACATAGACAGTATTCATACACAAATTGATTGCACTGTGCTTGGTACATGCGGAGATATTGATCACTGAATATGGGATCACCCATAAAGGACGTCCGCAAAGAGGGAGGCAGGGAGGGGTCATTGCAAATGTGGATAATTGCGGACAAGGGGGAGGGAGGGTCATGGCCTATGCGGACATCCGCATATAAATTTGGTAGACGTACACAGCTTTAAATGCAACCCATGCTTTAAACACCAACTTCAGTCAAATGGCAGAAACTCTGTACTGCACTGGTTTATCAATAGTACTATTCCACTGCAGACAGCTAAAGAAACATTTCAAGTTTTCGACCTATCTTAAGTCACATCTGTGTAGATCTGCCTTGTATGGTGCCAACTGTGAGGTTCTTTTAAATAAGATAGAATGAGTAGTTTATTAATGACGTTTTTCATGTGATGCTGGGTTTTATTGTGTACTGGCTTTGGAGTGCGGACGTCTGCAAAGGGGGAGGACAAATGCGGACAGATGCGGACAAGGAGAGAGGGAGGGGTCCAGAGTAGGTCATTTTTTGTGGATGTCCTTTATGGACGACCCCTATTGCAAAATTTAGAAACAAAATGAATATGAAGGCACTTTTGAAATTTAATACAGCTTAAATGATAGGACATACAATAATAATAATTATATTTTTGAAATCTGCACAAGAAACTGTATAAGAAGAAAAAAATAATCTAAATTGGTCCAACAGCTCTAGAGATATCAATTCTCAAAAAGTGGACATCTAGAATTTTCGCGAAATGCCTTTGGAGGGTGGGGTCACCAAATCAACGATATCTTACAAAGTATATTAAACATTGCATAAAAATTTTGGACTTTTCCATCCAATACACCTTGCAACATTTTGTTAAGTTTCAGCCAATTCTGAGACGGTCGGGTGGGAACCTTCCTCAAAATTGGTTGAGTGGAGCTGGAATGACCCTGAAGTAAGGTCTCTAATGTCAATATGAATGCTGACACAGTTGCGGGTTAAATTGGATCAATAATTTTTAGGAGACAAGCATGCAAATCTTGCAGCATTTACTGCCTATTTTTTGCATTATGAAAGCCTAACGATTTTGCCATCCAAATCTCTTCCCTTTATCTACTGTATATTGCCTCTCCAATTCCAAAATCATCCACAGTAACCGTCAGATTATCCGCCAGACTCTGATCTTGACCTTGAACCGTTTCTAACAGACTTGCCGAACGATTTTGTTTTGACTCAGCTGTCTGTGACTGTGTCGACTGTGGATAAGCTGGTTCCCGCGACTTAGCTTTCGTTAGGCGCTGTTAAAATCTGGAGTTCATGACACCGCGAAATTTAGGCTTAATTAAATGCAATGCAGGAATCACTGTGCAACACGAAAACCACACGGTTTAGTATTGTGCTCTTTTCGAAAATCTTGTCTACAATTAAATTCGGATAACTTACTTGTCACACGGTGCATTTCCTAAATGGACTCATTCGACTTCCATCTTTGCAACTGCAGGCTTTTGAGAAGTCGTAAGAAGTTGAGGCCCAAATGTACAAGTTTTTGGCGACCATATATGGCCTCGACCCTGCTCATTTTTCAATGAATTAATCGGGCGAGATCCTTCAGCAGCGGTGTCCGTTTGAGTGGTCGCCACGCCATTTAAGGTCCTCATGCACAGACCGTGCTAGCCCACGGCCTTCTAAATAGAAACTCTCCTATTTAGATGGCCGTGGCTAGCCTGAGATTCCAATCTCTGAAATAAGCCACGAACGGGACTCACGCTCAGAGGCGCCTCGACGTAGGCAACCCAAAAGCCATTAAAATTCGTTTCAAATTCACAATTTCAGGCGCATTTTTAAGAGAGGGCTTTGTAATTGTAATCTGACATTTATAAAGCGCCACTTCAAAAATACTCATCAGAGGCGCTCCCGCCCGAACCAGTGAGACCACTGTTAAATAAATAATACAGACTTCAGGCGCTTGCGAAACTGCGGAATGGACAAACTGAGGAATTCAAGTCGGAGCTCTCGGGAAAGGCGATTCCAGCTATTAAGTCCAATATCTCGGTATTTTGTTCTTGGTTTCGTAATGGCGTTCTGAAATTTTAATGCTTTTATGTGCTGCTTGAACAATGTTGTGCATTTTCTGACTGAGTGGAACTCTACCTGAATCTATTCGAAGATGCTCTTAATAGATCATTTTAAATTAAAACTTAAGACTCATTTATTCTCTCAGTACTATAACTAATTATTATGTTGTAACGCGTCCTTTGAGTAAGACATTGTTTTATTAAGGCGCGTTATAAATATAAGTTGTATTGTATTGTATTTTAGTCACCAAGTCACCGGACTATACAAACACAAGCGGTCTGTGTGGCGGAAGTTGTAGCCGATATTGGTTGATGGAAATATTTGCTGTTGTCGTTATCACAGGCTACAAATAATGAATTTTAATCAACAAATGAAATCCAAACATGTGCACCCTTACTCATTCATTGGTAAACGTCTACAATAGGCAAACAATTGTTATTCATATAAACACTGTGAAGCTTTTAGGTGTGGTCTTAAAGTTTGCATGCAGACCCTCGCGCAACATACGGACCAGAATGATAATAAGCGGCCTATAGCAAAGTCCAATAATGTAGGCTTAGGCCTATTTACCAGTACTGTCAACAAGGCCAAGACGCACGAAGCCAAGGTAGCAACCAAGACAAATTAATCCAGTCAAGTTGACCGTCAGTTGATACTTATTTTCCATTATTATAAACAACAAAAATGATGATGATGATGATGATAAGAGGCTCTTAAATGGCGCAAGTTCCGATATATACTGTTTAGTTAACTAGATATCAGTGCATATATGAGGGCTAGCTGCGATTAGAATGTTAAGGTACTTCCAGCTCGAGCAATTCTGTCGGTGCTTCCTTTCTCAAGTGGCACTCTATAAATGTCCAAACATATTATCTTAGATTTGAAGGCATCATCAAATAAGCTTATAAACAAGGGACGGCATGCTGAGCTGTGATTTTTACTTTGTAGAATAAAACTTTTTTTAGCCCAGGAAATGGTCAACCGCCAACACCTGGCTGCAGAAACAGAGAAATGCCAATAATCACAGCCAGATGCATCTGTATGTATCTGAATGTTTGTATAGCACGTTATGAGAGAACCTTACAAAGGTGCTATCTTTGTACTGCCTTACAATGAAAAATAGCCAGTCAGAAATCCCAAACACTGCAAAAACTTCACCAAAATGATCCATAGCTCCTTTATTTGCCACCCTTGCACACAAACATCGAAAATCATCTGTTCTGACTTCAAACACGGCCACGTTCATCTCTAAAGAGTAACATACTTTTTCAACCATAAGAATAGCATGAAGTCCCAAACAGACTCCTTCAAAATCTTAAATGACTAAAACAGTCCTATCAAAATAAGGCAAACTGCTCCCATTGGAAAACAAATTCAGAACAAATGAACCATCGAAATTTAATTACACCGGAATCAGTGATATGTCATCCAATTGTGTTTCAGTTCGGTGAAGTACAACCCGCATCAGTTTCATGCAATATGAACCACTAATAAATGCTCCAACATCAATACCAACAAATATGCAAAATACCACACACCAAATGTTATTTTTTCCTCATTCTGTAAATGTAGTGTAAACAAACAATTATGTAGCACTAGTTCACAAAAACCTGCAGCTGTGCTCGCCTGGTTAACTAAGTATGCCTTGAAATGAAAACAATGACACCACAACAGTTTTCATCTAGGCAAAATCACGGTAAATTGTCACATCAGAATAACTAAGATTGGTGATACTGGCATCTATGATAACTTAATTGAACATCTGTTTTGGAAAAGTTAAGGTGAGACAATTTTCTTTAACAAGTCAGTGTATATATGTATGCATATGTTGACCAACACATTTTGCTCAACGCTGCTCATTTTTCAATGTACATAACAGGTGAGATCCTTCACCACCACTGCCCATTTTGAAAGGGTGCCACGTCATTCTAGGCCCCGTGTATACGCTGTGTTAGCCCAAAATACAAATTTCTTAAGTCACAAATGGTAAGCAAACTGGCAGCCTCAGGCACAAAGGTGCCATGATGCAATGTTCTTACCAAATGAGCTAATGAGGCCACTGGTGACAGGCATGGTTCATAGCTAAGCCCCCATTCTGTAACACTCAAAACATGCATTTTAGATTACCAATTTCTGAACATCACTGGTTAATTTGCTGCTTTAAGACTGATCAGCATTATCTACAGTATTTCTAATACAGGGCACCAGAAGACGTATAACAACACGCAGAATCACAGTACAACCAACCACAGATCCTGGAACCAACACAAATATCACCGTCAAATTTCCAGAAATTGGCTTTGCTTTTTTAAAAGCTTCCACACTAAACTTTCAGTCCAGCAAACAACTGCTAACAAAAATATATCAGCACTTCTCAATCAAAAACAGTAATGCATTATGCAGAATTCTGCAAAAAACTTAATCACTAATACTGAAGCAAACTAGATGATAATATTCTCAAATCTAGAACGTTCAATCATAGCTATGGCTATGAATCAGAATCAAACAAGTATTGCAACTGTCCATCAGTAAATTCATCACCACAATGCAAAATCTTGAGAAATATTGAAATGCCATGCCAAGAAATATAACAAAACTGCAACAGTCATTTGAAAACGAAACTAACACGGCTAATTATTCCAACTACAGGACGCTAATCTAGATGATCGTTGCTTTCTACAACATGTTGGCTAAACAGCAACTACTACAGGAAACTGTATTTTCTTCCTCGTTACTCTATGCCAGCTCTGAAATGCTCTTGGTCTACAGAGTCCAGTAAGTAGCAGAGAAAACCATCAGCTAGCGTCTACAGAACGACGTTGAGCTAGTTTGTGCTTCGCGGTTAAGAGCACAGCAGTGTTCGCTTAATCCCTTGTCCTCTTTTTTAGTACAAGTTAATCAGTGTGGGTAGACAAAAACAACAATCAAGCATAATGGTTAAATCACTGTCAATGGCAACTAAATCATGTTATAGTTTGAAGGGATTGTTAAATCGATCCAGTCATATCCTGCCATTGAATCAAAACTACTAATAGTTTACTTAACTAGAATTCAACTTCAAGAGTGATAACATCTAAGAATTGCCAGAACAGCAATCTACCCAGAAACAGCGGTAACATCCAAGCAACAGAGAAGAAGGCATGTTGCATATGAATCAGTCTGGTCTCAGAACAGTCATCGAACTTCGCGGCTTTTTCTCAACCGAATCCCCTACAGACAAACAGCCGCATCTCCATTGAAAACTGACAACATGCGAAACCATTATACATACATATATACACATGTAGATATGCATATATGCATGTATATATACATATATGTATGCAGGTATATATGTATGTGTGTATATATGTATGTAGGTATGTATATATGTATGCAAGTATGTATATATGTATGCATATGTGTATGCATATATGTATGTATGCATGCATGGCAAAAACCTGTTTTACAGGAATTGACAATCAGCGTGGTTTCCAACAAATCCCTAGCATTCCTCCAGCCAGAACTTCAGCACAAAGAAGTAAGGGGTAAACTTGAGTTGGGTTAACCCAACAATTACATTTAAAACCTAAGACACAAACTAAAATAAAACAACATGAATGTACTCATTACCGGTCGCAGTAGGCGGACGCAGCACGAGATACCTCAGTATGTCCGACAGTGACAAGACGCCTTCAACTCTCCCAATTTCGTCAACTATTATCAAACGGTGTACCTTAAAACAGAAGTACATATACTTACAATTATTGCATGAAAATCGTTTAAAATTCCAGTTTACTCGCCTGTTTCAGTTTGCTCATCCACTGTAACCCGACTTCAGGTTTCTCTGACCTAGTGCATTTTGACTAGACTTCTATAACATAACAAGGGTTTTAGGTGCTTCAAACGATATGTAATCTGTGCTAGAACCACTGTAAATTAACCAGGAATGCTTAGTAGCCCATCCTGCCTGGCTTTTCTTAAATGCTGCATTAGCATCTGCTGAAAAAGTACTATCATTCAAACTATTCCACAACTCTACAACTCCAGCACTAAGGAACTTCTGCTCTAGTGTTCCTTTTGGTTTCTTAAATATAACAGATTAAAATTTTTTACTTTGGTTTGCACCTGAACAACGATCAACTGATGCCTCGTGCATTACTATCACAGGGCCACAGAAGTCACTCAAATAAATCGGATAACTGAACAACTACAAGAAAGGATGACAGGCTGAGTTATAAGGTGGCTGACTAGTTCTGTACTCATTTTATAGTAAAGAGGTAGTTAGTTTAACTAGGATACTCAACAAGTTCTCACTGCACAGTCGCTTAGCCTATTGCCATCAACTGACACTTCACCATTACAGTCTAATTTTATATATTGTAGTGGTAAAGCATCAGTCTCTTTGTGTGTGTGTGTAAATAAATATACATGTATATATATATATGTATATGTATATATATATATATATATATATATATATATATATATATATATATATATATATATATATATATAATCCCAAATGCCTCCTTCTCTACTTCTGTGGATGACCTGGGTGTAAAGCTGGACCAGAAATTGACCTCTGATCATGTGAAGCCAGTGTTGAACATGCAGTTATAATCTGCATCAGATCTGCACTATATGCCACTTGCATTCTACCCTACTACTCGCTGCCCTGATGCATGCGTTCACATGCACCACAGCTGATTATGGTAATTACACTTGCGTGGGTCCCTCTCTTTTTCCGGCCAGTCAACTTCAATCTGTTTGAACACTGCAGTTCGGTTAATTGGTGGGATTCCAAAGGTTGGTCATGTATCTAACTACACGCAGGATGAGCTGCACTGGTTGCCCAGGCAAAGATGCAGTGAATTTAAGGTCTTTATGCCGATATGTAACGGCCTGGCCACTTGTGCACCATTCTATCTTGTACAGCTATGTATTTCAGAGTCATCCATATCTCACCACAGACCTCAATGCTCTGTAACGCAAGGCGATACAGTTGTTGCTCCATTCTGTACTTCCACAATGCAAATTGGAAGCTCTGTCATAGCTGGCCCCTCCTTCTGGAACAGGCTTCCATGCAACCTGTGATGTTAACTTCCCCTTTCTATGCCTCTATTTTGCCACTGGTTCAAGACCATTCTATTTCATCGTGGTCTAGTATTTGTCAGGTTGGGCACAACTCTGATGAGTTTTCTTGAAAAGGCACTATATAAATGTGCACTTACAAATTATATAATATATATAATATATGTCTAAATAAATATAGTTGTCAGTCACTGTGCACCAACTGACTGACTGACTGACTAGAATCTGACATAAATGATTATGCACAAATGATTCATTTTGAAAGCAACAGATCCACCAAGAGTTGAGGGGATATTGAAAGACAGATGTACAGGACAGAAATGAAATACCTCCGTAGTAACCAAGCGCTCTAGGATAATTCCCAGAGATTCTGACTTCTGACAAGTCTGTACTGACTCAATATCCTGCAGCAAACAATAGCCATTATAAGAAATGTCTAGAAGTCAAATTGCAAATTAAATTAATTGTTCATCAATTGACTGACCGAATGACTCATAATGAATGAACTGATGGCATCACTTAAGCAGTTCTAATATCAGTATAGAGTCGTTTAAGTTATTAAAAACAAATTCAACAATATAAGTGAAACATTGGTGCCAGACGTTAAGTTAGCAACATGCTGGAAAACTAGAGATTCAGACAATAAAATCTGTTGGTGCGCCTTCTGCGTGTGCGAGGGCTCTCTAAAGACTTCCTGCTATTCAAACATCATCTGCTTGTGGATAAGCTTTTTTCTTACTAACTACACACCACGTAGGCCAGTGAAGAGTTCCTTTGACACGTTCTAAGAAGATGCTATGTAAAAGTCCCGGTTGAGATATACCTTTGATGATACTGATTGACTAAGACATCAATAACTAGCATCTGTTTAACAAATAAAAGAACTTGGAATGCACATAAGAAATCTGCAATAAACTGGATGTGCATACCTTAGCAATTAATGCTTTATCAACTGTCTCACCAAGCTGTGAATACGTTTTGTCAGCTGCTAGATTCTAAATTAAATAGCACAAAGACAACAAATACAACATCCATATGCTGATAACTATGGTTGCAAAATAATAATAGAAAACCATTTGCAATCAATTATGTCCTGATTAACAAGCAAGATTAGAGTGAGGTTTGTTTAACTGATTCAATAAGACAACTGAAGTGTACCTGGTTCTGGTAGCATTTATTATAGAGCCGAGATCAAAGTGGAGAAGAAGCTGTTTGTTCAATTGTCACCATTGTATCCATGCTAATTACTTGTGCCTAAGTGAAAGGCAACGCTGGTTTCAACAGCAATTGAAATAAATGCAAATAAAGCCAGGAAAAAATATGAAACAAATAACAGTTTCAAACATTACCACTAACAACAGGTTCAAACATTACAAAACAACAGTGCATAAATGGTACCATTAACATTTAGTCCCTTTGTTAGGTTTCTTACTGCCTCTGTGAGCTTCTAAAGGGTGCTACATAAATACCAGAGCTCTACATATACACATATAACATTTTTAAATATTACCATGAACAACATTTTCAAACCTTACCATGATGTGGTGTTTGGTGAATAGACCAAGCAACTTTCCGTTGTGATCAACAACAGGCAACGATGAAACCCTTCGTGCAACAAACAACTCGAGTGCAATCACCAGCGAAGTTCCAGGTTGCACCTATGCAACAACAACATTCCATAAATCATTTTCAACTCTTCTTTTTCATTCATATTTATAATGCAGACAATAATACAATCTGCAGTTAATTTTGTTCAACATGCACACATCCGTCAGCGCATCCTTACACATCTCGTCATCCTACCATCCTTCCACTCACTCACCCACCCAATCCGACCAGGCCTTCAAAAGAATTGTGGACCTATAGTTACGTCACTGGGTAGGGCTGGAAAGACTAACTCCTCCATGTCAGCAGAAGATACAGCTAGTTGTCTACACTTACATGTCTTTCAAAATGGAGTTATCTACCCCTTGAGTAAGCATTAACTTAGACTTATGGTTCTTAGCCACAGAAAAAAGTCAGGTCAATTTCCTGAAAGTTAGTCCCAGTCTTAGGTAATTTGCTGAAGTTCATATAAAACAGCACAATGGGGTAAGCCAACAGCTGAGGAATAGTTTCCCTCAATATGGGATCATGCGGCAACCGCAAAAGCTTGTTGCCCATGTATTCCATCTCCTGGGGAAACCAGATTAATAGTTTTCCACTAAACATGAATTTCCCTGCATATATATATATATATACGTGCATAATTTTAACGAGGCCTACATGTATTATGTATAAAAAGTTATATATTATGTTACTGTATATACCTATAACATAGTGAAACCTAGAAAGATGACATGGCATGTCCAATCAGAGACACAATCAGAAACAACTATACGAAATGGCCGAACTTTTGGGTAATGTCAATCAACACTTCTAGGTACAAGACTGGGGTATCGACTTTGTTTTGCTAGATCCAATAAACTATTTTTGCGGTACCTGTGCTTTGAATTTAACCTGTCAGCTGCCAGTTCAAATGGCCTTGACCGGATTATTTTTAATGCAGTCGTTTGAAAATGGTCTAGTTTGTCAAACGATGTCAGACAAGTTGAGTGGGTAACTGCCATGGGTCTAAGTTAGCAGCCAGCCTACATGGGTTCAACAGCCAATTGTTTGCATTTTCGACTCCACCCCTTTAGAAAGCAGATAATTCTTGAAAAAATCCAGTGCTTTCAGGACTTTATACTGCCTAATTAGTATTCATAATACAGCAGCCATGAAACAAGCCTTATTTACGATGCATAACCACTGTATATGTAAGGGCTTGTAACAGTGTTTACATCAAAAATGTCTTCAAAGTTCACTTGCACATAAAACATAATACAAATCCTGAAATAAAAGTTGTTCAAAACTGCAAATATCATGATACTCGAGTAGGTATATATCAGAATATCAGAAGAAATCATCTTTTGAAACATAGTGTTCAAATAATTACTTTCAAACAATCCTATTTTTCTGGATTTTTTCAATTTTCTGGAGTTTTTATCCAGTGTTTTCCAGTTTTTCGTTATCGATCCCAGAGCCAATCTGGCAAAATCTCCAGACTCCAGCCTACCCAGTGAAAGCTGTTAACAGACTTTAGAGGTTTAAGCATTCATTTTGGACATGCCTAAATAATCTCCAAAAGTTGTAACGCTGTTCACAATCAGCTCACCTTCAAATACAGACACGACAGGAAATTCCAACGTTTACTTAGAATAACTCGCACACAGCACAACCACTTGCGACATTTCTCGTAACTTTAGTCTCCTACCCAGAACAGAAATATACAATATACTTTGAGCACTTCTGTAGAGTTTACCTGTTTCTGAACAGTTTCACTGATGTGTTGCTATACAAATGTCTCGGTTACATAACGTCATTAATATGCTGTTCACACAAGCAGAGGTGAATATTTACTGACCACTGCAATGTTTCCATATGTGCCAAGATGGAGTTCCTCCAACGATTTACTCATAAACGACGGATGTGACAAACCAAGAGTATTGAACTAACAAAACAAACCACAACATACAACATAATAAACACCTGAAATAAAATACACACTTGAAATTGCTTCCTTCTACCTAAATATCAATCGACCCTCGAATATACAAAAACCTGTCATAAAAACAGTGGCACGTGCAGCCATACTGGTCATGCAAACATTGCGTTACCCACATGGGCACGCAAATCCTCACCCATACTAGATGTTGGTTTGTCTCTTATGTTGTTTTAATGGATTATTCATCTAAATGTGTAGCTTACTCAATAATTCTGCCATCTATGGACTCTCACTGCTGCTGATTCTGTGAGTTAGATTACTCTTTATTTCCATTATGGATTTACTTCATTTTGGACGATTTTCGTTCGCAAATGCTATTGTGGCCTCCTGTAACTGGTCTTTTTCCATTTAAGGGGACAGGCTTCCTGCTAGACAGTCAAGCCTCAGCAACCAAGAAATCTGAAATTCCAATGGAAGAAGGGCAGAGTTTTTGCAGCGGCATTGCCCATCAACCACAAAGTGGCTCTACAGCCTACTGGCTAGAGGCAGGCAACAAAAGCCGGTCCTGCAAGTATCCAGCAGTTCAAGGGATATCTGGACGCCATGTCATCATCCATCTATGAGGGACTGCTGGACTGTGAGGCAACCATGTACCATTGGTGGTGCCACATTGCCTAGCGTCATTCCCTTGATGCAATGCGGTTCAGAAACTCTGAATATGGTACCAATTGTCAACTAGTTCAGAATCCAACAACTGGGCTCTGCATGCATACAGGCGCCTGCCACCGACGACTCTTCTAGTTTATCCGAGTACTGTTTGCTTACTGATGAATTTTCTTTTACCATTACCTCAAAAGAATGACTTCATCAACTGGCAGACTTACCACGCAGTACACATATCTCAGAAGCCGCTTGTGGGTCAGAATGTAGATGACGTTTCCTGTGAGCGGATCAATCACAGGTAAGCGGTGGATTTTGTGGAGGCACAGCTTACGAACGGCATCCAACATTGTTGCATCTGGCTCTACGTATACCAGCGGCCTAGTGCGGTAGTCGGACAAAATTTCTACGAACAGAAAGGTAAAAAACAACACAGCCTTTCAATTGCTGTGAAAGTACATAAAGGAGGAAGTGCTCATTTCTTTCATAGGCCCTTCAGTCGGCAAGAGACAAATGCCAGAGCAACAGACACCATATCATTGCTTCACAGCACTTGTAATTTATTTTCCAATGCAAACTGTGCTGATTATGCAAAGAACTTATACTAAGAGAAACAGATGCTAAAATGCTTGTGACAAACCTCATGCTATTGATGCAATTAGCCAAATATCTTAACACTCTTTACTGCAAATGCAAGGTTTTAAAGGACTATCAGTATAAGTGAACTGCTGTGAAATTTGTAAAACTTACCAGTGAAACCATAAAAAAATTATGACACAGTGACAAAGGTCAATACCTCATTAGCTAAACGAAATTTGTCTGAAATTTCACTGTAAGTACAACAAAACTTTGAAAATTCTAAGTCTGATTATGCCCTCAATTTTCCCATAGGCCTACACCAGAAATAATAACTTATTGATGAGAAGAAAAATAAAAACAATCAGAGTCAGATATGAACAAAGTGAATCTCTGAAGAAAGCATTCAGATCTGGAACCAAACACTTTTTCCTATCGATTTCCCACGACTTGGCTTTCGTTGGGCATTGTAGAAATCTTGATATTACGATTACTTACAATGCCTCAATCTTAAACAAAAGCCAATCTATCAGAAATGTCACAGATGCTTTGGCTTCATGAAAACATCTCAAACAGAACTTAAAATCAGGCACTTAAAACATCAGAAAGCAAGGCAAATGTCAATCAATAAGTTTTATTGAAAATTTTGGGCAGGACAAAGATTTTGCCATTTAGTTTCAAATATAAACCTGACCTGTCCAGTTTGAGATTGTATGATCTTCGATTGCTTCCATATTTGACTGCAGAAAAACATAAAAACAATTAGCAAAACTGCACATAATAAGAATAACAGAGAAAATGCAACACAAGTTAAAGCCAATGAAAGAATTTATATTTTTTCACAAAACATGCGCTCATAAATTGTTCACATTATAAAACACATGATAAAAAAATTAACTGAACTCACTAGCTGTGTCTTGTGAAACTTCAGCAAAACTTTAATAAAGTCAGAAATTGTCAGCATACCTGAATAAAAAAAAAACTTTGTCATAAACAACAAATCACATGAATCACATGAGTAACCTAAGAGGCAATGTTCTACAGAAAGCTCAAACATGTACCCGTCAAGGTTTGCATCAAGGCATGACATTAACTCAGGAAACCAACATTAGCAAGTAATAACAGAGTCCAGGTATTAAAAATAAAACATTCACTTAGCTACAAAGAGGGAAGAAAAACGTGAATAACACGGATGAAGAGGAGGAGGAGGAGGAGGACAAGAAGAACAGTTCCTTAAACTAGTCTGCAAGGCAACCATGGGTAATAAGTGTCAGCAACTTCATCTTTCTGGCCCTCAGCATATAAGGGTGGTTGGCCAGTCCCCTCCCTCTCCATCTGATCTTCCTACTGACAGTGTATGGTCAGTGTACTCAATATGGCTGAGCTGGGGCACACGTGAAGCCGAAATCTTCAATCAAATTTCTGCTTGTGCACGTTAATTTCATCACAAAGTTCCAAGTAATAGATTGGACACAAGAGTTTGCATCAAAAACCTCTGTCCCTCGGAACCGACTTGTTATTCATACGCTGTCTGGCAAGGACTGCCTCATTTGCATTCATTAATTACAAACAGTCGGAGACATAAATCACTAAGTGAACAGGAAAAAAGGAGGAGTTTAACTAGCTAGACAGTTCCTGTCAGCTCCTGTCTCTAATTTGCATATTAGTCTGAACAACCTCTCCTACTTGCTATAAATTTAACACATAAAAAATGCAAGAACATAAATCATCAAACAGTCAAGAGCCGGCTAAAAATGCAAAGTTCATTACCAACAAAATTCTGTCGGTTTGTGTCCCAAAGGGGAGCTGCTCGAATACTGTTGTGCATCAATGCGTAGAATGCCTTCTTAACCTATAAAGAAAATATTTTATTAAACAATTCTGACGCAAGCGATTTAGCATAAAACTTCACTGCATTCAATATCTCAATCAATGAGCAAAGTTCAAAGGCAACCTAATGGTGCTTTCTATCCAACTGGTCTCTAGTAAGCGAGTTATTAATTACTGACACATAAGTTCTGATTTACAAATGTATCACTGACGTTGTTTTAATCCTTTGCCAAAACCAGTTATTCACCCTTGTCTTCATAAACCTCCTATCAATCCTTGAACAATATTCATCCACATCTCAGATTCAGATATAAATACAGCCTTTGCACTTAGGTAGCAAATGGTTGAAATAAATAAATACACAATTTATTAAATGCCATCATCAGATATATCCTCTAGAAAGTCACAGAATTATACATCCCAATTTTAAGTACTGGTAGATTCAGCAATAATGCAGTGTAAGGAAGCCACATGCAGAAGTTACATTCAGTTATTTTTTCCAAATACAAACAGTTTGATGATTCTGTGAAAATAATCAACTAACTAAAGGCCACTTATACTCAGTCATTGTGTAGGTTCCATGGAAACATCAACTAATAGCCACTTACATTCAACTGTGTATCCAAAACGACCAGTTTGGTGCTTGTTGGAATGACGTCATAGCAAGAGTGCATCTTCAAGAAGCGGAGATAAATAAGATCTTCAGACTGATCTGCACAAACAACATTCGATTTAACTAGCCTCTGCCAAAGTAAGCATTAAAACGACAATAACAAAACAAAATTCTCCCAACTAATCAGAAAACATGAGCAAATCAAACGGTCATGAAGATATGATATATGTAAACTATCCACCAAATGCCGAGATGAACACCTTCAGTTGAAAAACACATTCCAGTTTCCACTGATTAATGAGATTAAAGAAATTAAATAAAAAATACATAAATATAAACACAGATAATAAATAAATTAACTTAAAACAAGACGTTAATAACCTCATTCTAAACATGCAATAAAATGCAACAGAACCTATTGTCACATATGGAATTCGTGCTTTATTGGTTCCTAGTGCTGCAACCAGAAGCATAAAACCTTACATTTCAACCATAGCTATTTGAGTTCTATGTATACTCTTAACAAAACAGTTAGCTGCACCTATGATAAGCACCCACAATTAAAACAACTGTACATCAAGCTTACAAATTTTGCTATATTGTTTATATGAACCAGATCTTACCAAAGTCCTCAAAGTCAAGGCCGTCTTCTTCATCCGTACTTGGAAGCTAAACAGAAACAACGGTTTGGAATAATGTTTCTGTAGAAGACTTTCACGCAGTTGCATGTTAACCTTTATCGTCATTTATTATGAAGCCACTGATACATAAAATTGCATAAAAGACATATACTTCAGTTTTTAAATAGATGCATTGTAAAGCAGACACGCACGTATCTGGTTCCTGTTAAAAGCCTCTTAAAACCACTGACGATGATGAAATGTTCATACACAGATAGCAGCAATATACAATGATTGTCAAAACTGAACCAAACAATACTTCACAATCACTTTTACAGTAAAGTAAAGTAGTCTAAGGTAAATAGTTGCTTATTTATTATGCACAAACATTCCTCAGAGGTCTTACAGTTCACTGATCTTTTGACAGAAGTGCAAATAAAGTGCAAATGAGACAATAGTTATCCTACAATCATTTTTAAACAGAAGGTTACAAGGCTCAATCATTCATTTCCCACAAGCCAGGATTTGAACCCAGTAAAAGGCTGTTGTGTTACCAGACTGACAGGCTATTACGCAGCCCAAAAACCAAAGAGATATTTGTCATTGCGCGGGTTGAACAGTTATCTACAACATTTCATGGCCTTAGAAATACTGCTTGAAGCTGCTACTCACAAGGGAAAATATTTAGTTTATTTTTTGGTACTCTAATAATTCACAGAATTTCTGGTGATGGGAAAAGTGGCTTTCAAACTGAACTGACTCTGAAAACTTTGGTGCCATTTTGATTATCCCGCCAGATGATCAGTTGCCTTGGTTCAAACGGACAGTACTCATTCAAAACGTCTGGAATAAAAAATCACTAGGCTAGAAGTCATTTAAATACAATGACTCCAAGCAGAAAATTCAAGTGAAAACCAACACACCTAATAAAATAATCAAGAAATAACTTGCAAAACAACACTGCAGAACTGGTGTCACAGCCAAGTGCTTGTGGTCTCCAACGTGTGCTCTGGCACATAAATACCAACCTATATGTTTATGGTTTATGCCAGTTTTCGCAGATAGAGATACTTAATAGTTCCTTGGCCTTTCTTTGCCTCTTGTCTGTATGACCATTCCTCCTTTTGATCACGGTTTTGAGTTGTCATGTTGAGAGCACCTTTGAGGAGTTTCGCTTGAAGAGGTGCACATTACAATTACAATTGGTGAAGTTTAAGAGCCTAAGGTACAGGACTTGAATCAGTCCCAGCACGTCTACAAAACTGGCTTTTTACTGTGAATTATATGATCTGCAAGAAAAGACCATCAGGTTCTACTGTGTATGCAAGTATGTATGCATGCCTGCACAAGCACTCAAGTACATGTCTATTTACGTATGCATACATGCATGTGTGAAGGCATGGATGTAGATATTTGTGTGTATGAACACTTGTGTAGCACCTTTTATGAACCTCTACAGCTGTTGAAGCACCTGAACTTCAGCTGAATGATCTATCACATCTAATGGCACTTCAGCAGAGAGATCTATTCATAGAGAGGACTATGCCTTTGAGAAGCACTGCTGAGGAGTGCCATAAACTAGCTTTACCTTATATGTCAATAACAAAGTTATATTTTCCTCGTTGTCAACAAGTTAGAATGTCGTCCCCTTTTCATGGGCATGTTACTGGTGGCAACCACAGTTATGGCAGGGCAAAAACTTCATCATAAATTGTGTGTCCACATACTTCTGAAGGAATTTTTGGCACATGGGGTCAACTAGCTGACTCAGATACAACTTTAAAAACAGGCAAACTCCATAAATGTTTATGCATAGTCTGATAGCACACTTAGAAAAGCAATTGGACTATGAAATGTTTTCATCTCCTTGGTTCAACCAGTGGGCTTCAATACCCTTAGCAATGATCACGTTGCCAAACATCAGAGTCCACGGCATACAACACTCTCCTGTGAATCATATCATTTAAGTGCAACTGTTTCTGTGCCATATGAAATACTAACTGTAAACTCACGATTTCTCCGGCACCCAACAAAAGCTATGTCGCAGGAACCAGCTTATTCACAGGTGCTCAGTCAAAACAAAATCAAAAGCAGGAAGGGTTCAGTTCCATTGTAACTATACTTTGTGCTGCAAGTACCGCGCATACTTCTTGGCTGCAAATGTCTACTATGACAAAAATGCTTACAGCTCCATGCACTGCATTTCGACAATCAGAAATCACAGAAAAGCTCTAGTCTGATACGATTTACAAAATTCTGTATATTTGTTGTTCCAACTGTAAAGGGTTTCAGTTTATCTATTTGCCAGTTAAATAAAACTGAAACTTAGTAATACAATTCCTGTGGTCTTCAGAACATCAGATAAGCAAGATCTTAATTGCCATCATCAGCTTCACATTCTTACTTGTAACTAGAAAATCCTAGCATCCCAAGTCTTGCTAATTAAGGCAAAGCAACTGCACAATACAACAACCTGACAACTTATAAGTAATGTTGCATAATGGGAAATTTTTATAGCTCCACTGGAATAATCAATCAGTAGTGTTCTTGCCCAGATTCAAAAACCTAACAAATAGTTTAATTGTGAATGTCCAATACCAGAAACTACGCTGGAACTCAAACCCTAAACTCATCGTGGCACAATGAGCATGTTTCAACCTATCCACTTCACTATCCACTGCTTAGCAGTAATTGTAACAGTACTTGTAATAGTAATGATGGCTATATACAAAGGGTCATAAACATTGACCTTGTTCTAGGATGCTAAACAATGTCAACTGTCATTGCAAATGCTAAGAGTCAAATAGCAGATTGAATTTCAACTGTATTTAGAATGTCTATTGTGTTTTGAAAGCATAAACACTTTCAGCGTATATTTTAGCTGTAACTGTTAAACTGTTAAAATGCACATATTTTAGCAGTAACTGTTAAACTGCTAAAATGCGCATATTTTAGCAGTAACTGTTAAACTGCTAATATGAATGACAAATTATGGCAATCAAGTTAGAAATACTAACATAACAAGTTAAAACTACTCTGAAAACCAAGCAAAAGTTTAACTCACTTTGCGAATAAGGAGGGCTGGCCGAAAACTACAAAAGAAATCACAACAGGCCAATAGAATTAGATTATTTTAAAGCCAACAATCTGAATGATTTGCATAAAATCTACAGAGTTTATACTTCAGACCCAAAGCATTACAAAGGAATTATAAAGCTTTTAAAATACTTGAAAAGACACAAGTCTAAATCTGCACAGCACCTTCCTTTCAGGAAGTCAGAACGAAATGGATAATCACAAGCACTGTTTTTCCCACTACATGAACAGCCTCAGTATAGCTATGTATGCAACGCTGCTTTATCATCAGTATACTTCAATCGCCTTCAGCCACTTGAGAAGCACCTCAGCAGTGAAACAAAAAGCCCTTCCTGTATTAAGTTATACAATCCGCTTGCACCTCCTCACCTACTTTTAAAGACAATCTACCTGAACCATGGCACCTTTCTCAACTGCTTTCTCAACTGCTCCCTTGTGCAGCTCTTCAGTCGACATCCTGAAAGGTTGTTATTAAATGATTCATTACATTACATTATATTACAGCATATTACATAACAATCATGGAGAATCATTTTCCATGCTTCAAACTAAGACTACATGCAGCCTTCTATCATAACACAGAACCCTCAAATGAACATTCAGTGAAATAACTTAATGACACTCAAGTAGTTCCCAATTCCTTTAATACATTAACGAAAGTCAACTAGTCCCCAATCCCTTTAATAAATTAATGACAGTCAACTAGTTCCCAATTCCTTTAATAAATTAATGACAGTCAACTAGTTCCCAATTCCTTTAAGTATGAAAAATTACATCACGGTTCGCTACACGTCAGTATCCAAATGCCACCCATTTTAGCTGCAACAATTCCCAGCAGCAAATCATGATCTATTCCTTTGATTCTCAGTACGGAAATCATAATGATCACTTCAATCCATAATAAGCATTTCGACTTTCTGATCAGCATCAACTGTGCTTTTGGTTTTACCTAAGTTTCATGAAAAATGACTGATCATGCTAAAAATTTTCTGCAAAACTTTAAAGTACTGAGAAACGTTCAAATTACCCTTCGGAATCGGTCACGCAACATCCGTGGCTGGTCGGGCAGACGAGTCTCAGAGTACGCGCGACTGCGATACATCTCAAGAAACTCATCTGGACCAATCGGCGTATCCCGGACGCTGACGCTCCGCCTTGCCAGCATGTGTCGTTCTGGGGTTTTGTAGACGTTGTGCAAATAAGTTGGTGACTTTGGCACAGAGCCATAACCTCCATCTCCCGAATTCTGGTCTTCTACTTCCATGGCAAAAGTGGTTCTCTCCACCTCCCCCCGGTAACCATACTTTGGAGCTGAAATCGACATCATGATGTTGTTCATTTCTGACTTTGATCGCGGTCGAGCCGGTCCAAAAAGATTGCGTATTTTTGATCCAGAACTGATAGCGTCTTCCTTCATACCAACTGAGCAGTTCACAATGTGGTTGCCATCAATTCCACCGCTGCTGCCGACAGACTTATGCCTCTTGCGGAAAAAATTCCGAAAGCCACGTGGACTGTTTGCTGGCTGATACGGACCATCACACACCATGTCTGTTGGATAGCTGTTTGTGTCAGCTTCGTGAACCTCAGATTCCAGCAGAAGCATTGCAAAGGAACTCAGATCCTGCATAGAAGATTAAAACAACTGCTTTTCATCAATACACCTACTTAGAAACCTTAATGTATACTTCCCAAATTGTAAGAGGAAAAACTGATTTGCTGGCTATGCAAACGGGTTCAATAAAAAACTGATCAGAGATCACTATAAAGATTATAAAGTTCCACTATAAACTACACATGAAGAACTAATTACAGATCAAAGAATGTCCCTCTCATGCTTCAAAAACAACTCCATCCACAAATTTCGATGGCAGAAACTCATTCTGCATGAAATCTCATGCCTCAGAAATCCATACAACATAATTAACCAGAAAGTCATATGCCAAACTACCTAGGTTCGCACACATCACATTTTGACTTTACAAAGTTGTTTTAAATTTTGCAGAATTTACCAGTTTTACTGTTTTCACTTTTCTGACATCATCAGCTCAACCACTCAATCACAAGACTCTTTTCTGCTGCCAGTTCTCTCTTCAACTTTCTTTTGTTCTCCAATAGTAAACAGCAGTTGCTAGGGGTGCCATTGAGGAGTTTTCAAGCAGCAGTACTATATATTACATACATACATTACATAAGCTGTTTCAATAACCTTCAGGGTAAACATCATTTTCATTTGTATACATCCCATTTATTCCTGTCTGTGTTACCAACTTCATGACTGCTGCATAAATTTCAGTAAAAAAAGAATGTAAAGAGTAAAAAAAGTAACAACAAACGACAGGCGATAAATATTTTCCAGTAAAATGAAGACAGCTACCTGAAGTATTCCACCCTGGAAGAAAACAACTTAAATGCCAAACACCGCAAAACACCTAAATGACTGCAATGCATAACGCAGAGTCTGGAAAAAGCGATCACACATCCGGGCAGAAAGCCCTACAACTGACAACAACCGGCACTGATATTATGCGAGCAATGTCTTTGCTGGATACAGTCAGCTCATTGTAATATCTGATCATGCTGCGACCATAGGATTCAATGATGAATGATCCCTTACTGCAGCGAGCCAAGTAAAGCTTTACACATGTAAAGGCAACAATGCCACAGTCAACAAAGACGTCCCTGCATACCTGTATCACTGAGAAAAAAATACGAAAGCGAGACGCTTCATTTCTAGAGCAACACGTTGCAGAGCAATTTCAAAGGCAGCTGCTTTCAGCCAATATAACGAGACTGTGGAAAGGTCATAATCGAAGCAGATGGGTTTTCCTCCTCAGCAAACTCTAGCGTCATGGAAAAACATGACCACAGGGAGCAGCCAACTGAGGCTGCCGACACACCGTTGAAAGCCGGCCATAGTTCACTGAATGCGATGCACATAATTACTCTGGCATTGCTGGAAAGTCCAACTATAACATGCGCAGAGAAACAAGGAGTAGACCAGTTCAAGCCTGGCTTTACCATGTTGTAGACCATAGCACATACTGAGACTGAGGTACAAGGGCAGACCATGGTACACGAAGAGTATCAGGAAGACTCCTCAGCAACAGCAGCCACTCCATTTATTTTCCACCAAACCCAAATTGTTCCACTTGTGCCACCTCCCAGTGATGCTGAGTTTGATATCGACCACCAAATCAGATTCACTTCATTCCCTGCTCCACCGTCTGACTCCAGTGTTCACCGCCCTTGATAAACTACTTATCCAACTGGCTCCATGCCAGAAGGCGACACAATAGAACTGTGGATGTGACTGATATCATGTCATTTTTAGACCAGAGGTTCTATGTCTGAAACATGCTCAGCAAACAACTCAGTTTGCTTTGACCGGTTTTGTTTTCATATCCACACTTTGAAAACGGACAGATTTTGGTTTGGATGGTAGAATCATCACCAGAACTTGTATTCAAACAAAAGGTCATGTAAGAAAATATCCACTGGCCTAAAATTGTCTCATTTACTGGGCAGGGCAGTTCCCCCTATCTTCCCCTCTAACTCCTTTCCACCTCTCTTTCCCACCTCTCCCTCTACTCCATGGATTATGGTTGTTAATGGAGTCATTTAAACAAGTTACCCTCATCTTTACAGACGTTTATACATGTAAAGGTCTTCTCGTTTACGTTCTCAACCCTTGGCCAGGTTCATGCGTCCAATGGCACCCCCTCATAATCATCTGCATCCTCTTTCAGCTTCCTGAACCACACATCACCATCCATTCCAACAACATCTGTTTAGGTCGTCCTCTTGTTTTCTTCCCGTCCATTCTTCCTCCAAGGATTCTTTTATTATTATAAATATTATTATTGCTATTATTATAACTATGAAGATGTTGTGTATTTATTACAACCCTCCCACAGGCTGCTTAGAAGCAGTGACCGTACTTCTCAAACTGAGACAACTCTGAATCATTTCAACCTACAAGTCGCAGCTGCTTAGATATGTTAGACAATCATGTTTTAGCTCCACTGTGCAGCTCCTAAAAGGCACTGTATACATAGTCAGACATACATATGCATAAAATACATGGATTCATACATCTGGGGTCTGAATGATATACTTAGCTACAGCTACAGTCGTCCTTCCCCATTTAACCTGGAAATATCGGCTTCAGGCCCAGATTATTAATTAATTAATGTCAACCGAGCAAATAAATATCGAAATAATCTTTCAGATCAGCAGAGGTCAATGATGTCTAGAGCGGTTGCAGCCAATCACACTAAGCTAAGAACTTTATGACTGAGGCTCAGTTTGTCCATTTCAAAGAAAAGCTCCAAAGGAGGCAAATAACTCTAAATGTAACAACAGGAAACGTCTAATTAACCCTCTGGTCTCTTGTTCTCGTTCTCCGTTTCTCTTAATCACTCCTAGGCCTCTGAAAACACCTGCAGTCAACCTTGCATGTGACCTGCAGCCGATGTGTTTTCTAGTTATAACACAGGCAGGGCAAGGATGTCTAGATAGGAGTCCATCGGCTGCATCATTAGCAACAACTCAGTCACTTCATTTTCCTCTGACATTGGATACCAGCAATCATTAGCATTTACTAATGCATTTAAGCATTGACACTTAATACAGAACTTTTTAAGGATCTCTTGAAGGAGCTGCATACCTGGTTATCTCACTGATATTACTTTAACACTAGGCAAAAGTAACTATGATCAGCTAATACCAATTTTTGATAGTGAAAAGGACAAAACTGGCTAATTTCATTTTACAACAGATGCTTGAATTTCTCTGTTTTGACAGTAGTCGTCAACAACTATTATTAGCTAATACTGATAGCAGATGAAACTTGAACTTGTTTGGCCAATACGCAGAACTGATAACTAGAACTCGTCTGGCGAATTGGGAAGCCACACTTTTTATAAATTATAATTATCCTTGTCACAGCAGAAAAGTTCCCAGAAGTGCAAACCATAGTTAGCCGTTCTGCAGTTAGCACCCATTACACCTCATACTGTCAACAAAGTACTGAAAAAATGCTACAAGTGTCTGAATAACTAACTAAAGTCCATGAATAGTTCACGAACTCTAAGATGAGTTATTTGTATAAAAATTACCAACAGCTATTCTAGGGGATTCCAGATACTACAAGCAACTGCAAATGAATACAATCAACTAATGCAACAATCAGTTTTGCATTCCTAGCAACACCAGTATTTTGGAAACTACACAGATAGCTTTGGCCTGCCCTATAATGTGTTGCAAAGGAAAAAACCAAGTATTCACTTAAACTAAGCCCACCCTGTGAGGCAACACCTACCTGAGAATAAAGCTAAGAACATTATACATACATATATATATCTATATCTAACATTAAGAGCATCGTTACTTAATTCCATTGCTACTTACTATGTTTACGTCTGCAGGTTAATTTTAAAAGACACGAGAAATTTCCAATTTTTCAATCACAACAATTGTCTGTATAACGGTGAGTCCTTGCGGTATGAACATCCGGGTAATGGAAGCAAAGCAGGCAGATCCTGCTACTGAATAATACAGGCCAACACCAGTTCAGAGTCAACAGGATACACAACACAGCTGATGCCATACAATCAGGCCCTGTACAATTCTCATCGCCTGGTTTTAAAGCCAAGGTGTCAGATTCCAAACTACCTATAATTTTCTTGATTTACTCAAAACAGCAGAAAAGGCAGAGATGAGCACATGTTCCACAAAATAAGCTGTCTCGGAAAAGATGGATGAGCAGGGGAAAAAATACCATAATAAAGAAGTGTAAACACAACATAAAAACTCAATCAAAAACAACTAACTTGGAACAACTGTACTATGGGTTACTAGTACCAAAACAGCTAAAAACAACCACATGACATTTTACGAATAGCCGATATGCATGTCTGCATAACTAACTGCAAGTCTTGCTTAGCATGCTAACCGTGCTACAGTTGCATTCCAGTTCTAAATTCCAGTTACATGTCATTTTATCAAAAAAAACTATATGCAAAAGTACTAACACGTTTTAATTCTTCTTTAACAAAAGGCTGTTTTTAGGTAATGATTTTGCTTAACTGAGTTTGTTAACTCATTGAAAACTAGCTCATGAAAAACCTTGCTCAGTGGCCTTGCTCAAGCCAACAAACCAACAGATTTCCACGGCACAAAAGAAACCCAACCGACTTACAAAACATGTACGCAAAAAGCAGCTTCAGTAATCGACTGAATGCCACTGCTATTCTGCTGCCCTCTAGTGTAACCTTGGAATCGTCTCACTTTCATCAATCGCTGGCACAAGTCCAGGGACGGGCATACATACAATGCCATGTAATGCAGGGTAAACTAACAGCACATTAGTCACATGCCTTGAAGAGGCAGTCACACTGTTTGGTACAACACACTAGAGGGAGACAGGGATGTTCACAAAAATTCATGCAGGAAAACTAGGACATGTCATCACTGACTGATGTGGGCAACAAAGGTTCAGATGTCAATTACGGGGAGGGGCAAGCGCCCCAACTTGTTCCAGGTGCAGGCACCCATGAAGGGAGGGATGTTGGCTCTTCAACTAATATGCCAAGAGAAGCCAATACAACATCTGTATAAACTTTACTTAGTGGCTAGACATGGTTGTGAATACACACACGTCAGTGTCACATTGAACATTGGGATCTGAACCCCAAAAGCACTGGTGAATGCCAAACTCCTACCAATCAGTGGGCCTGCAGGTACTCCACGACTTTTGTTTTACCATATAACATTATTACAAGTGTTGATCAGTAATGAAAAAAACTAACACATTTTTGTACTAAGTAAAGTTTTAGTTCCAGTACTTTTACTTGTAAAGAAGTACTATAAAATGAAAATACTTTTACTTGTAATGAAGTAATATTTCACCATTTTTGTGGTACTTTTACTTAGTTACAAGTGAAGCCCTGACATACACTTTACTCGTTACTTGAAATTTATACGCTAGATGCAGGCAATTTTGCCACTGTTAGATCAAATTACGAATAAGAGGACGTTGGGGCAGCTTTACTCTGTGATGAGTTCAATTTTGGGTCTGTCATTTGACGCACATACATACACTCATTCATTCACGTTAAGTATGCACGTACGTCCATACTACTTTTAAAGTAAAAGTTAAATGTAATGTGCAAACATTACATTTAACTTTTACTTTAAAAGTAGTATTTTGAACAATACTTAACGTTTACTTAAGTAAAATCTGAGACAAATTCTTTTACTTCTACATAAGTACTTAAAGTTAGGCTTACATTTACTTTGGCCCAATACTTTGAACAACACACTGATTATTATCCATCTGAAATATTCCACTTCACATGTGGATCTGTGGGTGTCTTCAACATGTGAACTGGGTCATGCAAAATCATTTCATTTTTAATATAAAAACGGTTTCACATTCAATCATTGTCATCCAGAAAGAAATCCCAGGCTCATATATAAAATTCATGCTCAAATGCTTACATTTATTTTGAAGACTTTAGTCGATTTAAAATTAAACGCATATAAAATCTTACATCTTATAATATAAAACTATTGAAAATTACATAAATGTATAATCATGCCACTTTAATGCCAAAAGTTTAACCGAAGATGACTGATCAAGAACCAGATACCACAATGCATGTGAATTAATCAAGTGAGCTTCTAGTTCTGTCAAGTTCTCTGGCTCAAAACCAAACAACATGTTTATTTCAGTAATCTAACACATACAGTTTTTAGGTTTAAAAAATTGTTCGTTTGGAGTTCTGCCTATTTTAAGACCAAGCTTCAAATCAAAACCTGCCTCCCTGTCCATATGCCTGCCTCCCTGTCAGTCTACCAGTCAGTCTGTCTGGTTTTCTCTCTTCCTATCTGCTGCCTGTCTGTCCATCTCCCTGCCTGCCAGTCTATCTATCTGTCTGTAAGCCTGTGGGTGTCAACAGACTGCCACTGGATTGCGCTAAGTTTCATTCAATAGGTAAACAGATCACTTCTGCCCACCATTAAAAGGTCATAAACTAGATTTTTAACCCTGAGCCACTGCTGCAAAACTGCAACATCTAAAAATTTTCATGCGTGCCACAGGCACAAAACTGTGACATTATAGGTGCACTTGCTAAAGCAGTTGGAAGTTAGGGAACCAGCTTTTGTCCTATGTAATAAGTTAACTGTTAACTACGGCTGTAAATAAGCCACAATTTTCCCATCGGTTATTTATACACAGTTGGGACAGTACAGGAGAGATAAGATCTAAAAGTAGGCTATCTGTTTCATTTTATAATTGCATTTTACGGCCACGATGGCAAATGTAAACAAAATTTGGCAAAAAATTTTCACTAATTTGGAGTTGAATGAAAAGTTAACTTTGAAGCATTTTACACGTTTATGGGTTGCGGGACCAACAGTACTGTGAGACGCATTCACACTAACAATTTTATAGAACTTGAAATCTATCATGCCATGCAAAAAGTTAGAGAATTTTTGAAGTGTTTCACGTAAATGGCAATGTCACTTCGTCGCCTTCCAAAACACAACCGTATGTGAAGTTCCATACCAGAAAAAAGGCCAAAATATCTGGTAGGCAAAGCGTTAATACCTTTCAATCAATATCTATTACTTGCTCTAAATAACTGTCTATTAGAACAGCCGAATCAAACTGTTTACTTAAACAAACTTCACTAATGACTGCACTGAAAAGTAAGACTGCAATTATTTCTGACTTCTGCGATGTATCCGACAAGAAATCCGAGGTCCATATAAAAATGCAGATCTTCTGAGAAACATGATACCAGATTAAGGCTTGCATCAAGTCAGGGGTTTCCAGCAGTAGTCTTCGAGCCTTTATTATTATCTAAGGTCCAGACCTATAAACAACTGCCTGACCCACTTTCTTCATACAACTGCATAACAATTAATGAAACAGCTGCTAAAAATTAATCACCAGCAGACTGAGACAGAACTGTTTAGACCAGCAAATTTACAGAATAACAACAGAGGGCAACCGTAGTTACATCCAAAGCACAACTGCATGCATACATTCACACAACTGTACACAGACATGCACAATTACAGAAAATGGTTTTCCAGAAACACCCTTTTTACATCTGAAATCCTTTGGCTTCTTTGCAAACCTAACAAGCGAGACATGCCTTGTGACATACATACCTCGTGAAATAGCAATCAACAAAGGACAGCAGCAGTATTCGCCCCAGTAGTTTTTCGTCTACGATTCCTCGCTCAGCCAATGGACATATGACGTTTTAACAAATGTCTTACTTACTTACTTTATCACCCTTAAAGATAATGCCTCTAAACTCGAGTTGGAAATACTTCACAAAAACTTGAGCTTATAAACCCAACAGTTACCACCACTGACAAGCTGTCTCCTCAGCTGAAATTACAGTAACTCTTGTGTGACAGTCTAGTCAACCCAGCAGATGGAGGTTCAATTCCCTGCCAGGATAGAAAGATTTCTGCTCAACCTGTTGCCCCAGGAGACTCAGCTATGAAGATTAGACGGTGAGGTACAGGACTGGACACCCACCCTCATGTGCCGAGGCTAAGAAGGTGAAGTTGCTTGCACTGTATACCCGTGGCTGCCTCGGAGACTGCTCTACTTTCTTTTCTTCTTATTTTATCATCATAGAAGTTTCCTTAATATGACAGTTGGCTGCCTTTATTTATTGAGAAGGCTCTCCTCCTCTGATAAATATTTGTTGGCTGTCATCTTTAGGGTGTTTGCCAAAGACAAACTCATCCAAGACTAGATGTCATCTGTCAATGACTGTCATCCACAGCCTTTCAGCAGCATGCATAATTAAGTCATTCTAGCAGGAATCATTTTCAACGTTAGCACTCAGAATATAAAATGTTTTTAAAGTCAATTCTTGTAAGATTTACTCAACTGTAGCCTAATCCAGAACCACTGCATACACATTGTTAGGCTATGAACCAATATAATCCAGATATTAACCGTTGTTAATGGTTAATATCTGGTTTATACCAAGATCTAATAAAGACAAGCCATCACTTGACTGCAAATACACTTCAGTGGCTTTGTGCCGTTCTTAAAAGACGCTTCATAAACATCCATGCATACACAGAAATTAAGTACTCGTTACAGACCTGCCTATGTTGTGCACTGACCAATTCAGGGAAGGCTTGGAACCTGCAGACTGTTGTTTCAACACAAATACTCAACAAATCACCCATCATGTCAGGCAAATTATTTTTCTACTTATCTGAGCATTGTTTGCTTATTTATGAACTTTTTACTGTTAATGGACTTTCAGGCTTCTGTAGAGAGCACCTCTGATTAGCTTCTCTTAAATACTGCTACACAAATCTCTTATTACAATTACAATTATCACTGTCCTAAATATTATATTTTAGTGTAATACTGTATTTCATGTCAGCATCGTACATCATCGGGAATTTCAGACAATGAGGTAGTAGAGGACAGGCCACACATCCTCATGTGCCCAGGCCAAGAAAGGGGAGTGGCTAGTACTTCATACACAAGGTGAGACATACCAATGGTCATACCCATAGTGCCTCTTGAAATGCAAAACTACTCAAAGGTATTCCTGATATGAGGGCTGTGCAGAAACAGACAAAAGTCTTAAGGAAGCGAGCTGCAGCACTTCAGCCAGTTAAACAAGTTACTAGGATTTCACCAAAAACATTTCACATTCTTTTATCTGCTGTCCTGCTGGTGCTTTCTGCATCAACCAATCTGGTCTTCGAAAGTTTAAGCGGCAGAAAACAGCAATCAAGACTGACAAAGATGTCCTGCCAGGCCATTATGTGAATTGCTGACTCAGCATAGAAATTCTTATGAGATACAGTATTACCAACTTTGAATTTCCCATACCAGAGAAATAACTGGTTCTCTGCTTTTCTCACCTGCAAACCGTCTGTCTGTCTGTCTCTGTGTCTGTCTTTGTGCCTGCCTGCCTGCCTGTCTGTCTGTCTGGTATCCTTTCTCAGTCAAATCACATGGACCCTTAGGTCAACTATGATTGTAAAAAGATAATCTCAGAGGATTGTCCATCCCAAGAAAGATTTAACTAGGAAATCCCAGCTGAGGAAGGACTAATACAAAGTAGTCCTGGTCAACTGCACGAACTACATGAAATCCCAGCTGAGGAAGGACTAATACAAAGTAGTCCTGGTCAACTGCACGAACTACATGAAATCCCAGCTGAGGAAGGACTAATACAAAGTAGTCCTGGTCAACTGCACAAACTACATGAAATCAGACCAAAAACAGCTCCTCCATCAGCTGAGAACAATGGTAGGCGTGTCCTGTGCTAAGATCTAAGGTTTCAAAAGAAAATCAATCTCACCAACAGCCAGCCACTGCCACAGGTAATGACTAAAGACAAGCCCCTGTATGATTGTGTATAGGTATCCAATTGAGCAAGACAGAGAAGGACAAGACACACAGGCAAACAGACATAGGAAAAGGCAGAGAAAGACAGTAAATATTGACGCAGACTACTTGATAGCCATACCTTATCATAACATACATATTATCCAGTTAAAACAAAATTATCTTGTGCTAGAGCTAGATTGTACAAAACAACAAAATTAGCCCACATAAAAAGGACTCCACAGAAGAAGACATTGATAAAAGGCATAGTCAGTCCAACAGTTTGTGAACAATCAACTAAGCTAAATCCAAATTTCCATTTTCAACTTTAGCAACTATTACCTAAATCTTTGGAACTCACTGTACAACAAACTAGGAAAATATATCTGCTTACAAACATGTAGTAAATATATAGTAAGTATTCAAAAAACAACAGTAGTTAAGTAATAACTATTTAAGTAACAAATATTCAAAACACCATTTTCATATTTTTGTTGCTAAAATCCTCAAACCTCTAAACAGCTGATACCAATGTAACCAAATACTCAGATATGTCAAGTGTCTGATAAAACTGTGCATTGTTCCACACATATTGCCTACTATTCCTCACTCAGCTCAGCTGATGGACACGTCGTTCAAAAAATGTCTTACTTACTTACATACTTATCGAGATACAGTAACAAGAGAAGTCTGTCAGCAGGAAACACTGAATGTTCCACAGCACTGGGCAGGTTATGTCCAAGACTGTTTTGACCACACTAGTGTCTGATGATAGCACAAATTAGGTTTAAAGGTATACAATGAAAGGTGTTGCAATCGCCAACAAATAACTGGCTGCTTTTCAACTGCATGTTGACCACATGACCCCCTTTAACATGTTTTGATTCTCAAAAATAAAATCAAATAACTCCAAAATTCTGTTATACACTCACTACTAAAATTTTAAATAAAACTTTTAAAATGCTCAAAGGCTTCAGTATTTTAAAATTCTGGCAATTTTTCAGCCTCTCCATTGTCTCCTTATTCATTAGGACATTCAACCAGGTGTTCACGGCTGTTCACTCTCAACATCAAGCCAGTTTATGACCTGTTTTGACTGACGTGTTGAACAGTGGTCTAATTCTAACCCGCTTCTCCTGGCATAATATATAACTCACCAGGCAAATTTAGGACTATAAAAAAATCTCTGAACGTCACATGAAGACTGTCCATAAAACACACTGACCTAATTAATCTAATACAAAACATGGGGCCAAAACAAGAAAACTGCAATGATTGCAGTCGTTTTTTCTAGACCACTAACACATTTGTGATACTTGGTCCTTTTCTGTAGGAAATTAAAAATAAACAGGTGAAGTTACGTGGGAGGACGACCTGATCGGGGTAGCAAGAAAGAGAGGGAGATTTTTTACGAGGAGAGAGGATAAGTAAGTAAACTAAATACAAAGGTAGCTACAGCAACAGAGACAGACAGACCGCAACAGGTATATGATTGAAGAAAATAATGAAAAAATACCTAGATAAAAGGAATGGAGAAATGAATAACAACAAAATAAACAAATCACAAACAGGCAGGGAGGCATAACCTACATGGCAAAGGAAGAAACAAAGCTTGGAATGTTGGAAGGAATGCACTAAGAAAGAAAGACTGATGGCAGGAAGGACTGAACGAAGGAAGAAATGATAGACATAGATAGATCGATTGTTTTTAGATACTAAGTAGCACTGCAAACACCGAATCCTGAAAGATGGACTACTGAACAATTAACAGACTCGCAGCCACCAAACTAAGCACAGAGAATAAAGTGCACAGCACACACACCCACGAAATACTGTTGACGGCAATGGTTATTTTAAGTACTAGTGGGCCCCAACAAAACATTGCAGCCAGGCAGGACCGGTTCAGAAAACATGGCCTACCAGCTAGCTATCTGGCCCATGGCCACAGCGTCTGTCCTTCGTACGGTCCATTTTGTTCCGACCCTATCAGACCACGGGCCAGCAGACGTGGAAAAAACCGTTCCCCGGTCGGATAATGACAAAGCCCATGGAAAACGATTTTATGAGGGGAATGATTTCAGTGTAAACACCTCTCGAGTGGGAGAAGTACAGGACTGCATCAGATGCGGTTGGGGAGAACCGACAAAACCACAGAATTTACCAATTCCCGCACAACAAGCATTTCACCAATAAATTTTCCACTTAGGCGCGAGTCCTTGGCTCAGGATGATAAATATAACAACAGCCAATTGGCGGTCCTTTTTGCTTTGCATGTCTGCCCTTCAAAGCTTCTGGAACTTGCCACATAACTGAAACTGATTGGTGCATCATCACAGGAAATTTATAGACAGATTATAATGCAGTTCGGACATAAATCTGAGTTACAGAATAACCCGAGGCCCTTCAGTCAAGTTTAATTAGTTAAAGAAATAATTGATTCAGGAAAGGCTCACAGATTAAAGCAGCCGCAGAACTCAACCAACTTATACCCAAATGTCATCGTAAGAACTGATATGGTGCCTAAGGCTGCTAGCTGTTCAAATAGGCTCAAATGAACCTCCATTTCAGGTCCTGTCTTTTCTTCTGCCTAAGATTTTAGTAAGGAACAGGAATATTTAATTATCCTGCCCATTAGCTACTTTACCATTTTTAAAAGGGGCAGTTTAGCATTTCACCCCACCATCATTCCAGTAATCCTATCTGCATGATATTTGTTTTACGGACTGCTAAACAAGACATCTGGCCACATTGTTTCTCTAATTAGGCTATTCAAATACACGTATCCAATCAGTTAGCTTAATTTATTACAACTAATTGTTAGCCTAAGGCTATTTAAAATTATTTGTGAATAATTTACCGTATGTACATAATGAAAACATTGTAAATCTAATTTTTAAATATTAAATATCATGGATAGCAGATAACAGATAGAAATTAATGGACGGCATGGTAGATATTATATAGCAAATATATACTGGGCACACTAAACTCCATTCATGCATATATATATATATATATATATATATATATATATATATATATATATATATATATATATATATATATATATATATATATATATATATATATATATATATATATATATATTGAAGATGCTAAAGCACATCAAATCTAATCTAATCTAAAGACTTATATAGCACCATTAGCATAATGCTCAAGGCATCAGTCTACGGTCGCTCCAAGTGAAAATTACAGTCAAAATCATAATCCAATCGGTCAGAGAAACCAGAAGCCAGGATACGGTAGGTAAGCAAGTAGAAAGAGATGCAGCGTTAGAGTCGAAAGAGATGGGTCTTTACCACATCGTTAGCACATCAAAACCATACATGCTGAAGATGCTCGAGCATATCCAAACCTTTCCTTTCTTAATCATTTAATTCATTATCAGTGCATGATTACAAGTGTGCCCTGTGCAGTAAGGTTTTCAAAATTAAAAATGAGAAAAATTTCCCTACTTAAACAGAACTCTTGAAATCTCTCAACTTCAGTCATATTTTTCAACACCATTTCCCTACTTATAGTTATAGTACTCAGTTTCAGAATGGTCTCATTCTAAGAACAGCGTTTTTCGTTGTTGAAACTGCTTAACTGCTTAACTAGCTCCTTTTGGGTAGACCTTTGCATCCAAATAAGTGTTTTTGTTTACATTTGCAGTGTTTTATTCTGTTTTGAATCTATAAATTACTTACTACTAACATACAAAAAAAGGAGACAATAAACTAATTTTCTAGTACAAAGTGTGAACAATGACGGTTGTAAGACTTTTCAAAATGCTAATGAAAACATTAAAAACTACACAGCTTTACCACTATGAAAACTTACCACATTACCATGTGAAACTTTATCAGATTAGACACAGTCCTATTCCATCAGAAAATTAGATTCACCTACAGCCGGCTACAGCAGAAGCTCCAACTGCTTTCAACAACAGTTAATATAAACACATACACAATCTGCCAGGATCAGAAGTTAAAGGTAACTAGGCTTCAGCCCATCAGACCACTGCAAGGCAGAAAACACAGCAATTCGAAAAAACACACCCTCCTCACTTACCTGACCTCTCTCGATCTCTGATATCTGGTCCTAGACAATAAAATACAATGCATCAGTTACAGGCAAAAGCATACCTGCATACATACAAAAATATGCATATACATACATGTATACATGCATACATGCATACATATACACACATTTATATACATATGCGTGTAATTTTCATGAAGACTAGGCTGACCTGAATAACATGCAGGGTCCTAAAAGTACAGCTGGTCCGAAAAAGCAGCTCTGAATAATGTATGTGGACAGTGGGACAAGGAGAGTGGAAATTACAGAGGGTTAAGTTCAGCTGACCTAAGGGGAAACATCTGCTTTTAGTTTAAATTCAGTTTATGACACACCCAATTGGTCAATTGGTCACTTCACTACAGATGCAGCCTGGGGGGCAGATTCAAACTCTAGAAACAGGGAGACAGCCTCCCACAACAGCGGTACAGACTAAGAGAGTCCTAAGGCAGCTGATACAGGGAGACAGCACTAACCTAACAACAGACAGAAACTCTGTGGAAGCCAATACCTGTTTGGACACAGAATAGTAATCGTAATTGCAAATTTGAGATTTCTACAGCACCCAACGAAAGCTAAATTGCAGGAACCAGCTTATTCACAGGCACTCAGTCAAAACAAAATCGATAGGCAAGAAGGGTTTGGTTCCAGGTAAAGATCCAAGAGCCATGCAGACAGACAGTCAAACGGCTATGATGGATTACATCCACCAGAAGATAGGCAAATTAAACATGATAAGGACACTACAGCATTATCAACAAGGTTGAAACATGTCATAACATGCAACAATAAGGAGATTTGCAACCTTTATAGAAAGCAACAACAGTATCGGGTAGTACCAGCAAATTACAATGTTAGCAACAACCAGTACAACAACATTTAGCAACAACAGCATTCGTAACATCATAGCATTAGAATAACATCACAGAAATAAGAGCCTTAGCATAGCAAGAATAAAATGACAGTTTTAGAACAGCATTTAAATCTTAGGGAAAATATTAATGACACTCCAGTATTCAAAGTATTTAGAACAGCATAAATCACAGTATTAGAATAGCATTAATGGCCTAAAAGTTTAGGAAAAATATTAATGACAAACAGTATTAAAATAGCAATAATGACATGACTGTTTTGGAATGACACACGTTCTTATATCATGACATAATGACAAGATGTTATCAGAACAACCTTAAAGCAGCTTTAGAACAGCAAGAAAACCATCACCTCACAAGAATTCCAAGGGCAGAACTGAGGCCTTCATTAACTGATTGGCTTCAGCCTGAGATAAACAACAGGGGCAGACCTCCTATCATACCCAAATAACCCTCCTTTCACCCCACAGGCTATAGTTTCATGGACCACACCAGCAACAGGCAGAGGCTTATACAAGCAAGTCAAAATGGCTATTATCAAAACAACTCATGATAGCTGTTGCAGCAAAGCTACACCCTTGCCCTATGGGCCAAAGAACCTATTCTACCTGTATACCTTACAACAAACACAGGCTTCATCCTCTGTTTATATACACATAGGCCTATTCAATAACAGAAAGCCAAATACACATAAAATAACCCCACATGGCCAGTTTTTCAGCCGCACACCTAAGCCTCTTGGCCTAAGAGGAGTATGATTATACAGGCATAGCTTCATTTACATACTCTCAACATATAAGATCATGTGTATTTCTATTCAGCATCAGTGGCAGCCCTTCAGCAAAACTTTGTGCCGTTTTTGGCCTACCCTTTGATTCCTTTTAAATTTATTAATGTTAAATTCAGCAACTTTGTTAAATTTTGGGGATCAACAAAAGCAAATGATAAAAATGATGTATAAGCGCATAGCTTAAACACAGAGTAATCCTGTGTGATGCTAGATTTTGCTCAATTTGTGCCCTAGTTTTCCTAATTACATGCTCATCTAACTTCTTACAGTATTTTAAAGTAAATTTCAAATCTGAAATCTTATCATTTCTTCAGATTTTCCAGCAACCAGAAAGTCTCATTTTGATGCATCAAGTATTCAAATGTATGAGTTAATTCACCTTTTGAATTCTTCAATTTACTCTCAATTCATGGCTCAAAACATTTCCTTTTATGACCGCATTCCACTATTAAATTTCAATCCACATATTCTGTATCTATGCTATGGCCTCAGCCAGACTAAGGTGCTATATACAAATGTTTATTTTTATCATTATTTATTATTAATTTTCAGACTATAACTTGATAGAGGTACATGTACTAATGATATTAATCCGTAGCCTAACCTTATTGTCTAGTATGGTAACGTTTATACACTGTTTGAATCTACACATTAGTTTTAATAGTACATGTACATCTATCAAGTTATAGTCTTAGGCATCTAAGCAATGAAGAAATGTAAACTTTGAGCACAGACAGACAGACAGACACACACACAGACAGACAGAAAGCAGACAATCTTACCATGCTGAATGAGTTGCTAACCAGTTCACTTTAGATTCTCCTACAAGAAAACAAACACATCATTTTACATCTACTGACAGAAACACTAGAAATGCCGTCTTAAAATTACAATTCAAATGTGCATTAGCTGACAGCTGCTGCCTCCTATTCCCCAATTCCTCCATCTATTCCTCCTCTTTCCTGTAGTCCTCAGTCCCTTTTCATCTGGTAATTTTCCAACTTCTCCTCCTCTTCCAGCTCCCCTGCCATCTCCTGAAAAATCTAATCAAGACATGCCACTTTTACTGATCTGTTATTTTACATCCAAACGCTTTTCCAGTCCATAATGTCCCTGAGATGAAGCCCCAGTTAAAACAATCCTTTTAATTCTAACCTCTTTACTGAGTATTTGGAATCTGAATGGCAATAATTGTCTCTCGAGATTTCACCTTTTAGATTTTAACGAATGAAAATTATTTATATCCAGTACAGTTTAAATGCAGAAAGATTAGTTCTCTGCTAATGCTCTTCTTACAATTAGCAAAATAGGAGATGCCATTAATTATCTTTATCTCTCTTTATCAACTCTGTCTTTTTATTGATTTGTTTATCAGATGAGAAAACTGTTTCACAAATCTGAAAGATCACTGATTCAAGGTGATAAGATAATTGTCCATAGAAAGAGGCAACTGGTCAGAAGTATTGTCATTTTAATCATATGGGCAAATGATGACCCTTGCCAGTCCACAGACATTTTATCTTATCAAGAAATGGGCCAAAGAACACATCTGCAGTCCCGGCATAGTGCTACTGCAAACTGAAATCTTGCCCCAGTTAGCCACAAAAACTTAAAAATTTGCCTTGTGCCCAGGTTGCATCTGAAACAGCAAATCCACCAAGAGACATTAGAGGACCTTATCACTAGAACATGGCAACAGTAAATTTCAGTGTCATCATAAACTGAAATTGTTCAAAACTGAGTAGCACAAATATTCCCTTCTCCCTGATCAAATTTCAACCACAAAATCCACAAAAAGACAGTCAATGCCAGTCAGTCACCAGACTACATGACAACAGTAATACAGCATGAACAATTAATCTGCAGGGACAGAGTAACAGCTGGCGTCTAGCCCTAAAGTCTTGAGAGACAAAGAAGAGAGATAATTAACTTCATTGTTTCACGCTACAATCTGATAGCATGCAGTACATCAGCAGGTAGGTGGAGCAGATGTCTCGGTATTCCGGTATGGTATTCGGGCGCACAGACAGGCCAGATGTCCAAGCTACTTAAAAATTGATGCAGCAGCAGCAGCAGCAACAGCAGCAGCAGCAGCAGCAGCAGCAGCAGTGAATAAACGCCTCATGAAACAACCCCCAAATCCAATTTGAAAATTTTTGCCATAGTAGGCACTCAGTCAGCTTCACAACTAGGTTAGAGACAAAACGCATTATACACTTCTTAAGACAAAATCTTCCTAAACAGCTTTGTACTATTAAGTAATTAAATACTAAGATAATTAAATTAAATACTAATATCCAATCCCAAACACCACCCCCTGTAGCTGCCACACTGTCTCTCCGTCTGACTCTTGGATCTTGACCTGGAACCAAACCCTTTCGCCTACTGATTTTGTTTTGACCGAACGCCTGCAAATAAAGCTGGTCCCTGCGACGTGGCGGCTTTCATTGGGCACTGTAGAAATCTTGGAAATATGATTACGATAAGCAACTATGTTTATACTTGGAACAGTGAAGACAATTTAAGCTACCCAATGACATGGTAGCTGGTATGGTTTGAGCACTGCCTTGCAACACAGAGTTAGAGTCTCACCTGAGACGGTTACTGTGTAGGGAGCTTGAGCAAGTCCTGTACGCATAGTTGCTCACCATCCACTGATGCTTTATCATTAGACAGTAGGGTGACCATAACTTGAAGAAAAAATTATCTTAGCGTTTAATTACCACTTGTACTTTTGATAGTAAAACAATATTACTTCACTAGCTAACAGATGTGTTCAAGTGACACAATATAACTGCTCGTAGTACATAATGAATAGTTTATTATTAATCTACAAGGAATTTGTTCTTCCAGTAAAATTCGATTATGTCTAATATAATAACATTACAAAGAAAAATAGGCATTTTATTTAAAAAACCATTATCATAATTAAGTAATATTAGGCTTAATACCAGTTTCGAAGGTGCAAGGGTTTTTAATAAAAGCTTCTCCAAGTCTGAAGTCTAGGTGATATTAAAACAAAATATTAAAACAATGTTGATTAATGTCATGAGCAAGGAAAGCACCACAGTTTGACCAACTACCAATGTTGATTTCTTCACTTGTCAATGGCAACACAAAGCCCCTTGGAGTTCCAAAGTAGGCCTATGGTTTAGGCAAGGATACAACTCATACAGTTCTTGAACTCTTGAAATCATGGCAGTGTGAACTGCTTGTAACAGGCATGTGCTTGGACACTAGTTCATCTAGAACATCAAAATGAAAGGAATATGGACCCTGCTGGAGTCATCTATCAGAGGAATCTGTTGCGGATGGTCTGTCAACGTAGGATCTTCAAGGTGCTGCAGCGTCTGTATAGAACCATCAAACGGACCAGAAAGCCTCATTTTAAAAGATTCCATGACATGTGGTCTCAGATGAACTACTGCAAGCCAAAGGAACGTCAAACTCCTTTGACAAATAAGAATAACGATCTGGACGCCTACGATCATTGCAGATCACTGGCGGTTCAAAGTTTCTGACAGAAAGAAGCATAAATAACTCAGAAATTCTGAATCATCTAATTGGGGACACAAGACCAGCCAACAAAGAAGGTCCCAGCTTGTGACTTCTAACACCTAAGCATGGCAAGGTTTATTGCCTGTCAACATTTACCAGGCTACACACCAAGGCATAGCACTGATACTCTTGCAATAAATTAACCATTACCTTCTCTTGCCTTACCTTACATAGCCGATGTTTACAAAGACAAACTAATAATTAGAACTTAAAATTTTAGACAAATTATTTCCACCAGTTGGTGTATAACAACTACAGTCAAGAATTCATTTTTGTGCATTGGCAACAATTTACAAAGGATGAAAACATCAACATTTCAGTTATTTACATCACAAACAATAACAACAAATAATAGCAACAAACTGAACCTAGAAAATGTAAAAACTTTGCCTAAAGCACATTCATTTGATTAGCCAGCATCACAAAAGTCCTCCTCAACCAATCCTTCAAAATCCAAAGATCTTCCAATAGAAGCCCAAACTGTTCTCATTGATTTTTGTAGGACTGTCTGTCTAGAACACAATCTAATAAGTCAGAACATCCAATCTTCAGTGCAACAACATGAACCAGGAACTCGGAATACGATGTCAACTGTCAGCTCTGGATGGCAGTCCATCAGCTGGGCTCTGTGTTTGCTCCCAACTCAGCTAATGGCGACCTTGCTAGTTATCTGAGCATTGTTTGCTAATATTATGAATGTTTCATTCTTATTAATTAGCTTTACAACGCAGCACTTTGGGCCGTACTTAAAGGGTGCTATATTATGTGTATAGATAAATGCATACAATACATAGATATTGTACATGTATGGCTGCTCCTAACTGTCCATGTGGCTCACAGACTGAATGTCTGGGTATTGGTTACAGTTATTGTCCTTCATTGAGATGCAATATGTCAAAGATCTAATCTATTATAATCTACAGCCTTTTATAGTGTCTTTATTTTCTTCTGGTAATTGATGGAGTAATGGTTGCCCCAAAGTCAAATCACATTCTATAATCATAATCCTTTAGACAAATCCAGTCAAGATCCAGGATTTGTTTTCAGTGAATTTAGAGCCAACAGCCAGAGCGTGCAATAGTCACCGGTTAATGTGCAGGACAGTCAACCCATTTGACTTTGGGGCCACCATCACTCAATGCTCTGACTCACCATGGAAAACTTATGTTGCTAAAAATATGACAGTGGTAGCAACGTGAAAGGAAGAGAACTTGGTGTGCAGTGGAGATTTATGTAGCGCTCATTTACTGAATTTGGTAGTCAATGATGCTACAGAGTGTTGCATGGAGGCAACGGCATTTTTTACAGTATACGTACTGTATATGTATATTTTTCAGTGTCAACGCATCGCTGGGAAGTTCCAGTCCACAACATATCTTTTCTTTTCACAACTAAGCCATCAACTGAAACAAGAAGGGAAAGTTGAATTGTGTTATTGAAACCTCTTTGCAATCAGCTAGGTGGCATCTATGGTGCTCTGATAGGGATCTCCGATGACAATACCCCCAACAGGGTGACCTGGCAATACGTCACGGGTTGATGCACAGACTCTATCGAAAAGTAATTTCTACTTAATTTACGTTTGTTGCTGTTTGTCTTGTATGAAGTACACTCTGAGAACAACATGAATAGCAAACAACTAAAAGCAAAAGAATTCAACATAAAAAATACCATAAATCAACTGAAAAAAACAAACAAGTTCCCTATACGTTGCAGCTAGGATAGCCAACTGGATGATCTGACAACATGCAACAGGTTGATGTTACCAAAAGTCATTTCTACTTAATTTATGTTTGTTATTGCTCTTGTTGTGTGTTATGACATACTCCATGAAACCAATATGAGTAGCAAACAAGTACAAGCAAAAGAATTCAACATACACAACACTATAAAGCAACTGAAGAAACAAAGATGTTACCCATATGTTGCAGCTAGGATTGAGAAACACTGAGAAAACACCGGTGGATGCAGGGAAATTTTCTGAACCAGATCCACGTAATATTAGAAGAAAGCAAAGCAGTGGACATATTATCATTCTTAATCAGATACTTATGCTAATTCACCTCAAAATCACTGGTAGCTGGATATAGATAAGTCTTCAACTGTTTGCAAAATGCGATAACAGAAAGAGAAGAATTTCACAAAGCTAGTGGTAGAGAATTCCATTGATGAGGACCAGTGTGTGAAAAGGCACAGAACCACAAGTGTCAGTAATGTTTTTTCTGAACAACATGCACTGAGTGTATGTACAGATGTTGATTTACCAGCTCAACATGAAACTATCTCTTGCGATGCAGTCACTTTGGATATTGCAAGAGGGGATTCTGATCAAAGATGTAATGCTGAAATCGGGAACAGCAGGACAGGGTCAAGCAGTTCCAGTTTATTGAAAGACATTTTTAATTTCTTTCAAGGAGAAACAGACAATAAACAATCAGGTGATGCCGTGGACAACTGTGGACAATTAGCTGTATGCACTATTTCAAGCAAAACTGATGCTATGTCTCCTAACAACACCTTGGAACCAAATTCTCTTGTCGAACTGACAAACCGAACAAATGTACAGTATAATGGCCAGAGGAAGTTGATCTTAAGTTTTTCCTGGAGGGATTAAGTGCGAGTGGAATGCACAAGTCAGCAGGGTAGCTCAGAGCTATGCCATAAAGTGCCTCATATACAAGGGCAGCAATTTTGAGCCCTAGCAGGAAGAGATAAGCAATGCAATTCTGAAGACATTAACTGGAGATCTTGAAGGAAGCCAAAGAACAAAGCTAGCAGCTCTATGCAGCACCGACTGCAAGAAGTTATAAAGGTAACATTGAAAGACCAGAGTACTGAATTGCAATAATCCATGCATGATAAAACAAGTGAATGGACAAGAGCATTGGCTTCATCATGAGTTAGAGACTAACGAACAGGTCAAAGGTGCCTCGGTTAAAGTAACAGGATAGTGTAGCGTTGGCACCATATAAGATTCCAGTGTCAACCTGGAATCAAGAGTCACGCCTAGGTGGCAAACTTGTGGCATGGGTAAAATCTGCATGTCCTGTAGGAAAATAGGAATGCTAGGCAAATTAGACCTGGGAGGACCACACCGGAGAACTTCACTTTTGTTCACCTCAAGACAAATTAGATTTTGAGACATCCAGTCAAGTACTTCAGATACATTTAGACATATATGACAACAGCTCAGCAGCTAGACAAGATGAATATATATGGAGGTCATCTGCATATGCATGACTGCGTTGATTAAACGGTGAAGCATTGAACCTATTCAAAACCCAAAGAGAAATTCAGAGCAAACATTTACTTTGTCATCCTTAACACAACAATACAATCGTTTGAAGAAAGATTCGTGCTGATGTAAAAAATTAGATGTGTGGTTGGCTACCTTTATGAAGTTTTGCAGAATACAACATCAAAGCAAATTTTAATTATGGAACATTTTTTAAACTACAGCAAGCTTTGCAACATAAGACTCCAAATGTACTGAAGCATCTGATCTGTACAGTGAACCGCAGGCCATAGCAAGACGGGTTTCAAAGTGTGCATCTCTGCAAGATGTACTGAACTTCGTATATGTAGAACATTACCAAACCAACAGATAATGTTCCCAACACAGTTACTGCTCTCAGAATTCTACTCTCCCTGTTTCTGTAGCCAGTGCTGAGCGAAGCTTCTCCAAGATGAAGTCAATAAAATCATCCTTCCAAATGTCCATGCCACAGGAAAACTTAACTTTTTGATTATATCACCATATCAACAGAACAAGGCTTTGCTTGAAACACTGACTTAAAAGAACTTGTTTCTACATTTGCTAAACTGAAAGCAAGGAAAATAAAATTTTAAATTACTGGAACTTAGTGTGATTTTTTAAAACTGGACATATAATATCCTTACATTACTGTGCAAACTGCACCGTGTAAAACTACAAAGAAGTACACTGTTGTTTTTTTTTATTTATTATAGATTATTATTGTTGAATGTCTACAATGAAGCTGAAATAATAAAGCAGAATGCAGACATTTTACTAATAGACAAATTCTGCTCCAATGCATCTGTTTAATGAAAGCTAAGGGTAGAAGTGCCAGGTGGAAAGTTTTCCCAGGGTGCAAAATGCCCTGGTGCCAGCCCTGCATCTGCACTCATACATGATGCTAAGAAAAAGAGACTGCTATAACCAAGACTGCCTCTCTATGTTAGGTGTTCAGAGACTGCTCTTTTCTTCTTCTTCTTCTTCTTACTTACTTACTTACAGCCAACAGAACCTATATTTACCACTATAACCAAATCATACAGGTCTGTACATGGGGACCTTAAATGGCATGGTGCCCATTCAAATGGGCAGCCCAATTAATTCGATTAAAAATGAGCAGGGTCAAGGCCACATGACTGCTAAAGAAAAACTTGTACATTTCCATTATCACAACATTTTATATCTGTTAGACAGCCATGTTTTGCGCCCTTGCAAGGCTCTTAAAAGGCTCTACATAAATAGCTGTATCCACACATACCAGTGTTCCAACTGCCCTTTTAGCAGCCCTTGGCTCCCAAACACCCACTGACTCATCCCAATATTTACCAGACAACGTGCGGTCTAGCACAGGTCTTCAACAACATCATAAAATATCTGACCTCTGCTAATGAGCTTTGCATAATAGGGTAATTAGCAAATATAATCAGCTAGATTAAGTTACACGCTGATTACCAGTCTAGGGATCATGCCCCACTCAGGTGTGGCCCTCTGCTTCAAACCGCATTTGGGGTGGTACACGTATTAAACTGCACGACCTCAAGCAAGCAAAGTCCACAGATAACCAGCAACTTGAACTACGGCCTCTGAGTCGATCAATGCCAAAGCAGTAAACCAATATGAAGAATCTGGACCAGAGTGTGCATAATACTGGCTCCCACGAGCTTGTTTGCAAAGTCCACAGAAGGCAGCAAAGATCCCATTTAGAATTTTCACCAACTATCAATAAGCCTAAATAAACGAAAATGTACACGGTTTTATACGACCGTATGGCCTTGACCCTGCTCATTTTGCAATGAATTCATGAGGTGAGATCTTCATTCAATGAACTATATATAACACACAGTTGGAATATGATGTGAACATAATATATCCCAGAAATTTGTTAAAAATAACCATACAACGCTTTAATTTATTTACAAGTGCATATTGTTAGGTACAGACCAGACCACAGAAAATAGTTGACATGCATGTAATACAGTGAACATAACATAACAACAACAAAACAGAAAACCTTAAATCATTCACTCAAACTTACAGCTAGAAATGGTCATTTTTATCTTTGAAACACATTCACAATGCTACTGAATAGCATACAAACCTCCAGCAGACAGGACACAAAACTTATTTTACAGCCATCTAAATAGCTCAATTTCTCTTTGACACCCGTAGTTTTGGTGTTCTAGGTCAGATATACATAAGCAGTTGTGCAGACAGACTTTCAAGATTCCAGGATCTTTGGAGTATCATGAAACACTTGCCCTTCCAGCTTACATGACATGAGCACAAGTCAGCTGGCCTGTGTGTTATCAAAGCTGTTTATTTACAATGAATGCAGGATTCGTTTAGAAAAGCTTATGGCATAAGCCAGTCATCAAAACAGGCCAATGCACATAGCTGAATAACTGCAAGTTCTTCCAAGCAAAACAAAATCAGTCATAGCAGTGCAACAAATGAATAATGTCAACAGCGTCATGTTTCATAAATATCACAGACACGTCATGTATGAATCACAGAGAAAACTGCTCATTTGCAAAATAAATACTACCATTATATTTACATAAAGCACTCAGCCAATATGTAAATTCAGTAATCTCAGCCATATTATCAACATAGGTTATTTGTCATGCAAATTTCCTGCCGAGTTAAGACAGACCATAATTATCAAATTGATAAAATGCAGTTTAAAATGACAAAAAATATTAATATTTAAATTTTTATGTGCTATTCGTTTCATTAATATATATCTGAACTACCAATCAGCCACAAATTTTCAGTCATTCATTCAGAGCATTTATTTAGTATCTTCACAGCATTATTTATTGCCTCTTCCTAATCTACTCAAAAATCCATCCAAACTAGCCCCTACTGAAGGAACATTTTCAAGCATTGATCAAAGGTGTATTTAGTATCCCTGGCTAGAAGATGCAGAGCAACAGAGAAATTTCAGGCAGATGCCCCACTGAAATCGCATAATTTTGCACTCTTGAGAAAGTGCACCGGGTACAGCCAATTCAACCCAGATAATGAAGTAAATGACTACTGGTCGGCCACACAGGACGACAATGTGCCGTACCTACTAGACACTGTTTGAAAAGCATCGGTATCATAAATGGATGATTAATGGCCAGACGATGACGTAATGTTACAAACATTCACTGTAAAATCTGAGGGTCGAACGCTGGTGCACATTGTGGAAATTTACTGGCAACTGGTTGCCGATTCCGATAGCTGGTACTGGAGGTTGAAAAACATACATGGTCGAAAACCTTGATCCATCTTACCTGGTCCAATAATTACTGGTCAAGAATCCGATACGAAGCTTTTAGTCTAAATCATTTAGTCCGCCTACCTCAACAACAGAAACACAACTTAAAGCCAGATGTTGCTTCCCGCGACAACTACCCTTAAAAGGTAGGGCATAATTTCGAGTCCCATACAAGCATTTACTTAAAGCGCTACACACAAATTCAACAGCTCAACTCAGATAGAACGTTCTTACCAGCCACAAAACGCCGTCAATTAGGCCCAGAACCAAGCGCAAGACCCGCCGGGATGGTCATTTGCGACCAAAGTTAATGCAAATAAACAGCACAAGTAAATATAAAATTAAACATATTAATATTTTTGCACCAACTCACGTGGCCTCTTTTCACCATGCAGAAGCACAGCCACAACGACAGGAAAATTTTACGGTCTAGGTCGGTCAGACGGTAGAGAGAAAGAGCGAGAGACAAGCTGTAAATTACAGACAAGGAGAGATACTCAGCGATTCACGCAGAAACCAACAAAGTAGGCCTATATTGATCTGGCTGCAACGCGCTGCGCACTAGTCTGTCTCAAGAGCTTTCCGAAAAAAGATCGATTTATTCAGCTCCTGATATCCGTGATCTTTGCTTATAAACTTTGAGTCCATTTAAACAAAAAATAATATAAAATATAGCTATTTATTCATCAGCGCTAATTTTGGAGGTAATTAAGAATTAAATTTCCTACCGTATCTAATAAGATAATCTGACCTTCAGCGAAGTAGTTGTTTTACAGAAAATGGTCGCCAGGCAGTGTTATAAAATAGTAGTAGTAGTTCCGCAGTTTGACGACAGCTTATGGCATCAAAGGCCATTGCCATCGCCCTCCTCCTTTATCCAGGCTTGGGACTGGCACTACCCCAAATAAGGCAGTGGTGGAGTTGTTATAAAATTTTAGTCAGTCATGCTTTAAACACGCTTAAATTGTGTACAAATTCAAGCTGTCTTCAATATAAAGATTTGCCACCTTTACTGTAAAAGCTAAAATACAAAATGTTCAGCATACGCAAGTCTCTAGGATATTTAGACAGTGAAAGAAATGCAAATTTCAAGATTACAACATTGTTTGGTCAAATAAGACATATTTATATATAGCAGCGCTAAATAAACGGCAGTTACCTAATTTCAAATTGGGTTGTTCCGTAAACTTGCAAATAAAGTCCTTGACCTGGATAAGTGCCAGCGAGGTCTATTTTTATCTGTACTGTTGACTGTTTTCGTCACGAAAACTCTCGCGAGACAAATGCATCTGGCGGAGAGGCAGATATCGTCCGTCCCAGGGTGGAACATCCCAACCAAGTGCGTTTAAATGACCGTTGAATGACTACTATCAATTTAACCTCTTTCACGCTAGGGCCAAGTAGGCCTATCGATTATCGATCAAACGACAAGACAAGGCTGTGGAAAATTATGCTTAGTCTCATTAAAAATAGGAAAATATGCATTCTTCGCTTTCAAGGACATTCTTTCCTGCGCGTGGTAAACAATTAATATGTGGACTAAAGTTTGCGCCGACAGGCAAGCAAGCAGTCTGCGACAGATAGAAACAAAACATTACGTGATGGCAATGCGCGATTGTAATGACAACGAATATGAAACAGATTGGCCGGTGTTGTAAACGCGGCTTTTGCGTTCAAGAACGAGCATCGATAATAAATATAGGATTTTTACCATTTTTATAGTGTTGTGTTATTACAGTTTCTAGTAAAATCAATAATCGTAATCGTAAACTCGAGATTTCTACAGCACTCAAAATAAGCTAAGTCGCGGAAACCAGCTTATTCACATTCGCTGTTCTTCAAATTATCTGCCCCCGGACAGTTCCGAACGTCCAATGGCGCCATTCCTGACGTTGGTGGGGAGTGGGCTCCTCCTTCAGTTTACCGTATCCGTCCTCCATCATCAAGTCTGGTGGCATTTGTCCAGGTCTTCCTCTTGTTTTCTTTCCTTCCAGTCTTCCCTCTGATATTTCTAAGAAAGGAATCATCTCTCAGTATGTGGCCATTCCATTTCCTGTGTGTCGTTCTTATTGTAGCCACCTGTTGAAGCACCTATTCGTTTGTTTTGTGTTCTGTCCAGCTAACCTCCATCATTCACCATACACAATTCAAAAGCCCCTGGTCTTCAGATGTCTTTTCTGATGGTCCATGTTTCCGATCCAGATAAGACCGCACTCCATATCAGTGCTTTGACCATTCTCTTCTTTAGGTTCCTGTTCACATCACTTGGCCAATACAAAATCGATACCCGGATGGGGTCAGATTCAGTTTCAGGTCAAGATCCAAGGGTCAGGCAAGCTGATGGTCGGACAGCTATGGTGGATGGTGTTTGAAGTTGGAGCAGTCAGATAGATAAGAGTAAGAGGAGACATCAGGAAGGGATTTGGGAAAGCAGTGTTTCAGTTTTGAGTGAAAGGCCTGTGCATAGATTGCAAGTGGTGAACTGTGTGTGAGAATTTGTAGCATGGGTCAGATAATTGTTGTAATTCTGGCTGGAGCTTATAACAGAAAGATGGAGCAGCCATGCATGCAGCAATTTCCAAATTTTAAGGACGAGGTAACGGTTAGGGCAGAAGAAGAGTGGGTTAAACAGAGTGGTTGGATTGTAATAAATAGGAGGATTGGGAGACTGACAAGTATTGGTCAGTCATGGTATATGTAGTTGGTTACCGGTATTTATTGTATAGTTGTAGATGGATAGTGTAATTATTAAGACTAATTTTGTCCAAAGCCCATGATACAAAGAGCTTTCAGTTCCTGTAGTGCCATGGGAAGAAGTAACGCACTTGGCTTCAGGGTGTGATCTGTGATGGGTAGCAGCGGGTATGAAAACCTATGAGCCCGAGCAAAATAAATTCACAAAGATAATGTGTTATGTGCTGGCAAAAAGGTTTGTGGAGATGCGTTGCCCGATATCCATGTGCCTAGGGTGTAAAAGCACAGAAACTTGTCATAAGAATCCCCATCCCAGGAACTAAACGAATGACTGGTGTCTCATGTTAATGGCAGTAGTTCCAGAGTTACGAGATGTAGAATGGTGGTGAAAAGGAAGACCACAGTTAAAAAGGCACACGAAAATGGACCGACTATTGCTGGAAAAGAAACAAACCCTGTTCTGAGCAAAGGCCATCCTCTGGACGTTGCTTGTCCGGTGACTGCGGAAGAGGCAGAGTCAGATCCCAAGTGTTGACTCCCTAAGGAAGCAGTCCATCCTGAACCTTCCTTATAAAGAACAGACACTGTGGGCAGCGAGGGTTTAGAATGGCTATTTTATGTATAGAGTAGAAGGGACAGTGATATGGGTGGCTCTGAGCATAGACCTGGGCTGGAGTCACTCCTGTCCCTCTAAGTTATGCCAAGACTGAGAACCTTCATTCGAGGTGTACCAACCATTCTTGTATCCATCAGACCATTTGTTACACACTGAAAAATTTATGTTTACTTCCACAGATTTAGTCATTTTCTCACTAGTACAGTGTATCTATACATTCATGTGATAACACAAGTCATTGCATGCACAAAATAACCTGGCTGAATACTAAATCCAAGATAGAAAACTAAGATCTTTGACTAAAGTTTAAATTTATGTATATTTTTATTTAGGTACAATTTACACAAACTTAACAGATGACCATGTGTAAACATTCCAAAAATAAAAGTACATGCTGAGATTACTTCTATTTAGTTACATAATTTCTTTCAAAATATATTTACTATTACATATAAGCCACTCAGTTTAAACTTCAAAAACAAGGCATGTTAAAAGTTTAATTGGTGAAACACTTCTATCACAGGTTAATTCTTGCAAAAAGTGATACTGAAGTCAAGTGGTTAGTGTGCAGGATGCCAACCAAGAGCTCACAGGTTTAATTCTCCATCACAAGAGATAAGACATCTGCTGTAACAGCAAAGAAGAGAGGGGCTAACCCGAGAGGCAGCCACGAGTATGAAGGTCTAGCAACTTCATGTTTCTTAGCCTCAGCACATGAAGGCGTATGGCCATTTATTTTCCCTTCCACCTGATTTGCGCACTGACAGTGTAATCGTTTTACTGCTGAGTTGGCTAGGAAGCACAAGAGGAGTAGAAATTTTGCAACATCTTTCTGCCCTGGCAGAGAATTGAATCCCAGAACTCAGGGTTGACAGTCCAACAAACTAACCACTAGACTATTGCCCACCCCATCCTCTACAGAGCCTAGATACAAAATGAGCATAGAATGAGAAAGGACTTCCCATGCCCCTTCACGTGCTGAAGCTACAAAAATGAAGATGCTAACACTTGATTTCTTTAGGGACTTCTTTAGGATCTCCCTTTGAAGTAGATCCATACGCTTTACTGCTCTCCAAAACACGAATTTCAGGAACAGTGTACCATTGCCAGATTGTTTAGCATATTTGCTTTATATCGGACTTTCATGGTTTAGAATGTCAAGAATCAAATTTGGTTACAGCCAAAGAAAACCTGCTTAACTATCTATGTTATAGCACCCATAACTGCTAGTAATGGTAAATCCTGCTTTGCAAGCATCACAGTTCAGTTTATCACATTCATAATCACAAATTGAAATAGCGGCACCTGAAAAGACACTTCTCATAGGCACTCCCGAACTGACAAGTAAAAACCACAAACACAACAGTTTTCAGACACTCATGGTAAAGAGGCTGAGAAAGACCAAGTTCATGTTGTATGTTATAGGCAAACTATTCCAGAAAGACGGTCTACCAGAGCGAAGATTCTGTGCTGGACTGGAAATTCGGGCCAGAACGACAACTCAGTTACCTTGCACAGCACAGCAAAGGGATCTGTGGCTAGATAGAGACAAGACCAAGACAGCTCCAAGACACAATCTGCAAAACAATTGTACATTGGCATTAAGATCTTGAACTCAGTGCATTTTGAATAGGTAACCAGTGCAATTCCTTCTGCATGAAGCTGGATATATGCCTAAACTTAGGTATATGACCAATAAGTCTGAAATCTACATATACATCCGTTTTGAAAGGTTCCTAAAAGTACTTCATAAAACCTCTGTTAGATTAATACCAGCTTCAGATCAACGTGCAGTGCAGAACTTTCCGTTTCGTTTTCAGGCGTTTCTTCATTCTGTAATTGGTTACATGTGCTGCACTCAATGCACGAGGTTTCTTTTTCTCCCTTCAAACTGAAGATTTTCTTGTTTGTGGTAACGATACAACTTGTACCCAGCCAGAGAAAACAGCAGAAGCCAGCATGAAGCACTCAACCAAACTCCAAACTGCAACAAAAGGAAGGACTATAATTACACACTCACCCAACACCGTAACACTCGGACCTGTGTATCAGATAGAAAGCTGAAAAAGATCCATTACATAGGCTTCTCATAAATCATGTTATTGTCAAAACTATTATTAAATTTTACATTCTCAATATTTTAGTGATGAGACCACCTATCAAGAACAGTCTACTTTTAGGCCTCATTCTGTACCTTTTTCAAAAATTCTGACAGCTGCCTTTTGCTTCCAAGCAGATATCATGAAGGAACATTACACAAATCCTTTGTTACAAGACATAAAACTTGAGTGACTGATGGTTTAATGTGTTTTTGGTCACTGAAGGTATGCTTCAGTGATCAAAAGCACAATTATTCATGCACAGTGCAGTCTCATTTACGTGCAACCCTTTTACATGCGAATCCACTTAATGCATGGTTGCAACATGCCTCCCAGTACTACCTATTTACCATGTGATACAGGAACTTGCTATATAGCACTACATGGCAGAATATTTTTAAAATCAATACAACTGCAGCATCGACTAATATTCAGTCTCGTTGTCATTATTTCAGATAGCCTTAACATCTGCCTGAATAGGTGGCAACATTTGTTGACTGCAGCTGGCTTTAAGCTCTGCAGAGGGCAGTACAGTTCCAAATCAGGTGAACTTAATATAACCGCACATGTCTCCACTCAACAAACAAATAAAGGTACCACACACATCAGTAACTGTAACTGAGATAAATTAATGTACTTGCGCAGGAGCTTAGCTGCTATCTCAGCCAAGGCTACAACAGCTGCATACTGAGAGGCTGGGCAATCCAATTCATGGACTTTATGCTTTAAATGATGTCTGGAAATGGTCGATTTTAATGTAACCCAAACACAAATCGTCTTGTATTAAATCACAATCACTTTTGCCCAGAACAAGACAGCAATGTGACCTTTCAAAGTACTTGGACAAAATCATCTGGTAGCAGGCTACAGTGCAAGAGCCTTCACATCAGACAGCCTATGTCTTTGAGATTTCTAGCCAGACTAACCCTAACATAAATCATACATTACAGTATTTCAGCATGGCCATCTTAAGCCATGGTTAACACACGGTTGTGGTGACAGCCTCCCGATGACCATGTGTAAACAGGTCTGCATTGTAATAAGTCAGAACAGCCAAGCACTGTTTGATGTTTGCTCTAAATCAGTGGTGCACAACCTTTTTGGGAAGAGGGCCACAATTCGAATTCCGAAAGCCTTCGAGGGCCAAACGACTGAGCTCCTGTAAGACTGATGCGAAATTTATGGTCTAGGAAGAGGATTAGCAAACGTAAATTAAAGTTTAAATTCAACTGTGTTAATTACTAAGACTTATAAGTTATCAAGTTTATTTTCCTGCAAAACTGTTAGTTTTATCACATTACGCAAGTCAGTGTGAAGGCTGTAGCTGCATGTCCGCAACAAGCCTGGAGATGTCAGGTCGAATGTTCGTAGTTGACAGACGAAGAACTTCTTCAAGATGTTTGTCAGTGAGTTGATTCCGGGTGTTGCTTTTGTTGAGCTTCATTTGCGAAAAGGTTTGCTGACAGCGATACGTGCTTCCAAACATGCTTGCATGAACAAGAGCATTGTCCTTCAGGTTGACGAATGTTGCTGGAAAACACTTGTAAAACTCTACCAAAGTTTTATCTCTGAAACCAGCACGCATTGTGTCAGAGGATTGCATGTCAATAAGTTCAAGCTGGTACTCCGGCGAAACATCTTCCACCGGAACAGCAAATGGATCTGCAAACACCTTCATCTGCAAGCTGTGCTGGTCAAAGTCTGCAAAACGACCATCGAACGCCGTCATCAACGCCTGTAACTTCTCAGCATATATGTTCGTACAGATATCTGGATTTTTCTGCAACAGGGACTGGAATGTTGGAAAATGAACGAAGTTTCCAGACTCAGCTTGTTGAATAAACAACTTTAGTTTGACTTTGAAGCCTGCAACATGATTTGCAAGATGACACACAAGCTGATTTTCTCCCTGCAGCTGCACATTAAGACGATTCAAGTGTTCAGTAATGTCGACAAGAAATGTCAAGTCAGCCTGCCACGCTTTGTCAGTGAGAGATGCGACTTCTGCTTCTTTCTTCTTGCCTGTCATGAATTCTGCAACGTCATCAATCAACTCCCAGAATCTCCTCAGCATCTTACCTCGACTCAGCCATCGCACTTCACAATAATAGAGCAGATCGCCATGGTCTGTGTCGGTGTCTTCAAGAAGGCTTCGAAACTGCCGATGGTTGAGGCTTCGTGACTTAATGAAATTTATAGTTTTTGTCACCAGTGTCATCACATCCTGGAAGCCAAGATCCTTACCACATAAATTTTGCTGGTGAATAATGCAGTGAAACTTCACCAGCTCCCTGTTTCCAGTTCTCAGATGTCTTGACAACAAGGACACCAGCCCATTAGTTTGACCTGTCATAGCTGGTGCTCCATCTGTAGTGATACTAACCAGCTTCATCATATCCAAGGAAACACTGCCACACAGTTTCAAAGTCTCGTCCAGCAGGTCAGCCCCTGTTGTTTTGCCTTTCATTGATCCCATACCAAGCAACTCTTCAGTTATCTCAAAGGATGAGGATACTCCACGGACAAACACCAACAGCTGCGCAGTAGAGTCGATATCGGTCGACTCATCTGCCGCCAAAGAAAAGTAACAAAAGTTAGCTACTTTGTCTGCCAGTTGCCTAGTCACGTCCTGTGACAGAGATGAAATTCGGCGTTGTATTGTCATGCGGTTCAGAGAGACCGTCTGCAGCTTGTTAGTAGCATCTGGACACAGTTTCTTCGACGCTGCTATCATACAGTTCTTCACAAAGTCACCATCAGTGAACGGCCGACCCGATTTCGCTATCATAAGTGAAATGTCGTAGCTAACTTCACATGATGCATCGAAGTCGGCAGACCGCTTGGTAAAAACCTTCTGCTGCTGCTTCAGTGAACGACACAATGACTGAATTTTGGCTGTTCTTTCTTCACCAACAACACTTTGGAAATCCTTGTGCTTCGACTCGTAGTGGCGCTTCATGTTTGATATCTTTTCTACAGCTACTGTTGAGTGGCACAACAGACAAATGACGTTACCCTGTTGCTGAATAAAACAGTAGCGGTCTGTCCAGTCATCATGAAATTGTCTGTTTTCATTGTCAACTTTTCGTTTCCGACCGTTAGACATTTCGTATTTACGAGGGAATATAAAAACACAACTAATTACGAATTACAACAACTTGATGAAATTAGTCATGTAAACACGAGATTGTAAAAGTAAACAAAAACAAAAAATGGGGTTCACATTATGAATTAGAGATGTGCAGAATTAGACATGTGCGCAACCGTAATGCTGCCTTTTAATCAATCGCAACGTCATGAAAAAATATGACTGAATTATCAATTTTTTGGCTTTCGCATTGATCTTCGCGGGCCACATGAAGGCTCGTGGCGGGCCGGATGTGGCCCGCGGGCCGGACGTTGTGCACCACTGCTCTAAATGATGCTGAGTTTCCATTAACAGATCAATCACTCACTGAATTTCACGATTTTCCATCACCAAAAGTTCTTACCTGTTGACTCATATATTATATTGTTATGCCTGTATTTATATAGCACAAGTAAATAATCAATGAACATCAACTGATGGCACAAAGCAACTCTGTTATGATTTCCTCCAGGTCTTTACACAGTGACCACATCAGGAAAGGCTTGAACCTGTACGTTCCATATTACAAGCCTGGCAGTTATGCAGTGTACAACTACATTATGCAATGTATCATCAAAGTAATAAAATCACATTTTCTACTTTTTTCAAGCTTCATCATAAAACATTTTACATACACAAATATAAATGTACGTATGGACAAAACACATTTAAAGTAAGGCCATTTAAAATATGTCTAATTTTTCTGTGAGAAACCCATTGAAAACATGAAAACGTTCATTGCATGTAAATGAAATTTGAAATAGACTGAACCTCCTTCTAATACTATCTTTAGAAGCCATATCAAGTGTGCTTTCACTCTTAATGCCAATGGACACTGAAATAATCCTCACTCTCCTACCTGTAGTGTTCCATTTGGGTCCCTCCTGTTCATTCTTTCCACCTCCAACTCAGTAAACTGATTCCTCATTCTCTGTTGATTATCACCTCTGCGCTGAAGACACACAACTATTCATATCTTTCTCCTTGCTCATTTTTTTTCTTTCTCCTCATTCATTTTTCTAGACGCACTAAATCGTCTACGTAATACCATCACCAAGATACCAGCCTGCATGACTGCCAACCTTCTATGCTTCAACCCTTAAAAACAGAATTGCTTGTCAATACAAGCACTCTTACTGACAGTGCCCTTCAAACTTCTCAACCCTCTTAGATTCGCCAGCTGTTTACTATTCAGCTGCCCACAAGTATATACGTGTTCTCCCTTACACCTTTCCCTGTCTTAGTCTCCAGTCAACTCCTCTCTCAAATTCTGCAACGACTTCTTATTCTACACATTACCAGATCTTTGGAACAAACTCTCAAAAGACCTCTGCCCCTTCAATCATCCCCCTTTCCTCCCCATCAACACAAGGAATTCTGCCAGCCCTCTCTCCTGTAGCTTTCTGCTCAGACTGAAAATCAAAGTTTTAAAACTACCCTATCCTCCATCCACTCCTGCATCATTCCATTGCCATCATCACCAGTGACTTCCATTGTAGCACCATGCTGTCTCCCTGGCTTGACCCCTCCCAGGTTCTGACCTGGCACCAAAAACTGACTAAACAACCTGGCTCCTGCAGATTTGATTTCATTGTATAACAAGTTCACATGCTTAACACACTGGCCGCGTGCCAATTTTTTATACCGGCTTGGCAAACATAGCCCAAAAAACACAGAACACGCGAGGGACGTGTTAACACGTCCCACAATTGTTTTTATTCTTTTTTGACATCCTTTTGTTCAAAGAATCAAAGACAACTGTTCCTTTTATGTGTTTATCTTACTATCTCACTGTAGGACGTCTAGAGATCATGTTCAGTGTGATACTGTTTGAAGCATAGTACTACACATGGTACATTCAGTCTTCGGCATATATGTGATATACCAGGCCCTAGAGAGTGTCCAAAATAATCGTATATGCATTTAGTAGGTGACAGAACATGTCCACTATTACTGCTAAACAGCAGGAATTATTACTGGGAACTGCCTAGACACAGTTGATACCAGATGGACGTGTATACACGTCCATGTGTATATATATTTATATATATGTATCGATCTTGGCTTCACAGCCGAGGCCGAACAATATTCTGGCGCCTAGTTCCTCCAAGCTTCTTGTAGAGAATATATGCATCTGCTACTGTAGGACTATCTTTCTGTATCAATTCAATAACTTTCTCATTGGAGCGTAATGAGGCTAAAAATCAGTCCATTTGGTTCATTCATTCTTCGGCATATATGTGATATATATATATATATATATATATATATATATATATATATATATATATATATATATATATATATATATATATATATATATACGATAGCGTCCAAAATAATCGTATATGCATTCGGTAGGTGGAAGCACTATTACTACCAAGCACTGAAATGCCTAAAAACAGCTGATACCAGAGGGAAGTGTATACACATCCGAAGTAAGGCTAAAAATCAGTCCATTTGGTCCAATCAGTCTTCGGCATATATGTGATATATATATATATGATAGAGAGTGTCCAAAATAATCGTATATGTACTCAATAGGTGACAGAACATATCCACTATTATTACCAAGCGGCAGGAATTATTACTGGGACGCTGAACTGCCTAGAAAGGTTGCTACCGGAGGGACGTGTTTACACATCCGTAGCGTCCCAGCTATACAAATGAGGTACGTGTTAACATGTCCTCGCGTCCAGCGTGCTAAGAAGAATTAAATTTAGGAACCAGGTTATACAGAAGTCACATTACAATGATGCATGCCACAGTTTCATCAAATTCTATTTACGTCATATGCTTTTCTTAAGATAATAATAATAATCAGAAAACTTTTAATGCACCGGTGTATAATGCACAACACATCAAACAATGGTGCACCAAAGCCAAGCCACAATCAGGTCAACATCCAGAAGGTCAATCCATAAAACAGAGAGGAAGACAGACAGATCTAGTAAAACAACGGCAAGTAACTTACTTTACAGCATTCTTTTAGCTTCCATGAGGCCACACCAACTGACAAACGCAGAGGTAATGATGACAGCAGAACCCAGAAATAACAAGAGAAACAGAAGGCTTATAAACAGATTGATGAATGCATCCAACCATGACCTGCAAATATCAAAAAGCACATTCAAATGTACATTTCCTTAACACAAAACTACTCATGTACAGCACCCTCTTATCGGCCTTAGCTGCTATGGTGCTATATAAATCATCTTATTATTATTATAGCAGTCATTTGCATGTTCAGATGGCATCAAGCAAATGCTAGAGTGACGAGTGATCTTGTGTCACACCTCCTTAGATCCGTCAGCCATGCTTCAGTGCCTTTGAGAGGTTCCCAAAAGGTGATAAATAAAATGTCTTGATACACACATGCATGTCATGGTACTCAGTGACAAAATCGTAGGTAGGGTCTTTTGCAGGAAATGTTTCCACACAGGTAAGATATGCTGTATCCCTAAAAGCAATGTAAAACAACTGAAGATTTTCATTCTTGCACTGTGTTTGAGTAACTCACTGGTCAGTCGTTTGAACTGGTGCTCCGAAACTGAAAATATGCTGACGAATGCCTGCGTCAATGTTAATATGGACGTAATCTTAGGGCACATGCATAAATGCTTTGCTCCACACTCGATATGAAGTATCGATGACAAATAAACCAGTTCTTCTGCTTCTTCCTGGTAAAAAGAAGCATTTCGATTCCATTTTCCAGAGGCAAATAATAAACAGTGCCCATTGAATTCGTGCCTATTAATAGTAAGCGGAAACACGAGATGAATGCCAAGCCGTAAATAATCACTTAAAATTTACATTATCAATACCCATTTCACCGTCTCGAAATCCTAATTATTTTTTAAGATAATAAGCCCACATCCGATAGCCATAATACACGATACATTTTATATTGCCGACAATGGGAGTTACTGCGCTTTTTAAAACGCTGCCCCAACCATGTCCAGTTGGCGCTTCGGTAACAATTTGTACACCAATAAAATAATTAACTATATTAATAAAAGTACATCTTATATTTGTAAATTTTTTGAAATGTTGGTGTCTGTTGAACTACGAATAGAATGAACTTACATTAAACACTATAATAATATTTTAATTAAAGGACAAATTAAAACGACAAATATTTGGTGGTTTAAGCGTTTCACTACTACTCCGAGTAAAATCGGAGAATACTCTGAAAACGATAAAGGCCTGTTACATTCATACGTGGAATGTGTTCAGTAAATTGAGTATAACAAATACAAGGACTCCATTAAGGGTTAAATTTCTTGAGGAGATGCCTGGAACTTTATTTTGAAATGATAAGCCAGAGGAGTGATAGCTAGAGGAGTCTGAAACAAATGATGCTGGGTGAACGACAGGAAGGATGAACATAGAACGTGTACTAGCTGAGCATGCACAGTAGCATGCGCCGCACAGAAGCTCAACACACTTATATTGGGCTACGCGCTTTCAAAAAGGTTCCGGTAAATTGAGCTACCAATATTTCTATCTATCATTGTACCCTGTAAACAAACCCTGCTAGTTCCATTTTACTGCCTGTTTTTTGTTCCACATCGAAACGGAGCATACTGCGAGTATACTCCAATCAGCAGTAAAACGCGCCTATAGTTCAATTATTTCTAGCGGAAATGCGGGATCGCGTCTAGTATTTAATATCAGTGGTACACAGTCGGTGATGCGACTTTTGTAAAATGTATTTCATTTGAGTCATTTTTGCATGACTGAACTTAAAATTGTGATATTAAAAAAGTCAGCTATACCAAGGGCTGAAAGAATATTGTCAAAATGGCTAGGCTTGAAATTGGCAAGGCGGTACCTACTGGTCAAGTCAGTTTTGTCTGTCAGAAGTGTTTACAGCCACTGAGGTTGGAGCCATCGTTTTCCGCCATAGATGCTCAGACTTACGCCGAAGTCACAGGTGAAAATCTATAAGAACTGTAGAGCAGTAGAACTGTAGAAGCACTTCCATATCATCACATCACTCCGGTTCTCAAATCACCACTGGCTTAAAATACCTGAACAAATAGAGTAAAAATTCTCATCACGTACAGTACATATAACAAACTTCAGTCTTCCCAACTTTCCTATCTTTGTCAGTTATTTAGAGTCCAACCACTCCGTTCAACCCACTCCTCGTCATCCCTATCACTTCTTCCCCCCCCCCCCCATCACCTCATCTTTAAACTTTGGAAATCAATCTATAGACATAGCTGCTCCACCCCTCTGGAATAAGCTTCCTCCAGAATTACAATTATCTGATCCATCATAGAAACTCACCGTCACATAACCCCTCTGCACGGGTCTTCCACTCCAAACTGAAAACACTCCTCTTCCGCAGATCATATCCTGATTCCTCTTCTTCCCCTTATCTGTCCCCAGATCCAGTTCCAAACAGCACCCTGCCTGCCTGCCTGCTTGCCTGCTTGCCTGCCTGCCTGCCTGCCTGCAATCAAACCCTTCTTGCCTGTCGATTTTGTTGTAACTGAGTGCCTGTGAATAAGCTGGTTCTTGCAACTTAGCTTTTGTTGGGAGCTGTAGAAATCTTGAGATTACAATACAATACCAGAAAAATGAAACCTGCTAGAGGTTAATGGACTGTAGCCTAAAAATGATTATTTTGATAGATGACAAAGCAACCTTTAAGCCAACTAATGTACGCGATACAGCATTGTTTAAGCCAAAGTGCCAGTCGGCGTAAGCGAATGCCTTTCGTCAATAAAATTGCACGTGCCCCATTCTTCAGTGGCGTAGTGTGTCTGGAACCCAACTTTCTGATGGAACCTACTTTTCCCTTTCTGTGCTAATAAACCAGTGATGATAACCACAGTAGCTAAGCTGCATTGTCTTTTCACTTAAAACTGAAAACATTTCTCTTTCACAGATCATATTCTGACTCCCCTTCTTCGTTTTATTCCTCTTTCTGCACCAATCCCAGACATCACCCACCGTAGCTGCCATGCTGTCTCTGCCTGACTCTTGGATCTTGACTTGGAACCAAGCACTTTTGCCTATCGATTTTGTTTTGACTTAGCACCTGTGAATAAGCTGGCCCCCATGATGTGGCTTTCATTCGGCGCTGTAGAAATCTCGGGATTACGATTACAATTAAGTTAACACAGAATTTCATTGTCATAATGAAATTTTAAAACAGTTAAATCATGTGAATTTCTCTCAGACTGATCAATACCCCACAATGCATCTTATCTCTGGAATGATCTCTTCCCTGAATTCCACAAATTTTCACTTGCTCCGTTTTCCACTGAACCGAGAGTACAGTTGTTTGGTTGGAATTTTGTAGTTAATCAATCTTGAAAATTTGCTTTACTATCCAAATTTTCTTCATGTGTCTTCTATTTCTATGCACAGATAAGTTAAAATGATTACAATAATGATAAAACTAATGATTTTAGTAACTTTTCTGGAAGGGATATGCTGGTGTATTTTAACATGATACCTGTCATTACTTAGACCTGTGCTACATATCATTATTTTAATGAGATCTTTATTTTGATTCAGCTCCTATGACAAATGCATCTTCAGTGGAAGAAGGTCTGGATTTAACTCCATCTTCTGGAGCCATGAAGGTAATGTTTGATGCCGATCAGTATTACATTAACTTGCACTGGGTGATTGTACCATGTGGCATGTACTGAAAGTGATCATGATTCCCTGTCTTACCTTGCCTTTTGTTACCTTGTGTTACCGTACCTTATATATGTGTTCATGTATGTATGTATCTATCTATCAGAACACTTGACAGAACACCTTTCAAGCATTGTATGTCAGAAAAGTGCTGTCCCTCTAGCCTAAATGATGTTACCTCTTGATGCTATGGGAAAAGGCCATCACTCCAGTTAAGTTTTTTATGTTAAGCATATTATTATTTTATTATTAACTGATGAAACTAATTATTGCACTGGACAACAAATTTTTACAAAAGTCATGTTACTGAAATGAAATTAGTCAGTTCTTATCAATTTGTATGTGCTGAACACGAATATGACAGTGAAAATGCCGAATTGGCTCTAGTTTTTTTTGTAATCTGAAATGAAGTAATTTTATATCGCACAATGCATGCCAATAGTGATACACTTACAGTTAATATTTGTAAAAACCAGGTCATAGACTAGTTCTTAGATTTTTTTGCCTGTCTCTTGTACAGCTGTTCGGGAGCATCTCTGCGGAGTGTCCAGCAGTAGTCAGCCAACATTGTAGTGGACCATTTTCCCTGGTACCTTTGCTCCATTGTTGCGATATCTTGATGAAAACGTTCGCCATGTTCGTCACTAACCATACCACAGTTGTCAGGGAAGAAATCCAGATGGGAATGAAGGAAATGCATCTTCAGAGACATATTGCAGCGAAATTTCTGGTACTGCTTGAGCATGTCTTCTACTAGTTCCTTGTAGTTTTCTGCCCTAACATTCCCCAGAAAGTCTGTAGACACTAGACGAAAAGCATTCCATGCTTGTTTCGCATCACCCTCCAGCAAGTTGTTGAAGCGGTCATCTTTGAAGAGTTCTCTAATCTGAGGACCCACAAAAACTCCCTCTTTAATCTTTGGTTCGCTGAGTCGAGGGAATTTTTCATGCAGGTATCGGAAAGCTGGCGAAGTGCGGTCCATGGCTTTCACGAAGTTCTTCACCAAACCTAGTTTGATGTGAAGGGGTGGTAGTAGGATTTTGTGAGCCTCGACCAGAGCTGGGTGCTGGATATTCTTCTGTCCAACTGCCATGTTTTGTCTGGGAGTCCATTCCTTCCGCACGTAGTGCAACTCTCTTGCTCGGCTATCCCACTCACACAAGAAACATATATTTTGTATATCCTTGCTGCAGTCCCATTAAAATGGCAACTACCTTCAAATCACCACACAGGTGCCATTTGTACCTGTTATAGTCAATGGAATGCAGTAGCTGTTTTAGGTTATCGTATGTCTCTTTCATGTGGACAGCATGCGCTAATGGAATAGATGGAAGACGGTTTCCATTGTGCAAAAGCACAGCCTTAAGACTCAGTGTTGAAGAGTCTACAAAGAGTCTCCATTCTTGTGGGTCATGAGTGATCTGTAAGGCATTCATGAGGTCGTCAATTTTGAAAAGAATACCAGATTACCTTCCTTCATAAAGAAAGGTTCCAACTGCTGATGGCGCTTTCTATATGAAGTAATTGTGACATCTTCTTCTAGAAGATTCCATTGTTGGAGTCTTGATCCTAGCAATTCTGCCTTGTTTTTGGATAAGTCCAAATCACGAACAAGGTCATTTAGTTCTTCCTGTGTTATTCTGTGTGGGGTTGATGATGCACCACAGTGAAAATCGGGATCACTGCACGCTGACGGACCAGGAGAAGAACATGTCGGCTCACCCTTGTCCTCATCAGATGAATCAAGGAAAATATATTCTGCTGGAGGTTCTGGAATAGGAAGTCCATCACCATGTGGAACTGGTCTCAATGCTGACGGAATGTTTCGGTAGACTATTGTCGACTTCTTTTGCTTCGTTTTTCCACCGGAAAGAGGAGGAACCAAGCAGAAGTAACAGTCATCTACGTGGTTGCTTTGCTCTCTCCACACCATGGGAACTGCAAACGGCATTGATGGTCTTTTGCCATTCAACCACTGTGAAAGCTGTGTTGTACATGTAGCACAGCATATATGCGGGGCCCATGGCTTGTCTTGGTCACCAACCTTGCATTCGAAGTAAGCATGATATGCCTTCTTGACTTGATAAGTGATACTTTTCTTCTGGTTGGCAAATGTCACTTCCCCACAAATGTAACAAAAGTTGTCCACAGTATTTACGCACTTCCGAGGCATTACTGTTCTGTATTGTATCTAAATGGATAAAGTAATAATAGTTTTATAAAACAGTAACTTAAACTGTCTCGCACAAAGTCTGTAATATTGTAAACGCTCAACCGTTCCGACTCGCTTTATATAGTACACTGCTGACGTCATCTTACGTCAGCAGCCGACTGGCTGTAGTTTTACATTGCATCAGAAAATGACGTAATCAACTGTGCATGATGTGTCCATGATGGGATTATGCAATGAGGTGGAATATTACATCATTCTAGACTTATTTAGGATATTGTCGCAGTCCTACTGCATAAATTTACATGGTGAAACATAAAAAATGAACTATATGAAATATTTTCAAAACGAGAGCCAATAAAAATTTTTTATGGTTATATTCGTGTTCAGCACACCAAGATGAAACTAATTATTGTCATAATTGTTCTTACTTGTTTTTGCTTAGCCACCATACTCGGACGATGAGTCTGAAGTTGCGATCAGAGACATTCATGCCATTCAGAAGTATTCAACGTATGAAAGTGGAAATGGATTTACGTTACTAGGCGAGTTTGAGCCTCATTCAGGCGAGAGCCTCAGTCGTCGTCTACGGGTGAGTCCTTTGAGTCTGTGGGTGAGTCTTATCTTGCTTGAGCCTTATTCTATTGTACTGTCAAGGTTTGTAGCGCTTCTTAAAGAGCAAGCTATTGATGGGTACTCGGGTGAAGCGACCGTAACTGCTGCTTTGTTTAGTTTCAGTGATGTCAATCAATAATTAATTAGTTTGCTGAGTATTCCAAACTAATCAGTTACATTATGTACAGTGTATGACTAATTCCTTTGGAATTACTGGAACATAATACATGACGGAAACTGAAGTGATAAGCTTCTAAAGACTAGCTCTGTTAGCATAAGCACCTTGACAGCTTATTAATTCATCCTTCCCCTATGTGATAGTAAACATAAAACAGTTGAAAATTACAAGTTTGTTCTACCTATCTAGTATATATGTGGATCGTTAGTGGGATCATTGGCTTCCCTGGCCTGAGGCAGCAGGAGCGAGAAGAGAACACAGATCCATTGCTCTCTAAGTTTGTTGCTAGTTGTTTTGTTTATTCGTTGGTGAACGAGTCTGTTGTTTACTTACAGCTGCAGTCATTGGATTCATTTGCAGCATGACTTTAAGGGAAAGTTCGAAATGCTTAAAAAAGTGCTGCATCACTGGCGGTTGCTTGTTTGTCTTAAATGTTCTTAACATGTTTTTTCTGTTAAAGAATGACACGTTCATTGTTTTCAGGTGCACTGTGAATTGTTTGATTTGTTGTCTGGCCAGTCAGAGGTGGACCATCCACTGTGTGAGGTCAGTCTGTTGTTTTTAGATGCAGTTTCAGTATCAGATACACCTAACCTAATATGCCAAGGCAGGGAAAATAAAGTCACTAACCTTTCATATGGATGTATCAAAACAGTTTAACAGATTTTAAGTACCTCACATGCATACATATATACATTTGTATATATATATATATATATTTACATGAGTGCTATATTAAATGAATTACCTTACCATGTACTGCTATCAATGAAAGGTAATAAGTGAAAATTGTTTTTCAACAATTAGTACTTTTTGTACTTTTTGTGATACATTAAAACCAATCATGTTCATCGCAATTCTATTTAAAATGTCGTATGACAATAAGAATTGTTTTGCTGTAGGAGTGTACAGATACTCTGCTAGATCAGTTAGACAATGAACTCAAGGCAACAGAAGATGAATGCAAAGTTTACAGGTTGGTTGGGATTTAGATTCATCATTGCCTGGGTTGCGTGTGACAGTGACTGAACGCTAACAGACTTTAGGTGCTGGTTAATTAAATAACTGTTTGATGGGTTTGTCTCTCGTTAAATATTAAGGCAAAGGCGTAGCCAGTTAAAAATGGTAATGGAGAATGTTGTTTTATGTTATGCTTGTGTGGTCACTCCGCAGTTTATATACATGTGTATTGAGAAATTTATATGGTGCCTTTTAAGAGCCTCACAGAAATGCTGAAGCACAGCTATCTAACAGATCTGCAGAGGTACCGTGTGAATCAGGATTTTAATGATGACGAAGACAATGATTATGGTATGTATTCGAGCATTTATACTGTGCATTTCATAACCTCTCTAATTTTGATTCTAATTGATTTGGCAAGTTTGTCTGTATATGAATGATGGTCATATCATTCTTATGCAGATGAACACTTGATGGTGATGATGAAGGTGATAATTATGGTGAAGATGAACTCTGACAACATTATGGCAATTGCAGCCACAACAATGGCAATAATGAGGATGATCTAGAAGATGAATGTGGCAATTATGATGCCAATGTTTTGAGGATGATGGTCTTGTATCATCATGATTAAGCATGAAGAAAATGTCAACTTATAATGCTTCATAATAGGTTATTATTTACATAATTGGTTATTATTGAGAGAGAATGGTTCTAGGACAATAACCCCCTGGACAATTACCCCCCGGACAATTACCCCCATGCAAATAACCCCCCAGAAAATTACCCCCCAGACAATTACCCCCCTATACAGTAAAGAGTAGACATGAAAGACTTACCATACATCGAAAATTAATTATTAGACAATTATTAGACAACTGGGCACAGAGTAGACATGAAAGAATTACCAAACATCAAAAACTAAATATTGGACAATTATTAGACAATTGGGCCCAGACTAGACATGAAAGAATTACCACACATCAAAAACTAATTATTAGACAATTATCAGAAAATTGGGCCCAGACTAGACATGAAAGAATTACCACACAACATGAAAGAGTCTAGTCTGGGCGCAATTGTCTGATAATTATCTAATAATTAGTTTTTGATGTTTGGTAAGTCTTTCATGTCTACTCTTTACTGTATAGAGGGGGGGGGTAATTGTCCGGGGGGTAATTGTCCGTAGGGTTATTTGCATGGGGGGTAATTGTCCGGGGGTAATTGTCCGGGGGGTAATTGTCCAGCGGGTTATTGTCCTGTTACCGAGAGAATTGGTTATTATTGAGAGCATATGTTATTAAGGCAGAACTGGTTATTAAGAGAATATGTTACCAAATATGTTATTAAGGTTATGCATGCCTGGTCGTGAAGCAATGTGAATCTATGTAGATGATAAATGATATAGGTGATGATGTAGATGTTGATAGAGATGAAGAAGACTGATTGTGAATTTGATGATTTTTATGATGATGACATTAAGATGATGCTTGTGGTGATGAAAATGATGACAACGATACTGAGGCTGATGTGATGATGATGACCACATGATGATGACAAAAATAATGAAGATAACGAATGAAGAAGGAAGAACGGAAGTAATATGAATGGGTTTTGTTCTTCTACACCTGCAGAGACTTTTTAGAAAAGCTTAATTCGACAAACGAAGATATCGATGAAACTGCCCTTGACGAAGAACTAGTGCAGGTCTGAAGTTTTTTCTAGTCTGCATGACAGCTTTTGTGTTTTTCATTCTCCTCCATTTCTTACTTTGCAGGCATAAGATATCTTTATTTTGATTAGAACATTTTGCTGCAATCTTATTAATTGTTATTAATTATTATTTATTGATTATAATTACTATTATTATTACTACACTGGCTAGACAAAATGAATTAAGACATCACAGGACTTGAACTTAACACAAGAAAAGCACTAGACTGACAGATGACTGAATCATTTATTCACACCCTTTACTGCAACTGGCTGGCATCAGGAACCGATGATGATGATTTTATTATTATAAGTTGCTGAGTTAGTGTAATTGCTTAATTGGACTGTGTAGCTGGATGCAGAGGAGGAAGCACTTAAAGCGCAGCTGGAAGAAGTAGAGCAAAAGAGATTGCATCAGTTGGAAGAGATCGAGAAAGAGAAGGAAAAGTCTAAAAAGTTGGCTGAAGAAGAAAACAAGTATGTCCTACTTGGCATTGAACTGGTTTAGCATTTCTCCTATCATAAAACTAGTAAATAAAGCATGGAAGTCGTGCAGTTTCTGTTGTGATTTTGGGATGTTACTTATGATCTATAATGTTGCTAATGATTATCTGTGTGAACCTTTTATTCTTTTGAGCTGCAGTAACATTAAATGACAAATATTCTTCCTAAAAAATACCAGAATTCATTTGCTGTTGCTGTACAAGAATGCATTTTGAATTGTAATTGCTGTTGTGTTATGTGTCATGACATCTAAATTTACAAATATACTTTTAGGTGTTCTAAAATTGTGCGTTTTTTAAAACTTTGATTTCCCATTGGTCAACTTTGACTTCTGCATTTAGCTTATACCTTTTGAATTTCTGACAGTTGAAACTGAGGATTTCATTTTACTGGGGCAGAGCCGAGTAGATGTCTTAAAGAGACCGTACATTATATACCATAATACGTCATTTGCTTGACCAGTGTCAAAAGGCAATTGCTAGCTATTGCTGTGGCACTTTGAAATTCTGCTGATGTTTAGATTGATCGGGTTGTTGCTCGTTAGGTATTACAAAGAATTTAATGAGTACAAACGTCAGCTACTTGAATATGAAGACGCCCAACAAAGGCAAGCTGCAGCTTTGAATTTTTTAAATTATTATCATCTTTGTGATGTCATTTCTTTTCTGGTTAATTTAATGGTAGTCTTAAGATGTTGAATTATTTTATTTTTATTTGTACCTTTTATTGTGTCATATTATTGTATATCAAATATTGTATATTTATGGTATCTTTTTACTGATGTTAGCAAAACGAGTAATCTTGCAAAGAATGCTCTTGAAAGGTTTTTAGAAAGCAGTTTAAATATGTCTGCATGGATGCATAAATATATTTGTGCTAGAGCCAAACCTGTTACTGTTGTACTCTATGTATTGTTACAGTGTTGACAACCAGTTACGATATGCGAAGACGCAGCTGGACCGTTTGAAAAAGACAAACGTCTTCAACACTACTTTTCACATTTGGTCATTTTACTTTATACAGTTTTAATTTTGCCAGTGTGATAAATTGTTATCTTGTTATTGTTTTGTATTTAGTTTAAAAGTAACATAAAACATGCAAGTGTGTGTAACTTTTTGCACGTACAAACAGGTTCAGACTCCTTGTGTGGTTGCAAATGGTTAACCGTGTTTAATAACTTTATAAAGGCAACTTCACTGTGCACCTCTGGAAAGAATTAACCTAACCCTGGATCATGTGATGAGGAATAATGTGCAAGAAAAGTTAATCAAGTAGGGTTTAGAGACTGCTGGTCATTTTGGTCATTTAACCCAAACAAAAAGCTCAAGAAACATTTGCAACTTAAGATGAACATCTGTGAGATTCTTAAAACGCATTATGTAATTGTTTAGATAAATACATATGCTAAACCTGGTGTTTCTCTGCATTTATGTAGCACATTTTAGATTTTAGGAACCTTTCTAAAGCAAAGTCAATACGGAAGATTTTGCATTTATTTTGCTGAGGTTCCTTTTAGTACTGGTATATCTTCTTGCAGGCACAGTGGTCACTTTGGCACAATCAATAATTTCCGCCTTGGCCGACTTCCAAGTGTTCCGGTAAGCTATAATCTAAGTTGTAATTGTAATCACCATATTTTCAGTAAAACCTTGTGCTGTGTATTTTACATCCCACCCTGCTATAACACAAGTTGATATAATACGAATTCAGGTACAGCAAGGTAGCAGCCATGAAACCAAAATTTACCTCTGCCTCCAAATGTGATCTTTGGAAGAAAAACTCTTATAGTGACGAATTGGTAATATCTGTCCTGACGGAAGTGCTGATATATCTTTTTTTCTTGTTCATTGAGTCAAAAGTGGATCAAACGTGCATAGTGTAGACATAGTGTAGATAGTCATTATACATGTAAAGCAAGAACGTCTTACTTGTGGGAGACTTTTGCTGGTGCAGAACTCGGGTCAAAGGTACGCATGAGATTTTTTCTCCTGTTTGTGTAGTTGCATCACTGGATTTGTATAATTTATTTAAAGATAGTTACCTTTTGAATTGAATTTGAACTGAATTTGGAGATACTGAAAGAATCAAAATAAAGAAAGGAGTGAGGCAGGGATGCATTCTGTCCCCATTCCTATTTAACCTATATGCAGAAAGGATAATGAGGATGGCGGAAATGGATGGAGCAAAAGAGGGAGTAAAGATAGCGGGAAGAACACTGAATAATCTGAGATACGCAGATGACACAACACTATTAGCAGGTAAAAAAACAGATCTGGTAGAACTGATAAGAAGGCTGAAGAGAGAGAGCGAGAAAGCAGGACTATACTTCAATATAAAGAAAACGAAGATCATGACAACAGCTGAGGAGGGCAGTTTTATGGTGGATGGAGAGGAATTAGAGACGGTAACAAGCTTTACATTCTTGGGATCAGTAGTAGAAAGAGAAGGAAAGTGCGATATGGAAATAAACCGAAGGGTGGCGATTGGAAAAGCCGCAATGAATGGACTAGAAAAATATGGAAAGACAAACATGTGAGCACAGACACGAAAAAAAGATTGGTGAGGGCCTTGATTATACCAACAGTAACATACGGCAGTGAGACGTGGACAATGACCAAGAAAATAGAGAAAAAAATCAATGCTTGTGAATTGTGGATATGGAGGAAGATGCTGAGAACATCATGGACGGAGAAAAGGACTAATGAATGGGTACGCAAGGCGATTGGAATTGAGCAAGATGAGACGTTACAACAAACAGTGCTAAAATCAAAGCTGAGGTTCTTTGGACATGTTATGAGATCAGATGGATTGGAAAAAGAAATGATGCTGGCTTGTGGAGAGGGAAAGAGAAAACAAGGGAGACCAAGGAAAAAATGGATGGACAAGATACACGAAGCAACTGGAATGAACTTGGCACAACTAAGGGACGCGACATTGGAAAGAAAGAAATGGAGAAGATTGATCATGACGGTCGCTAGAGCTCAAAGAGCTGACAGCACAAGGTGACAAGGTGACCTTTTGCATTTCATTTTTTTGCTTCATTTTCGGGTAATTCATATGCAAATTGTATTCAAGCAAGGCATGAATAAACATCAGGTTGCATGACAAGCTGCATGCAGTCTGGGATCAGTGCAGTTGAAATCCAGCAGGTGACCCCAGCTGAGGGCCAGAGCTTTTTGAAGTAGGTCAGGCTAGTCTAATTGTCATTGGGCAGTGCTTTTGTGAGGTGATTTCAAAATGTAACATTTTTGTTACTGTTTTTGTTGGTTGTTTTTTGTAAGGTTGAGTGGAATGAGATAAATGCTGCTTGGGGCCAAACTGCTCTCCTTCTGCATTCACTTGCCAACAAAATGAATCTAACATTTAAAAGGTATATTTACAGCTTCGTTATTTATGCATATAAGTAAGTACACCATAATGTATACAGGTGCTGTTTGTAGGTGTAAATCTGTTAGGAAAGGTTGTCCAACTTCTTTACACTTGAGCCAAAAGATTCTTCATCCCCATGTACCATGGTTTGAGGACTGCTGCTGATAGAGGCACATAAATTGGCGGTTATGTCAATGGCTGAGTGCAGAATTAAGAACACTTTTCAGGTTATATAAATTCAATTTAACAAAATATAATGAGCATTTCTTTACTCAGAAGCATCAAACCAGAAGTTAAAGGAGAGTTTAGATTACCAATGAAAAATTTTATATGGTGCATTTACTATTAGTAGACATTAAAATTTATATAGTGCATTTAATATTCAGATTCAGGAAACTATTCAGCCAAATATGAATTAACTGTTTAGAGCACTATTTGGGTCAAAGTGAAATGAATATAAAGGTTCGTTACAACACTAATTTATGTTAATTTAATTATGCTGCGTTGAAAAATGTGAGTCTTTGTTCTGATAATTGTTAGATACCATTTGGTGCCATATGGAAACCATTCCTACCTGGAGTCATTGGCTGAAAACTCAAAAGAGTTGCCGCTGTATAGTTCAGGCGGATTCAAGTTCTTTTGGGATACAAAGTAAACCAACTCTGTTCACTTCCACAGTTTTAGACTTTGTTGGAGTTTTTTCTGTTGCACTTGAATGTATAGGATTACCATAGAGTCGCTGTTGAGTATAAGTTGCCTCCCAACATTTTTTACCTTGGAGATGGGAAAAGGATGACCTGCATATATAATGATGTCAGTGTCTGATTTTACATATAAATCTGGACATTTTGTAGTGCTTTAACACGAAACTAGACCGTAAGATGGGAACACATGCTGTGTGAAAACATGCTTTGCCCAAAATAAAGTGTTAGCCAATAAATTATTACCATTAATCAAATAGCGTCTAGTCATATTATCTTTAAAATTACCATGTTTATGCAATTTCTGGGTTGACAGTCTATAATAAAACAATTTTAATCACTTACTGGTGTCTTGCAAGTAATTGCCGACTATGTTTTCACTGTGAAAATCATGGGGTAAGTTATTGTGTCAAGACTAGGAATCCAGAATATGGAGGAAGAGAAAATATTTTAGCACTAATAGATTTATAAATAAACTAAACTGTCAGAACCACATCTGATGTTTGGCACATGTACTTTTATTTACAAACCAGGAGGTATAATCAAAACCTTCAAAATGGAAGTTATCACTATCTTCAAAATGTAAATTAAATGTCTCAAGTTAATTTTTGGTTATCAATGTAAATGTCAGTTTCGTCATCGTTGTTGATTTCTGAGGTCTTTGTGTTAAGTGAAGTTTCATAGATAGGGTTGTCTTGCAAATCATTGATGGCATTTCTGATGCTGCATTTTAAAAATGACCACTCATCATTTCTCTGGGCAAATTATCCCATGCCAGCTTTCCCATTCATAAATGAAAGGCAACTTGAGTTTCTTCATGTGTCCACCTTTGGTTAACGCTGTGCCTGATGCCATCCACTTTGTGCGAATTTACTGATGCAGTCTTTAAAGGATCCATCTTTTCAATGCAACAATTTGAGTTAAGCTTTTCTAATGATGCCTTTTTCATAAATGTCATTCCTTTGCTTAAAATGTTTTGCTTAAAGTCGTTTGAAGCTTTGTTCCATCCACTAAGTGGCTAAGAAGCGCAGCAAATTGATTTTGTTTGTGGTCAGTGGTTTTGACAAGAAAGGTGCTTTCTCCTGTAGCATTTATTATATCCTAAAGATTTCATGAGCTGGTGTTTTTTCTCTCATTTCTTAGGTTTGACCTTGCAATGGTTGCGTTTCTGGACTGCCTTCAACAGGTAAATAAGTTTACTACTTAACAAAATGGATAACCAAATAGTTAATCCATGCTACTACTACTGATATTAATTAATTATTTTAGTTACGACCCATTCTTTTTTCATGGAAAATAAAAGCACCCAAGCTGAGCATATAATTAAATTACACGTGATTTTATTTTTGTATGAAATGAATTTCATATAATTTAAATTTTATTTTCTTGCAGCATCATTTTTTTGAACCTTGTTAATCATTTAACAAAGCATAAATGGCAATACTTTTACTGTAGTTTTTTATGCGCAGCAGAATATTTCCATGGGTAAAAGTAAAACTTTAGGTGCTTGTTATTTATTATTGTCGTCATCATTGTCATCATCACTGTTGCAACAGATGAACAAAAAATATTAGCTGTCTGTAGAAGGATGCATGTTGATCTCTGACTAAGGCCTAAGGCTCATCTCACATATCTCTTTATTGTCATACCCATACAAGGAAACAAAGGAAGCGAGGAAAAAACAAGGAAACTTAGGCAGTGCTTTTTGTGAGGTACTTTAAAGGTGCTATATTAAGTGTCTGGATACATACTTACATATGCACATACATGTGCACATACATACAAGTGTTCATGTAGCAAACTTTTGGATGCAGATATTTTTTATGAATGAAGGAAATGAATAAGAATGGCTTGTTTAGTTCAGAGTTGGTGATGTTTGAATGTTGTGGTGGTGAACAGTGGTTTTTATTCCTTGTTCAGTTCAAGGAGGCAGTGGAGAAGGGTGATTCTGCATTCTGTTTGCCCTACAAGATGGATAAGGGAAGAATTGAAGATTCAAAAACTGGAATATCATATTCAGTTAAGTATGTGTTAATGCTGGTCATAATCTGAATCACTACTTCATTTGTGCTTTAGTCTCGCCATGGTTTATTATAATATATTTTCATGTTTGAAAAATCAACGTTTATCATTTGTCTTTGCTCCTTTACATCAAATTAGCCAAGCTTTATTAATTAATCAGTCAGTCAGATGATTCAGTTATGTTATTGAGATAATTGCTAAACATGTAGACATGAGTAACTAACTTGTTAGGGAACCGGTTTTTAGAACTTCTGCTTTAGAATTAATATTAGAAATACCAAGACTTTCTGGAAAACAAATTGAAATGTGAGATAATTCCTATCAATTCTTCTAATAATGTATGCAGTTCGTGCCCAGCTAATTGCAAGCAACATCACTAGCAAGATGAAGAGTCAACAGTCCCACATTGAAGTGTGTTTGTGGATAGACATGGACAATGTGCGTCACAGTCTGCCCAACACTAGAGCTGCACAAAGGATCAGTGGCTTTCCCCATTTGATGGGGTTGTATGCACAGCAACCCTGGCCAATCGGTTTAGTGTAGACCAGAGTCTTGCCAATCTGAAATCGGTTGAGTGCAGACCAGACTGCCAATTTATTAAACATCTGATCTAAGCTAATTTGAAATCTTGAGTACGCTAAGCATCAATTACTTTGCTTCTGCTTGATACCTCGGTCCACAGTCATAATCTGTTAGACAGAAACATTCCAGATCAGAGGGATTAGGGAGACCAAAAGATGATGAATGCATATTAGGTAAAACTGCAGAGGGATTTCTACATTTGTAGCAGATGAGAGATTTGCTTTACTGAAGCTTAAGAAGTTTTGATTTTCTTCAGGATCCAGTTCAATTCTGAGGAGCAGTGGACAAAGGCACTCAAGTTCATGCTGACTAATCTTAAATGGGGTCTGGCGTGGGTCTCATCACAGTTCGCCAACAAATGACGAGTGAAACATGCTGCCAGGAGGTGCTGTCACATTCAGAATTCTACACAGTTGATACGAGACATGCAACTCAACTGTGCAGACAGACTGTATTGAAGTGCAAATGATTCTTCCATGTGTTTTGCACTTTAGAAATCCATGTTTAGCAGTGCAATCATCCTGTTGATGCTATTCTCAAAAGTCAAACATGACAACTAGCTATTTGGTCCTGGGTCATTTTTGTATGTTACAATTGAAGGGTATTAATGCAGTTATTCTTTAGATGTGAAAACAAAAATTCCCTCAAGCAGATTGCAATCTGTAGAATGTTTGATAGTGATTTGTGATGCAGTCAAGAGACCGAGGCATTGACTGAATGTGATGAATGTTCAGGTATACAGCCTAAATTTGAGCCTTTATATGTTGAGCTTTTATAAGTACACCTAGAACCTACTTATCAGATTTTGATGAAACGTCACATAAGAACTGCTTCCATTTTTGCTTTCTTTTGTAAATGAAGAACATTGTGCACATGGCATGGGGTCTATTTTTAGCACTCTGGGCCTGTACCCTAATGATTACAGGTTTGAGCATATTGAACGGACTCCGTGTAATGACTCTGGATAAGTTGTTTGTGCATGTTTGTCTTGCACCTCAGATTCAGATTTACTGATCTTGTGCATGTAATAATTGTAATAATTTACTGATCTTGTTGGTGTATATAAGTAGAAAAATGATGTGTTTAGAATTCAGCAATTGGCACAATGTGTTTAAAATTAAAATGCAGGATTTTCCAGACTGTGATTTGGTTAATTATTGCTTGATTTGTGTTTCTATGTTTATAATTTCTTTTATCACTTTATTTTAATCACTTTGCTACATATGACATGTTATCAAAAATAAACAAAGTGAAATTTAATTCCAAGGTGTCAGTTTGGGCTCATAAAGGAGTAGTGAGGTTTATTCTGTGTAACTACGTGTATATGTCGAACGCATTATGCTATTGACTGAAAATGTTACATTTAAGCTTATATAAGAATTACAGGAACAGTTTTTGTACATTGTTGTTGTGCATTAAAAAATTTTGAGTTTGACAGTCTTCTGCTCTTGTTTGATTACATTACATGGTGAGAATTTTTTAGTTTTGTTTAAAAGGTAGAACACATTTTTGCCCTTTCTGAATGTTTGTTGTAGAACAGGACACTTCCATTTACTAATTTGCATCAATAATTAGGACTTTCTCAAGCAAACTGAAAATGTAGTTGCCTTGTTTCTTCTGTTTGTGCAGTTGTATTTACTCATTCATTTTGTTCACTGTCACCTGTCCTTTTAGATTTCTAATCTCAGTTGGGCTAGTGACAAGCACTTTTTGTGAGGTATGCAAGAGGCACTATAAACATGCCCAGTAGGCTACAATTTTCCACAAAGCATTTTGTTTTACTCGGCATTCTAGTTGCATTACATTATACATTATTAAACTATGTACCCTACTTCCTTTTATCTCTCTTTCTGCTCCAATCCCAAATATTACCCACTGTAGCTGCCACACTGTCTCTCTGCCTGACTTTTGGATCTTGACCTGGAACCGAACCCTTTTGCCTGTCGATTTTTTTGACTGAGCGCTTGTGAATAAGCTGGTCCTCGTGACATGGATTTCGTTGGGCGCTGTAGAAATTTCGAGATTACGATTAAACAGTTGTAGTCCTATTCGCGATGTGAGCGATCACAAAGTGTGGAGAGTGGACAACACGTGGGGTAAACACCCTAGAACCTACTGACCCCCAAACAATAAGATTTGAGTCACGTTGTAGGCACGCCCTTAATGCAGGTGTCTATTGTTATATAATAGTCGGGGCGATCTTTGTGCTGTTTTAGGCCTGTCCGTGACTAAGGCTGCCGCAATCCAATATGCTAGTCCTCGACTAGTAATGCGTCACTGATCACGTAATGTATGAAGGTCTTCAGTCAAGTCGAAAACCGCCTGCTGTAAGTAAAAAGGTAGGTGGGAAGGTGGGTAACGCGTCGGCTTTCCACTTAGCGACACGGGTTCGAATCCCGGGCTAGTCAAGTGAAATCGCTTTGTCGAACTGCGCAATAACCACATAGTCCTTCCTTCATATGCGAAATAGGCACCGCCTGAAATCTCGCACAAATTGTAGGTAGAAAGCTCCGGTAGAGGGCGATCCTGTCTTCGATCAGCGTCGAATGCTGCAACGTATTTTGTTTCTGCTATACGTTTTGTTTGGCCGGCTGTTGTTCACAGTATCTAGTTCCACCATTTGGGTCCGTATCTGCTCATGTTCGCGACTTTTTTACCGAGACTTCAAATCTGTTTATAGTTTATGTGAGGCACGGTGGCCGATTGGATAGAGCATTCGGCTTGTAACGCGGAGAGTACGGGTTCGAACCTCCCTTCGGACGGTTACTGTGTAGGGACCTTGTGCAAGTCCTGCACTCACAATTGCAAAGTGCCATCGATTGATGCTTAGTCATTAGATAGTGGTGCTTAATAAATGCAAAAAACTTTTAAAATGTTTCTTTCCAGCTGCATTGTGCACTTCTGAACTTTGTAAGGAAGGATGACCAAGAGGAGAAAGGGACGGATGGAGGTCTGCTTCCGCCGGTTTTTTTGGGTCATCAAGTCTACTGTTTAAACGGTTGAAATCGAGTTATTAGATGCGTGGAAACCAGAAGGGTCCAGTAACTGCAAGTTCGTCAACTAATTCCTTCAAAGACTGCGTAATATTATCCTGCCTTGTGGAGCTCAACACGCTTATGCCTATTGTTCAGCCCACAGGTTACCACTGCTTTATCACGAACATGGGCCATGTATTTTATACTTTGCTATTGAGTATTTGAGTTACTATGTCGAACGCATTATACAAGCTACAGAAGACCACGTGAAGGTTGATTGGTGGTCACTTAATCGATCATTCATGCGTGATGCAACGACATTATGCAACCGTTTTGCCTGTACAGGAGAATATAGAATGCTTCACTATGCAAATGCAGAGACGTAAGTGTAAATATAGGCGTTTTTCTGTAGCGACCGTATGGCCTCAACTGCTAATTTTTCACTGAATTAGCGGGTAAGATCCCTCACCACTGCTGCCCATTTGAATGGGTGCCACACCATACATACGTAATATATGCAGAGCACTATGCGTGGAACTAGGCTAAAGGTAGGCCTAATACACAGGCCTATGCTAATGCATATTCATACAGGCCCGTGTGTTGATGCTATGTACCTTATGCATAAAATATACACATGCATAAAATGAGTGACCATGTGGGCTTTTAAGTTATGCTTCTGGCGTTGCTGGTATGCATTCCAAAGGTGCGTTCATCATGACGACAGAGGTTTTTTATACATAATAGGCCTACACGACATAATTATAGCCTACAGCCCTACGCACGTATATCATATACATGTACTTATGTTATTCATCATGATCATGAGCATCATCATGATCATCATGATCTTCATGATCATCATCATCATCATCATCATCATCATCATCATCATCATCATCATCATCATCATCATCATCATCATCATCATCATTGGTTCCTGGAGCCAGCCATTTGGCGGCGATGGGTGCGAATAAATGATCTCCGTAAATTTTCTCGGTCATTTGTCCAATGCTCCTGTCATGTTTAGCCCGAGTGTTATCAGATGCCTAAAAACCACATGCATCCAGGATTTGTTATTTGTTCAGTTAATCCCTTTACAGACGTGTAATTCTGCCTTTTAGAGCTGAACACGCATATGCCTACTGAACACGCATATGCCTACTGAACACGCATATGCCTACTGAACACGCATATGCCTACTGAACACGCATATGCCTACTGAACACGCATATGCCTACTGAACACGCATATGCCTACTTGCATATATAGGCACACATCCCCTACGCATTATAGGCCTACGTGTTTGATATAGGCCTACGCCTACATGGCCTCATGATATAGGGCTACATTTACTCGTGAGTGTGTGTGTGTGCGTGATATAGGCCTAGTCATTCACACGGACCACACTGTCTGCGATTGGTGGAGGAATATAGGCGTCTGCTTGCAGACTCTGTCGCCTTACTGTGTGACGAAGGACACCACAGAAGAAGAATAGGTCTACCAACAGCCGAAGAGTAAACAACAGTCGGTCGGTCAATCGGTCTACTGCGGTCTTAAGCGCAGATATAAAATTATGGCGGCTGATTTAGGCAAAACGCTGAAGAAACTACAACGTGAGTATCGAACCCTTCTTGCCTGTCGATTTTGTTTTGACTGAGCGCCTGTGAATAAGCTGATTCCCGCGACTTAGCTTTCGTTGCCCCAGCGGTGGATTTGGCTATAGGCGTGGGGGCGATTCTCCCCCCTCCCCGTTCCCTCTTGGTTATAAGTGGGGGCCCCTCAGACCAGACCCTTGCATGGTAGACTACCAGCATGTGGCGCCCCTCTGGAAATGCTCTCGCCCCTCCACGCAAGCAATCCTGGGGCCGCCACTGGTTGGGCCATGTAGAAATCTCGAGCTTGTCATTATAATTACGCTTACAATCCCGTGTTTCATCGAGTAATGTAATTCTGGAGATTGCGAATTGTGGAAGGATGACAGTCGTAATTGTATAAACGTAAACTCAAGATTTCTACAGCGAAAGCTAAGTCGCTGGACACTGGCTAAGTTCGTAAGTAGCGAGGGTGCTAACCAGCGGCAGCTCCAGGATTGCTTACATGGGGGTGGGGCAAGAGCATTTCCAGAGGGCGCCACATTCCGGCAGTCCACCATGCACCGGTCTGATCTGAGGGGCTACGGCATATACCCAAGAGGGGACACGGGGGTGCACGCCACCCACGCCCATAGCCAAATCGGCCACTGGTGCTAACCATCAGACTATCGTGCAGCACAAAAGCAGCGCTCATAACTGCTTCTCCAATGTTTGCAGGTCTAGAGTATTTGCATGAAAATTGCGTGGATGTTGAAAGCTGGCAAGCGCTCTGAAAATGAGCACCATCGAGCTTAGGGTTAGTACTTGGATAAGCGACTATCCTTGGATTACTTCGTTATCTGGGCTAGCTCAGTCTTGCATCCTTTCTGGGTCAGTATACGAATACCAACGCAAACCTGTTGTATTGTTGCCGTAGTGTTTGGGTTCAGCAGAAATATCTTATTAAACGCCCAGACCAGGTTTCTCTTGAGGAATATTGTAGTCCCACTGTGGAATTAGGCTATGTAATATTATGTAATATTAAAATAAGTCTATGTACGATAATTAGAAGTACACAAGAGCGGATCTTTACCTGTCGTGTTAGCATAGTTGGACATTGTGGACCATCGTGAAGAAACTACTGGCGTCTGTGAACAATAGTCCTCTAAGGGGTGGCCCTGTCGTGTGGATGGACGTATCTTTTGAATGAAACTATAGGCCTACTGGACAATAGCCCGGATGCGTCAGAAGTACCACCTTTTCTTTTTGGATAGCGTGCCTCGGCAACAAAAGGCCAGGTTTGCGTGATGAACCTGGATACGAAGAGTTGGCCGAGCGGCAAAGCATCGGGTTTTTAACATAACATGACACGGGTTTAATGTAGTTCAGGAGACACATAATCTATGTTAGAACCGCTGAAAATTACTGCCAATACGCAATGGTCAATCCTTCCTAGCTTCCTCAGAATATCTGTGACTTGTAACAGGGAGAGTATGAGTTCGAACCTTCTCTGAGACGGCTACTGTGTAAGGACCTTGAGCAAGTCCTTCACTCACTATAATTGCTCAGCGTCATCGATTGATGCTTAGTCATTAGAGAGTGGCGCTTAATAAATGCAGAACCACTGAGCCAGTACTATCATCAAAACCATCCCACAAACCTACGCATATAGTCCACAAGTTTTCGCCTCTACGAATTGGTTCGAATCTAGGGTGCGTCATGTGAAATCGACATAGGTTGAAATGTGCGATACTCAGGAGGTCAACATCTTCGATATGAGTGCCTTCCTCGCTACGAGTGGCACTTAATTTAATTTTAATGCTTATATAGCGCCGATATTAACAATGCACAACGAATCAATCAGTGGTCGCTGCAACGATAGTGATTGCTCCTGAATGGATGTGATCTGAGCAATTTCATTCCTGCACTTTCTTCTCCAGTTCTCTCTGTCTCTCTGTCTGTGTGTCTCTGTCTCTGTCTCCGTGTGTGTGTCTCTCTCTCTTCTCGTTTCGCACAATTAAAACACAGTCTCAAACCACGTGCAACTACCTTATAATACTCAATCAGAAATGTCGAAAACATCACCGAACCCTTTTGCCTATCGATTTTGTTTTGACTGAGCGCCTGTGAATAAGGTGGTTCCCGCGACTTAGCTTTCGTTGGGCGCTGTAGAAATCTCGAGATTACGATTACGATTTCTGCACTGAACAAAGAACATATGGCGTCAAAGCAGCAGTTGGTTCGTCTAGAAAACGCGGTTGCCAATGGTCGCTAAAAAGAACGACCCAAGGAATGTCACACTTGAATAGACATCTCGAGCCGTGGGCATTCGGGCTGCTGATTAGGCCTACACAGAGGCCGACAAGGCCTAACTGAGTGCACGAACCTACCCACGGACATTTTTTGGACAACAGACCTCACCTCTAATAGAGACCAAGCGAAATTAGACGCAAGCTTGGAACGCCACCAGAAAGAGTGCACGAACTTAAGAGGCGTATTCTTAAGGATGTCGAATGGACTTGTCGTGCTTATGCTTTGCCCATCTGTTTACATTCATGCTCCAAATTCCCGTTATGTCTTCACTCGTCATTTCAAATCCTGGCAATGGCGGAGCAATAATCGGTTCAGCGAACCGAAGTCCCCGATCTTTAGAACTCCAGAGAATTATTGTTAAGTAATAACAAAAATCGGATTCATTATCGTAATTGTAAAACTCGAGATTTCTACAGCTTCCAATGAAAGTTAAGTCGCGGGAAACAGCTTGTTCACAGGCGCTTAGTCTAAACAAAATCGATAGGCAGGTAGGGCGACATTCGGTTCCACGGCAAGGTCCAAGAGTTAGACAGACAGACAGTCAGACAGTCAGACGGCTACGGTGGATGGTGTTTAGAATTGCATCTTATGGCTTCAAGGTCGATGACGTCGATGACCAGTGAGTCCTTTCATCGTATGTCGTTAATCTGATTCAGTTGAATTTCAGAGCCAGCCCTTGTGCTGGGTGCGAGTAAGAGTCTGGACGACGCGGAGGATGGCCATCGTCGGAGAAGCAACAGCCTCGACATGTTGGATGCAGCTGAGAGGAGACAGAAATTCTCATCGGAACTTAATACCACCGACCCACGCTCTCCCACCATCCGCAGCGACAAGGTATAACACAGCACGCATTACACGCATAAATCCACAGTCAGTTTCTATTTGTGTCAGCTCATCCGGAACCAAATACACAAAAAACGCCACAAGCCGTTAGGGTCTATATATATTGCATATATAATTTAGATATAGCCTAAATGTGTAGATGTATATGTAAGTGTGCGTATTTGCATTTTGTTGCTCAAGATCTTGATGATCATAACCACCACCACAGCCACGGCCACCACCACCACCACCAACAACGATATGACCATCATCCTCTTTTTTATAAACTAGACATCAGATTAAAATAGGTGCTCTTATTCTCCTTGACCTATCCGTCGCTTCTGACACTGGTGATCACGGCATATTCCTTCTTCACCTCGAACATGGTTTTGACCTTTCCGGTCCCGCTCTCCGTTGGTTCGCACAGCCATTAGGCCTAACTAGGGATGCAGTATACGACAGTTATACCAACCACAACAGCAACAACAACTTCTCAGCTGATGGTCGACTATACTGCTTCTTCCCTGACTCGAGTATGGAGCTCGTTGTCCGTGATCTGGGTGTCCTTCCCGACGGTAATTATCAATCATTGGTTGATCAGGTCAGTTCGCTTCGCAAAATCTGCTTCTATCAACTGCATAAGATGAGTTTCATGCGGCTCAATCTCTCTTCATGCTGACGCAAATTGACTACTGTAAGTCTATAACTCCATCTTAGCAAGACGCTAAAGTTCAGAACTCGTCAGCTTCAATCGGTCCTCAGCTGTGCCGTCCGAATAGTGGCCAACCAGCCAACATACTCTCATATATTGGAATATATGCAGGAAACACTGCATTGGCTTTCTGTGATGGAACGAATTCGATGCAAGATCCTCCTACTTGGATGATCCGCGCTGTTCGGCACTGTCCTGCTTGCATCAGACAGATGTGTGTTCCAATATCACGTCATCCTGGACGCTAATAGCTGCGCTCTGTTGCCCGAGGAGCTTTGCAGGTTCCTCGGTTTCGCACATCAATATGACCTCATCGGACCTTTTCATGCACTGGACTTTCTTTTGGAACAATCTTCCAATAAATATATGTTCTGCTTTAATATGTGATTCAGCTCAGTATAATAATCTGTTTACGTTAAGTCGCACTTGTTTAAATCATCTAGATATGCATGCACGCAACGTTTCTGTGTGGTTCTAAAGGCGCTAAATAAGTCTTTTGATACATACATACTGCAAGTGATGTTGCAGATGATGATGTGTCTGTAGCAACACACAGCGGGTGAAGGCATTAGTAGGCCCTATAAGCGGATCTGCATTAGATTCTGGTAAAAAATTTCCTGTGTTGGTTTGTTTATTTGTTATTTCACTGGTCCTCACTAAAGTAAATAAGCGAGTGATGCATTTGCGAACATGCCATAATTACATCCATCTGCAGAGCGAGGAATCGTAGGAGTGGATAGGTCAGAGTGGTCTTTTATTCCTGGTTGTTGCCCGGCAGTAGAGTATGACGACCCATAAAGTCGAGGACAGGATGCCAATCTAATTAATGGCCAGTATCAAAGAACCAAAGGCCGAAAGGAGATCACTAGATGCAGATGTTCTCATACGCCTCAATTGTTGTGAATATCATTCGCCGACGGACCATTTCTTGCATGTGTCTTGACCACTTGTTGCGCCTCTGTCTCTGTCTGTCTGTCTGTCTTTCTGTCTGTCCGTCTGTCTGTCTGTCTGTCTTTCTGTCTGTCTTTCTGTCTGTCTGTCTGTCTGTCTGTCTGTCTGTCTGTCTGTCTGTCTGTCTGTCTGTCTGTCTGTCTGTCTGTCTGTTTCTCTCTCTCTTCTCTAAAACAAAGTCTCAAACCACGTGCAACTACGGTCATTGCAGCCACACGCTGAAGCGCCCTCTTCAGATGTAATATATTTTTATCTCTTCCCGTCATGCTCGGTGTTCATCTCTAGTAACTCTCCGAGTCTCTTATATATGTCAAACAGTCTACATCCAAATTGCCATATTGCCTAAAATACGATTAAACTGATACTAATACACTAGAATGGAAATAATACACGTAGGCCTATAGATACCGCATTATTTTGCTGGAAGACCTTGACATTCAAGAGGTATGGCTACAGAAGGCTATATCGCATCTGAAATTGACATTAAACATAAGAAAGCTGCAAACTGAAGAACGTCTAATGAATATGTTAACCAGACGAAAACTTGGTCTCTTCGGACATAATATTATGTGCAGGGGGAACAAAAACTGAAAGATAAAACCGTAGTTTCTTCAATTAAGACAGGATCATCGATAAACCTTGCCTACACTTGCCAGTGCTATCACTGATGGCTGTGGTGTGAGGTAAGAATGATTTGGTTATCAGGTCAACTGAACAGTCTTGCTACGGAGGCGAAATACAGAGTTGTACTATGGAGGCAAACAACTAAATCAGTCAAGGGTGATACACACTGCCAAGCCAGACAGCCCCAACAACTGTAACTATTAAACTGCTGTACAGGCCACGATTATTATAGTTGCATGAGGTCTTTATTCCTGGCATGACACGTATAACCATAACGTATGCCTAAGTGCACATTTATAAAAAGCGTCTCTTCAAAAAAATCCTCAGAGTTGCCCCCGACCTGACAAAACGACACCCCCATCGAATAGAATGGTTTTCAATGACAAAGGAATATTAAGTAAACATGGTATTTACAGTATAGGTCTGTTCTGGTCGTTTCTGGGGTAGGTTGTCGTAACCGTACGAGTAGTCTTTCTGAAAATCGGGGAAATCGAAACGGTCAAGGAATGCTTCAGCGCCGAGGCGTTCATCCAGGCCAAGTGGAGAGAACCAACACTGGACGCAGCTGTCAATGATCCAGTAAATATTACGTTCTATTGATTACATAATAACTATAAGCTTATGTTTGACTTGAGATTTTATTACAGTTTGTAAACCAGTAACTGTTACGTTGCATTGATTATATGATAACTATTGATTATATAGTAACTATTACATTGCATTGATTATATTATATGCCTTGATTTAAGAAGAGATGACTACATAAACCTTAAAAATCACGAAGAAAGTCGGCAGAAATTACAATGAGTTGCAACGACGAGTCGGCTAATTCTAGTCAATTAAAAAAGGATGCATTAATCGGATGCAGCTGATGTTTTTTATGCCTGCTATTGCGACAGTCGACGAAGCTGGAGGACATCAAGTGGGACAACTACTGGAATCCTAAGCTGTCAGTCGTCAACTGCTTGGGAGATCCAAAGGAAAGCCTCTGGTATTCAGCCATCATCAACTCCAAGAAGGAGGCGCTCATCTGCGAACGCCGAAGAATCAAAGGAACCTTCCTCGAAAACCTCGAACTCAACGAATTCCCTTTTGACACACAGGTATCAATGTTGAACAGCAACGAAGTTTTAGTAACGCATTACAGTACTTAAGTAAAAGATTTAGTACCTTTACTTGTAAAGAAGTATTAACAGTAGAAATACTTTTACTTGCAACGAAGTATTCTTTTGACAATGCAAGCCAGTCTTACAGTAAGACTAACTGTCCTAGCAGTAACTCTACAGTAGTCAGGTAGTCACATGTTCAGCTGCCGCACGACATTGACAAATTACCGTGATGAATGTCAGGCTGCCAAATAGGGAGAGATGGCAAGTTGGTGTCCACTACTTGTACGCACTGCGTACATTCCGAGTGTTCTTCGAGCGTCTCTGGAACATGGGGTGGGCTAATTTAACCTCCTTAGCGTTAGATTTCCACCCAGAAAACATGCCTAAAACGTTATATTTATCCGAGAGTTATTTCACCAAAAAGCCATATTAAGTGAAGTTTTCAACTTGTGATATCTCAGTCAGTTCTTGACCTACAGCTTTCTTAACAGCTTTCTTTAGCATTTTATCTCCACTTCCCATCCATCCATCCGTCCAGTTTTTGACTTAAAAATTTTGGGGTACCCAAAGTTGCCCCAAACTGTACCCCACCCCATTTTAAAAACTTTTTTCATGTTCAAGCCCCTATAGAAAAAAATTTCAGTGACAACAGATGTAGTGTCAGTACAAAATCTGTCCAGAAATTATCAGACAAACCCCAAATTTTAAAAATATTTTCATAAATTAAAAAGATACAATATTTTTAGTACGCGGACCGTAGTCGGAAAAATCGAAGGAAATATAAGAAAATGACAAAAAAGTAATAAATTTTTAACTTATCAGATCTTGGTAATTTTTTCACATTCACTGGGAGCAAAAACCTTATTGTCAGATGAGTCGAAACTGTCATCATCTGATGCAAATTCAAGAAGAATTTGCCGAATTTCGTCGTCAGTAAGGCCACAACAACAACACGCCGCCATTTTCATGTCATGTCATGTCAAAACGCTATCACCGCTTCGCCACGGTTGACCGCATGAATGGATCAGTGCCGCCCGACTCTGTCTGTCTTGCGTGGCGCCCAGCAAATTGACCTCTGATAGGTTGGTCCATGTCATAACGTTGTCGATCCAGCAGATTCTTGGTCTTCCACGGCCTCGGTTCCCCACAGCAAGAGCTGTCATCACACTGCCCTCAATGGTATCATGTGGCTGTCTCATTACATGTCCGAAATAACTTAGCTTACGAGATTTAATGTGGTTCAGTGGTTCATTTTCTGTTCCCGCCAGTTTGTAGACTTGCTCAGTAGGCATCATTTTCGTCCATGAAATTTGTAGGAACTTTCTGATGCACTTGTTCTCGAAAGCCTGGATGCGTCTCTTTTCTTCTTTCTTTATCATCCAAGCCTCGCATCCATGCGTCGCCACCGGCCAAACCAAGACCTTCATCAGTAGCAGCTTGGTTTTCGCGCTGATTGACTTGTTTTTCCATATCTTTATCTTGTTGACCATGACTGTCATGCCCATGGCAAGTCTTGACCTCACCTCACCCGCACAGTCCGCATCCTTCGTTATTCTACTCCCTAAGTACATAAAAGAGTCCACCTGTTCCAGTCCTCCGCCATCCACTTTGATCTCCAGTATTTCATCAGTGTTCGTCATTACTTTAGTCTTTGTTGCATTAATCAGCATATTATACTTAGTTGAAGCTTGTTCAACACGGGTCACCAGTTTCTGCAATTCCTTTTGGTAATGTAGTTAATAAGACGGTGTTCCTCGGGATATCTGAGATTGTTGATGGTCTTCCCACCGATCCTGAATCCTCCTGTAAATCCCTGCAGTACTTTCCTCATCATTTGCTGCTTTGCTAAGAAGTTGAACAGACACGGAGAGAGATTACATCCCTGCCTGACTTCTTTTTTGACACGAAACCCTGCTGACATGAGTCCGTCTGTCCTGACAGCAACATGTTGTTGTCTGTACAGATTTCGCAGCAATTGGACTAGTTGAGGTGGGAACCCATCTCAAGCATTGTTAGCCAAAGCTGATCGTGTCGGGCCATGTCAAAAGCCTTCGTAAAGTCAATGAAGCAAAAGTACAGTGGTTGATTCCTTTCTCTTGCTTTTTTTAGAATGATCCAGAAGTTTGTGATCTAATTCCGCGTGCCTCTTCTTGGCCTAAAACCAGCTTGTTCTTGGGCAATTTCTCCTTCCAACTTAGATTGTATTCGCTCCAGGATCACTCGTAGCTAGCATGCGAGACCAGTGCAATAGTTCTGTAATTGCCACAGTGGAGCAAGTCACCTTTCTTAGGGAGCGGAATGAAGATTGATTTTGTCCATTCCTCTGGCCAGTTCCCAGTCTCCCATACTTCCACACAAATCTCATGCAGTATGGTCAGTGTCATCTCTCCGCCAAACCTAATCAGTTCGACAGTAATGTTATCCGAGCCTGGTGCCTTTCATGTAGTTGATTTTAGTATGGCACGTCTGACCTCTTCCTTCAGTGGTGGGGGCTTCTTTTCTTGAACGTCAATTTCTATGTTCTCATCCTCACCATTATACAGTTCCTTACAGTATTCCTTCCATCTTTGACTCGCCCTCTCTGGTTCAACGAGTTTCTTGCCAGTGCTATCATTGATGGCTGTGGTGTGAGGTAAGAATGATTTGGTGATCTTCTTCACTGTTTGAAAGAAGGGCCTGTTGTTGCCTCTCTGCATTCTCCTCCAATTCGCTACACAAAGTCTCCAATTCCGCTTGTTTGTCTCTTTGTAGAATCTTCTGTACTTCACTTCGTAGTTTTTTGTATTCGTCTGATGACTTTGTTTTTGCTTCCAGTTCTTGCGCTTAGTACAGTTCTTCAGTAATGTCTCCTTAGCCGCATTTAGAGTGATGTTCTTCAGCTGCTGCCACAATTCGTCTGGTGTATGCGGTTCATTAATTCTGTCCAGATCCTTGGTCACTTCAACTTAGTATTGCTGTTTGATCTGATCATTTCTGAGCTTCTCCATGTCTAGAAGCAGAGGTTCGCTGAATCGTTTCTTTTTGAACCTCAGTTTCATTGTCAACATCACCAGATTGTGGTCGGAGTCACAGTCTGCATTGAGGCACGTACGTGCGTTGTTAACCGACTGTTTCCACTGTTTACTGATCAGTATATAGTCAATCTGAGTTCTGGTGACAATTCTCGGGTCCCACATATGAAATCGATAACAGATTTGTCGGCCTACATAGACTGCACATGCCTCTAATTAGACAATGATCATTCTAGTTTCACTTAACTCGTATAAGTAAGCTGAATGAATTGCATAGACAAAAATTCATGTGAGAATAAAAGAGAATATGCACCCTGTATATACATAGATCTACACACACGCACACACCCACACACACACATACATACATATATATATATATGACTGGACAGAGAGTATTCCTCCAAATATTACTTTAGAGTAAAAAGTACGCGGTATATTATAGACCACATCTGTATATAGGCCTGTGACCCATATATAGGCCTTTCATATAATATATAAATCATATAGGCCTAATAGATAATATATTATATGATATAAGGTGCGTTTATGTAGATGTGGCCGATATATATAAAGACCTATGATAGGCTGTGTAACTTTACCTTTCACTTTAAAAGTATTATCTGAAGGAATACTTTTTCACTTTTACTTAAGTAAAATTGTCAATGAGTGTTTTAATGGGTACTTATGTCCTGAAAGTTACGCTTAGGCTTATTTTATCTTTACTTAAGTAGGCCTACCCTGGTCCGGTAATTTGAAAAACGCTGATAGTTGTTATAAACTAGAGTTGGGTCGGTATCGGTTTTTAAAGTCGGTATTGGTTTTCGTTTATTTTTTCTTCGTATTTTATTCAAACTAGTTCGGTTTTGGTTTTCCTAAATATCGCGATATCGGTTTTCTGTTTTCATGGGTTCTTTATGCCTTAGGCGCCGAAGTTTACAGTCCGACTGTGCTGCTGTGTAACGTATACTCGCAACTGTACAGTGTCCAGTGCTGTTTTACTGTTACAAAAAAGACGAAAAAATGAACACCAAGTGATGATGATTTCTGTATGTGTTTTTCTTTTAAACGAAGGACATTTCACTGACCATAATGTCCGAGCGGTCGTCGGAGGAGGTGGAGCTGGAGGAGGACACGTGTGAGCTGTCGACCATCAACGTCCAGTCGTTCGTCGACGAACAGGAGTGGAACCTGTACAGACACGTTCTTACGACTCAGAAGACGGTGGAAAGGGTTTACCAGGCGTCGGCCAACAAACACTCCATGATGTCCTTCACATGCCGAGCTTCCAGAAGGATCGGATTCTTCGTCTGGAACATCTTCTTTGTCATGGTAAATGTCAGGCGAAATGGGGAACTACTCCATCGGTTCAGATCATGTCGCAAGGTTAAATGGGAACTTCCCCAGTGCTTCAGATTATGTTATAGGAGAAATGTAAAATGTAAATAAATGTAAATGTATCGGTTTTATATAGCGACCATATGGCCCCGACCCTGCTCATTTTGCAATGAATTTCTCGGGTGAGATCCTTCACCACCGCTGCCCGTTTGAATGGGCGCCATGCCATTTAAGGTCCCCGCGCATGAACCGTACTAGCCCGAGATTTAAATCTCTGAAATAAGCCACGACCGGGACGCGAACCTAAAGAACTTTTTCTAGTGGTTCCGACTTCCCCCATTGAAAATACACCTTTATCTTGCATTTCGCTCCTGTCCATAGGTTTTTTCTCAACAACAAATCACACCCTGATAGGATTCGACTGCATTTCAACTCTGGGCAAGAGATAAAAGAACGAGCAACATTTTAATATGAGGTATCCCGACACTCTTCCTCGCCTCAAACTGCGTGACAACTAAAGCATCTTTAAGCTGTTACTATAGCGGCTTTTAGACTTACTGGCTTTTTCTTACTCATATTGACAATGGAATGAGCTTTTTGTTACTGAATGTACAAGAGGTGCACGACAAAAGCCGTTTTCCCTTGCATCTGCAGTTACTAAGAATAGTGGTATACTATTACTAATAAAACACATCATTTTTAGTGTGCCTCTTACACATGCATTGATCAGAAGCGCAATAAATGATATTGTTGGTCAGAAAATGTATAGGCCTAAAATAGCCTTCTTGTTGCTAACTAGTAAAATCGTTTCCGACGCTTGCTGGAAATTAAATGACTCTGGAGTTCGGATAAGATCCGGAGTTCGGTTCGTATCCGATCTCTGTTTTTCAGAGGTGAAGGTCTCTGCCGACTGTTTACATTTGCTACTCCATTGGATACTTCGAATAACGTCTTTAATAGGACCTCTCAAAAGCCCTGAAACGTGGCTAAATGTATTAGTATTAGTATCGGTATTAGTTTAGTATTAGTATTAGTTTAATATTACTATTAGTACTAGTATTAGAAACAGTATTAGTATCTGCATTAACATTAGCATCAGTATCAGTACTAGTATTCTTAGCCATCGTTATTGTGGAATGTGCAAATGCTGTTATGATTTTATGTGTTGTTTTTCAGTTTTTCATCTGCAGTATGACATTCACGACTTTTGGCGTTAGTTACACAATGATCCCGAATCGTATTCAGCTTACCTTAATTCTCTTACTTACTACGGTGACCTTCAAATTCACCGTAAATCAGAGTCTACCAAAGATATCATACCTCACGTATCTGGTGAGAAATCGGATTCGATGTAACACATCTAGACTTTCGTAATCGTAAGCTCAAGATTTCTACATCGCCCAACGAAAGATAAGTTGCGGGAATCAGCTTATTCACAGGCGCTTAGTCAAAACAAAATCAATAGGCAGGCAGGGTTCGGTTCCAAGTCAAGATACAAGAGCCAGGCAGGCAGTCAGACGGATATAGTGGATGGTGTTTGGAAATGAACCGGAAAGTTAGACAAAGGGAAGAGGAAGAATCAGAATAGGATTTGTGGAGAAGTAGTGTTTTCAGTTTTGAGTGAAAGACCTGCGCAGAAATTCTAAGAGGTGAAGTGTTGGTGAGTTCGTATAACTGGTCATATAGGCCTAACTGTCGTAATTCTGGTGGGACTAACAGTATGAAACAAAATAAGTAGTAAAGTAAAACCCATGTGTAGTGGAACGTAGGAAAGGCGCTAATTTTCTGCTCTTGAGCCCTTTAGCCGACAATGGACGAATATCAAGGTTCTGGACATGAGGTCAGTGCATTGCAGGACTTGCCGTTTACTTCCCAGCTTGCATCGGTGCCATGTTATAGGTCTACTGCTTGGTGAAAAAATGTGCGCAAATGACTTTTCATGATTTTTACACGGAATCCGCTCAACGGGCTCGAAACCGCAATCGTTAGACTACATGCCAAGCGCGCTACAAATAGGCCACCGTATCACAATAAGTAAGTCGATAAGTTCCAAGAAGTAGCCTACTACTAAATTACGTATTTCAATTATAAAGAGATCTATGCATGATCAAGCGTGCTGGAACAAACTTTGAACCAAAAATGACGAAATTTTAGCCTGACTTCCTGAAGGTATTAACTTCTGGACGATGCTTATAGGTCAATTTGAGACAAGTGGTCTCTATTCTGGGTTCATATCACCCATGTTGGCCTTTCCTTTGGTGTATATACAAGACATGTATGCATATATAGGACATATATACATATACAGGATATGTATACATATACCGAACATATAGGTCTATACATATACAGAACACATAGATCCATACATATACAGGGCATATATACATACACAGAACATAAATACATAATTATACAGAACATATATACACATATACAGGACTTCTACATACTGGCCTCGATGGTGACGATCTGCCTGATCTGCGTGTGGCATGGAATCATCGGAAGCATCCTGGCGACCTCCCTCGATCCAGCGACCGCCTACTGGGTCGATAAGTGGATCCTCGTCGTCTTCGTGTCCGTCTTCGGAGGAGGACACATTGCACTCGTCTTCTTCATCTTCTTTGGGGTATACATATGCAAAATAATGTTAATCTACTGTATAGTCTGTACTGCACATAGACATGTACCGTCTCATAGACAGACACATAGACATGTACCGTCTCATAGACAGACACATAGACATGTACCGTCTCATAGACAGACACATAGACATGTACCGTCTCATAGACAGACACATAGACATGTACCGTCTCATAGACAGACACATAGACATGTACCGTCTCATAGACAGACACATAGACATGTACCGTCTCATAGACAGACACATAGACATGTACCGTCTCATAGACAGACACATAGACATGTACCGTCTCATAGACAGACACATAGACATGTACCGTCTCATCGACAGACACCTCGCGCTAGTCATATTCACCCCCTTGCGGTATCATTACTCCTATACATAATAAGCATCATACACGTATACGTCATACATTGTTTACATACATACATACTATGTTGTCATCTGTATTGTCATCTGTACGTGGCGGCAGATCTCTGCTCTGAAGCACAGGGTGATCTGGTTGTTTCCGTTTGCTGTTTGCTAGTTGTTTGCTCTTGCTGTATGGCTACATCGGTAGTCTTATGGTGACTTGTTTATTTAGGTAAATTATTGCCTCTTCTGGCTGTTCTGCTTCTTATTAACCTGGCTATATATTGGGTCTGGCTGGCTTCGAGGCAGTTTTACGGCCTATGTAGGCCTACCTGTAAACATAATGCCAAAGCGAAGTAAATTATCAAGTGGCTGCGTTTACCCCATCGGATGATCTGCCGCGGAAAATACTGCAGTAAACTGTATAAACGGCGTGGGACAACAGGCGGCAACAACTCAGTAGCAAGCTTTCACTTAAGCAACAAATGAATCGCTTGGTTAGGAATGGACCAGGTTGTGGGTTCAAATTTCAATCGGCAACAGGCCTATGTTAAATAATTTCCATGGCTGATATATATTTATCAGCACTTCTTGCGTTGTTTAGGTCTTGTTGTTTGGTCTTCTGCTGTTTAGGTCTTATTGTTTTATTCTTGTGTTGTTTAGGTCTTGTTGTTTGGTCTTCTGCTGTTTAGGTCTTGTTGTTTTATTCTTGTGTTGTTTAGGTGTTACGCAAAAGACGCCAAGATCAAGAAAGGGAACGTGAATATACGGTCAGTAGCTCATATGTTACGGTTGTTCTGAAGCTTTTGTATCTGCTTGTGTAGTTTTCTTATGTGACAAACATTCTAAGAGACAGGAATAGACAGATAGACGGATAGAAAGTGAAGGTGGAACAGCAACAGAAAGAGTGAGGGTGTAAGTAAGTAAGTATTTGTTAACACGCTATATGTCCAATCGGCTAAACGAGAAAGGTGAGAAAAGACGAATCAGGGATATGTACAGAAAGATCGAGAGAGACAGAGAGATAGGCGGACAGAAGAATAGATAGACAGAGACAGTGGATACAGAGGCAGAGGGGAAGCAAGTTAGAGCGATGTAAGAGGAAAAGAAAGAGACAAAGAGAGAAAGAAAGATGAAGAGGAGAAGAGAGAAAGATGCCAATTACCTAAATAACGTTAGCTAAGGTACTGAGAAAAAACGCTTTGAAGTGAAGCAAATCGCAATACTCGTAAAATAGCGCATATTAACCCTCAGCTTTCAGAATATGGACGGTTTGAATAGGCTACGTACAGTGCTACTGAAATTGAAGGCGTCTCTAATGTAGCGCTATATAAATAAATAACAGATTACATTATTTTACAATGCTACTGTATCTTCAGGAAAGAGTGAAGATGGTGTCAGAAATGTCTCGGTCGTTCTTACTGGATCTGGGAAAGTAGGCAGAAGATCTGAAACACCAATTATACAATGAAAGGGCCTATTACTTTCGTTTGGTTTTGGTCTTGGTCTGTTTGGCCTTTAATGAGATCTGGACATGAATGTCACTTGTACATTACACGGCTTGAATCTTACCGATCACGTGTCAGAAACCTCTATCAAGAATATGTTTTCATAACTGTTTGTAAATACATTATGTCCTTAATACACTAGCTTGACTTAATTACTCAAAAACAAGTTAATTAGTGAGTGATCCGTAATGACAAGAGATTAGCCTACAGAGTTCTTAAGAGTTAATTTAATGCGTCGAATGCAGTCTATTAAGATCTTGATATAGTATGTAGGATACTTTAATAACTAAGTAATTAGTGCTTTTTCATCATGCTTTAAAGCTTTTACCAAAATGGGTTGAACAGCAGATTTGAACAGGAACATAGAGGTGATTTAGGCTGCTAAGCATTAGGTTACAACGGTCGTATAAGACTACAGGGCTATACAAGTGCCGGATTAACCAGTAGGCCTACGCAAAATATGCAACTGCATGGGGCCCCGCTGAGACAGAAATTTTCTTCAATAACAAATGACGTAGAATTCATTGAACCAGCTATTTATTCCTAGGAACGAGTCGTTAATTTTTATTTTAAATAAGGATTTGCACCATGACTCTTGCAAAATTAAAAGAGTTTACCATGTAACCAGCTGTTTTTATATAGTTTTCTACGTTTGATTATGGCATGTCTTTATGGCGATCTATCATACAATACACAGTATAACAGAGGCCTCTGTGCATATTTTGCATGGGGCCCCAAGTGGTTAATCCGGCCCTTGGGCTCTCCAACTATAATTAGCTATTATGGCCTAGTAATATTAATATACAATAAGCAAATATCAATGTCACTTATGCAATTGTATTTGTATATTTAACTATGCATGCTACTACGATGCATGATGTGTTGGACCGGGTAATTTAAACTATGCCATAGACTGATGTCATGCGTGACATTATGCACAAGCATGAACTGTATGTAACCTAACCTTTGACTTATCAAGGCTATAAATCGTTTCTGTCTTTGAACCGGTGCACGAATTTTTGTTTGTGCTACATGGATGAGAAAATAAAAAATTCAAAATCTCTTCAGATATTTCTTATATGACCCATAGACCCTAAGCAAGCATTCAAGTAGGCCTAGGCCTATATATCCTTTAAAATATAGTTGGACTATTTCTTGCGTCGTATTACTTCGTTGTGTAGTATCTACTCAGGTAGGAGTAATGTGATTCGCACGAATGTTTTTCATCACAATTTGTACCTTAAATGCTGACCGATTCATTTTGGAGTGCGTTAGCAAATGCCAACTGCAAAGATGAAAAGATGTGGTTTATCAATTTGCATTCCATATAGATGGCACATCAGTAAACCACCTGGATTCTATATGGTATATTTTTGTCAGCAGTTTTCACTCGGGATACCTAGATTATTATATGTCATATAGATACCAGATGGTTTCTATCAGGGGGCTATACTGTATCCATATGTTGGCTACATCTGATCAGGATAGCTAGCCTATATTTACGCCAAATCTATTTACGTCCATGTAATAGCACTTGAAGTTCAAATAATAACGTACGTTCTGTGTATGGGCCTACATTAAGCGGCGTTGAAGATGGGCATAGCCACCACCATCACCATCATCGGGGGTATGTCCCTCTGTAGAGCACCGCTGCCGTTGCGACGACTCTACCGACCCTCCCGGTCTTAGGCCCGTCTCCAGCCTGGGTTTAGCCCGAAGTTGAGATGGCGGGGACCAGCCTCCGTACGTACGGGTTTATGTGTGTCTGGGCCGTCCGATCGTCTCTTCCAGTTCGACAACTATCGGGGAGAGAGGCGGATATCATTTGGGTCGGACCGATGCGTCCTTATTTTGTCCTGTCTGCCATCGTAATTGTAATTGTAATTTGAGATTTATAAAGCGCCTCTTAGAGGATAAACTCAACAGAGTTGCTTCCGACCCGAAAAAGTAAAATCATTGTCAAGCAGTACAGTCTTCAGGCGCCTGCGGAACACTGAGAGGGGAAGAGAAAGAAGCTCAAGTCGCAATTCTCGAGGGAGACAATTCCAGCAAGTGGGACCAACGTAGGCAAAGCTTCTGGACTGGGCTGCAGCGTCACGTGCGAAGTGACCAATCGAGTCTACATTGTTGTCATCATCTCAGAGACAGGGACAATATGCATTGTGCGCTTGTAATTGTCTGCGTTAGAGCATAGTCGCCTAGGATGTTTAGTGGCAGCTGTGTTCTTTAGGCAGCAGCTACAGACCTCGACGCACAGAACTTGATCTTTCAACGCATTAGCTGAAATTGTTTGACGCATTTATAGTAGAGATTTCGTATGGTATACAAGTGGCGTGGTAGCCGATTGGTTAGAGCGCTCAGCTTGTAACACGGAGAGTATGGGTTCGAGCCTCCCCTGAGACGGTTACTGTGTAGGAACCTTGAGCAAGTACTTAACTCACAAGTGCTTCGCGCCTCAGATTCAAATTTACTGACCTTGCCGCATAATAATTGCATAATAATAATAATAATATAATAATAATAATAATAATAATAATAATAATAATAATAATAATAATAATAATAATAATAATAATAATAATAATAATAATAATAATAATAATAATAGCAATAATAATAATAATAACGTATCGATGTATCAGATGTAGTACATATGGCTTATGAAAATTTTACTATATGTCCTCTATATGACGTTGCTGTTGGGGTTCGGATCTAACAATGCCAGCCAAGTGCATGCAGACTACGATTAGCACGTTGTGCGAATTCCATTTTTACAGGGAGACATATCCCACTTACTGGTTCAGACTTAACCCATTGGGTTGCATTTTCCCATTCATTTCGCTTCTGCTCAAAAGTCTTCTCCACTGTTTCCAATCACAAATCGCACCCTGTAGTCTTACATCTTTCAAGCCTCCTAACCTCCGAAGTCCGCAACTGTAGGCTATGCGATTCTCAAACGTGTGTGCCGACTTAACAAACGGTAATCTGTCTTCGTTAGGACCGCATCAAAATACCAAGCAAGACCCACGAATTCATTATGAAGAAGTAGTTCTGTGCTGATGCGGCAGCTTATTATGCGGCGCCTATGGTGCACGCAGAAACTGTGTTATTGGCAGCAGCCACAGCAACCTAAATTCCCTTCCATCTGGATAAAAGCTAGCCTAACACTGGCTGCTTTAAGTCCGGAGTTGCGTCTGGTTTGCGTCTCGCCTCTCAGCGCTTGCAATGAAGCGGGTTCAGCGCTTTGTTCACGCAGCGCTGAGCTGCATGGATGCATGCACTCCAGAATAATTAGAGCCTAACCTGATTCTACAGACCCATCAGCGCCATCTATATATATGTATATAAAATATTTATATATAGCACATAATACCATGCATACCCAGCCAGCATACCAACATTGGGATATCCTACGTCGCAAAAAACCACGAACGTTGGCCCTATATTTGGTCTCTGACGATTGCTCCATGTCGCCATAATAGTACGACGTACATTATACTTAGAGTTTTTCTATATTAAGTTATTTTCCTTTCTATCTAAATAGTACGACGTACATTATACTTAGAGTTTTTCTATATTAAGTTATTTTCCTTTCTATCTAAATAGTACGACGTACATTATACTTAGAGTTTTTCTATATTAAGTTATTTTCCTTTCTATCTAAATAGTACGACGTACATTATACTTAGAGTTTTTCTATATTAAGTTATTTTCCTTTCTATCTAAATAGTACGACGTACATTATACTTAGAGTTTTTCTATATTAAGTTATTTTCCTTTCTATCTAAATAAATGTGCCAATTGACATGCATGGAACTGTACATATGTGGATATTTATATATTGTTTTAGTTTCGATGTTTATGATGTAGATACAGGCAAGGTACATATATAGAACCAATGTTGTTTAAGTTGTGACTTGTTGTAAATAACATAGTTAAGGAGGCTGATGTTGGCGATCGGTTGTAAATTGGAATGTCGGGACAATGTTATTGGCAGAACTTTGGATCAAATTTCAAATCAGCTGTGGGCGGATGTCGGATGTACAACCATTCGCCGATATCAACCATGATGTCGGCTCAGCGTTGACCCAATCTGTGCATGTTGCCTGGGTAGATAGCATATATGCCATATATGAGACGATACATTGATCATTCATAGAATGTAGGCCTATAGCATAATTAGGCTATATACTATATATGTCGCATACATATTATTATTACACTGGACAACAAATTTTTACAAAAGTCATGTTACTGAAATGAAATTAGTCAGTTCTTATCAATTTGTATGTGCTGAACACGAATATGACAGTGAAAATGCCGAATTGGCTCTAGTTTTTTTTGTAATCTGAAATGAAGTAATTTTATATCGCACAATGCATGCCAATAGTGATACACTTACAGTTAATATTTGTAAAAACCAGGTCATAGACTAGTTCTTAGATTTTTTTGCCTGTCTCTTGTACAGCTGTTCGGGAGCATCTCTGCGGAGTGTCCAGCAGTAGTCAGCCAACATTGTAGTGGACCATTTTCCCTGGTACCTTTGCTCCATTGTTGCGATATCTTGATGAAAACGTTCGCCATGTTCGTCACTAACCATACCACAGTTGTCAGGGAAGAAATCCAGATGGGAATGAAGGAAATGCATCTTCAGAGACATATTGCAGCGAAATTTCTGGTACTGCTTGAGCATGTCTTCTACTAGTTCCTTGTAGTTTTCTGCCCTAACATTCCCCAGAAAGTCTGTAGACACTAGACGAAAAGCATTCCATGCTTGTTTCGCATCACCCTCCAGCAAGTTGTTGAAGCGGTCATCTTTGAAGAGTTCTCTAATCTGAGGACCCACAAAAACTCCCTCTTTAATCTTTGGTTCGCTGAGTCGAGGGAATTTTTCATGCAGGTATCGGAAAGCTGGCGAAGTGCGGTCCATGGCTTTCACGAAGTTCTTCACCAAACCTAGTTTGATGTGAAGGGGTGGTAGTAGGATTTTGTGAGCCTCGACCAGAGCTGGGTGCTGGATATTCTTCTGTCCAACTGCCATGTTTTGTCTGGGAGTCCATTCCTTCCGCACGTAGTGCAACTCTCTTGCTCGGCTATCCCACTCACACAAGAAACATATATTTTGTATATCCTTGCTGCAGTCCCATTAAAATGGCAACTACCTTCAAATCACCACACAGGTGCCATTTGTACCTGTTATAGTCAATGGAATGCAGTAGCTGTTTTAGGTTATCGTATGTCTCTTTCATGTGGACAGCATGCGCTAATGGAATAGATGGAAGACGGTTTCCATTGTGCAAAAGCACAGCCTTAAGACTCAGTGTTGAAGAGTCTACAAAGAGTCTCCATTCTTGTGGGTCATGAGTGATCTGTAAGGCATTCATGAGGTCGTCAATTTTGAAAAGAATACCAGATTACCTTCCTTCATAAAGAAAGGTTCCAACTGCTGATGGCGCTTTCTATATGAAGTAATTGTGACATCTTCTTCTAGAAGATTCCATTGTTGGAGTCTTGATCCTAGCAATTCTGCCTTGTTTTTGGATAAGTCCAAATCACGAACAAGGTCATTTAGTTCTTCCTGTGTTATTCTGTGTGGGGTTGATGATGCACCACAGTGAAAATCGGGATCACTGCACGCTGACGGACCAGGAGAAGAACATGTCGGCTCACCCTTGTCCTCATCAGATGAATCAAGGAAAATATATTCTGCTGGAGGTTCTGGAATAGGAAGTCCATCACCATGTGGAACTGGTCTCAATGCTGACGGAATGTTTCGGTAGACTATTGTCGACTTCTTTTGCTTCGTTTTTCCACCGGAAAGAGGAGGAACCAAGCAGAAGTAACAGTCATCTACGTGGTTGCTTTGCTCTCTCCACACCATGGGAACTGCAAACGGCATTGATGGTCTTTTGCCATTCAACCACTGTGAAAGCTGTGTTGTACATGTAGCACAGCATATATGCGGGGCCCATGGCTTGTCTTGGTCACCAACCTTGCATTCGAAGTAAGCATGATATGCCTTCTTGACTTGATAAGTGATACTTTTCTTCTGGTTGGCAAATGTCACTTCCCCACAAATGTAACAAAAGTTGTCCACAGTATTTACGCACTTCCGAGGCATTACTGTTCTGTATTGTATCTAAATGGATAAAGTAATAATAGTTTTATAAAACAGTAACTTAAACTGTCTCGCACAAAGTCTGTAATATTGTAAACGCTCAACCGTTCCGACTCGCTTTATATAGTACACTGCTGACGTCATCTTACGTCAGCAGCCGACTGGCTGTAGTTTTACATTGCATCAGAAAATGACGTAATCAACTGTGCATGATGTGTCCATGATGGGATTATGCAATGAGGTGGAATATTACATCATTCTAGACTTATTTAGGATATTGTCGCAGTCCTACTGCATAAATTTACATGGTGAAACATAAAAAATGAACTATATGAAATATTTTCAAAACGAGAGCCAATAACAAATTTTTATGGTTATATTCGTGTTCAGCACACCAAGATGCTACACATTAGGGCCTTTTCCAGTCAGTAACGATTTCTATGTTGACCAGTGATCTGTGGCATACTCCTTACTGGAGCGTTGCTGTTTCATGACGTGTAGCCAGCCGTCTCTATTCTACCCTCGTCTCCAGACCATAAGTAACCCGAGGTTCAGTGGCGGCAGGTCAGCTTCCACTGTTCTTGTCCATGTGTGGTGAGGGCGTCCGACAGGTCTCTTCTGGCCCCTTAGAGGGCCGGAAATCATTGCTGGCAAGGCCCTGGTATGGTGCTGGTCACCTTCGTACCGCGCGATGTATCCAAATAGTATCCTTCTTGTTTTAATCATCTCCAACACTGCATTCATATATCTCTGCGTTGGTGGCACGCGCTGTGTAGGGAATGCGCAATATCCTCCTGAGGCACAACTGCTGGAAGGCGTCGAGCTTCGCCTCCAGGTCCTTGGTAAGCGACCATGTCTCTGCTCCATACACGAGGTCTGGCAGTATATATGCCTTGAACAGGCAGAGTTTCGTGTCCAGCAAGATCTTAGTGTTCCATATTCTTCGTTGTGGGCTGCTCATGCAATCCGGGGCGATGGCTATGCGCCGCCGAACCTCAGACCCACTGCCACCATATATATTATATATACATATATATATTACATATCACACATGTTGCATATGTGGCATTTAGCATATGACGCCTATGTAGCATACATCTGAACATGTTAACATTTTTATTACGCTTTTAAGGACTTCCCGAATATCATGCGTATCAAATATAACACTGGACAACAAATTTTTACAAAAATCATGTTACTGAAATGAAATTAGTCAGTTCTTATCAATTTGTATGTGCTGAACACGAATATGACAGTGAAAATGCCGAATTGGCTCTAGTTTTTTTGTAATCTGAAATGAAGTAATTTTATATCGCACAATGCATGCCAATAGTGATACACTTACAGTTAATATTTGTAAAAAACCAGGTCATAGACTAGTTCTTAGATTTTTTTGCCTGTCTCTTGTACAGCTGTTCGGGAGCATCTCTGCGGAGTGTCTAGCAGTAGTCAGCCAACATTGTAGTGGACCATTTTCCCTGGTACCTTTGCTCCATTGTTGCGATATCTTGATGAAAATGTTCGTCACATGTTCGTCACTAACCATACCACAGTTGTCAGGGAAGAAATCCAGATGGGAATGAAGGAAATGCATCTTCAGAGACATATTGCAGCGAAATTTCTGGTACTGCTTGAGCATGTCTTCTACTAGTTCCTTGTAGTTTTCTGCCATAACATTCCCCAGAAAGTCTGTAGACACTAGACGAAAAGCATTCCATGCTTGTTTCGCATCACCCTCCAGCAAGTTGTTGAAGCGGTCATCTTTGAAGAGTTCTCTAATCTGAGGACCCACAAAAACTCCCTCTTTAATCTTTGCTTCGCTGAGTCGAGGGAATTTTTCATCCAGGTATCGGAAAGCTGGCGAAGTGCGGTCCATGGCTTTCACGAAGTTCTTCACCAAACCTAGTTTGATGTGAAGGGGTGGTAGTAGGATTTTGTGAGCCTCGACCAGAGCTGGGTGCTGGATATTCTTCTGTCCAACTGCCATGTTTTGTCTGGGAGTCCATTCCTTCCGCACGTAGTGCAACTCTCTTGCTCGGCTATCCCACTCACACAAGAAACACATATATTTTGTATATCCTTGCTGCAGTCTCATTAAAATGGCAACTACCTTCAAATCACCACACAGGTGCCATTTGTACCTGTTATAGTCAATGGAATGCAGTAGCTGTTTTAGGTTATCGTATGTCTCTTTCATGTGGACAGCATGCGCTAATGGAATAGATGGAAGACGGTTTCCATTGTGCAAAAGCACAGCCTTAAGACTCAGTGTTGAAGAGTCTACAAAGAGTCTCCATTCTTGTGGGTCATGAGTGATCTGTAAGGCATTCATGAGGTCGTCAATATTGGAACAGAATACCAGATTACCTTCCTTCATAAAGAAAGGTTCCAACTGCTGATGGCGCTTTCTATATGAAGTAATTGTGACATCTTCTTCTAGAAGATTCCATTGTTGGAGTCTTGATCCTAGCAATTCTGCCTTGTTTTTGGATAAGTCCAAATCACGAACAAGGTCATTTAGTTCTTCCTGTGTTATTCTGTGTGGGGTTGATGATGCACCACAGTGAAAATCGGGATCACTGCACGCTGACGGACCAGGAGAAGAACATGTCGGCTCACCCTTGTCCTCATCAGATGAATCAAGGAAAATATATTCTGCTGGAGGTTCTGGAATAGGAAGTCCATCACCATGTGGAACTGGTCTCAATGCTGACGGAATATTTGGGTAGACTATTGTCGACTTCTTTTGCTTCGTTATTCCACCGGAAAGACGAGGAACCAAGCAGAAGTAACAGTCATCTACGTGGTTGCTTTGCTCTCTCCACACCATGGGAACTGCAAACGGCATTGATGGTCTTTTGCCATTCAACCACTGTGAAAGCTGTGTTGTACATGTAGCACAGCATATATGCGGGGCCCATGGCTTGTCTTGGTCACCAACCTTGCATTCGAAGTAAGCATGATATGCCTTCTTGACTTGATAAGTGATACTTTTCTTCTGGTTGGCAAATGTCACTTCCCCACAAATGTAACAAAAGTTGTCCACAGTATTTACGCACTTCCGAGGCATTACTGTTCTGTATTGTATCTAAATGGATAAAGTAATAATAGTTTTATAAAACAGTAACTTAAACTGTCTCGCACAAAGTCTGTAATATTGTAAATGCTCAACCGTTCCGACTCGCTTTATATAGTACACTGCTGACGTCATCTTACGTCAGCAGCCGACTGGCTGTAGTTTTACATTGCATCAGAAAATGACGTAATCAACTGTGCATGATGTGTCCATGATGGGATTATGCAATGAGGTGGAATATTACATCATTCTAGACTTATTTAGGATATTGTCGCAGTCCTACTGCATAAATTTACATGGTGAAACATAAAAAATGAACTATATAAAATATTTTCAAAACGAGAGCCAATAAAAAATTTTTATGGTTATATTCGTGTTCAGCACACCAAGATGCGTATCAAATATAATTTATACAGAGCATATACACTGACGGTTCCAAGAGTAGAGGGTGGGGGTAATTATACCATGGTCTAGGAAATTAATAGCGACAATTTTTGACGACTTTTCTTTTAGTCATCGAGGCTTTTCAAGACCGAAGGCTAACTTCAGCTCCCGTAAACTTCCGGGGACGTTTTCTTAAGCCATCGGAACGTTTGGAGTCAATATTAAGGTTTCAAGTCCGCTGAATTTCTAATGGCAGCTGTTATATCTTCTCTTACCCACTTTCACACATTTCTCGTTCCTTCTCTTTGTTTTCCTGGTTTTCTTCTTTATTTCCTCTATATTGTCATAGCTGTTGTCACAACTCTTTTAAATTTACAATTTCTGAACAAACGATTATGGGAAACTCGGGGGGCTAAATTAAATGTGAGCATTGCTAATTGCACATGATATCAGCCCTTGTATACGTGGAAATAATATTATTCTTATATGCTGTAGTGGACTTCTGAAATAATTAGACAGAATGCTCATGCACGTAAACTGTCTAATAGCAAAACACAGTCCTTGTGGCCTTCCGAGTGAAGATTCAGTCTCTGCTACAGGAGCCAAACAATCAGGGCCACGATACGTGTGCTCTGCTATCAGGCAATTTATGAACACTCTATTTAGACATGCTGAAGTAGGCCTATCTACTGCCAGCATAAATTACATAAAAAGTGTAGAGCATAGTAAGAAAAGGATATCTGCTAACAGCAGATTAGATACTAAAGCTCGCAGACATTACATGTCTAGTTTTCAAGCTGTTCAAGCTGTTCACTGTTCCCTGCATCCAGATAAATGCTACATTCAGATAATTGTGGTCTTATTACTTGGTAATCATACGCAAGTGATGAGCTTGAATGAATAATAGTGCATGTCTGTAGGCCATAACCGTGTCTACGAACATTCCATATCCACACTGGTATCAGCCTTAACCAGACATGATGCAAACTTGAAAGGACGGTGTGGCTCAGTGATGTTTAGCGAAAGCGCGTTGGTTTCGGTAGCAGTCGATCTTGAGAGCGCGAATCTCGGAGTCGATGTCTCCGAACTCATGCCTGATGTTCGTCAGTTGCTCTTGTAGCTTCTCTTGCCTCGCCACGAGGCTTCGTGCCATCAGCAGCCGTGATGAACCGGCCGCACTCTCCGCTGCTTCCTTACGGGCGCGCTCCAGAATTTGCGCGACTCCTCTAGGCGGTTGAGGGCCTGCCTGGAGTTCCTCCACCTTGGCGGAGGCTTTCACCTGGCCGCTGGCATCGCTCAGCCCCGGGGACTGGAGATCAGTCGTGACTGCTATCGAGAAAGAGGGTTGGGATGGTTCTGGGGTGTGTGACTTGGCGACAGATGATTCTGTAACTGTGACTGGTGTTTCTTCGGCAGCGGGTTGATCCTTGATAGGTTCACGTGACGGTTCCTGTGCTGGTAGAGGAGCTGTTTCAGACAGTATGGGTTTTACTGGTGCAGCTTCTGGTGGTGCAGCCTCCAGAGGTACAGCGTAATCTCTTGCCTTTTCTAGCATCGGAGCTTCAGAGGGTGGTGCAGCTTCTGTTGGTGCCACAGGAGGTGCAGCCTTTTCCTCTGCTTTCTTTGGCGCCGGTGATTCTATCGAAACAGCAGGAGTTGGAGCCTTGCCTTTCTTTGATTTCTTGTCTTTCACTGGCTCAGGTACTGGCACTTCAGATGTAATTGGTACTGGATGAGCAGCCACTGTTACAACCACTGTAGAGTCTGGTGCAGCTGCCGTGGCTGCAGTGGCTATTGTATCTGTAACGGACTCTACGTGAATTGCACGAACTGGTGCAGCAGCTGGAGGAGGTGCAGCCTCATGCTGTACCTCCTGAGGTTTTGCCGCTAGAGCTTCGGATGGCTTCGTTTCTTCCTCTGCACTTTCCTTAGGTTGTTCTACCGTCTCGGACTGTTCCTTCTGTGGTACTTCTTCATTTTTAACTTCTTTCTTTTCTTCCAGTGCTTTCTCTGTTTTAGCTTTTGCGGCCTTTTCTTCAGCTTTCTGTTCTTTTGATTTCTTCTCTTTCTTTCCTTCCTTTGATTTCTTTTCTTTCTTCCTTTCTTTCTTCTCCTGGCCACCTAAAATTTCTCCTCCTTCTTCGTCATGCGCATGTTTCGAATGCCTTTCTTTTTTCTTCTTCTCTTTCTTCTTATCTCCAGTCTCTTTCTTCGCTGTGACACCATCAACCACCTTCTCTTCCTTGCGAACCGAAATTATTTTCACTTCGTTCTTTGTTGCATCCTCCTCTGCTTCTACTCCTCTTCCTCCCTGGACATTGTCCTCATCGGATTTATATTCCTCGTAGCTATCGCTGTCTGCGTAGCCCGTCTCTCGCTTGGAGCGCCTTACTTCTTCAGCAGATGCCACTGCAGTCATCGTCACCAGTGAAACAGTTTCTGACCGAAATCGATTAAGGTTTGGTTGAAAACTTCGAAAGTTGTACAATCACCACGATGACCAAGCCAAAGGTACACTCTGAAAGCACAAAAAGACAATAGATATTTCATTCACGCTTTTCAATCGTTGTTCCTGAAATGTGGTCTTTTACACAGACTCCAAATCATACATAAATACATACAGACATGCAGACATACAAATCATGCATATCCCTTTTCAGAACTGTTAGATAGCCATGTTCTAGCTGAGAGGTAGCCCAACCAAATTGGTGCTATATAAATATTCAGATATATACATACATATATACATACAGACATTTATATATATATATATACATATGTACGTATGTATGTATGTACTTCTTCTCTACTACGGTCTGGGATCTCGGGGTTGCATTGGATCAGTAGCTTACGCTGTCTGTTCATGTTAGCAGCGTCTCTCGTTCTTGTTTTTACCACTTTTTCTTCGTCAGCTCTGCACCATTCGCCGTACTCTTTCCTTTCAAGGTATCTCCACTCTGGTCCATGCCCTCATTTGCACCAGGGTTGACTACTGGAGCATTCCCAGATTTGGCCACATCTTGTCTTATATTCGTGATACTCTTCACTGGCTCCCCGTCCAGCAGAGTGTTCACCTTAAGATAATCACTCTCATGCGCAACTATGTTGTTGACTCTGCTCCCCTTACCTCATTCACTCCTGCACTTTGGTCTCCTCGTTGCCGGGCCGTAGCACCTCTGCTCGGCCACTCAGGATCTTCTGTTTGTCCCTCGCATGAGAACCGCTGCGGCCCAGTCCAGAAGCTTTGCCTGCGTTGATCCCACTTGCTCGAATCGTCTCTCCCGAGAATTACGACTTGAGCTTCTTTCTCTCCACCTCTCAGCGTTCTGTAAGCGCCTGAAGATTGTACTGTTTAACAGTGATTCTACTTTCTCGGGTCGGGAGCGCCTCTGTTGAGTTTATCCTCTAAAACGCCCTTATAAATCTAAAATTAAAATTACAATTACAATACATGCATACACACACATATGTACGAACACACACACACACACACACACACACACACATATATATATATATATATATATATATATATATATATATATATATATATATATATATATATATATATATATACGTTAGAGCCAATGTGGTCAGAGGAGCGACGACAGAGAAAAGTTCAGTAAAGCCATATAGGTTCTTACATTGCACGGTTCACATTCAACAAAGTACCGACTGAGAGTGACAGAAGAATGTCCCTGTGAAGTTGAATTGTTGAACGCTGCTTGGGTCTTGGTCTGTAGGCCTACCTCAGACTTTGTTAACCACCCGAAGAATTCGTAAACAGAAATAGGTGTACGAAAATAAGAAAACTGTGTGTATAACTTAGCCTAAGCAAGTACCAAGCAGTAGCATGGGAACTTGTTTAAACAGTGCAGACATTAACAATTGCTGAGCAAACTGTCATCTTATTAACGGAAGCTCTCATACCTAAGACGGTGTAGCCTAATAGTTTGAGTATGCTATAGTTCCATATTAATAAATGTCAAACCTTGCAGACTCTAGAGGCAAAGGGCCACTTTGTAGCATAGTTAATAGGTCAACACAAACTTATGCAGGTCTAAACGGCCTGGAAATATCTAAATTGGATATTGTTTCAACAGAATATTAATCTGTTACTGTTTGCGCGGCATGAGTAGGCCTACATTCATATATTACTGAGCTTGGAATATCCTACCAAGATATAAGCGAGGTGTTCCAAGCTCTGGTAACAAGGCATAAATTACTGCAGGAATTCACTTGGCCGTCGGCCTTTCCGCTTTCAAAGTTCCAACCATTACTCCGCTGCTAAAAAATCTGGCCGAGACAGTACGAATGCAAAAAACACCGGCCAAGCTCAGACCCGTCTGTTCTGTCTACTCGAGACGGCCCTTGCAGATGTTCTGTCTGACATACTCCTGGCGATAGACTTTGGAAACTTCTCTCTTCTTTCTCTTCTGGATCTGTTGGCTGCTTTCCTCCAGAGACTATATCTATCTTTTGGAATGTCATCCACCGCACTGAGTTGATTGAAATCTTACCTGACTGGCAGACAGCAGAGTCCGCCATGCCGGCTTCTCTTTTACAGCCATCATTCTTAACTGTGGTGTTCCTCAACGCTCAGTCCTGGGACCCATTTTTTTCTTTCGTTAGGCTGTCGACTTCTTGGTAATAATATCCATGCATGGTCTTGCGTGATCATCTTTATGCTGATGACTCACAGTGTGTGGCTTCTGTCAGCCTAATGTCAATGACATCCAGCATCTGCGCTCCGTCTCCATTTACTCCATTAGTGACATCGTTGATTGGATGAAGCGCAATCAGCTGCAGCTCAATTCCGAAACAATCGTAATTTCTCTGGTGCTCGTCCTCGCGTGGGGTCGACAAATTAGGTAGCAACCCTTTCGTCATAGGTGCAAATACATGCTATTAAACCAAAGATTGAGGTTTGTGATCTTGGTCTATTCCGTGTGTGTGTGTAGGTGTGTGTGAGAGATCAATGACGTCACATATTACAGGGCTTGTGAGGACCAGCTATGCAACCTTGAGACAGCTCAGGTTTGTCTCCCGGTTTTTCACAAAGGATTTGACCCACCAACTCACGTAAAGTCTGATCCTGAGCTGAATTGATTACTGCAGTGTTGACTTGCCACAGCGCAGTATCATTCGTCTGCAAATGGTCATCAGCACCGCTGCTCGTCTAGCCGTTCGAAGAAATACAGTAGGTTCAACCAGATCACATTCTGTGCTACGAGATCCTGATTCCAATGGCTCAGGATCAGCGAGCACGTAAAGTAGAAACTGTGCGTTATCGTATACAAGAGCGCCTACGTAACTGTGCACCACGTTATCTCGCAGGCTGCATCAAACGACCCTAATCGGGCCTTTCGAGTCGCTGGTCCACGTGCGTGCAACAGCTTTCGGCATCATTGTGGGGACATGGTGGCCGACTGGCTCATAACATGCAGACTTGCAAAGTATGGGTTCGAGCCTCCCCGAGGCGTTTAGTGTGTAGTAACCTTGAGAAAGTCCTTCATTCACAATTGCTCAGCGCCATCGATTGATGTTTAGTCATTATACAGTGGCGCTTAATAAATGCTGAAATAATAATAATATTCAGTAAGGTAAAAGTGTCCAGACCTTCAAATAAACAATTAGAATTCTGTCTGTTATGTAACTGTTAGTACTTGCGCTGACAGTTAACACTGGTCTGGTTTGCTACATTGGTACGTCAAGGCGCTTCTTTGTTTGAGGTTGCCGGTTCGCATACCGGTCGTGGCTATTTCAGAGATTTGAATCTCGGGCTAACACGATGTATTCACGGGGACCTTAAATGGCGTGGCGCCCATTCAAACGGGCAGTAGTGATGAAGGATATCAGCCCATTAATTCATTGAAAAAAGAGCACAGCCGAGGCCATACGGTCGCTATAGAAAATCGAGTACATTTACCATAGAAGTAGCTCGCTGCTTACGATGTTGTATAAATTGTCGGCATTGCATTCCATTACATAGATATAAACCACGGAATCCAGCTGTGCTATGATAATATCCAATCGTATCGGGTCGGATCGAATCAGTAGAATCATACAGCGTCGTTATCAGAACACCAACTGTGCTAATCGTTTTTTCCAGTGCTTTTATTTAGAAAAAAAGGTTCCGGAACTGAACAGTTATGGAATTTTGTGCTAAAATTTCATTATGTTTATCAATCAATAAACACTGAAAACAGTGTAAAATTGTAAACACTGAAATTGAATTAAAATAAGTTACATTATATTATATAATTAAAATAACTTAGTAACACAATTCTTTTATTAAAAACTAAATTATTTTATACTAGCCGAAAAAAGGTGCCGGAACTTCGTTCCGGAGCGTTCCGTCTGAAAAAAGCACTGGTTGTTTCGAAGGGAAACAGTGATGTTCGTAATCCAACAGCGGTAAGTGACAGATTCAATCGACATGAGATAGTAGAAGTATACCTACCAAGGTCGGCGCAGTAGGAAAAGCAGCGACCTATGAAGCATACCTGAAAAACTTTCCAGGCAGAAACACCACAGAATCAGCCTATTACGATGACCGACTATGAGACTGAATATCCAGTGGCATCTGAAAAGATCAGCCGGTTTACTGCTCGTCTAACAACGCGACAAGAGACAGCAGCAGCAGCAGCTGAAGTCAAATCGAACAGTCCGCGGTGATTTCCTGGACCCTACTGCAACATCTTATTATTAATATCGAAGGAGGAAGGACGCAGCCCAGTCATTAATGAGACCTTGTTTGCCTGCCTGTCCGTCTCTGTCTGTCTGTCTGACTGTGTATATGTGTGTGTGGGTGGATAGAAGTGGCTTCAGCTGAGCAATGGCCTAAGGAAGCTCATAGCAAACGGCGCCTGCAGCAGCAGCATCTAGACTGCCGGCACCACCTTCTATGAGTTAGAAGCACGGATGGATGGAGCAGCTGCTTCGGCCAACTCAGCTGCAGCGGCGGCGGCTTTGGTTGTTGCTGCAGTCGGCGCTGAGGGCCAGACACAACTATGCCTGGCGCAGAAAAAGGGTTATAGGCAATAAATATAGCCTCAACTGCCGCAGCCAACACCTCGGACTAGCGTGTGCATGCATGTCTATAGCATTAGGCTTCTTCTATACACAACCAGACATCTCCATCAGAACTCCTCCAACCCACTTCCAAATTCTCTGCCCTCTCGGAACTCCTCCAAGCCTCTTTCCAAATTCTCTGCCGTCTCGGAACTCCTCCAACCCACTTCCAAATTCTCTGCTCTCTCGGAACTCCTCCAACCCACTTTCCAAATTCCCTGCCGTCTCGCAACTTCTCCAACCCACTTTCCAAATTCTCTGCCGTCTCGGAACTTCTCCAACCCACCTCCAAATTCTCTGCCGTCTCGGAACTTCTCCAACCCACCTCCAAATTCCCTGCCGTCTCGGAACTCCTCCAGCCCACTTCCAAATTCTCTGCCGTCTCGGAACTCCTCCAACCCACTTCCAAATTCTCTGCCGTCTTCTTCAGTAGCTGAATCTTTCTCTTCTTTCTTTTTGGACTAAATTAGTTGGCCTACCGTCCGTCTTTCTCCATAATCGCTTCTCTCCAAAACCACCAACAAACCACCTGCTGATGCTTTCCTCCTCACTCATGACCGCCGACCCTCCCCACATCGATCTTCTGTCTGACTCCCAACTCACTTCAGACACTGAAATATTACATCTGTTAAAATCCCTTCTAAACAAACAATGCGAACTTGAAGCTATACTTGCATGTACCTCCATACTGAAATATTACATCTGTCCTTGTTTCAATAATTACCAAAATAGTTTACCTTTTCTTGTCTACTGTGAAATTTCCCTCTCCTTTTCAAACACTCTCGGGTTACCTCTCTTTTCAAGAAATCATCACTTTACAAAGAAATCATCACTTTACAAAGAAATCATCACTTTACAAAGAAATCATCACTTTACACAGAAATCCGCCCTGTCTCTAACCTGTATTTCATCTCAAATTAACCGAATGGATTGTGCTTTCTCGGATCAGTGACTAGGTGACCTCCATCTCACTTGACTGGTCTAAAATGCCTGAACGAGTGGAGTACAAAACCCTATCACTAACATATAGGCCTAACACAATTCAATCCTCCCAACCCCCATATTTTCGTCAGTTATTTACAATCCAATCCAACCACTGAGTTCAACCCGCTCCTTTTCCTCTCTAATACTTCTCCGTCTTCCGTCACCTCATCCACCCACAGCTGCTCCACCTCTTCGGAATAACTCATCCAAACCCACCCTACGTGCTCACCAACACTTCATCCCTTGCAATTTCTGTGCAGGTCTTTCACTCAAAACTGAAAACTCTCGTCCTCCATAAATCCTACCCTGAGTCCCCTTCTTCCCCTTATCTATCTTGCCTCTTCAATTCCAAATACCATCCACCGTAGCCGTCTGACTGTTTGCCTGCCTGATTTTGGCCCTTGACCTGGAATCGATTCTGGTCCTTTTTGCCTATCGATTTTGTTTTGACTGAGCGCCTGTGAATTAGCTGGTTCCCGCAACTTAGCTTTCGTTGGGTACTGTGTAAATCTCGAGTTTAAGATTACGATTACGAACGATAGAATTCCCGTAATCAAGGCGTTTCAGAATGAACTAGGGTATCTGCTATGTTACACCCGTCAAATTCCTTTTTAAAATGAGCAGATCGAGGCCATAAGGTCGCTATAAAAAGAGTATACATTTACATTTTACATTTTTACGCTAAACCACAAATTGCGCCTCATGATCCGTGTTTGACGCACCCGATAGACGCAGCTAGGACCTGCAAGGGGACTTCATAATGGTTCGCCAGTGATGTCTTCAGTCAGAAGCACACCCAGGTCGTAAACGGGGTGTTGTTTATTCCAGAGATTCGTGGTGGCTTTGTCAATTCTTCGTTGAGCTTTGACCCCGCATGGCATGTGTTCATTCAAATACATTGCGTCTTCTTCGAATTCAGCCGCAGCCTAGTTGAAGCAATCCAGTTCTGTTCTTCCGCATAGAAGACGTGCAATCAAATGAGACAGAAGACACGCTGGCTGACCCGCGTTCCCAGAATGTGGGCCAATATAACAAATTTCAAAACATATCGTGTAGGCTTAGGATAGCTATATCTGATACACGTAGACCTATAGGCCTATACGTGCTATCGGCCGTGCTTGGAAACTCCAGTCTAGGTGAATCTACGCAGTTTAGGGTAGTTTTCGATTTAGACCCAGATTAGAGAAGGGACCACCGCCGTGTGTTTACTGTTACACAATTCTAATAAGATATGTAGCTTGCATTTAAAATTAGTCAAATGTAGGCTAACCTCTCAGACCTCTGACATGCATGTTCAACCGCAGATGTATGAGGCCTACATAGCCTATACCTCAGCCTATGATGTTGAAGGATATCATATCCTGATTCCTCTTCTTCCCCTTATCTAGCCTCTCCAATCCAAACACCATCCACCCTAGCCGTCTGACTGTCTGCCTCAGGCTGACTGACTTGTCACCGTTTCTGATCCTCCTGCCTAACCATTTTGTTTTTACTGAGCGCCTGTGAATAAACTAGTTCCCCCGACTTAGCTTTCGTTGGGCGCTGTAGAAATTTCGAGTTTACTATCACGATAAAGGAAGTTTTTTTTTTGAAAAACTGTAACAATTTTAGTCTGTGCGACGGTGTTCTATTGTGAAATGTTGTCGAAACGTATTACTATTATTGTTATTATTTATCGCCGGCGCTGACACGTAGCCTACTAGGCCTATATTTAGGAGGACCTGACGCTGCGGCGTACTTTCTACAATAAACATTTCCCGCCGCTGACTCTCTTGACCTGACCTTCCTGTATTTTGACCTTTCACTGAAAATGGCCCAACATTTCAGCTCGTACAGATTTGATTTAACAAAGCGACGCTGAGTAAGCAGGTATCTCTGACGCAGTTTTTGTGAGGGGGCTGGGAAATTTCGGCAATTTAAGTTACCTGCTGGCGAACTGCAGCGATTAGTGCGTCTCTTGTTTCTATAGTGACACTGGTGTTGACCCGTAGTCTTAAATTTTCAAGATGGCGTTGATAGTGTTTTGGAAAATTAAACTATTCGATAATTTTGATCCTTTGTAAAATAGAACCGTATTTAGTTAATTTGGAAGCCAGATTTGGAAATTTAACGATTTTTTAACTTGTAAATGTAGTTACATTGCAATTGCGTTTTCACGGTCCGATTGATGGATTCTTGCGATAACAATTGATGCTGATTGATTGATGCTCCCGCGTATTTCCCCATCTTCTGAACCTTGACATTACTTTTGTTGACGCTTTAATTTCCACGAATCGTATAGGACATCAACGTGAAATATTGCATTGGGCGACTCAACTATTACTGCGAATGGACTTTATTATAGGACAGTTAGTGACACCGATAGCATTTGAGTTGTTGAACGATGATGAATGTCTAAAAACGCGTCGCGTCGTTAAACAAGCATTAATCCTAACTCTGTTTATGCATCCACCGCTGTTGAAGGTAAGTTTAGTAAAATCATTATATATCGTTTGGTTGAGTCAAACGTGGTGTGTTCTTAGCCTGAAGCACAAGCAGTCCAACCTTTCCCATTCTGCTTGCTCCAGTTGCAGACCCTTATGGATCATACTCGGAACATGCATGGAACAGGGCCCATAAAAGCACGCGGTGTAACTGCTTCAAACTTCATGTTGCTACATAGCAAAAGGGCCATTTTTGGTTGGACAGGTTCAGCAGTTGAAATTCTTGGAAACTTCCTGAGTTACTAACAGTATGGGGTTAGGTATGTTGGGCAACATGTGTTACTGCTATTGGTTAGCATCAATGAGTCACCAAATGTATGCCTACCACCCTTGCTCCAGCTTTTAGTTACTGGGCGCTCATGAAATCATGCAGAATAGATAATAATCTGTTATGTGTTATTCCTTTTTTTTATTACAGTCCATTTTTGCAGATTGCTTCATATTTTGGCTTATTTCCTCATCATTGTTTGTTGCCCATTAATTTGTGTTAAACTTCTCAATTAATCGACTCCTTTTATTAGTACATCCTTTACTTATTAGTGTAACCTAGTTTTATTGGTTGCTCATTGTTGTTGCTTGCGGGGATATACCAGATCTTGTCAATCTATCTAAACATTATGTATGCTGTCTGTTCAAGGTAGATGTAGTTTATATTCGATACTCAATCCTTCCTCTGCAGGTCTGCACATCATACAACGCAGTTTCTTTCTTCTCTCTCTTCTCGCTTCAATTTCAAACACCATCCACCGTAACCGTCTGACTGCCTGACTCCTGGATCTTGACCTGGAACCGAACCCTTTTGCCTAGCGATTTTGTTTTGACTGAGCGCCTGTGAATAAGCTGGTTCCCGCGACTTAGCTTTCGTTGGGCGCTGTAGAAATCTCGAGATTACGATTTCTTCTCTCGTCCCAGCCCATTGCCGGTTTTGTGCCTCATTCCATGACATCTCCAGTCACGTAAGATCCATCTCTGATGGTCTCTGGCCAGTGGTTCCTGGTCCTCTCTTTTTTTTACTTAGGGATTCAGGCAGATTGCAAGATTCGTGATAATCCCAGACTCTTAACGTAATCAAGTATTTTTTTATGTTGTGCTTTTTAGGTACTGGACAAGATTTCATTTGAATTATGAGTACATTTGGTAGCAAAGTATGCACATGAAAGTCACTGGTGCATTTTTATGGTGTTTGGAATCAAATTTCAGTGGTTCGATAGGCCCAGTTCCTCATTCCCGTTGTAAGCACGCAGCCTGTCTTTATGACGGCCATGCATACGTATGTGGAGGAAAGGATGGCAACGTTCCACTCAAAGACCTCTGGAGATTTAACTTAAGTAAGACTTGGATTTCTGTTTTGACTCTACATAATTTTCTTGTGTTTTTGAACACTTTCCACAGTGTTATAACCTTGTGAAAAATTCTCTGCCTCTGGATTAAAAGTTAACAATTTCCAGATTTGGATCTCATTTGCTGGTTGATTGGCATGAAACTCTATTGGTTACGTGCAGGGATGTCCAATCAGAGGTTATAGGTTCAAATCCCAGAAGAAAAGAAGGATAATTAAAGATTTCTGTTCCACTAGTGACCTCTAGTGAACTTTGTTATAAAAGGAATATGACTTTTCACAGCAAGGGAGAGGAACCTATCATAAATAATCCTAATCAGTTGATTATTTGAAAACTTTATTGTTTCCAAAAGAACAAATACATGTTATGCATTTTATGCATTTTTTATCACTTGAAGCAGTGCAGTTTACAGATGAACAAACTTGTATTACCATGTATGTCTGTAAGCATGTTTGTATCAAGACAGTCATATAACACCTCTCAAAAGGATTGCACAAGTGGGTATCTGACTGATCTGAATGGCTGCAACTTGGATAGGTTGAAAATCCATCCTGAGTAGAGTCAAATGAAACAGTAATTGTGTTGCTTGAGAATCTTTAAATTTATTGAGTAAGAACTGCTTGACAAGGTAGATTACAGAGCTTTAGCAGGAGAGAACAAAGAATACTTATTCTGCCAAAGGACAATACAGGCATTTTTCAGATACCAAATGACTAGTCTTGCATGATGAAGTAGAAATTTCCCTTAGTTGGCCCAGTAAATTTTCTACTTGAATCTGATCAGGTAGTTGAGTTCAAGTTAACTGAGAGCTGTTTGCTTCTGAATAAAGCTTGTCCTATTTGAGTACTGTGTTGGATATGCACAGTTATCTAAGAATTTTTTTATTCATACTGATTTAAGAGTTGCATTATATGTTTGCATTACACCCTTTAACTTCAAGGTGGATTCAGCAAGCTCTTTCTAGCTTCTTTCCCTGCCAGGCCTTGGTATCAACCAGCCATAGTCATTCCCCATATTTATATAACTACCAAAATTATCCAAGTACAACATTTATCCATTTGTAAATAATATATTTATCTATTGGTTGATCTGCGATTGGATTAGACAAATGATCTGAAGATTCTTGAAAGGAATTTAACAAAATCAGAATAAGGAGCAATTGTATAGTACTGTGTCTTACTAATTTTGGTGCTTGTTTTTTCTCTGGTGCCATGTAGGATGAGCTGCAGACTGGGTGCTTGTCTTATTATGTACATTCTGGCTTATTAGTATTATTATTACTGGATCAGTAGTAGAAAGAGAAGGAAAGTGCGACATGGAAATAAACCGAAGGGTGGCGATTGGAAAAGCCGCAATGAATGGACTAGAAAAAATATGGAAAGACAAACATGTGAGCACAGACACGAAAAAAAGATTGGTGAGGGCCTTGATTATACCAACAGTAACATACGGCAGTGAGACGTGGACAATGACCAAGAAAATAGAGAAAAAAATCAATGCTTGTGAAATGTGGATATGGAGGAAGATGCTGAGAACATCATGGACGGAGAAAAGGACTAATGAATGGGTACGCAGGGCGATTGGAATTGAGCAAGATGAGACGTTACAACAAACAGTGCTAAAATCAAAGCTGAGGTTCTTTGGACATGTTATGAGATCAGATGGATTGGAAAAAGAAATGATGCTGGCTTGTGGAGAGGGAAAGAGAAAACAAGGGAGACCAAGGAAAAAATGGATGGACAAGATACACGAAGCAACTGGAATGAACTTGGCACAACTAAGGGACGCGACATTGGAAAGAAAGAAATGGAGAAGATTGATCATGATGGTCGCTAGAGCTCAAAGAGCTGACAGCACAAGGTGACAAGGTGTGACAAGGTGTGGCTTATTAGTTGATGTCTATATGTAGAATTTCTGGTGCTCTGATAGGGTCTGGGACTTGGGAGTGTCTGAGATGGACTGGAGACATTCCTCCTAATCTCCAGGAGCATACCATGGTGCCTTATCAAGTATGTCTGATTTGTAGAGGTTCTAGGCAGTGGTGCATGAAATGTTTAAAGAACTTTCACTTCACTTGAACTGATCTTATGCTTTGGCTTTTACTGAAGTATACACCTTGCTTTTTGTGTCTGTTCATGTGCACTGTTACTGCATTCAGGCAATAGAACTACCTTCTAACTCTTAGTTATCTGATGGCATACAATTGTAGCACTTGGTTTTAATATTAAGATGCACTTTATCTCCTATGCTATACTGTTTACCAGTTACTTTGTTAAAAGAAATATTGTCACTGGCTCTTTATCATATCTGACTACTTAAAAAATGCAAAAGACTGGTAACAGGTTTAGGAGTACAATACAGAAATCTGCTCGCTTTATGACTGATGCCTTTTCTTACATATCTGTCTTGATTTCTATTTCTTTGCTGCTACTTGCCTATTGATCTATCACTTGCTATTTCTTTACTTTGTGATTAATGCTTGCTTTACTCGCATCTTCCAAGAGTTACTCAAGATTGTTATTTGTGATTACAAGGAACATTACTTCCTCTCCACTGCTTTTGTTCTTGTTTTTTTCTGATAATTTTCAGTAACTGTTTGTTATTCTATCACTACTATTTCAAAAAATGCCACTGATATGCCAATACTGGAATATATGTGATCCCAGCAGAGAAAAGGGCCAGTTGTCACTCGTACTAGAATAGCCGGAAGTGTTGTTTTCACTCAAATCATGAATATTCAAAGAATTTTGGTTTTTGCATCCCGTGAATGCATGTGCATCTTGGTTCATTTTAGTACAAACCATTATTGCTATATTATATTAAGGCCAAATTCTTTTATTAATTAAAGACATGAGTAGAGACAGGTTGAAAGACAGTTGATATTTTACATTATCAAAAGTGAAAATGACGCAGAGAATAAATTTTGGACCAAAAGTGCTGAAATATTTAGCCCAGCTTCCTCTAGTACTAGCTTATGGGAAATGCTCATATTTGAGAAAAGTGGTCCTTTTCTGGGTCAAGGTCACGCACACACACACACACATACACATATATATAAAATGTTTCATGCTTAAGGTACAATTGTTTGGCAAGTTTATGTGTTTCCTGTGCTAAAACTATAATAATGTTTTTGTGTTTCAAATGGAACCTTCATGTATTTGTTTTCAATTTTCAGGGCAAGCTCTATATATTTGGTGGCAATTTTCAGTTTGGTGCTGACCTTGAAATTCCATTTTGGGTTCTTGATGTCGGTAAGCTGAGTGTAATTCTCAACTTCTGCTCTGTTGTTGGTCACCTTAAATCTAATTTCTTAGCTTTATTATAGCTGTATTGTTCCTTTTTGTATATATATATACATATATATATAATATATGTGTGTATATATATACATAATATATATGCATAATATATAAACAAGATTTTGCACTTCTTAACTTATCAGTATGGTAGCTTAATGTCATGCAAATGTGTATCATATTATAATATACTGGGAATTTTTTAGGTATGTGCATATTATTGTTATTATTATTATTATTATTATTATTATTATTAATTAGAAACTTCTGTTGTGCTGGTGTCTGATATGCAAGGCATCAACCGTTGATGCACTAAATTCAAGCCGCATTTATATGCGACCATACTTTTCGCCATAATTTTATCTGTTGCAAGAATATGTAGTTTTAAGGTACTGCAATTCTTTGGGGCTATTTGTATACTTAGCCAAGACTGGAATGTACTCATTATATAAAAAATAACATACCCTGTAATAAATGCTTGTAACGAAGTCTTTATTACTACTTCTCAGAATTTTCTCTAGAACTAGTACCATACAACATTGTTATAATGTGCTAGTTCTACATAAGTTGTTATTTGAACTTGAACACTCTTCACTCTTTTAGCAGACCGTTACTGAGCTGGAAAGGTGCCTTGGTTTTCTGAATAGTCAAAGGCCATCTTCTTTATTGTTGTTGTTGTCAGCAAGAGATTGCTGGTGGAGTACCAGTATGTTATTTTAGGGTCACTATATGTAGTAGATTCCTATAAGGCTGAAATTTGATGCACCAGGTTAATGTTATTATGTGTGATGTTTGCTCATTAATAGAGATCTATAATTATTATATACAAATGTTTTATGCTTAAGGCACAATGGTTTGTCGGAAACTAGATGTCATCACGCCATTTCCTGAAGGAAGAAGGGGTCACACTGCTGTCGTCTATAAGGATGCCATGTACATATTTGCTGGTTACATTGACATGAGGAGATCCAGCAATGAGCTGTGGGCATATAGTTTCAGTAGGTTCCCTCACTTCTTTGTCCTTCTTTGTTACGTTTTCTCTTAACTACTAGGTTAACTGTATGTCATCGTCTGAGAATACATTCGTTATGTGTAAAATTGATTTCAGTTTATTGTCAAGTGATTTCTGACTGGTTTCGGTCAGACAGATTATCCTTGAATTCGTAACCCTGAAAGCTAACGCTGCCTGCCTGTTGCTACTGCTCTGGGTTAGGTTAATGGACTGCTTTTCTTTATGTTCTTCTGTTAACTTGACCTAGTTAGATCTGTCAGATAGTCATGTTTAGCACCTTCTAGAATTTCTAAAAATGCACTGCATAAAGCTCTAGATATGCACCTACATATAAAAGTTAGTCCCGTTTAACTTGTGTAGTATACCTTGCCTTGACTTAATTTGTAGACTCTGGAAGCTGGCGTTTGTTGAAGGCAGCTGATGGGGGGTCTGGTCCAAGTGGAAGGCACAGTCACAGTGCTGCAGTTCACGGGCATTTCATGTGGATCTACGGGGGATTGGCCAATCTGCAAACGATGAATGATCTGTGGTGCTGGGATTTCAGTTAGTAGCATCTAAGGCATGACAAATAATTTATATGCCAGTAGCTGATGTTCAGCTTATCATTGTGATGCTAATGTTTCAACATTTTGCTAAAGTTGTTGTTGGCAGTCTGCTTAGCAATTGGTGTAAATGCAACATGGAGGATTGAAACCCCAGATGCAGAGAGAAAGGACTGGTATTTTGTATTTTATTCTTGGTTGTTTAATTATATGATGATAATTGTTGAAATAATTTCTGTAGCAGTTCTGTAATTAAGCATACAAGCACCAGCTGTTGGTTTACTAACCAAGGTTGATTGGCAAATGAAAATCTGGATTTGAAATCCAGAATATGACTTAAATTTGTGAAGATTGTGGAGGACATTTGATTTAGTAATCATAAAAGACAAAGATACAGTTGGTGTTGACATATCTATTCACTTTCTGTTTGAGATCACTTATGACTAGTTATTTGCATTGTTTATCCCATGTTACTGTAGTCAGCATCTGTTGTCTATTTTTGAGGTTTAGAACGTTGGACCCGAGTGAAGGCTGCACAGGGACCTCCGTCTCTTGAGGGACATAGTGCTTGTGTATTGCGTGACTTAATGCTCATATATGGTGGCAGTCATGACGGCGTCCTGCAGAATGACTTGTGGGCATTTGATTTTGGTATGAATTGTTTATCCTTTTGACAGATTTGATCTTAAGTTTGGAGTGCAATATATGATTAATAAAATAATGCACTGAGTTCTTTGTTTCTGACTGATCTGATATATCTGATGCTCAAAATTCAGCCTGGCAGTAAATTGTTTGACTTCCATATCACACCCAGTTTGATAGCCTTTCTCCATATAAAATTTGGTTGATCATTATAAAACCCAGAGCAAGATAGTTTAAACACTCATGTGCTTGTATAGGTATAAGTTTCTTGTTCATGGAAACTGATGATGACTGATAGTGAATGTGGTGCTAATACCTGGACTCTGATTCTGATAAAGGTAATTTCTTAAGAATACCGTAAGATTTGGTTCTATTCATAGTTGTAATATAAAGTGCACATTTGTATTGTTCCTCATTAAGAAATCTCCTCGCAGGTGCTCCCGACCTGCCAATCACTGGACCACAGTCCAATAGAATTGTCCTGTTAGATCAGTTTGTGCTGAAGCACAAACTTAATGTAAGAGCAGTCTACCAAATGAACATCTTGTTTCTGCTGGCTTCAAAGGCTTTACAGTAAATTGCAGTTCAGTACCAGAAATTGAACTGAAGATGCCAAAGTGACAGATTAAACACACACTGTACTACTGAAATGGTTTTGATTTTAATTCACTTTTGTACTCAATTCCTTTAATGTTATTTATATCTGTGTTTCAGTTCTGAATGTCTGGACCAAGATCAGTTGCAAAGCACAACCAAGTCCCTGCACAAAGCATGCAACACTTCTTGCAATCCATAATGATTGGTGCAGTCGACCGCTGTGCGTGGACTTGGCTTCAAGTCTACAAAGAGCAGTTAGTTGTCCATTATCTTCACGTTTTGCTGCTAAGCAGGGAACCAGACAGTTTTCGAATTCAGCTCGTTTGGCTCGAGAAGCTGCTAATCCTAAATCAAATTTATACAACATTGAGAATGATGTTCTGAGTAGTTATGATGTTGGCTCCCATGAAAAAATGCTGTTGTCAGTGAATGGAAACAATGCAGGAACTGTTCCACCTTCTGATGATGTAAATGTATTCTACCATCGCTCAGGCAAAATGGATGCTGTTCCTCTTCTAGACGATGCAGACTTCAGCTTCTCGCCACTACATGGAGTCACTAACCCAGTCACTGCAGAAATGACTGACAGCCAGGATTTCAGTTTTGATGTAGTCATTTCTAATACTGGCAGCAGGGAGGCTAAACACTCCAATGAATCCTTTTGCAGCTCAGACTGTACTTCAAAAGTTTCTGATAAAACTGATGCTGATATCTGCTCTTTTGATGAGGGACCAAAGAAAAAGCAACATGTCCTGGCTGTATCTTTGCTGGGAACACCAACTAAGTCACTCAAGTGCTCAGCAGATAAACCCAACAACAGGAGTGGAAGTCAGTTGCTTTTACAGCACGAAAAATCATCCTGGGTTGAAATGGAAATGTTTGGGCCTCAGGTCCCTGAAAAAGGATCATCATCACGAGAAATGCTGGTTTTACAAGATTTAGAAGATGGTGACATTGAGCCCAAAGAAAATCCTTCATTTAATGAGCATAATGAAGACCTTCTTAGAAGAAGAAAAGAAACCAAAAAAGAAGTATGACAAACTGTTTGCAATCTATTTATTTTTGTATCAAAACACTTGATATAGCACATTTTAAGTACCTCACAAAAGTACTGAAAGCTACCACTCGATGGCACAGTGACATATTGCTGACGTGTTTCAATTCTGTGTCTCCGGTTCAAATTCCAGAGTTTCAGATTGCCAATTTGTTGTTGTTGAATTATCTGTGAAACTCCAGACCATGCATGCCTCTGATGATGACCTATGAAATGGGGATGTAGTGAATAAGCAACTACTATACCTTTCCAAAATTTTTATCCTTGAATAAAATTGATTTGTTTGGGATTTTAATAACTCAAAATGTAATTCTTTCTATCCTGCAGCCTTCCATTTGTTGATGTTACTAAATACATCACAAATGTGCTCACAGTAGCTCATCCGAGTAGGATGACTGGTCAGTTGTTTTTTTCATTCTGAAGCCTTGTATTGAAGATCTGGGGCATAGAGCATGTTTGTGATCAACTTAGCAAGAGCGTATCACATCTCCTTTGTGTTCTTTGTATTGGAGTCCTGAATGCTAGTGAGTCAGTTTGAATCTGACACTTCTGATGTACAAAACGCTTTCAAGTTATCTGCCATCCTACCTTTCTTCTTTGGTTATACTTTGTAGCTCTGCTGAAGGACGGTCCTCTTTGGTCAGCATTGTCTCAGGCACATGCTAAATCTTTGTCTTTCATGTTTGCTAGATTTCTACGGATTTATTTATGTGTTTGGTTACCATGTTGGGTCTGTAATTGAAAGATTGCAGGTTCACATCTGTTGAGCAGATTCCATATAACGACCCTGGGCAAATTGTTTGTGCAAATGTGCGTCTGCCACAAAGCCTAAGAATTTGGTGCTGTCGTAAGCTAGGAAGTAAATGACAAGTCCTGCAATGCACTGGCCATGTGTCCAGGACTTTGGGATTCATCCATGGCCGGCTCAGTGGCCGAAGAGCAGGAAACGAGCACCTATCCTATGTTCCACTTTGAGACATGGGAGATTTACTATTTACTTTTATTATGTGTATATGTATCAAGACCCTTAATGCAGCACATTTTAGGCACTTCTCTACTTGAGAATGATCCCAGCAAATGAGGACTTGACAGATTTTACTCTAATATCATGAATGTTTTACCTGATTTATTTCTAGTCACGCACTTCTGCCTCTGCACTTGACAGTCACACGTCATGTGGCTCAGGCCATTACGGCACTGGTGGCAGTCGAAGTGTCAGAGAAGCTTGGGTCTGTCCAACCGAGAAAGCAGGAACAAGTGGTGTTCAGAAGAATGGCTCTGAGACAGGCCTGACAATGGATAAAATGCAGTCAAATGGTCATCAGAATTCAGCGTCATTGGACAAACATTCTGTCTGCCAGACAGAATTGTTTCAAACCAGAAGTACCAAGGTATTACCTGTCAGAAAGTCTAGGGAGCAAATGTTTATTTCACTTACTAATACATGTGATATGCATTGTACAGTATGCAATTTATTTACTGGTATGTGCATTTGTGCATGTATATATATATATATATATATTATATATATATGTAATATGTGCTTATAATCTGCCTTTGTATTTGTATATTTGATTACATTTGTGTGAGCAAAGTAATTGCAAGTTGAATTGATGGATCAGAAATTTAACGTAAAAGACATTGTTTTCTTTACTATGAGAAATAAAAATTGTGTACCTAAAAACGAAGAATTTGAATTGATTCTGTCTGGTATTTTAAAGATGACCAGATGCTTTGCCGTCTTAGTCATTTCAGTGAAAGAACAAAAATGACTCGTCAACGATGATGATGATGAGTTTTCTGCCCGAAGGCAGGTCCATTGGCGTTATGCCACCCGGGGATGAGGTGAGTGAGGTGGTTTCCCGTTGCCTTCCTCACAGACAGTTGCGGGTGAGGAACTTGTCCAAGGTCGCTACGCAGTGGGTTAAGGCAGATTCGAACCCGCGACCTTCCGGTTACAAGGCAACGACCATACCACTACACCACCATGTCCCACCTCGTCAACGATACTTCTTATAAATCTCGGGGAGCTTCTACAGCTCTTTATTCGTAACACTCAAGACATCAGTCGATGGTTGTTTCTAATTATAACCTAATTTCATTTTTATGATCCTTTGGACATATCAGGTGGAAATCCAAGAAGTTATGCATATGCTGCAGTAAATGTAAATTTTGATTACAAACACAAATTTACTTAGCACCTCTTCAAGAGAAATTCCTCAGAGCTGCTGACAACACAAAACCTCAGTCAAACAGAATGGTTTTCAAGTGCTTGAAAACAGAAGCATAAAAGCATCTTTTACACAAAACAGATTTTGTGGCTTTGTAAATCATTATTGTTGCAGTTTTCTATTGTTTTCCAGTTAACGGTGTTGCCTCGACCTTGTCCTGAATACTGTATGTTTGTGTTTGGTGGTCGTTCTTCGTTTGGGACGCCAAACCTGGACATTCGATCTATGCCTGTGTCTAGACTGGAAATAATGTTCGGTAAATATGTGTTGTGTGCAGTCGTTTCTGTGCATGTAGCAATTTTTTATAGGCATAGGACTTAGCAGACGCTTTGCACAACAATTGTTCTTTGCTACTCTGATGCACCTTTATGAGATTCTTAAAAGCTTTATATAAATAGCCAGATACATACATACATATATACATATGCAGTAACCTTCTGATTAATTCTAGCCACCATTTTGATGGGTGTAGTGGTCCTTGGCTAATCCTGGTTCTTAGCAACTGCACAGTGGTTCTTGGTTTCCTGTTACTTAGCATCCATACCAGCTATACAGCGGTTCTTTGATTTAGACTGTGGTCAGGTGATGTATTTAAGATGAGGCCATCAACTGTAGAATTTGAAGAAATTTAATAATTAACAATTAATAATTTAAATTTATGATAAATTGACTGGTACTTTACCATGCTTGACTGTCTATTACTATAGTTGTACATTTTCATTCCTCAGTCTGTACTGATATGGTCCTGTCAGGTCTGGTGTGGTTAATTCTTCTTTAATTTTTATACAACGTAGTGCAATTTCCTGTGCAATTTTTCAAAACTTAACTTTGTATTTCTTTTGTTTTTCTAGGTGATCACAAAGAATGAACCACATCTTTTTGAATTGTCTTTTTCTGTGTCCTGTTTTTGGAATCGAAAACTCAAGTCTCCTGCAGTCATTCTGAATCAGCATTTTGATAACATGTTGACTTACAAGAAGGTTTGGCCTGAGGGTATTCACACAGGTTGCTGTATTTACATGACATTTAAAATATGTTGGAGACAACACTGTAATCCACAGTGTGAGTTTTGAATATATTTGTCTGGTTGAGTGTTACGGGGTCATTGCATTCGCCTTTTAGACTTGTTGAATTGTGCGCTTTGCAAATGTATGTTTAATAACAATAATAAAAGTAATAATAGTACTGATAATAATAATAATAACGATAGGTCTGTGTTTGCATATCACTGCTATTTAAAGACTAAACATCAGTCAGTGGTGCTAAGCTACTGTGCTTTAATCAAGGTCTTTACAAAGTAGCCATCTTGGGGCAGCTTTAACCCATACTGTCTACATTGCAAAGCAAGTGCTTAACCAGTTAGCCACTGGGTTCTGTGTTAGCCAGTTTTCTCGAGGTAAAGCCTGTTTAATAGTAGATTGGGGTCACTGTGTAAGGTCAAATTTTTACACGCTGGTGGTGTTAGGAATGCCTTAAACGTGTTCTTTCAGCATCAGAAGGCAAGCGTTGAACCAGTTGGCCACCTTGGCTTTATATGGTGGCCAGCCATATATATTATATGTGATGTGAAGCCACATGTGACCTGCCACTTGAAAAGGAGACACCGCACAGCAATGATATTAATTTTGGACTGTAAGCCAGTAAAGATGAATTTCAACTATTTTGGACAAACCGGGTTTCTCTTAGATCTGAATCTGTTAACTTATTCTAGTGCGTGGGACCTAGAGCATCTGCAGTTTCTTATAATGTTGGCTACTAGTAATGAGAATTCTTACCGTGTGAGGAGCAATGTGTTTTCTTTTGTTTTTGATCTGTACGATTTGAATATTACTTTTGAATTGTCGGTGTCTGGTGTCATTATAAATGTTGTAATTTGCTTGGCATGGTCAGACATTAATTAGAACCGGATGATTTGAATTTTTTGGGTTATAGATATATTTAAATCAAATTTTTGGGGTCATACTATCCTGCAATTCTCTGACCCTATTAAATCTCAAATCTCTGCAACACTGTTAGGTAATACTGTTGTACTTTTGGGTTTATTAACTGATTCCTGCCAAGATTGGTTGGTAGTGTTCATACATGTATGTATGTAACTGGGTTTTTGTATGAGGACCCCTCAGAAGTGCTGTAAGCATGGGTTTCTAAGGGAAATTAAGTTAACTGATGCTCACCAATGGAATTGATTAAACCCCCGTAATGGATGCAAACCAATATCAACCATTTTTATATTATGAATTAGTTTTTAGAATTTCTACCAATTTTCACCTGAATTTGTCATGCACTTGTCATTGATAATTTGCTATTTAAAGCAGTAAGTGCTAATAATACTCTGAGCTTGATACAAAGAAATAATTTCAAACCGTACCAAACCTTAAAGTGATGTTATCATAAGCTTTTGTCCTATAGCATATATCCTGTGTAGATTTAGATTACCATTAAATGACTTGCGTAGCTTGTTGGACCACTGGTATTATTTAAGTATTTTATTTACGGGTAGTTTTTTGTGTTTATTACGTACAGAGGTAGATTTTTTTGTCAGTTTTTCGTTCTGGAGCTATGTTTTCTTAAAGTTACTACCAAGTCACAGATGCTACTTACTGTAAGTGTACTGGTAGACTGGAATCTCCTTCTTACACACATCATTGTGACATGAATTCTGGTATAACATGGATCCTCAGTTAAACTCAGCTTAGAAACAACCTCATTATAACTCAACCTTATTATAGTTGATGTGACTGCCAAAGGTGCAGTTTAAGGAGGTTCTGCTGTACTTGCAAACACTTTTAAAAACGACTTTCTCCATTTTCTGTGTTTCTGTTGTGTAAAAGGTGCCCAGAATGACTAAGTTCTGTTGGTATTTCTTTTTGGAATTAATGTGTTTATTGACATGATAATTGTAGATTGTTAATATACTCAGTATACTTAATAGTTTGTATAATTATATACCATAATGTTTATCTGTACCAGCAGTTCTCAAAGTGTGGTCCAGGGAACCCCAGAGTCCCCGGTGGTCTATAAGAGTGTAAAGGGGTCCCGAGACCAAAATGTTTGGGGACCACTGATCTATGCATATGCAGTTATGTATACATTGAAACTGCATAGTGCAAAGTAGAGACGTTATTGCTGTTGTTATGCTTTGCTCTGTCTCGATTTTAAATTGATCAGCTGCAGTAGAAGTATCTGTGGTGTACCCTGAACATATTTATAATTAAGAAGGGCTTCTTGTTTAGATTGCTTACGTTTTCCCAATGTGCCTTTGGACTGGGCTTATTGCAGAAGTTCTTGGCATGTGCTGGCATCAAGCATATAGAACTTTCAAAGCTTAAAATGACAGTTATGGATCTGTTTTTATATTGATGTTCTTTTCCAGATGGTACTGAAATGTATCTGAAATTACTGTGGCTTACTGAATGATCATTATGGACAGCGATGCATCTCAGATTAAGATCTACTTACCCTGAGCTTGCAATACATGCAGTAAAGAAATAAACTGACTTGCTGTCGGCTATCTTGCCTGAGTGTAGGTTAGCATAACAGGAATGAACTGTCAGGCAAGGTAAGCATTTGCACTGCTGGCTTTGACTATCTTGCCTTTTGAACATTTCGATGTCAGTGATCAACTGTCTTCCCTTGTAAATATTTGCACTGCATGCATTAGCCACCTTGGCTTTGGAGGTTAGCATGGCAAGCATTAGCAATCTTACCTTTTGGAGGCTAGCACTGTGAGTATTAGCTGTCTTGCCTGTAGGAGGTTAGAATTCTGGGCAGTAGCCATCTTACCTGTTGGAAGTTAGAATTCTGGGCAGTAGCCATCTTACCATTTGAAGGTTAGCACTGGAGGCATTAGCCATCTTGATTTGGATGTTATTGCTGCAGGCATTAATGATCTTACCTTTTTGGAGGTTAGTTCTGTGAGTATTAGTCATATCGCCTTGTGGAGGTTAGCTTACGGAATGGCATTAGCTGTCTTGCCCTCTGTAGGCAAGCATTGATTGCATATGCCATCATGCCTTTTTTAAGGTGATGCAGTGATTGCATGTGGCCTTGTGGACTGGTGGACATTGTCAGTTCAATCTTTTGATGCTTGTGGTTTACTGTTTATTTTAACTGATCCCTTGTGGGAAGGGATTATTAGTTGCCAAAAGGATTCTGTGTGATTTGTTGCCTGTTGCAATTCTAAAATTTTACTTATATTTAATCTAATCTAATGACTTCTGTAGCATCGCTTTCATAATTCATATGCCATCAATCGATTGTCGCATTAAGCAAACCATAATTAAAAACGCAGTCCAGTCAAACTCCGTTAAACTTAAGACTCAGGCGTTAATCGCAGGCTGTACCGGTGACCGGCCGAGTGTGCTGGAGCTGTTAATTGACAGATTTGTATCCATGTTAATCTAGGCTGTTCTTTCGTGTTAATAAAGTTGTGGTCAAAACCAAGCAGATTGTGTGAAAAGAAATCTCGGTGTAAAGCAGGTTTATAGATGTATAGGTTTTCCTTACAGAAAGATCATATATCAGTCAAGTTCATTTGGTTGATATTGATGATTTCTTATGTTTCTTGATATTACACTGAAACCTTCTTATAATATGCATCATTATAACTTGAGTTCTGATATAAAGAGGTTGGGATATTTAATTTAATTTAAAGTTTAATGTCACTGTAGAAAATGACCTCATTAAGAAAAACCTTATTATGACCTGTGTACCTCCCTGACTTTTTGAATCTGAAGTTGAAACCAAAGCTGTCTCGCCAGTTTAATCTTTGACTAAGTGCATGTGAAAAAGCTGGTTCCATGACTAAACTTTTTTGGGTGCTGAAGAAATCATGATATTTTGGTTATTATTACAATAATGCAGTAGCTGTCAAGGTTCTGACAGTAGCATTACAGCCGGTTTCCAGTGCATTAGTATAATGCATGTACATGTTTTCCTATAGCGACTGTATGGCCTCAACTCTCCTCATTTTGCAGTGAATTTATCAGGTGAGATCCTTTACCTCCACTGCATATTTGAATGGTTGCCACGCCATTTACGGTCCCCGTTTACAGACTGTGCTAGCCTGAGATTTAATTCTCTGAAATGTAGCAACATACAGTATTTAGGTTTTCTGACTTGGGGCCAAGTGGGCCTGGAGCTTCCATTTGGGGCCAGAAAAACAGGGCATAATTAACTTTGCCAAAAACGTTTTGATGACTTAGCTATCAGGATTTACACATGACTATTTTATAATTTTCTCTTGGCAAAATCTTTTTGGGAGGGGGCAGGGCCCAAATGGCCTCTTCTGTTCAATTTTAGTGTATCTGCTGTCTTCTAAATGTATTGTCAGAATATTTTGCCCTCTGTTTCTGTCTATGCATGTGTCAATATTAGGTAAACTGAACATTTTCATTTTTATACTTTGTGTTCAAATGCTTGACATAATGGCAAAATGAGTAGAACAGCTTGGTACACAAAATGTCTGCTACCACAATCAGTGAATATTGCCACATGAAATGCCATGTGGTACCATAGATTTTATGTATTCGTTTTATGGTATTCTGTTTGTAGACGTTGCTTAAGGATTGTGGAGTCTACCATGGAGTGTACAAAAGCAGACGTAGCAACTGCTAATGTTGTGTGCCTGTGTTTGTGAATTGTTCCTGGATGATTGCTGAAAGCAGAGAATGGAGATTTTCCAAATGCGAATTTTACCATCTGGAAAGGCATATAACCACAGGCCATGACCTCTGAGCGACTTTAGCGGGATGTGCCCTCCTTTTCTTAACAATTGACACAGCTGTTGTCCATTGCGTGTATGTTGTCCTCTCAAGAGATTGTCCTTTACAACATAGTTCTCTGCAGACATATACATATGTAGTCCTCTGCAGACACATACTTTCCTTTATTTGTTGTTTTTTGCTCAGCTTTTGTTAAAGGAAGTTGTTTTATGTACTTGAAAGAATTGCCAAACTTAGTTAAGAATTAAATCATCAGCACAATAAACACGCAGCAGATTTACCAGCATATGGATGTTGTCTTCTTCTTTGCAAGTTCTCTAAGACTATCATCATCATCATCATCATCAAGGTCCTTGGGCAGAAGGCCCATAGTTGTCCAATGCACGTGTTATCAGCTGTCTCCATACTCTGTGTTTCGGTGCCAGTATGCTCAAGCTGTAAATCCTCCTGGCACCAGTCTTTGATATCATCCATCCAGTCTTTGTTAGGTCGTCTTCATCGCGACTTCCATCCATAGTTCCCATCGTCACCATCTTCTGTATAAGACTATAGCTAGCATTTGATCCCACAAAGCAGCCTAAGATAAATACAGAGTATTTAAAAGGATAAGTTAAGTTTGACGTCAATGCGAACCAACATAAGGTGATGTAATTGACGAAAATGGTGCCATTTGTAGGAGAAGGTTGAACTCGGCCAAAACGGTTCAGATTTTCTTGCATTGAAATAGGCCTACATTTCATCATACATTTCGCTGTTGCACTCTTCCACAGGTTCAGATCCCCCCTCCCATTGAAGATACGGTTTCCCCAAGACATTCCACTTCTGCACCTAAGTCTTCAAAAATTTGGCCGTTCCCATTGAAGGAACACATTTCCCAAACATTTGGTTGCTGCACTTGGGTCTGCCTTTCACTGGTTCAGACTACCCCCCACCGATTAAAGTTACATTTTCCCAAACAGTTTGCTTCTGCTTCTCTTTGTTCTATGGTTCAGATTATCTCTCAGTGAAGAATGCTTTCTCCAAACCATTTTGCTAATGCAAATAAGTCGGTCTTCCACTGATGCTTACCAAAAATCACGCCCTGATTAAGCAGCAAACACTGCAGGTAAGCCGATCTATAAGAACATGTACTTTAAAACATTCGTATCGTTAATGAAGGACGGTAGGACGCTATGGACGATTCGCTTTGACTCTAAAGGTGCAGTTTGCTGCAAAAGCATCGGGTGGCTGTGGTGTTAAGAATGCCATCGTATTAAACTCCATTTAATTGGCCGGCGTCTTATATACGGATGACTGCTTGACGAGGCGAAGGGTCTACGTCGGTTGAGATATTATTATTCATGAGCTGAATGCTCAGGAGCACGATTGCTAGCGTTTCTGTAGCGCCTTTAGATGGCACACACCTGCTTTTGCTCCTTCGCAGCCCACAAGAGCAGGCGACGCGCATCTGACGACCAACATGCAACGGTCGGTCGGTGGTCGGCTTAATTCTATCAAATTGACTGACGTCGTCTGCTTTTACTCCGCCCGCAGTTAATATGCTGCTGCTGCTGCTGCTGCTGCTGTTGCTGCTGCTGCTGCTGACTTGGTCTGACTCGCCTTGGCTCCTCGCCCTCTCTGCCGATCGCCCGCTCGCTTGCTCGCTCGCTCGTCTTCCAGGCGTCGTCGTTTAGATGAAACGGAAGGAGGAGGAAACGGAGGAGGAGGAAACGGAGGAGGAGGAAGCGTTGGTGACTGCAGCGGCTGCGGAGATAAAAGCGCGCGCTGGCGCCGGTGGATGATCCAGTAGCAGTGCGACTTGGCATCGTCGCAGGCGTCGCGAGCGACCGAAGGGCGGAGACTGAACTGCGCGGCCCTGAATATAAGGGCAGTAGCCGACCGAACGACAGACGTCGCTCATCGCTCTATCTTAAAACTTGAATGTTCCTCGAAACAATGCATCCGTCGTACGGAATGTATCACCAGGTGAGTGGCGCGCTTTTTCGCTGGCACCAGTTCCCTTCGCACCCCATCTGCTGCTGCTGCTGCTCTGTCCTCCTCCTCCTCCTCCTCCTCCGCTAGATCTACGCCCTGAGCTCCGTCCTCGATCGCCGTCGTCGTCGTCATCGTCGTCTTCTTAAAGTTTTCATGATCGCGGTCTCTCTCTGTCTCTCTCCGTACCTTTGTGTGTATCGGTGCGTCTGTGTGCATTTCGCGCGCGCGTGAATGAATACTGCAATATGCGCGCGCGGAAAACAATTTCCAGTTCATTTCTAATGTATGACATTTATGGTTGACGGTTCGGTCGGCCGCGCGGGCGGCAGTCCGTCGCTGGGACGTCTCTGATACAGTCTGATGAAGCGGCCATGAATATTGCAGAGCCATCCGCAGGAGGCGTATATGGGAGGGAAAGAGAAACAGAGGGAGGCAGGAGGGAGGGAGGGAGGGAGGGAGGGAGGGAATGGGGCTAGCCGGTGGACAACGACTGGGGAGCGCCCAGCATGGGCATTCTCGCCCGATGAGGTCGCATGTTTCTCTGCCTCCGTCTCTCCTCTGCAGCCCCAATCGTCGCCATCCTCCTTCTCTTCGGAGTCATCGTCGTCGTGGCCCGGTTGGTCCGCGCGCATTAGACGCCTTGGTTGCTCTGCTTTGAGGTGGATTATATCTGATGAATAAAACATGGCTTGATATATAAGCGGCCCTGAGAGTTGTTGGCGCTTATAATTCGCCGGCTGCTTTTAGAGAGATGGAATGGAAGGACGAACGAGTCGTCGTTCTGCTCGATTCGGACAGATGCATCGTGGCATCGAGCAAGGAGCCTAAACATTTGCACAGGGAACGACGCTATTGTCGTAATGGGTGTAAAAATGGTTCACGCAGATGAATGGACAGCCAGGCGTTCGTAAACCATAAACCAGATGGCGCTAGTGTAATGGTGCGTCGGTCGCATCAAAGTTTTCGTATATTTGGAATTATTTCGCAGCAGCAGCAGCCATAGACGAACCGATGCCTACACTGATGATGCCAGCTGAAGGTAACTGTCGCTTAGAACATCGCCACACGCGATCCAGACTTGCCAATGACAGATATCTTTCGGATTTTCCTCTAGGAATTCGACCGCACTTACCCTGGAATTTGGCTTGCACAGCGATGTTGCTTAGTAGCGACCATTGGCTGATAACTGGAGCATTGTTATAGTTGTTATAGTGGCGCTTTAGAAGTTTTCAGATTATTGGCACATTATTTTATATCGATCTATAGGCAAAAGTAAAGTCGTTGTTTTTCGAATAGATGCGAAAGTCTTCGCTACAAAGAAGCGAATAGAATCAAAAGACTTGCAGGGCTTTTCCCATCGATGCCATTTCTGTATACGTACTTGCATGGCAAGTTACGTATACATGGCAGGCCAAAGTTAATACTGGTAGCAAGTTATAAAGTTATTTCTGGCAAGATGACAGGACAGGATGTCTCTGTATAGCTGGGCTGAGCGAAAATGGAAGAAGCGACCACACGGTCGCTATAGAAAACATGTTGTACTACTAAGCTTACTATACCATACTAAAGTATTGGAAGTATTCATATATACGAGGAAATGGACAGACGGCAGTTGCACCTCAGAGACGAGTAGGTCTAGGCCTATCCCTACGGATGAACTGCGAGGGGTCAGACCTTGAAGAGAGTGTAGGGCTTAGGTCATTTGGTGCATCCCAACGCATTTGCAGTTCAGTCAGTCTGTTAGGATGCACTGAAGTATGGTAATCAGAAAGAAGCTCTTGCAAGTCTGAATAGGATTCCGTTTGCCTATACTCTCTAAGTCTGCGTCTGTACCTCACTGCCTTCAGCAGTTAAGGCTATGCTCCTGTATTTGTCTTTCTTCGCTGCTTTGAATTAGCGGGATTGATCGACTCCATACATTAGCCCTACATATAGGAACAGGCCGAAATGCAGAGGACGATTTCTTGAGGAATGGCAGAACCTTCCCCCTCATTTGAAGCGACCATCCATTTACGTCCTACGCATAATGCTAACGGCGCTATAGAAGTCACTTGATTAGATTATATTAAATTACATTACATTACTTTAGTTCAGTTCATACTATCACACATTTGCGCTCATTTCCCAATTCAATCGCTCCTTCAAATAGATCACCCTACTACATACATGTAGTTCACACCGTGCCTCCTATGTATGCGCACGAGTTTAAAACTTCATTCGGTTCTGTTAGTTGGTGTGCTCGTCTTCAGCTGCTGAAGGACTCTGTAAGCATCCTATCAGAAGGAATCGGTTGGCTTTTATATAAGCTTCTTCACCTCTGATCGGATTTCCGCTCCGCCTCTCCCGATAGCTCTTTCTTCGAATCACTGCTCGCACTAGCACATCCAAGGCAGGAGTTGAGAAAGAGGGCAACAGTTTAACCTGGTCGAAGGTTTGGATGGTGAAAATATTTTACCATCGTTTTAAGTCATCGGGACTTTCAGGCGCGAAAGGCTGGCTTCTTCCTTGTCTCGAAAATTTCTGAGGAACATTTTTGTTGTTTTCGTCCTCCAGCCTTTTCAGTCGGCTTCAAAGTTCTAGATCGCTAAAATTCCCGAGGGCGTCTTGTCATCGGAGTTTTTGAGTCGGTATCACGGCTGACACAATTTTTAATGACCTGCTTTAGTCTTATAGTCTTTCCGGACTCCTTATTGCTGTTCTTATGTTCTTACTCACTTTCATACATTTCACACGACTTCTTCACCTTAGTCGTCCTGTTTTCTCCCTTTTCCCCTACTGCGGTGTTTATCTCAGCCGTTTTCACTTTAAAATTTCTAAGGAAAAACCCCAACGAATCCAGTTTGGGGGCAACTCGATGAAGTGCCCCAAAACTGAAATGGGACCAAGGCTGTATTACCCCATTCCTGGATTGGTGTTTCATAGCTTGTAGGCTTATACTGTAGGCCGATAATTTTCTTTGTAAACGAAACTGGTTTTGCTGTGCACGACACACGACGCCTGGTGAGACAGGTTGTTGTGGATGAATCTGCAAAACAGCGTCCAGTCGTTTTTCTGTTCATCTCACGAAGTGATGGCATTCCCATTAATACCGCAGTGAATGAGTTACAACTTCATCTTGCAGACGCCTTGGGTTATTTGGTCGTTAGGCTCATCGATTGCTTTCCTCAGTCGTAGATAAATTGACCCCTCATTTGCTTTTCTAAACATGGCGTGCTAACAAATGTCTTACCTTACCTTACCTTACCTCCTCAGTCGTAGATAAATTGACCCCTCAATTGCATGACAATGCCATTAAATAATAATTATTACGTTATTTGTCACATTTACATCGGACCAGACGTCATTTCACAGCTTATCAAGAGTACCAGATGTGTTCTATATGAAGTAGAAGATATCTTGTAATAAAGTACATATTTCATTACATACATACATACATTCATACATTCATACATACATACATGCATACATACATACATACATGCATACATTCATACATACATACATACATGCATACATACATACATGCATGCATACATACATACATACATACATACATACATACATACATACATGCATGCATGCATACATACATACATACATACATACATACATACACACATACATACATACATACATACATACATAGATACATACATGCATGCATACATACATACATACACATACATACATACATACATTCATACATACCTACATTCATACATACATACATGCATACATACCTACATTCATACATATATACATACTGAAAGCATAACTAATAAATTCATAAAAGCATTGGACAGCTTTGATCTTTGTTTCTTCGTGTTTGACCTAACCAGATGGTCTTAAGAAGTGCGCCACTGTTTCAACCCGTCTCATTATATTTTGTCAAAAAGGGATTAGGTGACCTCGTGTCGGATCTATATAGTCCTACGTATAGCCGCCTTCAAGATCTTTAAACACTGGGCTCCAAGGGCAAAACTTAGTTTAGGTGACTCTAAAAATAATTATTAAAACTTCCCCAACAGCAGCGTCATATGTATGACATGTGAAGCCCATGTGACAATATTCTCAGATGGGCTTCGCCGCTTCATATGTCCCACCATATGGGACCGTATGTAAGACATCTATAGTATCTGTACTTTATCTTGCACCCTGCCTTTTAGCCAAGCCTCTAGCTTTAGTTCACAGTTCTCAGCTAAACGGCAAAGTTTTCCAACGGCTCACAATAAAAAATCACGCGATTGTCTGTGTCGAATTTCTAAAGCGTCGGACAGAACGTATAGTCAGTCGCCAGTGATTTTGGTTGCATGGTAAACGTCGCTCTGTGTCTAATGAATACAGATGGTTTGTGTTTGGTCGTGGTCGTTTTTTAGCCGGCGAACACCAGGGGGCGAGCCATCGACGTCTTCCGATCGATGGAGACGGATCTCCCGTCGGCCGGGACCTGCATGGCGACAGTCTGCTCCCGACAGGACTTGTATGTAAGTAGATCCTCCTCTTAGATCGTCAGCTTCCATCGCCCGATCGTCGCTTAAAAGGCTTTCACGGGCGGAACGCATTCGTTGCCCGTTGACTACACGATATTTACGCATTGCTGCTTCTAAGCAGAGGATCGAACCGCGCACGCTAGACTACGGGGAGGCCTAGCGATCAGTTAGATCGACGACGCAGACCTAGATCTAGGCCTAGGCCTGTCCCATCAAACTGTGTCCAGTCTAAATGGCAGTCGGCTGTTGAATGCGTTTGTCGCTTGCTCTTTGTACGTGTGTCTAAATGAGCGAGTTGGTAAGTAAGTAGTAATGGAATTTCTAAATCGCTTCTGAAGTAAGGCCAAAAGGTTTACACATTCTGCAGATATGCTACTTAGAAAAACGCTTATTTTTATTTATTTATTATTTCTGCATTTATTAGGTCCCACTATCTAATGCCTTAGCATTAAACGATGGCGCCGAGCAATTGTGAATTAAGGACTTGCTCAAAGTCCCTACACAGTAATCGTCTTGGTTGAGTCTCGAACCTCGAATCTCCGCTCTACAAGTCGAGCGCTCTAACCAATATTCTATCGTGCCCCCAACCATAACATCTTTATCTAAATTTATCTAAATTTTTATAAATAAACCCATTATCTAAATTCTGTAAGACGATTTGTCTATCTTAGTCGCGACCAAAGCCATTAACCACCACATTAAATATAATATACATTTAGGCCTATATCTGTAAGGCTTCAAAGACTTCTGCCACTAGCAAGAGCATCGGCACGGCTTTGAGACTCGGAGGGGAGGCGCTGAAGGACCCACGGACCCAGAAGTCTACAATAGCAAGAGCATCGGCACGGCTTTGAGACTCGGAGGGGAGGCGCTGAAGGACCCACGGACCCAGAAGTCTACAATAGCAAGAGCATCGGCACGGCTTTGAGACTCGGAGGGGAGGCGCTGAAGGACCCACGGACCCAGAAGTCTACAATAGCAAGAGCATCGGCACGGCTTTGAGACTCGGAGGGGAGGCGCTGAAGGACCCACGGACCCAGAAGTCTACAATAGCAAGAGCATCGGCACGGCTTTGAGACTCGGAGGGGAGGCGCTGAAGGACCCACGGACCCAGAAGTCTACAATAGCAAGAGCATCGGCACGGCTTTGAGACTCGGAGGGGAGGCGCTGAAGGACCCACGGACCCAGAAGTCTACAATAGCAAGAGCATCGGCACTTCTGCCACTAGCAAGAGCATCGGCACGGCTTTGAGACTCGGAGGGGAGGCGCTGAAGGACCCACGGACCCAGAAGTCTACAATAGCAAGAGCATCGGCACGGCTTTGAGACTCGGAGGGGAGGCGCTGAAGGACCCACGGACCCAGAAGTCTACAATAGCAAGAGCATCGGCACGGCTTTGAGACTCGGAGGGGAGGCGCTGAAGGACCCACGGACCCAGAAGTCTACAATAGCAAGAGCATCGGCACGGCTTTGAGACTCGGAGGGGAGGCGCTGAAGGACCCACGGACCCAGAAGTCTACAATAGCAAGAGCATCGGCACGGCTTTGAGACTCGGAGGGGAGGCGCTGAAGGACCCACGGACCCAGAAGTCTACAATAGCAAGAGCATCGGCACGGCTTTGAGACTCGGAGGGGAGGCGCTGAAGGACCCACGGACCCAGAAGTCTACAATAGCAAGAGCATCGGCACGGCTTTGAGACTCGGAGGGGAGGCGCTGAAGGACCCACGGACCCAGAAGTCTACAATAGCAAGAGCATCGGCACGGCTTTGAGACTCGGAGGGGAGGCGCTGAAGGACCCACGGACCCAGAAGTCTACAATAGCAAGAGCATCGGCACGGCTTTGAGACTCGGAGGGGAGGCGCTGAAGGACCCACGGACCCAGAAGTCTAGAAAAGGGAATCAGTTAAGCAGAGCCGCACTTAACTTCACCAAAATATTTTTGACGATCTATTTTAGTCATCGAAATTTTCTTATGACTTTCTTTCTCTAGGCGGCAATTTCCGTACTTTCCATCTATTTGTTTACTGTCTTTCCCAACAGAGCATCCTCTAAAACTTTAACCAAACCCGAACTGTCACGTATTTTCTGGTTAAAAATACGGGGGAAATACAAAACCATTTATGACCCGCCCAAAAGAATTTGAGGGGTCATGACCTCCCAATCCTCCGTGCCGACGCCCTTGGCCATTATGGTCTCTCACATTGCTTAATTAAGCACCGATAAATGAATTGAGTCAGAAAAGATGAGAGCTCCTGGTTACCTAATTAGATCTAAGATATAGCTGAAGAATGTGTTGCCTGTTGTTTGAGGACATGAATGGTGCAATATACAGCGAACCCTTTCCAATGTTACATGTAACATTATATTTTGGCCAAAATTCTGTCCGTGCTTAATGCAAAATCCCAAATACCGTAGAATTTACCGCCGCGACGTGTCAACTTCGACCGCGGTTAGTGGTCGAAGTTGACACATGACGAGACATCGTGAGCTGCAGCCAGGCAATAGTGGTATTCAGAGGTGTCTGCCACACCCTTGGGAGGTTCTTGAAAAGCGCTACATAAACATACAGATAAACAGATGCTTTGTTTATTAGGTAAGTTTGAACATTCTGTCTACGCCACCTTTAGGAATGTCTGGCTTTATTTCCTTGCATCAGTTCGTCAAACGTCTCTGAAGCCGCACGAGTCATGCGTGTTTATCAAATTATATCGATATGTATTTATGAATCAATGCACTTAATATAGCTCCTTTTGGCATTTTGAGTACCTCACAAAAGCACTGCATTCACGGAAATCTGGTTGATATAAACTTGCGCGGTTTGAGGCAGTTTGAAAATGTAGGCTCAGTTGAATCAAATGCAACAGTAAATACTGTATGTGCAGCAGAAGACTGTTGTAAATGAAGGCCCGACAGATAGGAGAAAACACGATGGACTCAATGTGCGTGTGTGTGTGTGTATAGATGTGTATAGGTGTGTGTGTGTGTGTGTGGTTGGTATGTGTGTGCGTGTGTGTGTGTGTGTGGTATGTGTGTGCGTGTGTGTGTGCTTGGACTTAGAGTGGTTTAAGGTGTTGCAGGTGTTATACGCGATATGACTTACGAATCTATCGATAGGCCTACGGTGTTCTATATACGCCTCCCAGTGGGCGCATTATTAACGCCCTCCGGCCGGGCCAAACTTTGCTCGGGCGATGAACGGAGGGCTGGGTTTCGATGGAATAATGGTAGATTTGGCGTCGCTTTTTCGCCATCAGGTCGACGCTAATGGGCGCTTTGGTCCTCACCTAAAGCAATTTCCGACGGGCGCCAAATGTGTCGGTCGGTGCGTGTGCGGGTGTGTGTTTCCGGATAATTAAGTTACCCGTTACACTCCACCAGTTGCTCGGGTGATGGCTGCGGCGGCGGCGGAGGTGCGACTTCTGCACGCATCGGTGCCTGCACCAGCACCAGCAGCAGCAGCAATCACGAAGACAGCGGATGCTCAATCTATGACGGTCGGTCGGTCGGTGTCTGTAATAATGCGCTCATGTGTGTATTAACCGATGAAACTAGTAGTTCATATATACACACACACACACACACACACACACACACACACATATATATATATATATATATATATATATATATATATATATATATATATATATATATATATATATATATATATATATATATATATATATATATATATATATATATATATATATATTACAGTATATATTCTATATATGTATACGATGACCTTGTCCTCGGTAGCTCGTGCACTTTTGAGATCCATATCGTCTGTACATGAATGAATATAAATGGAGGCACATTAATGTATACAGTAGACCCATATATACATATATAGGTTACTAAGTATAACGAGAAGGTATATGCAAAATGACATATAAAAATCAACACCATCATCATCATCATCAGCAGCAGCAGCAGCAGCACCAGCAGCATGTCCTAGCGTTAGTCGTTTGACGATGTTGAGTGTGAGAAAATGATCTCCAGTCTTTCGGTCGTTTGTCGAGTGCAATGCTTTTCTTATAAATAATCCGAGTCTGTCTGTGTCTCCTTTTTATGATTTCTGTCCATCGATCTAGTGGACAGTCTTTGGCAGCCTGTGGCTTATGTGATTAGCCAGCGATTTCCGAAAGGTTCAGTATTTTAAATTACAATTGATTAGATCCTGAACTTGGGTTTTGTTTCAGTGTCATTAAATAATTTTCCTCAGATTCAGGTGTACTGACATTGCGCGCGTTACAAGTGCTTTAATAAATAAATATAAATAAATAAAGTAGCCTATATGGTGACAGCGTGTTCCAGTATATGGTCCTGTGTGGCATATATATATACAGAGAGAGAGAGAGAGAGAAAGAGAGAGAGAGAGAGAGAGAGACAAACATTTCCGAGTACTGATTTGGTTGTCTATGTCTATAGTACAGACTGTCGGAATAATAAGTGGTTGGCTCTTCGCTTGCTCTTGCTGCTTCTGCAGTCAGTCTGGTGCTGCTGGGTTTCTCATTATTAGTAAGGTAGACAGGAATCGGCTATTAAATTAAGCCATCAGATGTCGTGGACCGATGTGTAATCGTTAATACGTGTAATATATATATATATATATATATATGTGTGTGTGTGTGTGTGTGTATATGTAAATGTATACATAGCCACGAAGAATAAAGGCAAAATGCACTTACGGCAATCATAAATTGCAATATGGATCTGACGGAATCCTGAAGACAGAGAAGACAAGAGATGGAAGAAGACGTGCTTCTTCCCATGTGGCCAACATTTGGGTCGGTGGAAAGTTTTTCCTGTGAGACGGAGATACAGAAAGCTGAAGACGATTATAAAGAATTCAGCGCTTTTGTGAAGAGCCTAAAAGCGCTATATTAAATGTCTAGGAGCATATTAAGTGCACATTACATTACATGAATTTCATAGTTTGGTCAAATATGGCAAGGTACGTGTAAGGTCGATGATGCACTGGTCTCGTGTCCAAGAACTTGGAATTCGTCCAAGGGCCAAGAAAAGGTGAACGGCTTCCCAGCGTCTCATGCACTTGTAGGATATGGGATACTTAACTTTTTAAAGGTCGACGCCAGCAGCCCTGACAGCCACAAGATGTCGTTAAACTCTGGAAACTGCGTGCATATAGTGTAAAGGGAAACAGTTTCTTCCAATAGTTTTGTTTGCTGTCTACTTGTGACAACGTGCAGAAACGGTTTATAATTTCGCAATCATCCTGACCTCGTATGATGGAAATAGATATAAGATGAGGACGACGTTGACCCGCTGACTTTGACAGTGATTCTGCTGCTAATGGTGTTGACGGTGATGTTGATGTTGGTGATGATTAATCATGATGATGGTGATGCTGTTCATTTATGTTGATGAAGTAGACGAGGACGACGACGGCAACGGCGGCGGTGGGAGTGGCGGCGTCAGTGGTGGTGGTGGTGGAAGGAGTTGTATATATATATATATATGTTATATATATATAACTGGACAGGGACAGGACACGGGGTTGAATAGATTTGGTCAGTCAATATGTTACCGGATCACGTACGGAGTGGATATGTTTATCCACACATGACTGAACATTGTGTTCACTGATGCGTTAATGTTCCTTGAGTCGGGCAATATGCCATGATCCCGTTCTAAGCCTCCGAGTCAAACGATATATAAAAGGCAACAGCAGAATCGAGACAAAATGGAAAAAAACGACAAAGGGTCTACAATATAACAATGAGACACACTCGAGGTTAGGTTTTTGCACGTCCATAGCCTGCAGTGGCGGAAATCACGAGGTGGACAGAGGATACTGTCCCCAAAGTTTTGACTGAGGGCTTATCCCCCAAAGTTAAAACTTCTAATGGGGGAACAGCAGAGGGGGACAGTGATAAACCAAGCATGTGCACTGTCCCCCATGCTTTCTTCAACTTTTATGCATTGTCCCATGCAGTTTCTTTGCCATGTTCAACAATCACTTTTGAGTTTAAATAATTCGTGTGGTTTAGAATCGTTAAAACATCAACAGGTACAGCAAATTAAACGACTATGTCCTATACACGATGGCTTGTGTGGGTTAAACGGCTTTTTTCACTTGTGACTCAGTACTCTTCGGTTTTGGAATGTCCTGATGAAATGTCGCATGATAAAGTATCATCTTGCAACGTGGCAGCTTGCACATCTAGTTTATATGTGAGTCTGCAGAAAGGAAATGTGCTGTTTGGATTAAAGATGGTTCTAAAGATTCTTGCTGCATTGGAAAGCCTCAACCGTTCATTGCAGGCAACATAACGGACTGTATCTGGAATGCTCGCAGCTGTTGATATCATTGAAGAACTGATTTTTTTTCGCAGCGATGCTGTACATGATGGTCTGATTCAAGAATGCAGTGACATTATAAAGAAGCTTGACTTGGAACCCATTGCTGTACCGCGACAACGTAAACTTTCCAAGAAGTATGCCACGAATACAGGAACATTTGTAGCTCAGACATGTACAGAACATTACCGAAATGCCTAATTCATGTTAATTCATGTTAATTTATGTTAGTTTATACTGTGAAAAAACATACAGTAAACCTTCCGTTTGTTGTCCCTAACCAAAAAGTCAGCAGTTTCGGTTTATTGAGCTTTTACTTAGAATCTAGATTTTTACTTCGTCATATGAACTCTGTAATCTGCAGGCAATTGATGAATTATGAATATTTGTGTAGTCTCTGTCCCCCATTTATGTTTGCTGTTCCCCCGTCCCCCATGGCGAACAAACAATTGCAAAAAAATTTCGGCGCTATCACATAATAATATTATTATAGCCCTTTATTTTTACTTCGTCTGTGAACCATATCATATATGAATAAAAGATATTTTATTATTATTATTATTATGTTGTTGTTGTTGTGGTGGTGGTGGTGGTTGTTGTAGTTGTTGTAGTAGTTGTTGTTGTCGTCGTACATTAACATGGGTTAGTTTCGATGTGGATTTTACTCTTGTGAGATAACTTTGGTTTCGAAACTGCCTTTCTCACTGAAACTGCGCTTCGATGAAACTGCAAGTCTTTAAGTATTTCCCCCGAGTCTAGACATCACAAATCTTTATTTTACACGAGCCTAGCCTACATCATTCATCCAGCACACAACTATATGTATACATACATTTATGTATACGAACACAGGTCGGTGTATATATAGCCTATATACTGGCAGCTATTCTTTGTGTAAGTCACCCGGATTTGAACCAATGTGTTCCGATCAGCCGCGATCAAGGCCAGTAGCCCTATTCGCCGTCGTTTCTTGCAAGATCTTTCAACTCCACGCCAAAAATGACAAGACGACAGAAGTCGGTCGATTTGTCAATCAAAGCGAATGACAGGTGGATATTAATGCTCGCAGATGTCGTTTCGATAACAACCTGTTCCATACGTGGCTAATCACAGTTCGGACGACTGAAGTCGACGGGCGACGTACGAGCTAATCATACAGGTGGGCGGTGTCGCCTTTATTCTGTTGGCGTGCCTACTTGCCATGCGTATCGCTAGGACGGGCGTTGTAAATCCACCACCCTGCTAAGTTCCTTTCGGCCGATATCATGACTAAATCTTACCCGCGCTTTACGAGCTCCACAAGTGCTCTGATTGAACGACACTTTTCCTGAACACTGAGGACCAGCTATACATGGGCTTCTTTTGTATTCATCTCGTATCATGAGCTCTAAATCCTATGTTCAGTTACCATTCAAAGGAGTCCATGGACCGACTGGACACCAGACTAAGGTCGATCAGCTGTTACCGAGATAAATACTTGATCTCGGTATTCAGGGTGCGATTTGTGCAGTAGGTATGTACGAGGAAGATCTGTCGGCAGGAGCGAAATGTACGGGGAAATTAACTCTCGACGTACAAGACGTTTAAGTCGTATTATTCGATGGGGGAGTTCATCTTTCCCCTCAACAAATTGCACCAGGGCCGTTTTAAGGTCGCCGTAGTCCCTAGGCACTCACGCATTCGTAGGCCCCAACTGCCAACTATGCATTAAAGCTAAACACATTCACATTATATCTTGACGTCATGTCACTCATGTGTACTCATGTTTAATCATGATTCATGAGCGCACCCAGTTTTGATTTACTTTTTGTAATATTGATTATTCAATGCACTGATGCAACATTTCCGGTTTTACGACCTTTCATCTTGATTTTCGTAGGCCCCTAAGAAGGTCGTAGGCCCTAGGCACACGCACACTGTGCCTAATGGATAAGACGGCCCCGAATTGCACCCTGTTTATACTGCATGGCTTCTAAGAGAGAGCCTGAGCTGCGAATCAGTATAAAAGTTGTAAGCGATGTAGCCTACTATATAACATTAGGCTCATAAGCATCTATATCATGGCATTATCTCGGGTAGATAGCCAAGAAGGCATGTCTTAATTCATAGGCGGATTAGACGTAACAATTATTTTCTGCATTCGTGTGTGTGTGTTGTGTGTGTGTGTGTGTGTGTTGTGTGTATATGTATGTGTGTTGTGTATGTGTATGTATGTGTGTATGTGAATGTGTGTGTATTTGGGCTCACGTGTCTAGCGCACTGAGCGAAATGTTAGGACGATGCAGCAGCATGAACCACGAAAACAAAACAGCAAACTCAGCAATACCACCACCACCACCACCACCACCACCACCACCACCAGCAGCAGCAGCAGCAGCAGTAGGAGACTGCGTGTCATCAACGCCAATATCCCAAATCACACGCACTGGTCCAGGATTACACACACACACACACACACACACACACACACACATACACACATGTGCCAAGGTAATCACAGCCTCTGCTAATGAAAAGGTACTAAATGCAATGAACATTCGACCAGCCACGGAAGAAGAGGAAACAGTGGCTAAGCAAGAAGAGGTAGGATGCATCATGGAGTTGCGCCCCTTTGAAACTTGGGTGACTTACCGTTTGTTAATTACGCCCAGACCCGTTATCTGCCTATCTTTCTGCCTGACTTTTGGATCTTGACCTGGAATCGAACCCCTTTTGCCTATCGATTTGGATTTGACTGAGCGCCTGTGAATAAGCTGGTCCCCATGACGTGACTTTCGTTGGGCGCTGTAGAAATCTCGAGATTGCGATTACGATTACGCTATCTATTCGGACTATGATCTCAAGTCCTGAACTCGCTCAGGGAAGAGATATTATAGAGATAAGATGCAGAAAAGGCCAAAGAAGAGAGGGACGGTGGTATAGGCGAAGAAAAGACTGGGGAAGAAGGAGCAGAGCGCGAGAAGGCGAAGGAAAAGCAGCGGAAGAAAAATAGAATTAAATGGAAAAAAATTGAGTCGGAAATTCTAAAGCGCTACTTATAAGCTAAGCGCAGAGCACCGACTTATTCATGAGCGCTGCGTCAAGTCCGAGGGGTTGTCCGAGGATATGCAGTAAAAAAACGAAGCCATAAGCAGTGTAATAATAAGAAGTTGGAGATGGAGGCAACTGCTAAGGAAAGATTGTATAAAACTTTAAATAAGATGAAAGGTGGGTCGATGAAGAGAGAGGAAGGAACGGCCTGATTGGATTGTCTTAAATATGAGGCCAAGTCGCGCGTCGTTCCACTAATAATTGATGAATTAATTTGATCGCAGCGATCTGCTGTCAATGTGGCTGGTCAAATTAGCAACGGTCTTTGAACCGTGGAAGGGGTGGGAGGTCGTGGTTGAGAGGTTGGAGGCGGAGACTGGGCGGCAGGTATTGACACCGTTAATTGGCCATCATTCCTCTGCCTCAGACCATATACCAAGCACCCACACATGGACACACACTCATGCAGACACGCCGTTGTGTAAAATATGTGTGCATGATAGGCTAAAGTGGCTGTGAAAGAATAACGAGATCGACTCCAGAGAACGTATGCATATATATGTATGTATGTATGTATGAATGTATGTTTGTATGTATGTATGTGTGTCTGCATGCATGTATGTGTGTATGTATGTACATGTATGTATGTGTGTATGTATGTATGTATGTGTGTATGTATGTACATGTATGCATGTGTGTATGTGTGTACGTATGTATGTGTATGTAAGTATGTATGTATGTATGTGTATGTAAGTGTGTATGTATGTATGTATATATGTGTATGTAAGTGTGTATGTATGTATGTATGTAAGTATGTATGTATGTATGTGTAAGTATGTATATACGTATGTATGCATGCATGTATGCGTGTATGTATGTATTCATGTATGTATGTATCCAAGCACTTATATAGCGCATTTAAGAACATCATAAACTCGCTGAAACATGAGTAGCAGTTCTAGAAATGTGCGTTTGAAGATAAACCAGGTTTTTGAGGTGTTTAACCGTCTAGTACACGAGAAAGCCATGTGAGCCCGACCCGTTGTACGCTAGCGCGAGACTATCATATCTCCAGGAGTCGCAGAAGGCAGAGTTTGTAGACCCGGCTGGCTACAGACAGGAATAAGAAGGTCTCTGATGGGTTCTGGGACCGAGCCGACTATCGAGCCCCCCCCCCATGAGGAGAACATTGAATTTGATCCCCTCCTCAACCAGGAGCTAATGCAGCGTCTCTCGCATGTAGTTCGTGATATGCGAATATTTTGGTAAGATGGCCACGATCCGGGCGACGCAGTTCAGGACAGCATGAAAAGCTGATGAATTAGATTCTTAGGCATGCCTGCAAAGTCTACATTGCAATAGCCCAAGCGCGTCTTATAGAGGAATGAACAGGTGTCACAGTGGCATTATACGATAAATTACGTCATTAATAGAACAATGCTTATATGGAATCAAACAAAGAACGACAACCATAGTCATTGTTACACTTGGCATGTTATTCCATAATTAAAGCCGTTATCATAATCCACAATAAATGCTTTGGTTTTTCCGACTGACTGACTATTCGTTGTGATTTCCATACATTAGCAGTCACAGTTTGACACATGCAATAAGCAGAAATACTATGTGGGCCTTAAAGCTTTACTACCTACGATTATTTACCTAATTATTATAATTTATTTTCTGCGCACGTAACTTTTATTAAGGTCTTCACCCGTAATACTTGGCGCTATATAAAAGTAAGCAGACGACGGACGGTTGACTGACTGAATGAATGACTACCTGATTGACTGCCTAACTGACTGACTAGGTGACTCACTCAATCGTTTAGTTATTCATTCACTGGCTAGTTGGCTGGCTGCCTGACTGACTGCCTAAATGCCTGACTGACTGCCTAAATGCCTGACTGACTGCCTAAATGCCTGACTGACTGAGTGATCGGCTGACTTGCTGACTGACTGACTCACTCGTTGGATGGCTGGCTGCTTGTCTGACTGAATGACTGACTGACTGACGATCTGACTGACTGACTGACGGTCTGACTGACTGACTGACCGACCGACCGACCGACCTACCGACCGACCGACTGACTGACTGATGCATTGTGGCGGCCGGCAGTGTATCTATGTCCGATGCACTTAGACTCAATAAGAGAGACTCGAAGGAAGGCGACAACTTGCAGCACTCACTCACTTACTCACTCGTGTGATATTGTTTCATCAAATATGTATGGAACTTTACAATGGCCATATCGCATCTTGAAACGCAGTCGGCTCAGATAATTGCTTCTCTCGGCTGCTGCTGCTGCTGGCTCCGTCGATGCTCTCCGTCCATCGTCCTCTTCGTAATCGTCGCAGCAGTCAACGTACACTCGTGATAATGGGGAGACGATGACTCTGTCCTTGTCTTTCTCCCTTTTTCTGCCTCCATGTGCCTCCATGTGCCTCCGTCACCCTTCCTCTGCACTCGCCTGCTTATCTCTGCCCCCATCTGCCCCAGTCTGCCTCCATCTACCTCCGTTTGTCTTCTTCTGCCTGTCTTTCTGCCATCCGTCCTTCATCCAGGATGAGTTCCGGTCTGTACCTCGACATCCGGTAGCATTTCTCTCGCGCGATCTTCGATTCTTTTCAACGGCTATGGCCATACAAAATGTAATAACAATTCTTTTGAAAATCACAGTTAAGCAAATATTTTACTCTAACCATGTTTTTTGGTCTAAAAAATCCAAGTACTAGTCTTGCACTTCAAAACTTCAAAACTCTTATTTTGTTCTTGTTTCTTACCATTTACTTATTTCTCCTGACCCATTGGATTTCCAACGGATGACGATTTTTGCCTACGGTTTTCGCTTGCAGCGACCATCGAATGATACGTTATGCATTATGATAAGGGCGCTATAGAAGTCATTATATTATAATATGTTGTTATGTTATGTTAGATTAAGTGAGGTTAGATTAGATTAACCTTCGGTTTGTTGTTCATGCAACAAAACGCTATCGATCAACCCGCTTAGATCTAGCGCATTTTATAAACGCCTCTTCCCTATGAAAACCAATTGGCTCAGTCAGTAAGTCAGTAATCATTTGTTAAAGCAGGGCTAACGCCCACAATTGACCATGAAAAGCGCGAACAATAACTATATAAGACATACATATAGATGTAAAAGAGAACAGTAACAATTAACATATTATCATTACAACAGCTGAATACAATGAATTATAATAAACCAATTTACTATACAAAACTATGAAAAATGTTAACTGTATTCATATGCAATCATGTGTTTTCTAATCTAATCTAATGGCTTCTATAGCGCTGTTATCATAATGCCATAATGCTAAAGTTCCTCGGTAAGCCAACAGTGCTCAGATAACTGGAAGAGTCACCATTGGTCGGTTCCCGCACACACGCAGAGCCTAACAGTCGAAGTACCAACCAGACTTAGCAGAAAAGACGCGTTGTTCAGAGTTTCTGAACCGAGTTTTAGATGAGCTGATAGTGAGAACGGGATCCGACGTCTTAAAACAGGGCTGTAAGACTTCAATGCTTCTGCTTTTCCACCATGACTTGTCCGGTGCCACGACGTTCATCTTGTCTGCCGTTGCTCTGCACATTCCGTTGGCAGAGTAATTAGATCGACGTGTATGATCAAGCTTATTTATTATTGAAAACATCAGATGCACGGCAGTTCAATATCCTGATGATGTAGAACGAATGCTTGCTGGTGTACAGTGGCTGACTTATGAATTACTTTGAAACCTGGATTATGTTGTGTCATGCTACGTTACGCTACACTGCGTTATACTTGACGTCATGTTCTGTTATGTTACGTTATGTTATGTTACATTCTGCTATGTTACATTATGCTACGCGATGCCACGTTACGTTGCGTTATTATTATGTTACGTTATGCTACGTTATATTATGTTACGTTATGTAATGTTACATTATGCTATGTTACGTTATGCTATGTTACATTATGCTATGTTACGTTATGCCACGTTACGATACGCCATGTTACGTTATGTTACGTTGCGATATGCTATGTTATGGTATGTTACATGTATGTTATGTCATGTTTACATGAACTGAAATTCTGCCTGAGCGTCAGCAATGTGAGCCAGTATTTGCGCGTTTATTAGTAGGTTAATTTCTAAGTCAGATTCATTCCGTTCAGTAGGGTACATATTACTGCTAACTTAATAAATATTGTAACAACTGATATTGAGTTGCGTTTGCAGGCTTAGTACTAATATAATCTGCTCAAGATGGTAGTATATTTGAACATCCTCTGCTTTCATCTCGTCAACGGTGGAAGCCATCTTGTTCCTCGGTAGTTTGGTTTTATTGGATCGGGACCGCTACTAATGAGTTTAAATGTCCGTTTACATCACATTACATTAATTTACGTTACTTTATATCACATTACTTGTATTGCTTTATATTACATATTTATTCAGTGAAGTCTCAGCCTGTACATTTTACATTTGATATTTTATTGCCAAGTGTTATGTATATTCAATGCAAATGGATTTAATAAGATTTCATCGCGAATTATACTGCCACACTTTAATCGTAGACGTTTAAATATATAAGTATCTATTAGCGATTGCTATGGGGTCTTTCCAGTTTATCATAGAATTGGTGAGGGATAATATGTACAGTACACTAATAGGATGCATGTAAATAGAACTTCTGTGTCTAGTGGAGAGATAAACATGTATTGAGTTTTCTTTTAGGCTCTTTTACGTTTCTGTTTTCGTCGTCTGTCTTGTGCAAATTAAGGATACCTATATACTGTAGCCTACATATAGCCTAATGTGTTTGCGTCTTTCTAATCCAAATGTTATCTGTTCAAATTCAGGGAAGAATTCCGGACCTATCGTCGGGAGATCGATTTCCGATGCAGTTACACCACGTAAGTAAAGTCATCAATAATATTTTGTGATGGATGGACGGACGGACGGACGGACGGACGAACGGACGGACGGACGGACGGACATGTAAATCCATCCATGCGGACAAGTAAGCAGAAACATATTCATGTGGGCAATCACCTTTTAATCTTGCCCTCATATAATCTAGTCAAAATTAACATCGTGTCATAAATGTCCGTAAACTAAGACACATTTTAGCTCCGAAGCAACTATATCGATATGAGGTAAGGTCAGTTAATTTATAATGAACGGTCAGAGATGGAACGGGGGCCGAGTGGCTAACGATTCGACTTTTCTCCTCCGATACCAGAATTCGAATCCCGGATCCGTCATGTGAAATCGATATAGATCGCCTTGTCGAACTCTGTCTAGACATTATCATGATAACTTTAAGAAATTAATGTGGGAGACGTCAGACTTGAATCAGAGTAGATATGATAAACCTAATACACAGATACTGGTCCATAAGTAAGGTTATTTTGAAAACAATTTATTTTCCACACTACATACATACCTTTCCTCGAAGGCGCGAACTTTCATTGAAGTAAAAAACTTTGACTCAGTCGCATACACGGCAGCGATTTAGATTTGACCATAATTGAAAAACGGTAGTCATAGATTGCGAATATTCCCTTAGAACAAAATAAATATAATAATAATAATGATAATAATAATGATAATAATAATGATGATGATGACGATGATGATGATGACGATGATGATGATGACGACGACAATGATGATGATAATAATAATAATAGGATTGCTATTGCGCCACTGTCATAATACTCGAGGCATCAGTCGATGGTCGCTATGGTGTGCAAGACAAATTAAAGGGGGCGAGTCCGGTCGAAACAGCCAGCGGAGGACGTGATTCCAGAAGAGACGAAGTCTGAAGGCCAACACGGACTTTGCAAAGCGAACGTTTACGGAAACAGTTCCTGGGTCAAAAATAGTTCAACGTACGGTAGTCATCTCTCGTAATCGTAAATTTGTAAAGCGCCGCTTCAAGGTAGCCTCATGAGAGACCCTGCCGTCCCGTCCCAGAACTGGGGAATAATACGGTCTTCAAGCGCTTACTGAAGAGGGAGGGGAGAGGGAGAGAAGCTCCCGTCGAAGGTCGGCAGGTAAGTCATTCCAAGAAGCAGGGCCAGCAAAAGCAAAGCTTCGAAACTGTGACTCGTGTGAAATAGCACTTACTTTGGTCGGGCGTTTAGAATCCAGAAGAAATGCTGAGTGTTTCGTGCGTTAGTTCTTCGCTGCTTTCTATTCTTTCAGGGGAATTTGTTCGGAAGTCTAGACGACGGCCTCTACGGCCATCCCGACGGTCTCCAGGCAACGGCCGACATCTCCAAGGCAACACCTTCATCGACTATCATCAAACACGACGCCCTTGGTTACGGTCCCTATGGCGGGGACATGTCCGTTGTCCCTGGTCACCACGGGTCGGTGGGGCCGCGAGGGGGGCAGATGACACCCCTGCACGCGTTCGGGGAATCGATGCTTGATCAACTGTCTGCCGCCAGCATAAACATGTCGACCGTTGATCATCCCGGATTATCTGGCAACGGCGGAGGTGGAGGCGGCGGTGGGATTCCCTCCCAGCAGATGTACCAATCGGCCTACTCGTCAGGCCACCAGCGACCGACCGGACCCGTTCCCGGACACCCGGGCCATCCTGGGCAGTCGGCCGCCGGTCTGCACTGTCTCCAGCCGGGTCTGCATCACGCCGGTCTGCACCCGATCCACGCGGGCGATCTGGGCGACTGCGACACCCGAGAGCTGGAGGCATTCGCTGAACACTTCAAGCAGCGCAGGATCAAGATCGGCGTAACGCAGGCGGACGTCGGTTCGGCCCTCGGAAAGCTGAAGATCCCCGGAGTGGGATCGCTCAGCCAGAGCACGATCTGTCGCTTCGAATCGCTGACGCTTAGCCACAACAACATGGTGGCGCTGAAGCCCGTGCTTCAGGCGTGGCTCGAGGAAGCCGAGAAGGCGGCTAGGGAGAATCGCATGCGCAACGACCTGTTCAACGGCGCTGCCGACAAGAAGCGCAAGAGGACTTCGATCGCGGCGCCGGAGAAGCGCTCCCTTGAGGCATACTTCGCCATCCAGCCGCGTCCGTCGGGCGAGAAGATAGCCCAGATCGCCGACAAGCTCGACCTCAAGAAGAACGTCGTTCGCGTCTGGTTCTGCAACCAGCGACAGAAACAAAAGCGGATGAAATTCTCAGCAGCGACTTTACAAGGACCGCACTAACAACTGACTTATGACGCCTGTCCCACTGACAGGGCGAGGCGGGAAGGGTAATTAGGTGCTCCTTGGGTAGATGGGGGTGAAGGCCCTACGAGGGGTCGTCAGATTGTTTAGGGAATACAGCATAGGCGAAATGGTGGACAACAGTACTACAGAGGATAATTGCAATGGTTTCGGGGAAGCGACGTGTAACTCGCGACAGTTTCTGGAAAGAAAACATGGTAACTCTTGATTGTTTTAGTGGTAGGCATTTAGCATTTATGGGAGAGATCACCTGTGCATATGTTTGCAGTGGAAATGGGACGATATGTGGTCTACAGACTAAGTCATAAAGTCATCGTATCTGATAGTTACAACAAGTAAGTTACGGTCTTTATCCATCGGTAGATCGTTGACATCTACTGCGACAGAGATTGAACTGATTGGGCAGGGCAATTGAGCACCGTGTACATAGATGTACAGCGTGACCATCGATTTGGATCTGTCCGTAACAGGTGGAGTTTCATCTTACCTGGATTGGACCTCATACATGGATTAATTCTTCACTGTGAACTGAATATTATTATGTACAAAGTCCGCTAACATTCACCCGATTGCGAGATTGTGAACTTTAAGTATGTGGGTCAGGAGAAACGTGTGCATATATTCCAATTTAAATGCTTCAACCGTGCACAACAGTTGTATTTATTACCCATAATTTCGTACACAATTAATCGGAGGATGAACTAATTGTCTATTTATAGTTATGAATCAATGCACAAACGTTTGCGAGTAAAAGTAGGAGCGAGTAGGTCATGAAGTTAGATAACAGGTGTGTATGTATGTATGTATGTATATATGTATGTATGTATATATGTATGTATGTATGTATGTATGCATGTATGTATGTATGTATGTATGTATTTATATATGCATGTATCTATATATGTATGTATGTATGTATTTATATATGTAAGGATGTCCCAAAAACGTTTTGAAAAATGTTGTCTCACCCTCCAGAAAGTTTCCTTTTGTTCCATTAATGCAATATTTAATAAAATTTGGAAACTAAATGGAAGTACCTCAGATGCCCAGAATTTCTAAAAAATTCTTCCAAGTAACTGCTGAATTGATGAGGACAGATTTGGTATTGCTTGAAAGCCTTTAGATTATAGATGCTATGAATAAATACTAAATACTCAAGACTCGTAACGTCTTGCTATACTTTATGGTATTAGAAAGTAGAAATGTTAAAAGTACAACTTAAAAAACAACTGTGTCACAAAAAGAAGAATAAAACCTAGAGATTGTTTAAATATCCGTTAGACTGTCATGGTTGCACTTAATAAACATCTTCTGTGTTTTTCTGTGACTTGAAGTAGATACTGTTTCCGTCATTAATCCTTCGTCGGATAGCTACCACGAGCAGAGTTCATGCTCCATTCATGCCTGTGTAAGACGATGTAATGTCAAAGCACATATCTATTTACAAATGATTCACACTACCATGATTGCAAGACTTCAAGAACTGCATCAGCTGCAGCTTTTTTGACGCAGAGGCCAATTTTGGAACTACAAGCAGCTTTGTGCTACCATTAACAGTTGAAAAAATCAATCAGTTGTAATCAATCAACTATGCAGCCTTCATCAGATGTAACAACAGGCAACAGCTCCCAATCCTTTGTACTATTTATTTGCAAGCATTCAAGTCATTTTGATATACTGTGCAGCCTCTCGACGATAACGTTGACGTTGCCAATGAACAGTGCCTTTTGGAGATGTTGAACTTCCTACGTCGTTCAAGAGAGATGTCAAAATCATGGTAGCAGTCGGAATGCTGACATTTGTACGGTCAAGCACGGCAGATACCTTTGGTGACAAAACAGCTTTGCGTTTACCCCTTTTTCCAGTACTTTATTCCTGTTCATCTTCTGAAGAAAGTTCACTTTTTCCTCTTATTCTAGAGGGTGTGTCACCATCCGCTTCTGCCGTCTCATATGTAACCGGCTGCCTCTCTGCGGTGGCTGCTTCAAGTGGCTTTGCAAACGTCGTTGTGCTGAAAGCTTCTCTCGATTAGTAAATAATTTCTTGTCTAGGGTTCCAAGCAGTCAGTTTTCGAATCCTGGTATAACTTCAAACACTGTCTACCCTCTTCGTTCACTGTCAGGTAATCAACATCGAAGGATAAACAAGTCCATAGAAAGTACAGAAAATGAATAAATCTAATGTTTTTGCGTTAAAAAAGATTTATGGAAATTGGGAGACATTGAGGGACCTCTAAATATTTTTAAATTGTGCTAAAATTTTACATCTAGTCTTATGTGCTGAGAAAGAAGCTTTTTGAAGCGTGAGACTTAAAGTTTTGCAAAAACATTTCACGTGCAATTGTCAGACACCCTAATATATAACTCTGAATAGGTAAGTAAGAAGGTAAGTATGTAAGTAAGTAAATAAGTAGGACGTAAATAAGTAAGTAAGATTGGATGTTTTAATTCAGTGGAGTGTTTAACTGGTTTTTTGGATGAATGTCTAACTCCATATCATTAAACGTCTACTCCGATGTCACATAGTTCGTGTTCATTTTGTTATATGCACATAAATAGTAAAATTTTGAGAAATTAACTCTAGCCATGAAGTCTAATAAATTGTTATTAAAACCGCTTCGTCTTAGATAAGAAAGAGTAGTTTAAAAAAACTTAAAATTAAGTTTATTGAACACATATTCGCTTTCTGCCATCATCCTGCACTACAGGTCAGGTAAGGCAGTGTGTTTAGGGTATATATGTCCCCCTCTCTCTCTCTCTCTCTCTCTCTCTCTCTCTCTCTCTCTCTCTCTCTCTCTCTCTCTCTCTCTCTCTAAATATATATATATATATAGGATCGGATACCAGAGGTTGAACCTACAGATGGAACAATGAGATAATTAGGTTGAGATGCTATGATCTGCAACAGCCGAAACTGCTCTGTTTTGTAATGCTGGTGCACTACTTAGTAAAGGCATGGAAATCATACAACTACTCTTATATCTAGCGTAACGACTTCTAGCAATTGATGACAACGATGAGTAATTGCCCGTCTTACCTGACCTTATCTCACCGGTCATCATATATGTACAAATATAGTCTGTATGCGTAGTTTATACTTTACATCAGCCTATTTAAAGGATTGAAAACGAGTCTTATCACTGTTCAACTGTGTCGTCTGGTTGTCTTTCTCAGGTTGTACTAAGAACTAGAACTGCTGTTGGTGAACGAGATTTTTCGGTTACTGGACCTAGAGTTTGGAACTCTCTTCCTGTATCTGTTCATTCTGCTCGGTCGCTTGTGTCATTTCGCTCTCAATTTAAGACTTTGTCAAAATGATTATCCACTACAGGCTGTCTCTCTGTTTCATTGGAATGAATTTCTTCCTTCCTTCCTTTCTTCCTGCCTTCCTTACTGCTCTAGTCTAAAATATGTGGCTAAACTCATCAGAGATCCGCAATTATATCTGATCTGCTTCGCTGAATAATCTCTGTCGCCTCCTTCAACTGTCGAATGGTGGAGCATCGGTGACCAATGAAATGCTCTCGGTAACGAACATGCAAATAGTGTGAGATAAGTCAGACAGGATTCGTGGCTATTAGAACAGGCTAGAAGAGAAGAGAAACGGGTCTGTTGATTGAGGAGTGCAGGAGCTACAGTGCTAAGCATAGTTAACTGCAGATCAAATCACTTTGAACAGATATAGGGGCAACAGTGTATTTAAAAACTGCAGGCCATATTCAATGATCACTTGTCTTTGCCAGGCCACATCTAGTCCTCTGTATTTCGTATCTTATACTGGCCTTCTGGAAATGACTGGATTGCGAATATTGATGCCCTCTTGTGCTGGTGCTTTAGAAGTTCTGAGATTAAATTTGATTGAAGAAGGTCTGCATTACATATAATCATATATTTTATAATTATCACTCTGAACATTGATCATTATTTTAAAAATAAATAGACCAAATGTGTCACATATAGGTGCATAAATATCTCTACATACCTTCAATTTAATAGTGTACGCCTCTTTATAAGCGTTATATCTCAACTGTTGAATTGTTTACGAGGCTATTGTCTCAATTCATGCCTGATCACGCCACACCAATAGGCTGTGCATTGAGTCATGTAGCCTAAGCCTAAAGTCTATGTTAGAGTTTAGCTGCACTCTTTAAACTAATGTCTGAAGTTAGCAGACACAAATCTGGCCAGAACGCCCACAGACATGAAACATCTTGTCATAAATCGTAATCCAGTCCATGGGTCGTATGCGCAAGTGACAACTGGCAATGTGGCTTCAATTTCGAGTAATTAGACAAAATCGTCGGACAGCAGTCCACGATGAATGTTCTTTGACACCTTGCATTTAATTTATGTCTTTAAGCAATCTGGTCACAATAGTATCTACTGCTTTCAGACATCACCTTAAGACTGCATCCTGCGTGTGCTCCTCTATATGCAGCCTCAAACCAGAGCGAAGATAAACTGGAGAAAACCAAAGCAGTCTTTTCTCTGTTTCCCTGTCACGACACATTGAGAAATTTCAACATGAAAGGAAAAACAGGAAGACGTGGCACTCTTCCTTCATCTGTGGTCTCTGCTTCCGGGTGTCCAGAAATAAATAACCCACAGAACGACAGCGTGTCCTCACGACACCCGGCCTGTCAGGAGCGAACAGTCATCTCTCTGCCTCTGTCTGTCTCTGTCGCTGCCTCACGCTTTCACTCTCTTTAAGTATCCCTCTTTCCATCTCTGCATTTGACTGTCTCTCTGTCTAGCTTTCTTTCTCTCTGTCTCCCTCTCAGTTCCATATGGTATTTCGGACTGAAGGCCAACCGACCCAATGAAGAGCAAGCACCTGCGCCACCACTTGGCGCTCTGGATAACAGGAAATGATCTCATCCGCTTCTGCGCCTCACAGAAAAACAGAACCAGACGGTGCCGAAGAGCATCTGCGCCATGAACGACCGGCCGAACGCACATCATGTGTAAGAACGCAGCCTGTCATATATGCACTCTGTAACATGTCCACCATCATATAGCCCATGCTCAAACAGAAGATAATATAACATAAGATAATATAACATAGCGTAACATAACATAACAACATGAGTTTTAAATGGTTAGGAGACATTTAATCTGTGTTAGAACCATTACAACCACATGCGTGACATAATATAAGTACACTCATAATCTGCCTATGTAAATACCAATACACTTGCATAAATAAACACATTTTACGTCATAAATACTGCTGAACTGTGTCTGTGTCTGAGATTATATAAAACACGGGAGTTTTGCTGTGGTGTGACCGTCTCTTCGGAATGGCTAACTAAGAAGCCGAAGACTAGAACTTATGAACCCTAGTCGTTACCTTGAGATTTTTACAGCGCCCAACGAAAGCTAAGTCGCGGGAACCATCTTATTCACAGACGTAGGCGCGCAGTCAAAACAAAATCGACAGGCATGGTGTGTTCGGTTCCAATCGGAAGGAGGCTGAAAACTATCTTGTTCGATGGCACATTGGTGTTTTTAAGTTGGAAGCACTGCTGCATGAGAAGCTTCATTTGATCGGCGCTTTACAAATATCAATTTACATCACATTATATTGCACTACATGCATTACATTGAATTTCATGTCATTACATTACACTGTGCTACCGAGGCTGTCTGCCGCCGATTACACTTTTCTGCTTTAACAATTATTAGACCTAGACTAAATATCTTGGAGGAGCGCTTCATACATTACGAAGTTGAATTACACTACACACGCAAGTATACTGCGCACAGCTGTACATACTTATAGTGAATACATAAGTAGACGCTGGCGATACCTCACGAATAATATAATAACAAAGTAATTTCTTTTAATGATATACTTGGTAAACTGATCTACATAAGTTGCCCTTAAACACAACATAACATCACATATACATACGTTTTTCAGTGGTCCAGAAAATCTGTAGACTTGTGAGTAGGCAATACATTCTAGTGCGTTCTCAAAATATTAGCTTAACCTGTTGCATAGCTGTTCTCATTATGTAGCGTAATATAATTAATATATATATATATATATATATATATATATATATATATATATATATATATATATATATATATATATATATATATATATATATATATATATATATATATATATATATATATATATATATATATATATATATATATATATATATATATATATATAAGGGTTCATGTATGCATGCATATATTTTAAGCTGTACAAGCCGAGAAGCAACAGGTCAATGTAAAAGGAATTATATATATATATAAATATACATGCATGGTGTCCAGCGTCTGGATAATTCGTGCCACTGGGACCAATTTTTCACCGTAATTAATTTCCAATTCCTCTCGGCCGTGATTAGATTTTGAAATTATCCACTTGCAGCGCACATGCCACCGCCTTAAACGTCCCTTACCCCTCCTCACCCACGCTCGCACAGACGCACACACATTCACACACGTACAACTGATGTTTCAGCGGCTGCTTTTGGTGGGAGAACACAGCAGCCTCCTGGAACCACACATCACCACTACCACCATCACCACCACTTCCATCTCAATCACCATCACCACTCCACCGTCACCACCTCCACCACGACCACCACCTCCACACCAAACCCGCCTCTTCCACTACCACCCCTATCACCACCACCACCACCATCAGCAGCGCCTTAATCTACAGAGAGTCGACCTAAGGAGCTCTGAGAATTCTTGGCAACATCGCGATATCCATTTTGCGATATTAATTAAGACTAAATTATGGCCCGCAAGACTGCATCGCGTGTCCCGACCGGCTCCACGGTCCGTCCGTCCGTCCGTCCGTCCGTCCGTCCTTCCGTCGATCCATCCGCCCGTCCTTCGGTCGGTCGGTCGGTCGGTCGGCCAGTGCGCTGGTGCGTGTTCGATGGTTGATTGGCTCTGTGGCACGAGGTGGCGCTGCTTGCTCGCCTAATGCAGTCGATGGAATTATTGGAAGACAGGCTCCACCGGTCGTTGATTTATGTCACTTGAGAGGCTGAGTCCACGCGGTCTCGACCCCTCCAACTGCCCTCGTCTCTCAACTACGCCACTGTGGCTGTTAAGACCCCAGTATTTACCATATGGGGCCTTAGACCCACGCCAAGAGATTCTTCTTATCAAGTAATGAGGCATCTGCCTCTACCTACGGTTGTCCATCCATCCATCCGTCAATCCATCCAACCATCTATTTATCCATCCATCCATTCAACCATCCATCCATCCACCCGTCTGTCCATCCATCCATTCATCCATCCATTCGCCTATCCATTCATCTATCCATCAATTCATCAATGTAACTGGTTGCTTGTGTTGTCTCTAAATCTCACTAATTTGATTCTATTTTACGTCTGTCACTGCCGACGTCCGTCCTCCTCACTGCCTGCCTGCCTGTCTGTCTGTCTGTCTGTCTGCCAGTCTGTTTTTCTGTCATTTTATATTTATTTCCATCCTTACCACTTCCAGTGCCACAACAGCTGTATGTCCATTTGGCTGTTGGTTTGTCTGTCTTTCCTTTTTGCTCTTTCTTTCTCCCTTCTGGCCCGTTCTGTAGCCTTCTGGGTGGCACTTGGAAGAACCCAATTTCCTCTGTTCATGCGTTCCTAGATACTATACATGAATATAACTGAACAACGACGCACATCTAAGTTTCTAATGGAAATACGATAGCATCTTTTAATGATCGCAAAAAAGGCACAGTTGATAATTCGATAATTTCTTCTTCTGTAAATTCAAAGTTTTCTCGTCCTCTCTTACTCTCCTCTTCTAAATCGCTTACCTTACAAGCTAAAACGCCGGTATTTCATTGTGGTATGTCATTCTAAAGTAGCTTTTCATCTCGAAAACAGCAGTAAAATACAGTCCGGGCATCTGAGCCACAAATAAGTAAGTAAGTAAGTAAGTAAGTAATGCATTTGTTAACACGCCATATGTCCATCGACTGAGCGAGGAATCGTAGGCGTGGGTGGGTTACATGTCAGACAACAAAAGCAAGACGATACAGGTAGGTCTTTAGCCGCTTTACGAATGTGTCTAGCGAGATATTGTCGTAAGTAATGTAAACAGGAAGGCTATTCCAAATGGCTGGTGCTGAGTTGCTGAATCCGCGTCGTGAGAAATCAGACCGAAAGTCTCTGATGTCAGGGAAAGACAGAAGGTTTTGTGTAGCTGATCGCAGAGACCTGGATGGTAGGTAGCGATGTAAGGATGATGACAGGTAAGCTGGTTGATTGGTCAAGAGAGTCTTGCGTGTGAGGAGAGCTATCTTGTAACTGATTCTGGAGCTGACAGGCAGCCAATGTAGATTTGCCAGTACAGGAGTGACGTGGTCAAACCTTCGGGTTCCTGTCACCAGACGGGCTAACGAGTTTTGGACGCGTTGCAGTTTGGCGATGTTAGACTTTGTAGTACCGTACAGCAGCGAATTACAGTAGTGAGCTACACAATAAAAACAAATGCAAATATCAGTGAAGTTTGTTTTCCTTTCTCATCCTATTCCTTCGTTGTTTCCTTAATATTGTCTCTTCTGCAGTGTCTTGGTTTTTTAAAGAAATTCTTGTTTAGTTTAGAAGAGGTCTTCGTATAGCTCCTACGTGACTGCATTTCTGTAGATATGGCTTTTCGTATAGCTAGCCTAATTGTGTCAGCATATGAGATAGGTCATCTCTGTTGAAAATCCTTATAGTCATTAATGGCTCAGTGATTACAATGCTGGCTAATATATCGATTGAACGAGATTGCCAGCCAGCCTTCCGACCAGCAAGTCAGTCATTCAGTCAGTCAGCGAATCAGTCAGAAAGTCAGCCAGTTGTCGGTCGGTCATTCCAATCAGTCAGTCAGTCAATCAGTCAGTCAGTCAGTTAGCCGTCAGTCATTCAGTCAGTCAGAGAGTCAGTCAGAAAGTCAGCCAGTTGTCGGTCAGTCATTCCAGTCAGTCAGTCAGTTAGCCGTCAGTCATTCAGTCAGTCAAAGAGTCAGTCAGAAAGTCAGCCAGTCCTCGGTCGGTCAGTCAGCCATCAGTCAATCTGTCTCTGAGTCGGTCATCTAGCCGGTGTCGTCCCATTTATTTTCAAGAGGTGCTGTGTAAATTTTCTTCGAAGAAACCAACTCCCTAAGGATGAACAGAAACTGTGAGGGCTACAGAGACAGCAGCGGCCGTATCGTCATCACTACCGTCAGCAACATCATCATTAGCAGCAGTATCAAGCCCTGTGCTAGGCGATGCCTCTCTTCGGCGAAGGGAATGCATTGTCATACGGATAGACGGATGGACAAAGGAAGAAAAACGGAGGGACGAAAAGACTGAAGGAGAGACGGAAGGACGGACGAACTGAAGGAGGAAGAGACGGACGGACGGACGGATGGATGGACAAAGGGGTGGTTGGGCAAGCAGGCGGCGGGCGGTCGGGCGGGCGGGCGGGCGGGCGACTATATCGGAGAGATGATGAGAAGGAAGCCGTTTTGCGGACGGTGTTAACTGTGACGCGGTCGGTCTATGGCCAGAGACGACGGCCAATCATTCACAATCAGACGACGCACTTCACAGCAAGTTTGACTTTAACGAACTGAGAATGTGCAGAAGTGAGTTATGGCATGCGCCGACAGACGGCGCTAATATTCCGTAATGAACAGTACAGATCACTTCGTTATCACCTTGGGACAAACGCGCCACGCGCTGTCGTCCCGCCAGCGCCTTCTCGCATCCATCATTCCAGGCCGCCAGCGCACCAGCTCCTAGGCGCCCAGGGACCGACCCACACCAGGCCAATTCGCCGATGGACGGACGGACGGACGGGCGCTGGAGCAGGCGGAGGAGGAAAAGATGCCGGGTAAGGAGCTGGAGCTGCAACAGTGGAACGGCACCAGCTGCGACGGCGAGAGGAAGAAATCTCCGAGCTCCATCAGCAGTCACACTATCCCTCCTCCTACATCCGTCTGTGGTCGATCCACATTCCGTCTCTGGTTTCCTCCTCTTTCCCTCTTGGCAACGGCTCATGCGGCAGCTTAGAATCCAATCAATTACGATCTTTTGAACGCCTTAATAACATGTGAAAGAAGAATCTCCACAACTCTTCACAGAAAGGACAGAAATTCATAGCGTTTAGCAACCCTTCAGTACTAGGCCTATATGTGTACATACATACATAAATAAATACTTATATACATACATACATACTTACATACATACATACTTGCATACATCCATGCATACATACATACATGCATACATACATACATACATACATACATGTATACGTGCATACATACATACATACATGTATACATACGTACACACATACATATATGTGTGTGCGCTAACGGATCTGTGCGAAATATGTGTATTAGGCCTACTATATGAGATAGCCTCCCATAAAGTTGTATGCCTATCGTTTCGTTTTGTTCTGTAAGCTTACAGTTTACTTCTTGTAGGTAAACCATTTGCTTTTTGTAAGCCTTCTTACAGCTTCGGTTGTTACCGATAATGAATTCAGATGTTGGTGATGAACTGTGCCAAGTCTGCATCTTATTTCAAACAAGATTTAATTTAGCATAATCTGAGAGACGATATCGTCAACAGATGTCATCTTCGTCGTCATTCTCCTTCTTCACTGACACGATCATCTTCATCATTATCTCCACCACAGTCGTCGTAAACATCGTCATCGTCATCGTTACCATCGTTGTCGTCGTCATTATCATTACCGTGTATAATTTGTAAACACTCTGGCAGCAGCGAGTTTATGTGCGGCGTATACAGTCTAAGCTAAGGTTGTCATACGAATAAGATCCACGAGTGCTACCTTCGAAGATGAGCGCGCCACGCCGTTAAAAGTAACGAAAACCGGTTTCAGTGCGGCCTGAAATTAGCTCCAGCGATGCCGTTAAACATTAATAAAGATGAATGCACGGGGGCGCAGAGTGCTTTAATTACGTCGCATTTCCGCCGATGGTCAGTTGCTTCCTCTATAGCGACCTCTGTTGGTTGCAGTTCGTCACTGATGACGTCGGCAAAGACACGCTAAATCAAAGTAGTTTTTATATGAACATATATACATGTATACATGTACATACAGGTCTATGCATATACATGCATCATGAAAATCAAGCGAATGTATCCAAGCTAATCTGCAAACATCCTTGCCGCCAAAGGCCGTTGACGTCGCCCTGTTCCTTTATCTCGGCTTGGGACTGGCACTACCCGACTAAAGGCAGTGACGGAGTTGTCTGTGTGTGTCTATGTATGTAAGTATATATGTATGTATGGATATATATGTGGGAAAGGAAATGGGACAGTAGGCGTCTCCAAAAGCCTCTGCTGTTCAACTGCCCACTACGCCACCTTCACGTGGTCCACCTGTTCTCGAACAGAATTTGCTGCTGGCGACCGAGTCCTCGCTGGTACATGCGAGTGCCCAAGGACGAAGTGCCTGAAGGACGGATGATGGAACTCATCAACGCTAGGAAATGGTGTCTCGCTAAAAACACTGAGAGGAAGGCAACGGGAGACCACCTCTATACAAAGCCCGAGTACACGAATGATGAGGCCACTGGAAGAGCACGATAACAACGTGAACGACTCGAACCCGTCTTTGAGGGAGAGAGTCGCGTTCGGCAGGGGAGGGAACAAGGCCTCTTCGGCCGTAAACCAGCGAAATCCTTGTAAAGAGATAATTCACATAAAGACATGGAATTTCCGAACAATGTTAAGACCTGGAAAGCTTGCAAATGTGATTGAAGAGTTGAGAAGGACGGGATTGGATCTAATGGAACTTTCAGAAGTGAGATGGAGGGAGGATGGAGACTTCATAAGCGAGGGAGTAACAATAATACACTCCGGAGGAGGAAAGAGTCAAAACGGCGTTGCCATACTGTTGAAGGAGAAGATTGACAAATGTGTACCGAAGACTGAACGGCAGGGAGACAGGATGCTCAATGTAACAATCCAAGCCAAGCCAGTGGACATTGTAATAATACAGGTGTATATGCCCACCACAAAACATGAAGAGAATGAGATAGACACTATATATGAGATGATTAAGGAAGCACTGGATGGAACTAAAGAAACAGATTATGCAGTTATAAAGGGAGACTGTAATGTAGTTGTTGGAGAGGGTGCAGAAGGAAGGTATATTGGAAAATATGGTCTGGGGAAAAGAAACAGTTAAAGGAGACAAACTAGTGGAATTCTGCAGGTGAAGGGAACTATTTGTGACAAACACCTGGTTCCAACACGAGAAAAGACGCAGATACACGTGAAAAGCACCAGGAGATGTAGCTCGCTACCAACTGAACTATATTATGGCTCGACTAAGATTCAGAAACAGCATCAAAACTCTAGAGCAATGCCAGGAGCTGATGCCGACACAAACCACAACTTAGTGGCCAAGAAGATTCACTTCCACTGAAATTTGCTAAGAGAAAAAGGAAACTAAGACAAGAATGGAACAAGGAAAAATTAAAAATGAAGAACAAGGAACTAATGGAGAAGATAGAAGAACATCTAGAATAGTATGATGGCACTTCAACAGAAGAAAGATGGAAAAGGTTGAAGAACACCATCATTAAGAATGCGACAGAAACTGTGGGTTTTAATCAGCTACTACCTGCTCGAAAACCATGGATAAACAGAAGAGATGCTCTTTGATATGGAGGCGCGAAGAAAATGGAAACATCAGAGCAGAGAAGAGGCAAGACAGGAGTATAGAAGACTAAACAACAAATTACGAAGAACAACAGATAAAGCCAAAGAAAATGGCGGGAGGAGCAATGTAAAGACCTAGAATCATTGCAGCAGCGTGGAAGATACAATCTGGTATATGAAAGGATAGAGCAAAATCAGCAAATATCAAAGAAGTCGAGTGCAGGAGGAGGAATTACAGTCAAAGATAGACAAGGCAAAATTCTGCATGACGCTAATGAAGTCAAAGGCCGATGGATTTGGCTTCATAGATAAGAATATGTTAGTTGTTTCATTAGTTGTTTAAGTTGACTGCACTTTGAACAGGTTCACTACCGTCTACCTATTAAGTTTCTGCAACGTCTCCACGGGTTCAACCCAAGCGCCATAAGCTGCGTTCTGCGATGCGCGATGACCTCTTTGTTCTCTCCGCCCCCCCCCCCGCACATTGACACGTACAAGTCATGGCCGCTCATCCGTTGAACCGTCTTTCTGGAACAGTCTTCCATTGAAATTCGTTCTGCTCTGCTTGATGTGGGTCACATAACATGCTTCCCTAAAATATTGAGGCACCTTTCCCACACTGTACAAAATAAAAGGTGGTCTCGGTGTGGACAATTCAACCCGATAGTGGGACAGGGCTGTGGTAGGGGTGGAAATATCCAGGAATGTTTAGCCAGTAGTGATAAGCCTTAACTAATCATAAGAAAAGGTGGATTTCCCCACCAATACCGCTGAATTTAACGCATGAATTCTGTGTTGAGGAATGTAATGACAGTTTCCCTTATCCCTTGAAGATATATTAAGTAAAAACTGTAAAGATTTTGCTATAATAAAGGAATTTAATGCAGCACGACACCCTATCAGAATAAACATCAATGCGACGTTATTTGTTGCTGTCTTTTTCTGAACATTAACCTCAAATCTGGTGAAGCATTCCACCTTTTACGGTGGACCATTCTACCAATAACTGGTGGAACATTCCACCTTTTCACGGTGGACTATTCCACCTAAAATGGTGGAGCATTCCACCTTTGAACGATGGATCATTCCACCAATGAGTGGTGGAGCATTCCACGTTTGCAGTGATGGACTATTCCACCACCTGCATGAGGTAGTTTAGCTCCACCCTATCAAATGATGGAAGTTTAAAACAAATATCTGGGGACACCAGGAACCACCAAATTTGGAGGAAATTTAAATGAAATTTTTACACTGCATCTGACTCTGAGAGGTTCCTGGGAGGCGCAATACAATTGTACTGTTAGAATTGCAATAACACTTTAAATCAGAATTGCAATTACAAAGGTGAAATAAGAGGAAGCAAAGTGGCTTGAAGTTGATGACCAAGTGAATGTTCACTTTCGTTATTCCCTAAAGAATTTAAACATATCTCACGCTAGATCTGGGGAAATTGGGTTTCAAAGACATAAAGCGCCACTGCTTCGAACTTCTTCTCTGACATTCGCATCGATCAGTGATGGTGAACACTTGTAGCGAAGCTTCTTGCTTATTTCCGGAAGCGCAGTACAATTTCGACTTACTTATCAGAGCGTAATCACGAAGCGGAAGTGAGCGGACGGGGCTCGGTCTGTCTACTTCTTTTATGTCGGTGCTTTCCGGCCACGGCGGCCATTTTACAGTCGACGTCTCAACTTCAATTAGGGACAGATTACCTGGAAGCGTTTCAGGTCTCGTCTAATGGTTTACTCTGACAATGCGCCAACTAAATACGTCCAAGTAGATTAGTCGGCCGACAAACGACGACGGTTTAGACTGCCGTGCTGACTTAATGTTGCCCGGCGCAACGGATGGCGTCGCCTGCCGAGACGGACTTCTCCGGGGACGGGTAGAAAGCCTTCCCGGGCCGTCCGATTTGACCGACGCCGCCCGGCCGGCCGGCTGGCTGTTCGCCCCAACCTCCTCTACTTGCTGCCGCGTCCGACTTGAGACCACACGTTGTTTTGTCGTGTCCAGCTTTTAAGAACTCAGTCGAGCGAAGATAATAAGAGCGCCGAATGACGGATCTGTGCAGCGTTGCGGCCACGATCGTCCATGTCGCATCGCCCTCTGGGGATCACTCCCGGCAGCTAATTTATGAAGCGCAAACCGCGCTGAGACGAACGGATCTTGACGAGATCAAGTAGAATGAATGTAGATCCTCATCTGTTGCGACCTCCGTCGTTCTGATCGTCTTGGATTTGTCTCAACATCCCTGGCCTCACATGCGCCTTGTGTACAGGGCTGTAGCCCATCTGCGCAGAATTTATGTAGCGCTGTCTATTTATGTAGACTCGGCGTCTACCGTAGCCATCGGAAAAAATCTAACAGATTTTTGAATTTCGATTTTTTCTTTGGACAAGGGTGATCCAAATGCAGTCGTCATCTGGTGATGTGCATTCATAGTAACAGACCTATTCCCGAATATTCTTCTTTGGCTATTGCCACAGGAGGTCTCCAGCTTAAGGTCGGACCTTGTTAAAGTACCTTTTGCGTTCTTCATTTGATAGAGTTAACTTTTAGGTCTTAAACAGACCGCTATCGTTTTCCCTTCTGAGCTTCTGTGTTGTCTTCACCGATTGACAGTTGGACCTCCACCCCTCTCATTTAGCTAATTTCTTTACAACGATCAACATTTTATGACTCATGGATTAATTTTATCGTATCCGGTGCAAAACTAATTCAAATCTGTAGGCCGTGTAACGTAGAGTCTTAAGCATGTAAGTATGACGGCATACAATGGCCAACCTTCCTTAAATAAAAATCATCCATTAACATCTGCTTCATCACTGTCTGCCCTACGAATGTCTGGTTAGCGGGTCGTGGGAATTAGTGGAGCAGATATTGGTGAACCAGACACTAGTGGAACAGATATTTCACGGTGGAGCAGCCATTAGTATAGTAGACTTTGCTTAGTGGAGCAGGCATGAGTGAAGGAGACATTGGTCTAGCAGACAATGATGCAGCAGAGACTGATGCAGACATTAGTGGGAACTTTTTTAAAAGTAAGGTTGTATGCCACCATACAATATAAGACTGCATGAACTGAAGCGTTGCTTGTAGGGTCAAATCACATTCGTATCAAAACGAAAAAGCCTACTTTCGCAGCAGGATATGTCATTGCTGAACAGCTGCAGTCTGCAGCGCAATGGCTATTTGCTATATATATGAATTATTCAGCAGTTATAATGTAGCCTTAAAATTGATAATTAATGGACTGATATTAGCTATGGGGGCGTCGTTGACTGTAAGGTTGATTTTAACCTATAGAGTAATGTTGAAAATCCCCAATCCGCCTGGAGAAATCCAGCCAACTGTATAAACTGTAGTTTGTAGGTAGCGTGGAGAGTTTTTAGGCCGATAGGGTTCTAGGCCTACCTTGGTTGTAGCGTCGGGGCAAGATTATGCTGAGCTCAACCAAATGAGACTCTACGAACGTGGAAAACTGGAATGCTAGTCTTCCATCAGTCACTTGCAATTTGCCCTTTGGCTGTAAGTTTATTGCTCCAGATAACTGGACAAGTCGCCATTGGCATGCTCTCGCACGCACATAGAGCCCAACCAACGGAGTTCCATCCAGATTTGACACCATATTCGGATACTCTGTTTTTGAATTGAGGACGAGGTATGACGACAACCAAATGAAGCGTTCGTAGCTCACACTCTGACGCTCCTATCCCTCAGGCCATAACATTAGGCACCAAGAAACCAAATAAGCCTATACAGAACCAAATAGTAGGCCCATAAAATCCAAATAGTAAGCATACAAAACCCTTCTTATTCCTATTCTTCCTCTTTCATTGCCTCTACCTCTTCTTTTTCTCCTTATAATCAGACCGAGGTTGCATTGATCACATTTGTTTACGAGACAGTCCATGACCTGTGTAGAATTAGGAGTGTAATGCTGTTTTTTTTAAATATTTACTTCACGAATGCGAGCGCTGTAAGATATTGGCCATGCAAACTGGCGCCATTATTTTAAAGGTCATTAACACTATCATCCATTACGCCCAGTGCCTAGCTGCCTTGCAGTAACCTTAGCGCAGACATCGATCAGAGTCAGCAGCAGTAGCCACAGCAGCAGCAGCACCTTGGATACTTTAGCTCTTCCCAGCCATGATTTTACTGATGGCCACTGAAATTCCCTTTTTTCGGCTGTCTCCAAGAGATCAGCAGCGTCACCTGTCGCCAGTTCGCTGCTGACACCACCAGGAGACTCACCGTATAGCCGAACAGTTATTTATATGTACGTATATGTGAAAGTATATATTTAAATAGTGCATTTATTAGGTTAGTAAAAGGTAAAAGATTATATTAATAGCCAGATACAATATCTACATAGTATACATATGCTAGTATACCATTACTTTTTAAGTATATATGAACATGCAATGATACATGTTAAAAATTCTGAACACTAACGGTGGGGTAAGTTTCTGTAAAGTTATCCCCTTGTTTTCACAGACCTGTATAACGTGTACTTTCCCGTGTAGTTTTGCACTGGTTTTGAACCATGAAATCGGTTCCTTGGAGGCGGTAACTGAACGAGACAACAGATATTTCGGCTGTGATTAGGAAGCACTGATTAGTCTTTTACTCACACTCACTCACGTCTGCGTACAGATTTTGCAACTAGCCCTGAGTATGAGTTTTGATTTGTATTCGCTATGTTCGCCCAGTACACGGATGCACTGTATATGTCGCTAAACTAAAGATACCAAGTTGCCTTGGCTCGCATGCTTAAGTTGCAGCACCACCAATTCACAGCTGGAGCAGAGCGACAAGGCAGCCGTTATCCAAAAGTCTGCACCTTAAGTTGGACTTGGTCGACAATGCTTGATTTGCTTGTTAGCTAACACTTATCGCCGGAAACAACTTTTCCCTTAGTCTCTCTGGCGTGGGATACGGTGCCGAGTTATAACTAAGGGCGTCCTAAACTTAGGCTACTGGCCTTAACCGATTGCAGGCGTCTTTCTGATCGAACGGCGTTCATGTGTTATTTAAATTAAAAATACAATAATTTATAAACCCGTTATAGCATAATGGTCTGTTAGCCAAATAGGTGCACAATATATATATATATATGTATGTATATATATGGATTCGGCATGAGTGCAATGTCCTAAAATTAGATAAGGAAGTATTATGCTGAATAGGCCTACACCAGTTCTTGAAATAGTATTGTATAGATCTGTGAAGAATTTGACGATTCTCTGAGTCCTTAGCTGCTTTAGAAAGTGAATTTAAGAATCGGGCGTGGAGTGAATATTGGCCTTGCACACAATAACCCTTTCATGGCATGTTTACTACAGACGTGCATAACACGCCACAGCACATCGGCCCTTTTCTTACAAAATCGAGTACAGTGGCCAAACCCATCCATCCATCGGAAGAAGCTGTTGCAGCAACCCTCCCCCCTCAGCAGCATTCTCAGCCTCAAGAGCCGCCCTCCATCCAATTATCGGCTGATCGCGTCGTATGTATAGCGCACCGCAGGCCGTTCTGACCTGAGGGTCCATTTTAACTCGTCGTCCGTCATTACGACCATCTGCATGATCCATGGACTTTCGCCCTTCCCGCCACCACCCCTTTCCTCGCCTCCCATATACACCCACCCGCCCGTGGACACTCCATTCGGCCGCTGGACGCGCACTGCCCTCTGGGACCGCGCGACTACGTAATTGCCGGTTGTATCGTATTTCCGGCCGTGTCGTATATACTTCCGGTTGAGTCGGGCGAAAGCATTCGGTAGAGGGCGGTAGGAATTGTTGGGGCGTTCGTTAGATGTCTCTCCAGGCAGCCATCTACTGAAACGATTTCTCGCCCGCATTAAAGAAATCGTGCAGAGGATTAATGGCGGTATTGTCCAACACGCTCAGCTCATCTTCCCGCCTCAATATCTCGATGTCGCATAATATTATCAATAAAAATATCAACATCTAGAATAATGACAATAACAATAACAACAACAATATTACTACTACTACTACTACTAGCACCACCACCACCACTACTGATAATAATAATGATAACAACAACAATTCTAGCAACAATAATTCTAATAAATGGATACTAAAATTATGTAATCAGAGTGTGTGCGTTGGAACCATTTGCGGGTGCAGAAGTTGGTAAAAGGCGGCGTTAATTTTATAATGATTGAGGTTTTGTATGGTGTAAATTGTTCTACGATCACTTGAAGTACTCGAATCTTTCGAGAAGGAGCCAATTTCAAGGTACCAATTTGCCGAAATAACTGATGAGCTTAAACCACTTTGTGTGGGCCAAGTCAGTGGCGTCCCCCAAATCAGATGGAACCCATGGCCGAATGAGCTCCCCTCGATCTGCCTTAGAATATTACAATCATGTATTAAGACTTTACTCATTAGCATGTTTTGATGTTATTCTTTCTAAGTTTCTAGGATTTTCTTGACTTTTCTATGAATTGTGATAACTTTTTAAGAATTAATTCCCGAGGTTTTTAATAGGCCTACATTCAATCCCTGTCTTCTAGACTGTCCTTAACTGCTTTAAGCGCAACACGTAGCACCTTTTACGAAATAACTTGGTCTAGAATAACACCTAGAACTTGGCCTATTTATATATAACATCACGAATGTTTTTTATCTTTTTTATTTGCATTGAGATTCTTCTTTTCAAGAATTCCAACAAATCACATAAATTCGTACAGTTTCTCCAATTATAATTCTCCAGTATGTATCAACGGTTATCACTTCGAAGGCCTAACATCAAATATAGTATACAAACAAAACATATGCACATATATCTCATTCAAGCCTAGACACTTCTGTTTGCCTGAACATGTCTGGACACGTCTGAGGCAAATTATACCACACTGCGCATGCCCACTAATGCAAGTCTGAGCTGTACGCACTTTCAAATTTCCCCGCGTCGTCTAATACAGCCCGATTATAAAATACGCTGATTAATTTCCAAGGATTTGATGCCCTTCTGTTAGTAGATAGGCCTAATCCTCGCCCAAACTAATTTGGGGGATCGACTCAGTGACATGGAACCCAAAGATCAAATGGGGACATGTCCGGATTGACCCTCTGAGTCTGCCTAAGCTTGCCTTTAAATTTATCTCGGTTTTTAGTCTGAACACTCCCTGTCTCAACTCTCACTTTGTCTTTCTGCCTGTTCATCATCTGGTTACGTTGTAGGCTTACGTAGCCCTCACTACTCCTCACCCAGGCACAAAGACCCATCCTCAACATCAACGGCATATGTCCGACATATGATTCCAAATGGCAGAACATCTCAAAACCGAATTCATACTTATAGACCTACGCGACTAGCTCAAGAAAATTTCAGATTCCTCTATCTCTCTCAGCCTGGACTCTGCCTCCACACATCTTTAACACTAACTCTTCTGCCCGTAACCTAGGTGTGATCTTCGACCAAAACCTCAATTTCTCTGATCACGTTACCCATCTCTCCCGCTCTTGGTTCATGCATATCCGTGACCTTCGCAGAATAGCCCTATGCTTGACTTTGAAACTGCATCAACCATCACCACATCCATAGTCCATGCTAAATTAGACTTTTCCTGAACATTGGTTTTACCCAAATAAGCCGCCTTCAAGCCATCCAGAATGCTCTTGCTCATGCTGTCACCAAAACCCACAAACACCATTACATCACTCCTGTTCTTAAATCACTTCACTGGCTTAAAATACCTGAACGAATCGAGTACAAAATTATATCACTTACCTACAACACACTTCAATCCTCCTAACCCTCCTATCTTCAAGAGCTATTTACAATCCAACCACTTCTCTCAACTCGCTCCTCTTCTGCCCTAACACTTCTCCGCCCGTCCGTCACCTCATCCTTAAAATTTGGTAATCGCTCCATAGCCATAGCTGCCCCACCATTCTGGAATAAACTACCCCCAGAACTGCGACAGTTATACAAACTCATCTGTGCTCCACCACTTGCAATTTCTGCATTAGTCTTTCACTCAAAACTTAATAATAATAATAATAATAATAATAATAATAATAATAATAATAATAATAATAATAATAATAATAATAATAATAACAATAACAATAATAATAATAATAATAATAATAATAATAATAATAATGATAATAAAAATAATAATAATTAGCAACTTCTAATGCGCCGGTGTCTAATGCACAAGGCATCAACCGATGGCACACCAAAACCAAGCCACAATCAGGTCGAGAAAACATTCCTCTTTTACAGACCCTATCCCGACTCCCTTTCTTCATCTCTTTCCTCTCCAATCCCAAACACCACCCCCCCCCCCGTAGCTGCCACGCTGTCTCTCCGTCTGGCTTTTGGATCTCGATGTGGAACCGAACCTTTTTTGCCTATCGATTTTGTTTTGACTGAGCGCCTGTGAATAAGCTGGTCCCCGTGACGTGGCTTTCGTTGGGCGCTGTAGAAGTCTCGATATTACGATTACGATTACGCCGTTTGATGGAACTGGCTTAATTAAGAGAACTGGTGTCATAAAGCTTTGAACGTTCGCCAGATACCGCCACAGCATACGCAGCGACGAATTTATGCCGGAAGCAGGCTCACTGAAACATGATGTTTACTAATTATTTTGTGGCGGCGAAATGAAATCACTGTTGCTGTAAAGATTTGTGAAATGAATTTACATTAAAATCTGCTACATACATATGATATTCACGTTAGTACAAGCGATAAAACGCAACGCAAACAAGTCTGTACTAATGAAGACAAGCATTTTCTTACCACGAATTATTGCTAAGTTAGTCGACTGCATACCCCAGCGATAGGCCCAAAACGGACGACGAAGGATGTCTGTCCAGTTGAAACACATATTCATTTTCAACATATTCATATTCGACAGCAAATTTGGCCGTCAAGCTACACAACATATTCAGGCATCATATCCACAATATCGTAATAACTTTGTATATTATTCCTTAAAATGGGAATCGTCCCCAAAATAATCTCTTCCCGATTATCGATACTATATACCCAGGCCCACTCCAGACACCCACCCCCTTATGTTTACAAACGCAAATATGGACGCAGCACCGTCCTAAATCCACCATTATGTAATGCATTGCAACTGCATAAAGGCAATATACGTCAAGTTCAGGCCTCCATTGTAAAATGATCTCGAGTCCATTCTAAAATCTCTTACCCATTATCGATAATACATACCAAGGCCTACTCCATACACCCACCAGATTATAGTTACAAGCGCAAGTTTGGACGCTGCACCTTCCCAAATCTACCATTATGTAATGCATTGCAACAGCATAAAGGCAATATACGCCAAGTTCAGGCCTCCATGATAAAATGATCTCGAGTCCGTTCTTGAATCTCTTACCCATTATCGATATTACATACCAAGGCCTACTCCACATACCAGACTGCTTATGGTTACAAACGCAAATTTGGACGCTGCACCCTCCCAAATCTACCATTATGTAATGTATTGCAACTGCTCAAAGGCAATATTATGCCAAGTTCAGGCCTCCGTTGTAAAATGATCTCGAGTCCGTTCTTGAATCTCTTACCTATTATAGATACTACATACCAAGTCTTAGTCCATATACCCACCAGCTTATGATTACAAACGCAAATTTGGATGCAGTATCCTCCCAAATCTACCATTGAAAATGAATATGTGTTTCAACTTGACAGACATCGACGAAGGAAACCCTGCAACAGAAACAGATTCTTATCCACGAAAACACGGAAACATATCCCGTCGACCTAAAATATCTATTTTCCACGAACATCATTTCATCGGACTAACTGTAAAGTGTTGTTTTATGATTGATTGGTGCTGTTGGGTGAAGAGCACTAATGAGGAGTTTCTTTAAGTGGTTTTATATAAATGTCTGTTTGCATTACTTTACATTATGTTGTATAGATGAATCCACGAATGCCAGATTGTGTCATAAGAATTTGATCTGTTATTCATCTTCAACTTAGATCATTTTGCCAGTTATCCTCAGCAAACAATGAAAAGTGGTCGCCTTACTGAATTGATCAGTGAAGAACAGCTTAAAGGCAAGTATCTTTACTGCCATAAGTATCTTTACTGCCATATTCTACACCAGAGACTCCTTACAACACTATTCATTATAATATGCATTCTGATATAACATGGTAATGAACATGGCTGATAAAATTTGTTCAGCTATGGAAAGTAACCTCATTATAATATTGTCTTGCTTTAAGGCTATGCCTGGTATGGTTCCTGTGATATCTGACAGTGTTTTTTGCCGTCCGAACACTTTACCTTATGAACATGTTGGTGATACCATATAAACAGAGTCTGTTCAGCATTTGGATTTGCAGTAAACTAGGGTAGCTTTTTCAGTTATATTGAAATATTTATTGTTCATATCACAATCAAATCACCTTTGACAATTAGTCAAAACACCAGTTAATCATCAGGCCTGTTCTTAACTAGTCATACCTTAGCTAGCACCAGACTAAGTACAAATATATAATGTGTTTATGCTTTATCTATAGAACCTTCCTTATTGGCATTCTTGATTCAACTATGTATTTGGCTTGGATGGTCCTTAGCTGTATACCCTTTGGAGAATGGTATTCTGTTCTGCTGGTTCTTGGCAGGATCGCTGGTTGTAGTAGTCTCTGTTTTAATGATTGGCACCTCCTGTCCCATTGTCTCACCAGAGCTTTCTCCCTTTTCACTTCAAAGCTTCATGGATTTACTTGATCCTGATGTTATCATAGTATCTTGCATATAAGTTGACTGAACTTCAGTCAATTTCAGTTCGGATTCTGAACAAAAGAATGTCTGTGAATCGCAAATTTCACTAACGAACTATCAGTTTGCGTTCGACTTTTCCACTGAAGCTATGCATACTTCAACTGAATTAACTCAAATCTTTTGACACCATGACTCAGAAGACATGGCCTATCATCTGATATCTTTACAGATCATCTTTCTGTCGATTTAACTGTTGATATTGCAGTTCTTTCTTTCTTGATCCAGAGTTGTATGGTTTATGCTTTCAGAACTTGGACCTCGAAGTTCACAGTGGGTTTCTAATCTTCTGGACATTTCTTCTCATCATCGTGAAAATCGTGTACCAAGATGTGAGTTTTAAGCCAAGGCATTATAATAGCAACCCGTCTTGAAACACAAATCAAGGAGTCTGCATGAATTTTTGAATGCTACAAAAACCAAAGGTATGGTGAAAGTTGGGGCCTGGTATCTGGTCAGCCTGGGTGCAACCTGAATTGCTGGGCCATCCAATACACTACCAGCCCATCTCGTTCATTGTGACATGTTGGGACTCTAGAGATGGTGAACTATATAAAAGTCTCCCTGCACTTCTGTCCAGTTTAGCAAAATAAACTGTCCTTTATGCCTGCGTGGTGTTTGATATTCGTGTTTGCTCAGCTGTTCTTGGCTTTGCACAGGTGTAGGCTAGAGAGATTGTTGAGCAAAGCTGTAAGATATGGTAAGAATTATGGGAAATTTATGTGGTACAGGAAGGTCTGGGTGTCGCATTGACAGATTGTTAAATTATTGACCTTTCTCCTGTATAGTGAATCACAGTGTGTTGTTCAAAATTCAGACTTATAGAAGGACTGGTTGTTTTGTAGGATTGTTTTTGTTGTGGCTTAACTTATATGACAAAGCCTAAACCTGTTGTTGACTGAGACTTGTACTAAACAGTTTCCTTACCCTACTTTACGTTATCAAAACTTACTTAAACCTTCTTTTTTACAGGTAATTCATCAACAAATGCTGTTGCAGGAAAGAGTTTGCTAGAAGTGACACTTCCCACAGCAGGCTCTGCCACATATTCACGGCACAAGTATTTATCTTTTTTCTCTGTCATGTTGTTTGTGATTCATCATTTTCAAATTGAAACATTTAACCTACATTATAACATTAGTTTTATTATCTCCTGTTTTAACTTTTCATTAACCTTTCTTGAGGTCATTGCTTTAGGCCTGTCAGTGGGCATACGGAGGCCCGGGCACCCATGGTAAGGCATCTGGGCAGAGAATGCATATACCTAAAAGTAGGCAAAAGAAGCACAACGATTATTAAGCAGATTGCAGTATTAGTCATGGCTTATGGATTGATGATGCACAGTTTGAACAGGTTGTTGCCTGTGAAGCCATGGTGTGGGAGGTATTAGGTTACAGTTGACAGATACCAATCAGTGAAGCAAACAGTAAAAAAATTTCTTTAAACTCTTGGAAGTCAATAGAAATTAGTGCTTTGTCATACTGGTGGGCTGAAAGATATCGTGGCTCCGTGGGTAGGTTGAATGCTTCACTAACTTTGAATTAAACCTAAGTGCATATAATGAATCCCATGTGGGTGGTTTGGTGATTGTTTTATTCAGTGATGGAGTGACATGTAGTCAAGTATCTGCTGAGAATGGACTTGAGTTCTGCGGCCTTATTTTGCCAAAGTTTTGAACCTGTACATTGCTCCTCTGTAGCATATCTTTCAGCCTTGTGGCTTCTTTTGATCTTGACTGTATTTTTTCAGATGTATTGTGATTATGGAGTATAGTGTTTTTAGAGGTCACCATCAATTGATGCCTCGTGTATTAGGAAAATAATGCTATAAAAAGTCTGTAGATTCTATTAATGAGTTTACATTTTGTGGTAGTTCTTTACGTGATTGTTTTTGAGTTAAGCCTATATCAAAGGTACAAAAGGGCGATAGGTCAAGTGAAAACTGCTGAATGAGAGAAGTTTGCAGTTATTCATATCTTAATCACTTTAAACCAAATACCACATATTTACATATCTATGTATCGGAACATTTATGTAGCAACTTTTAGATACCTCTAAGTGGCAATATGTGTTTTACCTGCGATTAGCCGTTGCATTTTGTAAATAGTGGTTGTATTCATTTCAAGAAATTCATGCCCACTGATCCAGCCCCTAGTTTCAGCTAGTTTCTTTGCCTTTTCATTTACAAAAAGTACTGATCTGTTCCCAGTTGGTGCATCCATGACCTCTTTGCAAGAGTTATTATAAAATTTCAGCTGTGTAGTAAATGTCCATTCAATTTCCATTTGCACTGTCTCAGTGTTAATTCACCTGTTAACATAGTGTTCTGTTCCAATTTTTCATTTCAAAGCCCTGTTGCTGCTTGATGTAAAGGAAATATTGTGCTTGTATTATGTTTTTGCTTTGGTTTAGCAGGCCATCTGAATATCACCAGGGAATGGCTCATCTCTTAGGAGTTGATTTAAATGAGAGCAACATGTCTTGGACCAGTTCCCTTGCCACTCCCATCATCAGTTCTTCTGTTGTCACTCCTCTAAATTACTCCACTTCTGGATCGCTGATAAAGGATCCAACGGATGGATCTTGCTTCCTTCTACCAAGTAAGATCGCCTGTTGCTGATCACCTGCACAGTTTTTTCTATACGGAAGGATTTCTGTTGCTGACTTATAATTGTGTTAAGAAATTTGCACAGTGCTTTCTCAAGAGAAACTTATTATAAATGTAAATCTCCTAATTTTGCAGCATCACATAAAAACTTTGTCAAGGAGACCAACTTATCTGCTGGTGCTATATGAAATCATGTCTGCAAGAACCAGGTTGTTTGGCCAGTTTTGGTGCTAGGTCAGAGTCCAGGGGTCAACTGGGGGAAACATGGTTCTAAGGTGCAAATCATTGGTGATGGTGGTCACTGGATGGTGCAGGAGTGGAAGCAGGATAGGATAACTGGAAAAGTTTGGTTTTCAGTCTTAAGTAAAAAGCTACAGGAGAGAGGGCAAGTGGAAGAGTCCTCATATTGACAGGTAAGAGAAGGGGATCAGCGAACTTGCTGATGTTTTTCAGGAGTTCTTTCCAAAGAGCTGGCATTGCATAGATTAAAGAGCGGTTGCAGAATTTAAGAGAGGAGGAGAGTTGAGGTCGAAATGTAGAAAGGTATGAGGCAGAATGCGTAGATCTGGGCTGTTGGATAGTGATGGAGCGACAGGTAGTTAAGTACCTGCTCAGAATGGCGACTATAAGTGGGTTGAGAAGTTTGAAGGGCATTGTAGGTAAAAGACAGTTTTTTAGTGGATGCACTGAAGGGCCTTAAGCCAGTAAAGTGATTTGAGGATTGGGGTTATGTGGTAGTGCCTCTGAAGGCTGTTCTTTATATTGGCATATAATAAGTGATCATAAATACTGTACACTAGCTTACCTTATTTTATTTTAGATTAAGGATTTTCTAAATCAATGGATTGTTTCAATAATTATAAACAATTTAACATTTATTAATGTAGGTGTGCAAGTAGTGACTATGATAACACTGGCCAACACATAATTTGTTGCCTCAAATGTTAGAACTGTTTCTGGGTATATTTGACCTGCTGATTCCAGAAAAGGCACCAGTTTTCTCCCAGCAGGTCTAGTTTTCGAGATATAGATATGCCATATACCAGTCCTTGCCTCTGCTCGCCCATAAAACATAAGGCTATAGCTATAATTATGTAGTGCTCAATTTATTATGTGATACACTAAATAAACATAATAATACAAATACTTAAAAGAAAATGGTAGTACCTGAAACTGTACTTATATGATACCAAACAGAACAAGTTTGTTATAAAAATTTCAAGTCATTCGACACCGAAGAAGCTCCTTTTGTACGATTTCCGAGTGTGGCATCTGCCGGAACAATCGCGCATAATATTCCAGCAATAGTCTGCCATCATGTGTGCATCCCATCTTCCTTGATATCGATTTTCCATTGTTTTGATGTCTTGGTGAAATCTTTCACCTTGCTCTTCGCTGAAGTCACCAAGATTCTCTGGAAAGCGATCTAAGTGACTGTGGAGATAATGGACTTTAATGCTCATGTTGCAGCCAAGCTTGTTGAAATGAAGAAGCATATCCTCTACTAGTTGTGCATAATTGTCTGCCTTCTTGTTGCCAAGAAAATTTTTAGTTACAAGAACAAAGGAAGACCAGGCACAAGATTCGATTTCATTCATTGATGGTATGAAAAGTGGGTCATTCATAAGTTGCCTGATCTGTGGACCATCGAAGATTCCAGCCTTCAATTTTTCCATTGTAATTCCTGGTAACTTGTGTACTATGTATTCGAAGCATGAACCTTCTTTATTCAAAGCCCTGACAAATTGTTTCATCAGGCCTAGCTTTATATGTAGTGGTGGCAGTATGATCCTATCTCGTGCCACCAAAGATTCCTTGATTACATTTTGAGCTCCAACCACCATGTCTTTCCTCGAAGGCCAATCTTTTCTTGTCCAATGTTCATGCTTGGCTCTACTGTCCCAAAGACACAAAAAGCAGGAATACTTTGTGTAGCCACTTTGTTGACCAAGGAGGAAATTTACCATCTTCAAGTCTACACAAATTACCCATTGATGTTCTTTGTATTTTATCTTTTCCAGTACTAAAGAGATGGCATTGTACTCTTCTTTCATCCTGGTGGAGTGACCGATTGGAATAGAACCAAATTTGTTGCCGTTATTTAAAAGCACACATTTCAGACTACGTTTTGAACTGTCGATAAAAAGACGCCACTCATCTGGGCTGTTATCCGACAGACCAATTTTCTTCAATAAGTTGCTGATGTCATTACAGAATACTAGGTTGTTGTCTTCGGTAAAGAATGGCAGCAAATCCTTTTCTCTGTTTCTATAAATTGTAATTTTCGTTCCAGGCTGAAGTGCATTCTTTTCCTTTAGTCTGGACGCAAGCAATTCAGAGGACTCTTTGGAAAGATTTAAGTCCCTGATCAGATCACTCAACTCTTTTTGGTCAAAACGTTCACTGTGTGAAGTTGATTGGAAATCACTGTCACTGCCCCCACTTTCTTCACTTTCGTCATCTTCTCCGATATTGGACATGCAAATCTCATCGTCTGAGAGCTGAGGTAGTTCGCGAAAAGGTGGAACTGGTACAATATCCGAATGCGGAACAGGTCTCCTGGCTGAAGATATATCAGGGTAAGACAACTTGTGACAATTATTTTGATTGATGCCTATAATATTAACCATACAAAAGTAACAGTCGTCGAAGTGGTTTATCTGTTCCCTCCAAATCATCGGTACACCAAATTTCAGGCAGCTTCTCTTTCCAATTGTCCAGTGGCGCAATTGTTCAATACAAGTTTTGCATACTGTATGAGGAGCCCATTGCTTATCTTGATCTCCAAGTTCGACACCAAAATAACCTACATATGCTCTTTTTACAAACTCAGAAATCGGTTTCCTGTTTGCTTTTAGTGTGTATTCCCCACAAATGTAGCAGAATATGTCTGGATGGTTAATGCAGCTCCGTCTGGAAGTAGCCATAACCTTAAGGATGTTCGAATCTGAGGAATTAAATGACTAACCTAAAAAATAGTAAGAACATGTAGTTATTTAATGCTCACATTCACAGATTGTTCTTGCGACCAACTCTTAATATGCCCTAAGACGACTGCGGCTGCTCTAGCTTTCAGGAGGCGGTTTATATAGGCTATAAATGCTGACTTCAGCATAATCTATTTACATAGTTCGAAACCATGAAACGCTGTATAAGCACAAATAAATTCTAAATGAGGCCATGAATTTAGTGCTGAGTAAGCTGTAGGGTACGGAATAGTTATTTCGTTGAATCAGCAATATCTCAGCACGCGGCAAGATATGCTGATTTTACATTATAAGGATGTAGGCATTATATGAATCAGCAAGAATTATAATTAGCCATAAATAAAGCTTATTATGACATTTTAGTTTTGCCAAAGACATCGTTTAAAGAGTGGACTGGGTTTTCTTTACAAAATCGACGATATCTCAGAAACTAGACCTGATGCACTCAATCCAATGACATTTTCTGAATCAGCGCCCAAAATTACCCCAAGAACAGGTCTAAAACCGAAGGCAACAAGAAAAAAAATTTTTCTGTTGGCCAGTGTAATTGCTAAGTAATAGGTACAGTGAGGTTATGGAATTTTTTAGCTTCCACTTTTTAAGATTGCTTGACTGAGTTTTCAGTGTGATCAGTGATGCCTGTCTTTAGGCTTATCATGATGGGCATTGACTATAGGTAGGTTAGACATTATGTGCATTGCCAATCTTAAGGCTTTCTTGGTGTCATTCTGCTACCACCTGGTGGCTGACTGGCTCGTGTCTTAGATTCGTGCTGCTGTGCATTTTGCACATTACTAATATAGGTTTGATCATTGTAATTGCTTTTAGATTCGACGCCACGGGCTCCTGCTCTGTCGAATAAACAAGGAAGCAGAGATGTGCACGGATCATCTAGCAGACGGATTCAGGTACCTTGAATCATAGTTGCTTACAGCATAAATAATTGTTTACAAATTAAATTTATAGATTTATTATTAAATAGTTAAATAAATAGTCATATATGAAATAGTTATTAGGCTTATAAAAGTGGATTGAGAGCTGTGGTGCACAGCTACATTTAAAATGTTCCCAATGAAAGAGTTATATAAAAAAAATGTTATGGTGACAGTTGAGCAATAAAGGGTTGAAAGAAGGAATTGCTGGGTTTAGAACATCAGGTATTTCGGACCTCAAGTTTATAGTGGCTGCATTTTCACTATCAAGTGTTTCCATTTTGTTGGATAAATCAATTGCTTTAATGTGAGTTTAAGTGTTTACTTTTATAGTTTTGTATAATGATGCCATTTTTATCATGCATTGCACATTATACCCTGGAACCTCTTTATAGTGTACCTTGTTGCACTGAGGCTATGTTTTAAAGTTGAATTATATTTGATTTCATATCCCTGACTGCATTGTATCAGGATTTATGTTATAATAAAGGTGGTTTTCCACTGGAGATTCTAGTTGGAAAACAGATCGTTTACTGTTTTTGGCATTACTGATTCACAGTTCTGTGTAACGTTGCATGCATGACACTTAAATGCAATAAGAAATTTCATAGCTGTGATAATAAAGTGTTTCTGGTATACAGTAATTTTTTATTTATAGTACGTGTAAACTGTAACGTAAAATTTGTATTTTTCTGCTCTGCCTTTATGTTGTTTTTAAGCTGTTTTGTTTTCTTAAGGGACTAATTGCTGTTTGGATGTTTCCCATCTGTTGAATTATGGTAGTTCGTGTTTATGCTAGCTTGGTAAACATTTTCAAGCTTTTCAGGAGTTGAATTTCATGTCAAAATAATGCTAAATATGTTTAAGATTTTTTGTTATTTCTGTGATGTGGTTTTGTTTAGGTGTTTCCAAGAACACTGTTTTCAGTGTCGACGTCAAGTCTGTTTGAAAAATCAAACTCCAGCTTATCACTGGATGTGGACAGGACTGTGGTTTCCTTGGCAACAGCATCAGTTGAAAAGAATAACCTGGTTTCTGATGCAGAATTAGTAGCAGTGTCTTTTGAAGGAGAATCATTTCAGCTACCAAAAAAAGAATCTGGAGGAATCATTAATAGTCCAAGTCTTGAAAAGCAGCCTGTCACTGCATCTTATGTTCGAGTTGGTGAAACTTCAGTGAATGTCAATCCTTCAGACGATGCCCTGTCCCTGTTTTTTCAGAGTCCAGAAGTTGGGGCTCAGAGAAAGCTCAGACAGGTTCCAAAGCGAAGAGCAAAGCGAAAGAATGCTCCATCTCTTACTCCAAGTCTACAGTTTTCACCCAATATTAGTCAGTCGTTTATGTCTGATTCGGAACAGTCTGTTTGTGTTGACAAAAAGCTTTTGGCACATGGCCAAGAAGATATCACTGTGCACAATGAGTCTTCCTCTCTCATTGTATCTGAAATGGATCATTCTTTGCAAGGATCAAAACTGGTGGCTGCCGCTGATGCTGCCTCTTGTTCTAGTTTAATTCATCAACCAGATGGTCTGCCATGTGATGAAGATGTGACATTCAGCCACCAGGAAGTCTGTGTTAAAACTTCTGGTAATGCAGTTAAACCTCAGACTTCTTCATTAACAGACATAACATTTAAGAATACTGAAGCTGCTACAGATGATGCTCTCAATTCAGAAGATGCTAATTTTTCCACATCTTCATCAGTTTGTGCTAAAACATTTGTAAAAAGCTCGGGCACTGTTTTTGGAAATCAAACACATGAATTTGCACCTTCAGAAGTGTTACCTAGGCTTGTTTCAACTGTGAGACCAATTTTTTCGCGAAATCGTTCGAAGCTCCAGTCTCCCACAAGTTCTCAGTTACGGTGTGCCAATCAGTCATTCTCTGATTTGGCATCATCACCGTTTAGTATTTTGCCAGAACGTACGTCAACACCGATACGTTTTCTGGCAAAAATTAAGGAACATCAAGATGAGAACTTTCCTTTAGTTGATGCTGAAGTTTTACATCATCAGCGTGATTCAGATACTGGTCAAACAAATCGAGCAAGTGTTTCTTTTGTTCCAAACCCTGGTGTTAGTTTTTCTGTTGTGACTGTGGACCATGCTCATGATACACCATCATCCAAACATAACACGCAGACGAGCTACCGGAATCTCTTGCAATCTCTGCAGAAACCTAGGAAGTTTGTTTATCCAACTGCAGCACAGATTGCAAGGACATGTCCCAAGAAGATTTTTAGTTTCCAATCAAAGCCAGCAACTGCTTGCAGAAATTCCCCGAGTCTAGCGTTGGAACAAAAGAAGCCTGATGTTTTGTTTCATTCTCTGAAATGTTGCATTTCTCCATCTGCCAATGGTTTTTCTGCAGCTTTTCCTGCTGCTAAGGAATCCAGTTCAGAACATATTTTCAGTACCTTGGATGCACATTTGAACCCCATCTCTGAAGGTAAGAAAGAGTTTCAATTGATAAACCTAAGTGTAAGTTTCAGTATAAAGATCTAAGTGTAAGTTTCGATTTACTGACCTAAGTGTAATAATAAAAACAACATTGAACTTAACGTGTTGCTTTCAAATAATTTCTTAAGTTGTTTATCTGCAAAATGTTTCTGCATTATTAATTAAACAGTATTGACTGAATTTATTACAGTGTTAATTTAATGCTTTCTAGTTTGGTTTTCTATACAACATTGCTGTTGGATTGCTAGCAGTTTAAAGTTTTTATTAAGAATTATCAGGATGAATTTTTTTTTATTTTAAACAAAGGTATAAATATTTTACCAGACATAACTTTGAAAACTTTGTTTCAAAAATTATTATGTAAAGGTACAAATCCGTTGACATTTTTTGCTGTCACTGCAGCTGAAGAAAAGTCGCGTCCTAAAAGCTCACAGCTGGACAACACCTGCACAGATGGAGGTGCTTTGCTGAAGTTTGCCATTGAATCAGGCAAAACCTTAACAACTTGCCATCAAAGTTTGTTGCCTTCGATGATTCCTTTATCAAGTCCAAGGTTTGCTACTTTGGCACAGCAGAATTCAGTTCCATACCCAACTGGATCTAATCAGCTGAATCTATCTCTCAGTGCCTCGAAGACTTTGATGCCTGTTAAAAGCAGTGGATGCACTGAATGTAAAAGTCACAATGAAGAAACAGCTCAGACTGTGCCTCCTGCTGCTGCTGCTTTGACAGACATCAACACTCCATCACTAGAAGATGCAGGAAGTGGAAGCAGACTTAATTCTGATTTTCAAGAACCTGTTGGATTGAAGATGGCCAGCGGAAAACAAGCAACTATGTCATATGCAAAGGGTGGGGTTGAAAACCTACTAAAAGATATGACCTCTGACACTAGCATCTCAGCAGTTAACATACAACTGTCTCAAAAGGTATGTAGAAGTTACCTAGAAAGTGCAGGCCTAGTATCTGAAGCTGACAGGTTTGCAGGAGATGGTGGTAGTTTTAGAGCGAAGGAATGCCAATCCAGCAATAAAATGGAACCAAATACTGTCACCAATGAAATGCCTGTTAATTCTCTTAACTCTTGTAGCATGGTTGATGGTTCTTGTAGAAACACTGAAGTTGTTGGTGTGCAAAAAGTGGCACACCCAGAAAGCAATGCTGTTAGTTTTGATTTCAAGTCAACTGGTGGAAAAAGTCTTTCGGCATCATTGGCTGCAGAAGTCAGAGCTAAGAAGATCATGGAGATTGCTCTAGCAGAACCATCTGATCACAGTTTTCGTGGTGATGCTTCATTAGCTATTGGTGGATTGGGTAATAGCTTTAGCATTGAATTCAAATCAGCAGGTGGGAAAAGTCTTTCAGTAGCATCTGCTGCAGAAGCCAAAGCAAAAAAGATAATGGAGATTGCTCTAACACCACCTGATGATTACTGTTTTCATGGTGATACTGCATTAGCAACTGATGGATTGGATAAAAGCGTTAGTGTTGAATTCGAATCGGCTGGTGGGAAAAGTCTTTCAGTGTCATTTGCTGCAGAAGCCAGAGCAAAGAAGATAATGGAAGTTGCACTTACGGAGTCGTTTGACGATGGCAGTTTACTTGGTGATGCTTCACTAGCAACTGGTGGATGTGGCAGTAGCATTAGTGTTGATTTTAAATCAGCTAGTAAGAGTAATATTTCATCATCTACCAAAAATGTTTCTGACTTTCCTTCCATGGCAGCAGGTAATACCTGTACTTCTGTTATGTTTGACATCAATCGTTCTGCCTTTCAGCTTACAGATGGTATCAGACAACCATACAACAAAAGACTGAACCAAGACGCCCGTCCAACAGGCTTTCGACCATTTAAAACTCCACGAGTTTTAGTAAAGAAGCAGAGTGAGCAAAGTCCAATGTCAGACGAGCCTGAAGATGGAAAGTCAGTAGAAAAAGAATGTGATGATAGTACCATTAGGAATGAAGGTAGATCAGATTCTAATCTGATTCATAACTTTCCTAATGAAAGCTGTAGAACTCTGACTAATACTCAGTTAGCAGAAGTAGCTGATGTCTCATGGCTCCTCCAGCACCAGGTGGATCTTCTGTCAACACAGTCATTTAGTTCTGCAACTCTGAATAGACAGAATTATGAAGAAGTGAGTGAAGATTCAACTAAAAACGTATCTGATGAGACAAAAACCAAAGGCATCAATACCAGATCTGAAGCAGCTGAATATTCTGACGAAAGAGCATCTGTGAAGGAATTTGTTCATGATGACAGCATGGATATGGACTGTGAGACAGCTTGGGATGCGAACACTGGCATTAGTGATCAGCTAAGAGCGAAACATGAAGTGTTGACCAACAAAATGATGCCTGCTGTTCCTGACTGTGGGACAGATGAAGTGAAACAGTTGTTATATTATGTGGCAAACACTGCTTTTGATAGTTCTATGGAATACTATTCTACATCTGTTCATCAAGGCGATGCTGAATCCAAGTCCAGTTTTCCAGTTGGCTTTCAAACTGCCAATGGAGAATCAGTTAAAATAAGTGCAGAGGTTTTAGAAAATGCTAAACATTTTCTGTCTGATGCTTCCTGCGATGTCACTGCTACTGAATTCAAGTCGAATTTTCTAATTGGCTTTCAAACTGCAAAAGGAGATCCTGTTGAAGTTAGTTCTGCAGCTTTGGAAAAAGCTAAAAATTGTTTGTCTGAGACTTCAGGTGATGTCATTCCTACTGAATCCAAGTTGAATTTTTCAATTGGCTTTCAAACTGCCAAAGGAGATCCTGTTAAAATTAGTTCTGCAGCTTTGGAAAAAGCTAAAACTTTTCTGTCTGATGCTTCATGTGATGTCATTCCTACTGAACCCAAGTCTAATTTTTCAGTTGGCTTTCAAACTGCGAAAGGAGATCCTGTTGAAATTAGTTCTGCAGCTTTGGAAAAAGCTAAATATTGTCTGTCTGAGGCTTCAGGTGATGTCATTCCTACTGAATCCAAGTTGAATTTTTCAATTGGCTTTCAAACTGCGAAAGGAGATCCTGTTAAAATTAGTTCTGCAGCTTTGGAAAAAGCTAAAACTTTTCTGTCTGAGGCTTCATGTGATGTTATTCCTACTGAATCCAAGTCGAATTTTCTAATTGCCTTTCAAACTGCAAAAGGAGATCCTGTTAAAATTAGTTCTGCAGCTTTGGAAAAAGCTAAAACTTTTCTCTCTGTGGCTTCATGTGATGTCATTCCTACTGAATCCAAGTCGAATTTTTCAATTGGCTTTCAAACTGCAAACGGAGATCCTGTTAAAATTAGTTCTGCAGCTTTGGAAAAAGCTAAAAATTTTCTGTCTGATGCTTCATGTGATGTCATTCCTACTGAACCCAAGTCAAATTTTTCAGTTGGCTTTCAAACTGCGAAAGGTGATCCTGTTAAAATTAGTTCTGCAGCTTTGGAAAAAGCTAAAAATCTTCTGTCTGAGGCTTCAGGTGATGTCATTCCTACTGAACCCAAGTCAAATTTTGCAGTTGGCTTTCAAACTGCCAAAGGAGATCCTGTTAAAATTAGTTCTGCAGCTTTGGAAAAAGCTAAAACTTTTCTGTCTGATGCTTCATGTGATGTCATTCCTACTGAATCCAAGTCAAATTTTTCAATTTGGTTTCAAACTGCCAAAGGTGATCCTGTTAAAATTAGTTCTGCAGCTTTGGAAAAAGCTAAAAATTTTCTTTCTGAGGCTTCATGTGATGTCATTCCTACTGAATCCAATTCAGTTTTTCCACTTCATTTTCAACCTTCAAAAGGCAATCCAGTTATCATAAGTTCTGAGGCCTTAGCAAAATCTAAAAATTTATTTTCTGAGTCTGATGGAAAATCTTTTCTTAACTTTGAAAACCGGAAAGCTGAAGACATGACAGTTGTTAGTGATCATTATAAAACTTGCAAAGAAAGAACTTGTGAAAAAGGTGGGATTCTTACCTCAGCAAGAAAAGGTGAAATACAAGTTCCAGTTTTGCATGATGTAAGTGATTGGATTGAATCTACGGATGAAGATTTGCTTGCAGCTGAAGCTGGACCTACAGCTTTTGTTTCCACAGGCTTACTTAGTCCTGATTTGACAGTTGATCGTTGTTTGGGAACACAGGACAAGAATGGAGAAGCAGTACTATGTAGAAAGCAAATATCACGCACATCTCCAGGTGAAATGGAAAATCATAAATCATGTTAGTACTATTTATTTATTCCTAGTTCTGTTTAATTTTAAGATCCCTGTTAGAATTAGAGAAAAACATATTTAATTATTTTACAGCTGAATGGTGTTCTAAAGAAAATTACACTGCCCTACTATAAATGCAGACCTACTTTGATTCTTGAGAGAGGGGTATTAAGATATGCTTAAATTTATTTAGCGCTGATGCATACATTACTTTACATACACAGTGATCTCCACTTTGGTGTAGTCTCTGTACATCAGTTTTTGCATCTGTCAGATGGGCAACTAATATAGAGACTAAGCAAAGTTGATTTAAATTGCATTTTTTGCATTTGTTTGATTAAACCAGAAACTTGTTGTAATGTTGTTTTTGGAAACCATATTAAGAACCACTTGATGACAAAGTTATGTCATAACAAATTTATTTTCTATGAGTGAATTAATTTTGGGGTCTACATCCTGACCATTTTGTATCAGAATTTGTGTTATTATGAAGCATGTTATAACAAGTCTCCCGTTTAGTTCATCTTTTGATTGTCATTGTGTGCACATACAGTCACAGACATTGCAGCAAATATAAAAAGCTAGAGCTTGACTTTAATTGGAAGTCTAAAATGGTAGGATTTAGTTGAGTTGTTTCATTTCAATCATAGCTTGTCATAGTAGTGTTACTAATTGCACTTAGATAAATAATATTTCTTCTGACTTCTAAGTTAAATTAATCAGATGTCTGTATTTACATGTGAAGGTCTGCTGGAGAATTCTGACAGGAGTTTTGGTCATCGACAGTTTTCCTCTTACACAACACTTCCAGAAAGTAAGATTTTGAATTTTTTTAAATTTAGTAATGTGTGTTTTAACACTTAGTAACAAACGACACTTCTTTGGGTGGAATTTTGCGTAGAAGAAGGAAGGTATGGCACATGAACGAACTAGTCATTATAACCAAAGTCTAATATCATTTTTGTCTTGAGACACATGGGAAGTTCTTGGAAAGGGACTGTACGAATGTTCATATATGTCCCAGTATATGTATGCATGGCTATGCATCAGTGAATTTTTGTCAAGGGCTTTGCGGTGTTGAATCATTTTGTTCTGTGACATAGATTTCCACATGTGTCACTCTACTGCCAATCTTGGTAGAAGCTTACATTATCCCTAGTGTGTTGATCTGGATGACAGCATCGAGTAAGCTAAAAATTACAGCTTGCTTTGAACATTATGTTTGCTTTAGCCAAAGTGTCAGTCTTGTATTGGCTGTCTGACCAACTGACAATTTCCTAATGAAAGAATTATCACATTTGGTGGTAATGGATTGCATTGCCTCCCTGACAGCAGGTTTAATGAAGTTGGATCTTTCATCGTTGTGAATAACCATTTTCACCTTTTACTTTTATTTTGCTGAAAAGGCTTCAAAACTGACAGACGAAGGGTGGTGAGATCCCTGAATGATGTTCCAACTGGAGACAAGACACCAGGAGCTTCACATCGTTTTGGGTGATTATGTCACAGCATTTATCTACTAAAGAGGTTTTTGAGGTCTTTTTTACTTATTTAATTGACTTATGATTGCAGTTATAATGTTTCTTGAGTTTTATTATAAAGATTTCTAGAGCTTTATCGTAAAGTGTAATGGTTGCATTTGTTTCTTGTAGATTGTTGACTGCGTTTTGGACAGCTCCTGAATCTGATGTGACTAGATCAAGTAGGACAGTTCTCAATAAGTCCAGTTACCCTTCATCTTCAGATGTCAATCCTGCTGAATCTGCTGCAGGGTCTGTTGTTAGTGCAACGAGACAAAATGCTAAATTCTTTACACCATACAAAAAACTTTCACCTTTGGACTTGGACAAAACTGTAAGCAGAGTTGCTGCTGTTGCTGTACCCGATGTTTCAAAACCTTTGGATGTTTCAAGAAATCAAAAACATTCTGGTCAGCATTTTTCAGCTGCTGCAAAATCTGATCTTACATTGTCAAAGAAAGAGGGCTTTTCTGATTCTTCCAGTACCACAGGCAGGTTGTTATCCACAAGTGATCAGATTTGTTCCAGTGACATAGGAGGAACAAGCAGAAAAGATTCAGATTCCGGAGAAGCTGGTACCTTTGCTCACAATAAAATAGTCAACAGAATTGTGGTTGATGATGAAGCTGGTGTTAACAACCCTTCTGACAATCAGGAGAAATTGGTTTCTGTCTGTGAAAAGGTAGGAGAGTTACGGCGTTTGGCCAGAGAAAAACAGCTGGCAAGAGTTGCTTCAAAGAATCGTTATCAGAGTGTGCGTCCATGTCTGGGGCAACTGTGGTTGGCCCGAAGGAAAGGCTCTGGTGTCACGAGGATGCCAATAGGAAATGCTGTATTGGGAAAGAGACCTGCATCCTACTCTAAGCAGCAGGTTGGCTGTTTAACAAACTAATTTTTAATGCTGTTCTTTTAATTGCAGTGATAACAGATTTGCTCACTGGGGAGAGAGGATGTGATTTTTCTTTATTATAATACTGTCTTATGTGAAACTAAGTGAGTAGTTGGCTTTTATCTTCATTTACAAGAATATATTTATTTTAGATTATTTTTCATAAATAGGTGATAAACATGTGCTGGTATGTAATTTGTTCAAGGCTGTAAAGTCCCTTCCCCAACAACAGTAGGACATGTGAAGCCCTTATGACAATAATCCCTTATGGGCTTCATATGTTCCACATGTGATGTTGCTGTTGGGGTCTGTCACCTGTAGACTTGTTGCTAGAGATGTTAATCATGTTTAATATCCTAAGACAGATGTAATGTTTCACATAGGAGGGATGTTTCATTGGAAATTAAGTAGAAATTCTGCAACTAAGAAAGATATTAAGTAAAAATTTGCCTGGTTCTTGTGAACATGAGTATTGATTGATTTTAATTTTGACTGTCAGAGATTAGTTTTTGTTTTTCAGGATGATCCTTTCTGCAGGCTTCTACCTTAAGTGCTAACCTATTGTTGTAACATAATCCGGTTGTAGTGGTTTAACAGATTGTTGCAGCTGTTTTCCTATGGTTTCCTGAGTTAGACAGTGAACATTATGGTGAAAATTGCTGAAGATTTCCACTTTCACAATTCCAATTTACACTTTTGATATGTTGATTATTGCAGCTGTATTCCTATGGTGTCCTGAGTCAAACAATGAACGTTACAGCAAAAAATGCTGAAGATTTTTGCTTTGACGTTTCCGAAACCTTTTCCACTGAAACCGCTATGTCTTCTGTTGGATGTCATGGAGCTGATGGAGCATATCTGGTCTTTACTGAAAATGGACAGCTTGGAAAAGAAGAATTCTGCAAGTTAGGAGACTTAATTAATGATGCTAATTAATAAGACTATGAAGTTTACTGAAAGTTTGACTTGTGTCCTGGTTTCTTTTAAGTTTGAGGGCAGCTGTAACTACTCTTGCATGCACTGTTTCCATTTTAGCTTTCTGATGGTGTGCATAGTACTTGATTTCATTTATTGAGATTCATTTTCCACTGTAATCTTAATTAGGCAGTTCATATTATATTACCGTTTTCAGTAGCACTTTTTATGGGTTCTAGCTTACCAAAGAACTGTGGTTGAACATTTCCTGCCTTTTCAACCATATTATTCAGCTATTGTTGAAGTGGCTATTAATAGAATATTTATATTCACCATTAATCCTTTTATCTGGACAACATTATACTAGTTGCTTTACATAGGTACAGCTACAAACAAAACAGTTATGTGCTTGATTCTCATACAAGAGAGATGCAATGAGAGGGCACAGTATGTAATTTAACGAGAGTGATTAGTTGTTCAAATAAGCAGTAACCAAATTCTAGGTTGAGTACGTGAAACAAGCTTAGAACTTTATCGGCCTAAGATTCGTGCAACAGCTGCTCATTTTCATTGAAGACAATGGCCATTTAAAATGTGACCATTAACTTGAGTGTTTTTCTTGTTATTGTGATGTATGCAGCATCATAATTTGGCAGCACATCAAAGGGTCTGGGTGGTTAAAGCCACAAGGATTGGTGATGTAGAAATGATTCAAAGGTGGAGTCAGGATTTTGTATATATTTACTCAGAGTATTTGCCAGTAATTAATATTGTTTTTGCAGTGCCCTGATGGATATGCCAGGAGTTGCTCCATACCTTATCAGTCACAAATGGGTTTATAATCATTATCGGTGGATTGTATGGAAGCTGGCAGCTATGGAAGTGGCGTTTCCTCTGGAGTTTGCAGGAAGGTGACTATAGTTGGCATCCTACTGATTTTGATTACATGAAATGCTCTGTTTCTCTACTTTTTTTGTAAATTTTTACCATGTCTAAGAAGAACGACAGTTTTTCAACAACATTATTGGCCCTTTCGTTGTTCACAACTGCTGTCAAAGTTTGTGCACACATGGCATTACAGTTGCATTTTACCAAATTAGCATGGGGATGCTTTGCATGGGATAGCCTAATGCTTTATATTGTCACTAATTTGCTGTTGTTTTATGTGATTGAGATTTGTGGTTTGTTCAGATGCCTGACCCCTACTAATGTCATGATGCAGCTGAAGTACAGATATGACAGAGAAGTTGATCACAGCCAGAGGTAAGGAGCAATGCAAGCAAAGTTGCAGTCTGTCAGAAAATTTTTAAAATGCAGTAGGTATGAGAAGGTTTGATATGTTCAACATTTCAGTGTGGAGCACAATTCCTTTGATAACAACCCATTTTATCTCACTTGAGTAGCTATATGTAATGTTTGAGTGAGTTCAGTAATAGATGGTAGGTAACAAAATACAGTGCAGTCCTGTTTACATTAGGCCTGTTTGCACATGAATCCCCTTGGTCGCAGTGATTTCTGGGCAATGTAGCTTCAGTCTGCAGCTATCTTGAACTTGTGTGTAATCCAGATTAGTTCATGGTTGATAACTTTGTGATTGACACACAGACAACAAAACTTTGAGATTGAGAGTCAGGCAAAGTGTCGACTGAAGAAACACAGGAGGTAGGAGAATGGGAAGAATGGTGGAGAGAGAGTAGGATGGAAACAGTGAAAGAAAGGGCTTTGATTTAAGTTCTGAATGACTTTATTTGCAATGTCAGTTTCTGTTGTGTTTTAATAATTGTGTTTGACTGTTTGGTAGGAGTGCAGTAAAGAAAATTTTTGAGAAAGATGACACATCTAAGAAGACCTTGGTCTTGTGTGTCAGCTCTATTTTCAGTTATGTTAGTATTTAAGTATGACATTTTGTTTTTACTGTTCCCATTATTTTGTGTTAGTTAGTTATTGAGAAAGTAATACAGTGCTTTTAAGCACTTGAATGATGTGAAAGCCATTGAATGATGTGAAAGCCATTAGGAACAAAAAGTTCATCTGTAAGCAAGCAGTGCTCAGAGAGCCAGAAGAGTCATCAGTGGCGGGCTTCCTCACACATGCAGAGCCCAACCAACGGATTTGCATCCAGAGTTGACAGTTGACACCATGTAGAGAGTCCGTGGAATACGAAATTCCCTGTAACTTTCTTGTAACATGCTTTTACAAGACGTGAGTTTAATTTAGGCTTTAGAACACAACCTTGTCTTGTAACAGGATGCTCGATATGTGTGTCAAACATAGCGTTACACTGCGACTTCACTGTTGTAACATTTTATTTTACTCCAAAGGTGTTATATTAACTGTTGGTATGAAACGGTTTACTATTATTTGTGAAATCTTCTTTGCTTATAAATTTAGACTAAGATGTTAGCAGTATGATATATTTATAGTCAGATCATTTAAAGACCATCTGAACATGGCTTTTTATGCAAAAGGATGACTTATCTGGTGCTGAAATGTCTTACTACTAGATCAGTTCAGTTTGCAGAGGGTGATTTAGTTGAGTAGGTTGGTGTATTTACTGTCACATTCAGTCTCCAGATTAAGCTCATACATTCATCAATTAAGAGACTAACGAGCTTCTTTGTCATTTTCAGTAGATAGGTTGTGAATTGCACCTACAATAGTCAGTCAGTCAAGAACTTTTCAACTTTGCAAGCAACATTTGAATGCAGCTGAGCTCAAAATTTTTTCATAACTTTAATATCATTTGCTGTGAGTATCAGAAGCACTTTACAGTGGAAGTGTAAAAAGCAGGTGAATAGTCCAATTGTGTATTATCATAAATATTTTGCTTGATGTTATTCAGAACTCTTTGGAGTTAACTGATGGCTGGTACTCCATAAAAGCAATCTTAGATGGTCCACTGTCATGCCTGGTTGATTGCAAGAGGATTCGAGTGGGTTATAAACTTTGTGTCTTTGGTTCCGATTTGATTGGATTGAATGATGCAACAACACCTCTTGAGGTATGATGACATCATTCTGTCTACTTGTTATTTAGAATTTTCTACAGGCTTTGGCTTGCTGTTAGGGCTTAAAATGGTCCCATATTATTTGAACAAAAGCAGTCTCCCATTTCTCAGATATATAAAAAACATGTACCCAGTATTTCGATTGCTTAAGTTCTTAACCCTTTGAACCCGACGCTCCCTAGCCATTCGGCACATATACCCGAGGCTCCTGGGTAATTTTGGACTCAAAAATATTTTTACATTTCTACTTTGAAAAGTTATGAAATCTTAAAATTTGAACCCCAAACACGTCAAAACACATAATTCATGACCATGAATATAAAATAGTGATTTTATTTATGTATTACTTCCGCACAGTTTCTTGCAGCATAACTTTACTTGTACGACAGCTCGTTGCTGTACAGTTGGGTGAATTAGGGTATCACCAGAGTTCAACTTTCGAATGATAATTCTCAAAACAGTTATTGCTACCAGTGCCAATGCACAGGAAAGCTTTGAAGGCTTTACACCAATACACAGTTTTACAGTGTTATGGTAATTCCTTTTCCTTGGCCTCTGGATCGCTTTGCTTGGCCACCTTGTTTATAATTATCTTTGTCGGAAAAATCCATGATTTCTATAACTAGATATCAAAAATCCATCATCCAGTAGAAGCATGCGCCGTGTGAGCGCTATTTACATAAAGGCCGGCTTAAATGCCACGTCGGGAAATGATGGTAGATGATCAGGTCGGTTTTTCAGCATTTCGGGTATGTACGTGATCATATCGCCAACATGCGGTGGATAATGGAGAGACAAAAGGAGTATGGACAAAAATTATACATATGCTTCATTGACTATAGTAAGGCATTCGATTGCATTGATCATGAGTTGATGTGGAAAACCTTAATAGAAATGGGAATACCAAGGCACTTGATACAACTTCTTAAGGGATTGTACGAAGAACAGACTGCGGTAATAAGAACTGAATTTGGAGATACTGAAAGAATCAAAATAAAGAAAGGAGTGAGGCAGGGATGCATTCTGTCCCCATTCCTATTTAACCTATATGCAGAAAGGATAATGAGGATGGCGGAAATGGATGGAGCAAAAGAGGGAGTAAAGATAGCGGGAAGAACACTGAATAATCTGAGATACGCAGATGACACAACACTATTAGCAGGTAAAAAAACAGATCGGGTAGAACTGATAAGAAGGCTGAAGAGAGAGAGCGAGAAAGCAGGACTATACTTCAATATAAAGAAAACGAAGATCATGACAACAGCTGAGGAGAGCAGTTTTATGGTGGATGGAGAGGGATTAGAGATGGTAACAAGCTTTACATTCTTGGGATCAGTAGTAGAAAGAGAAGGAAAGTGCGATATGGAAATAAACCGAAGGGTGGCGATTGGAAAAGCCGCAATGAATGGACTAGAAAAAATATGGAAAGACAAACATGTGAGCACAGACACGAAAAAAAGATTGGTGAGGGCCTTGATTATACCAACAGTAACATACAGCAGTGAGACGTGGACAATGACCAAGAAAATAGAGAAAAAAATCAATGCTTGTGAAATGTGGATATGGAGGAAGATGCTGAGAACATCATGGATGGAGAAAAGGACTAATGAATGGGTACGCAAGGCGATTGGAATTGAGCAAGATGAGACGTTACAACAAACAGTGCTAAAATCAAAGCTGAGGTTCTTTGGACATGTTATGAGATCAGATGGATTGGAAAAAGAAATGATGCTGGCTTGTGGAGAGGGAAAGAGAAAACAAGGGAGACCAAGGAAAAAATGGATGGACAAGATACACGAAGCAACTGGAATGAACTTGGCACAACTAAGGGACGCGACATTGGAAAGAAAGAAATGGAGAAGATTGATCATGACGGTCGCTAGAGCTCAAAGAGCTGACAGCACAAGGTGACAAGGTGATGCCTAATTTACAGGCCGGTTTTCCAACCTGTCAGGTTCAAAGAGTTAAGCCACCAAGGCACAATCCTGAAGTTCTGAACTTATGGCCAGCACATTGCACAAATTAACAATGAATAGTTTTATATAATAAGTTTATGTTTGAATGTTGATGTATTTGCCGACTGATAGGTATCTGTTTGCAAAGAAGCTGGGTACCTGGCCAGTTATTACTGTTAGTAGTTTTGATACCTGAACTCCCAATATTCTTTGGTTTTATTTACAAATCATGGTGTAACTTCATGGTTACTTGACTGGAAGAAATTTGTATACATGATGCTCAAATTTTAAAAGGTTTCATTGAGAAAGAATTGTAAGGTGGAGATTTATCAGTACTGTTGTGATGTTTATTTGTAAATCTTCTCAGGTCTAATGATGCTGGTTTAATGATTTTAGGCACCAGATGGTGTTGCACTCAAGATCTATGCCAATTCAACACGTCTCGCTAAGTGGGACACTCGTCTCGGATTTCTTCACATGTGCCACCCTCCAAAGTTTCCTATTATTTCGCTTTACCCTGACGGAGGAATGGTTGGCTGTTTGGATGTGGTTCTCACGAGAATTTATCCTTTCCAGGTTTGTGCATTTGATCCACTTCTGTTCGTAAGAAAAAGCCACAAGGCTCTTCTTTCCTATCCTGACACCCCTTCTTCCACTTATCTCTCTCTCCTCTCCAACCCACCCTCCCCCCCGTAGCTGCCACGCGGTCTCTCCGTCTGACTCTTGGATCTTGACCTGGAACCAAACCCTTTTGCCTATCGATTTTGTTTTGACTGAGCGCCTGTGAATAAGCTGGTCCCCGCAGCGCAGCTTTCATTGAGCGCTGTAGAAATCTCGGGATTACGATTCTAGATCCTGTGTTTGAGCCTGAAATTTTGCTACTAGTTTCCTCTGGCTGACTGTCACAAAGGCTGTTTTGAAGCTCTGAATTTACTTGGTCAATATTTTTATTATTTATTGTAGTACTTGGAGAAACTGCCAGATGGCAGAAGTGTCATGCGCACATCTTTGCTTGAACAGAAAGCTGCTCAGGAATATGAAAAAAGAAGAGAGAAATGCATTGATAAGTTGTCTAACAGATTTCAGGAGAAATTTGAAAAAGAATGGGAAAGTGCTGGTAAATTAAGTTCTGATGAACAGATGTAATTTATCTCAGTAACTTAGGAGAACCTGTAATTGAAAGAATTTTTCATTTAAGTGTTTAAATGTTAGTCATAATTCCTTCTAGGGTAGAGCTTTTACATGTTGAAACTTGTCAGTTGGTAACAACAGCAAAACACAAAGCCTGTTTATTGGTGTTGAGCAAGTTATGGCACGGTGCAGTCCGGAAAAACAGAAAGCTCTTGGTGACCATCTTTGTAAAATAAATTGGTATAATCCACACACCAAGATAACCTGCAAGGGGAGTGCAGGATTGGTAAAATCTGATATAACCCGCGTTATTTATATGGCACCTTTTAAGAACCTCTTAAAGGCACTGAAGCATGACTGAAGAAAAGCTGAAACTTAAGACTTCAAATCACTTAGAAAACTCATTTACCACACTGGGTTGGTATGGCTACATTTTATACTTTCTTTTTTAGGTTCCTCTTCCATGTCTAGAAACAGAATACATTTAAAGCCATCAGAAATTCATTCTGCTGTTGAACTTTGTGAATCTTATCGACAGGCATCAGATCCTGCGGCATTTGAGGTATCGTTGATATTTGCTGTGCGAGTGATCAGTGATATGTGTCAATACACAAATATCTTTTGATATTTGTGTTCACATAAATACTATGCATGGGGGGTGTGACCAGAGATGACTACCTTTCACAGTTGCATCTAGGGTTGAGATCTTGTCACTAATTTATTATTACCTTACCTTGTCAAGTGGTTCTTCTAGATATTTTATTTACCCAAATTGCAATTCTGTTGTTGTTCTGCATCTTGTTGTTTATCTCGTATTTTACTGATGAAAGTATAGATAGGGTAATAAAATCATGCAGTGATGTTGCTTATTACCATGAAAATTAGTCTACAGGAAAATAATTTTTAGAATCATTTCTCATAAGTTTTGATTTAGGAGAGTCTTTATAATAATAATAATACTAATAATAATTGTTATTATTATTATTACTATTATTGTAGTAGTAGTACACAAGCATTTTAGTGTCACGACCCTTACAGCCTGGGCTGTCACTTAGACTGTGGTTTTAAGTTCTATCGATTGATTGGCTGCTGGTGATAACAGATGCCAGATGGTAGGCTATTCCATACAGATGGTCCAGCAGCCGAGAAACTCAGTGAGCTTTATCATCTAGTTCTTGTTGTTGGCATGTGGAGGTTGCTGTGAGCCGCCAAAAGCAAATGCTAGTTGTAAAAAGAAGAGATCGACTTGCATAGTCTAGTAATCTGGAACAAGATGGTGAAGACAGTTGTAGACGAGCAGCTGAAGGACATTGCAATAGGGAGAAAAGTAATCCTCCTCAGTTGTGTACTGGTGATCCCATCTATCCAAGTCAGAAGATAGGAATGCAGATTTGAAAACCTCCTTGTTAATTTTCCCCCAGCTGCAGATATCTTGAACAGTCATAAGTGGCAGGTGATGGAGTAGATTGAGACACCAGCTTACTATTGAGTGACCGAAGACATCTAGTGGATCAACTGAAAGATGTTGTAGGTCCTGGTCCGACTTCATGATAACAAGATATGTTTGACATGGGATACATTTGAATACAGTTGAAACTACGGAGCAGAACTTGTTAGTGCTCTATCTACAGGCTGGTTCCAATAGATATCTAAGTCAATAGCAATAATGGTCTGGTATTTATACAGAGCTATGGTTTCTACAGCAGACACTAGGTCAGTAAGAAATGTCTTTTGAAGGCGCTGGTGCCAGTTCTGTAGACTAGAAAAATAATGGCTGCTGTGGGTAAACCTGTTGTGGTGGAGCACATGTGTTCAAGGGTGGTTCATTGAATGTCTAGATGGATTTGATTGTATGTTGGTCTGTCTGAAACATCACAGCATTTCTGCTATGATTCTTTCTGTCATTCTGGGAGGTAAAAAGAATCTGATATAACTCAGGTGATGGTTAAGTTTGGTACTGGATCAGATGTTGTGTAATATTACCACAACTAGAAAAATCTGAGTCTGGTAATTCTGGAAAGTTCTTTATTGTTTTTGGCGTCTCAGTATTTTGTGGATTAACTGAGTTGTGAGATTTTGTTTACTTTTAGTTGTGCCTCACAACAGAACAACTGGGAATTCTAAGAAAGCAGATTGATCAGGAACAGCATATGCGACAGACGAAGCTACAGGAATGCATGCAGTCAATGATGTCAGAAGCTGACGACCTAGTAAGTGTTTGTTAAAAATTAATCTTGAAGATCATGGCAGCTGTCGTCTGTGAGAAACATTAACTTAAGGAACTTTCCAGAACTGATGTCCGTGCAGAAAATTATCGTAAGGAACATTGGTGGATTTTCTAGATCTCATTGTCACTGTCAATCATTGATCTCATTGTCAATGTAATGTGTTAGGTATAACCTACTTGTATATCTACTTGTTTTATGTGTATGTTTTGCTGTGGTTCAGTCCATGGAGAACAGTTGTTTTGTCTCAGTTTCAGTTTACTGGTATTGCATGTGTAAATATAGTTTAAAATAAATAAAACGGAGTAAGTCACATAATGCATTTTACTCAGTGTGTGAACTTGGTTTGGAATTGATTTTTAAGACATTTTCTTAAATTTCATGTTACTGGGTAGCTTCTTCTGTCATCAAAATGTACTAGACTATATAACATAGAATTTGAGTAGAACCCCTTTAAGATGTTGCAACTCGATAATTATGTATGCGTGTGTTTATGATGTATTAGATTCCTGCACGAAATGTGATTCCATTATTGAAAATTCAGATTGCTGGATGTTCATTGCAGGATTTGGATGCAAAATGTCGTGAGTTGTACACTTGAAATTTGCTTGTTTCTTGGGAATTAGGTTTCATAAACTTTGTTTTAGTAGAAAATGATTCCAATATGAAAGTTTTCAGTCATTTTGGTTGTGTAAATCTGAATTATAAGTGTTTGCAGTTGACAGGAATGTAGTTGGCATAGAGGCTGTTGTGTTTGCTGTATTTTTTCTTTCTTTGACTTCTTTGTTTCTGATGTTTTTCATTGTTCCAAAAGTCTCTTAACTCTTTCAGTTGTTGCATCTGATCTTTGAAATTTTCTTCCTTACTTCCTCTTTTATCCTGTCATTCTTATTTCCCCTCAAAATGCACTTCTTGCTGTAGGCTGATCATTTTCAGGTGCTTCTCTCTCATAATGGAATGGCCACCTGAAATTTGTTTGGAAAGTCCCTATTCTGTTGGATAATAGTGCTATGGAAGGCATTTGATTAAGCGTGAAGAAAATAAGTGTATAGACATGCTGTAGTTTATCATTTGTGGTTACGCGGTTAGAATAGTACGTATTGACTGAGGAGCCAGACCAAAGGTAACTAACATCAGTGGTTGGATCCCACTGTTTGTTAGGCAGTGTTCATAGAAGTTGTTCCCCGTAGTTTGTAACTGAATTTGCTAAAACTCGGGTGATGACAAGAAGGTACGGTAGTGTAACAGGATTCCTGCTCCCAATATCCATAATGATTGAATTAAAAAGATTAGACCTGACCTGGAACGGTAACTGAACAACTAACTAGTTGTTCAGGATTCAGTTTAGCTAACAAAGGTAACCACTACAAACTATGAATACAAAACTCAGTGGCAAAAATTATATATTGATATATAACTGTGTAGAAGCATTTATGACCATTTGGAAACCTTCCGAAGAAGTGGTTGAAATGCTGAAGGAAGGAAGTCGCCTTCTCATATTCAACGTTTCAGCAGGAGTCAACCGGTAAGAACACCACTGCTGTGATCTGTTTATTTCTGCTAATCAATTAATTAAATTTCTATCAGATTGTGACTCACCTGCAGGTTTTAGTTTGGCTTATTGGACACTGCTTCTGATCTTCAGCTGAATGTGAAGTTTGTCCTTAGTTTGTTGTTTATCAAAAAGCTGCAGAAGACCTCCACTGGTGTACACACTAAGACGGTGACTGACCAGATGTGTCATAATCTCAGATTTCTTGTGTATCCCAGAAATTGAAGGCCTATGAAACCTTATGCCATGTTCAGACTCTTGCCTAAACTTGGTGTAGAAACAGTAACTAGTATTTGCAGAAGCTTGTAAAACTGTAAAAGCTAGAAATCTAAGGTGCCTTTTTTATTGTTCATATAAGATAATGACCACAGACCATGAAGTGAAATTGTCGGGTGAACAGGCATTTCCTTTACATTTCTTTTCTGTATGAGTTTCATAAGTTTAACACTTACGACACTTGCTTAAAACTTAAAATCAATTAAAGTAGATTTAATGCAGTCTTTTTGTTTTTGTTAAATTTTAGAATGCGAAACTGTATTTATAATATCAGTTTCACTTCAGTGAATTCTACCAGGTATAAGAAGTTTCCATCGGTTGATAAGAACTTTCTGGATTTGCTTTATGAACCAAGAAGGGTGAGTTTTTATTTAGGAACTCTTATGTGGATAAACAAATGGATTGTAGCATAACTATGAACTCATCAAGTGTAGTTAACCTAAATCTCAGCTGTAATCTTTAGCTCTACACTCGGGTTCCAGTTTTGGACTAATTATGTGAATGCATGTATGTACCTGAAAACTTATATATATACATGTAACACCTTTACAGGACCTCTCAAAGTCAGTATGACAAGGCTGTCTAAAAGTGTGCTGGGAAAGCATTTCAGATGTTTGTAACTTTCTCAGCTCCAGTGGTTAAATTGCTCATCCAGAGCTGGTTGATCTTCAAACATTTACAAATCCAAAACCTGAGTGAAGCTATAGTTGATACTCACTATTCACTATTCAGAAAAAAAAACAAAAATCAATTTAGAAGTTTGTTTACAAAATTTCATCTCATATGTATTTAACCCAGGCCTCATGTGCCTTTAAATTTTAGATGAACTCACTGACTTGCCTCCTTGTATCTTCTTAAACAGTCTTAAATCTAGAATAGATTACTAAATAGTACAAAAAATCCTTTGCCATATCAATGGTCCACTTTGTTAATAATTATTTCTGAGTACAGAGTTTACAGTTGTGTACAGATATATATACAGATTTTAAATGTTTTAATAGATAAAATTTAATGATGCATTTCATGTTTTTAGGTTGTGAACTTTGAGGAACTGAAAAGCAGAAACTTTAGGGCCATCCATGGTGAAATAGATGTAGCTGGAATAGTCATTCATGTGACTTCACCATCTTCCGATCAACAGAATAAGTATGCAGTGGATAGCCTTTGCACTTTGTGGAAATGTTATTTTGACAAATTTTATGACTCTTTAGTGTTTTCTGTACTAAGCATTTTCAGTGCTTTTTCACGATTTTCAGTTTCATTTTATAAAGCCTGTCCAACCAGAAGAATATTTTGTCATGTATTTTACTCAACAATGTATTTGTGACTCAGAATTCGGTGGTCTGTATGATTATAATGCGAATATCATTGACAATATTTATGAACATTTCTGCAGTTTGTGAGTTTGACATTGTGTCTGTAGCACTGTTGTGAAATCTTGGTTCCTTTTCTCTTTCTTCTGGCATAATAATATGCTCTACAAAGAAATCGTAAACTTCAGATTTCTGCAGGAACCTGTTTATTCACAGGTGCTCAGTCAAAAACTAAATCAATAGGCAAGAAAGGTTTGGTTCCAGGTCAGGATCCCAGAGTCAGGCGGCAGGCAGGCAGTCAGACGGCTTTGGTGGGTGGTGTTTGGAATTGGATCTGCAGGATAGATAGGGGAACAAGAGGAATCAGGATAGGATCTGCAGAAGAGGAGTGTTTTCTGTTTTGAGTGAAAGACCTGCGCAGAGACTGCAAGGGGTGAAGTGATGGTGAGTTCGTATTACGGATCGGTTAATGTCGTAATTCTGGTAGGAGTTAATTTCAGAGGGGTGGAAAATAACTCTGGTGTTTCATGAACGGGACAGAATCCAACAGAAAATGGGCTGATAAATTGCAATATTTATTCAAATGATGTGGGTTAGAGTCTTATACATTGGCATTTTGCTTGAGAAACCTCTAGAAGAATTTGAAGAATTGATTTGTTTTTCTTTTTCTTCTAGCAGTAAAGGTGGTGACCAGCAAACAGTCTATTTGGTGGATGATAGTGAAGACTTTCTTGGTGTCAGATTTCAGGGTGGACTGGCTGTAAGTATTGAATCATTTCTATTGGATACATCAGAGTTTCTACAAACAAGAGATCTTGTTTGCATTTAATTTCTCTCCAGTGTATTTGTATTTGCTGTGATAGAGTGTTATATAACATAATGGCAAGAATGGACATGAACAGTCTTGTAAATATGCAGAATTCAAGTCATTTTTTTTGCTGGACTGTAAATTTTTATATGAATTTCAAGTTAAGTAGTATTATATTTGGATAGCTATTTTATTAGTACTAAATTTAGTTAGGCATGTCAAATCTAGGAGAACTTCATTTTGCTAGTGAATTTACTCTGATTTTGTACTGTTACCTGAATTTCCTTAGGGTTTCTGTGATTGTGTAATTTGTTCAGAATAATAGCATTAGCCTTGTTTAACATTTGTTATCAGTTACACGATGTGCAAGATTCAGTGACAGTTGGCCGAATGGTGTCGTTCACTAGTCTTCGGTTGCAGGGTCGCTATGGTGACGTACCCAGTGCCCTCTATTCTGAACTGTCCGCATGTTCTGTAAAAGCTCATCCAAAACACATGCAAGAGGCAATCGATAGCCTAATTTCGTGTGTTAAGGTATCTTGAGATCAGTTATACTTGTGTCTAAAGCAAACTGTAGATGTACTCTGCAGTGGAAAATATTTCACATGAAAACATTTAACAAGAAATATTGGTTAACATGAATAGGATGCTTAGGCCGTTCCAGCATCAGTGGTTTTAAAGATGGCCTCTACATTCACTGGAAAATACTTTTGATGTAGAACCAATTATAATATGTAGCATAATATATATTAAGCTATGTGATAGATATTTGTCACCTGTTGTGGCAGATGTCAATGGAATCTGGAGTAATATGGTGGCAGAGACATGTACCAATAATTAAGGCTTAGATGTCATCAGTTGAAGTCCAAGCAGCTAACACCTTGGCTTTCACTACTGTGACATGGATTAGATGTAGATTGTATTGCCAAACTGTGAAATTGCTGAGACCATCATTATGATACATGTATAATTGCCTCCTTAAATACAGTACAACATATACAACTCTTAGTAGGGTTTACTCTGCTTAGTTGATCAAATCTTTAACACAAAATTTGGTTAACATGAATAGTTCACACTATTTCCTGCATTTCATGTTAACAGTTTGCACTGTACTTCCTCTCTGTTACCCTGTTCTAATTTTTCTTTGTTTAGAAATTCAGTTTTTATATTGTAATGACCATCAGATGTTGAGTCCATGTATTTTGCTTTGAAGTTTGCTTAGGTGAGCCGCTTTAAAAATAAATACATTTTTGTTTCTGTATTATTAATAGCAGAAAGCAAACTTTCTCTCAGTTATGAGAGAAAGACTGAAAAGCCTGATTGCACATAAAAGTCGTGATGAGAAGCTACTGGATATGGATCCAATAACTCCTTTGATTCCTTCTGTTGCCAAGAATTCTTCATTTATTAAGAAAGTTCATTTTAGTGGACTTCGTCCGGCGAGTTCTCGCTCAAAGCAGAATTCCAGTCAGAAACCACCTGCCGCTTCTGCCTCTGGTGAGAAGTTTGAAGGAATTGATCAGCGAAATATCACGCTGCATTTAGCACCCAATTGGCCTGAAGATAACTGTGATAAATTGCTGTTGGACTGTAGCACACAAGACATTACTCACAGCATTACTACCGATGAGAAAATGGCATCCAACATATCAGGAATTGAGACAATTGATTGGTGTTATCATTCAGTAGAGGGTGCATTGCTCCAAGCAACATCTCCAGGGATTACTGACATAAACAGTGAAAATCTTGCGCCGACCGACAGTCAGTCGTGCAAGCGGACCAGGAAGCGAACACGAATAGAAACTGAGGCATTGCCGCAAAGAAAATCATCACGTCTAAAATAAATGTAAGGGTTAATTAACTTCATGTTAAAATTCTTTAAAAATTGTTAATGTTGGATCGTTTTCAAGAAAAATACACCTTGGTTGTCTTTATAATTTCGTTTTGACTTCTAGTGTGGCCATTTTGGATTTCATGCTGATATACTACGCATGTACCTTGGATTTTTAGCTGTTTCTCTTCCATCCTTCCAACAACCGCAACGCAACATTAACAGCATCTGTTTCAGTGGACTGACTCTGGTATTGGCCGGACTGTGGCTTGGTTTTACCAGTAGTTGTGCAGTAAACATGGGTGCTATAGCACTTTGTAAATTATTGTTGGCATCGCTTACTGGTAGTATTGGAGAGATCTGCATCTCTGGATAAAACGTTATGGTGTGTATTCAATGAGCAATGGTGGTTAAATATTTCATCTGATGAAGTGATTTTGCAGGATTAGAGCAGTAAGGTCAACAGAAAAACTTGCAATGTATGCAGGTTGCTCATACTTCAGAAGTCTGAAGATAGACCTACTGTTGAAACTGACCAGTCTAATCTTAGAACTTCAATAGTGTCATTATATTAATGCACTAGGCATCAATCTCCACCCCTCTGGAATAAACTCTTGCCAGAATTACAGCAATTATCTGACCCATCCTATGAACTTGCCAGTGCTTCTCCCAATGCAGTATCTGCAGGTATTTTACTCAGAATTGGAAAATGCTTCTATTCCATAAATCCTATATGGAAGCTGCTCCAATTCCAAACATCATCCACTGTAGCCGTCTGTCCCAGTGTGAACCTTGGCTCTTGAGCTGGAATCTTATCTGACCCTACTTGCCATTTGCAGTTACAGTTAGTAGGCTAAGTATGGTATACGGGTTTTTAGTGCCTGTATCTCTCCATCCAACTGTCAAGATTTTTTAAATTGTTCAGGCTTGGTGCAGATATTACTTCTGGTAGCTGGTTCCAGTGTGATACAATCCTGTGGCTGAAGAAGAATTTTCTAATGTCCTACTGCACCCTCTTAAGAAAAAGTTTCAGATTATATCCTGTTAAATGCCCCACTGCTGCCCTCTGAAAGATTTGCTCGTCTATATTCGTGAGTCATGCAAAATTTTGTAGGTGTCAACAAGGTCGCCTCTCGATCTTTCTTTCTGCCAGTCAGTTTTGTTTTTACAGCGCCTATGAATAAGCTGGTTTCCGTGACTTGGCTTTCTTTGGGTGCAGTAGAAATCTCGAGTTAACTATTACGAATCTTGGCACAATCGCCATGGGGTGATACCTTGTGTTTTACACACCGGCGCTATAGAAGTTTCTAATTACAATGAACGCGCGTCTCTGTAGATGTGACATGATGAAACGGCAGTATGTTGAATTCTGTCCGCCTTTTTGCAAAGAATTTCAAAGTAACGTTTCCATCTACAAATACGCCGAGCCTTAAATACGGAACGTTGTACCAACCAAACCTTCTGGAACATTGCTGTAGTATTGAAACATAAGCTCTTGCGGTTAATCTCGAAGATGTTGGATGATCGTGACGATACTGCGCTTCGGCAGATTTGGTGTGGTTGAGTGTCGGCGAATAGGTAGGTTTCTCTGAACAATTGCAAGAATATGCTCGAGGTAAATCGTTTACTTATTGCGTCTTTTTTATTGCGCTATAATATAGATCTAGCTGTTATGCAAAACGATACTGAATTTTCAGTTCCGTTCGGGTTTCCTCGACTTCCGTTCTAATGTTTATGGGGAACGTGGTTACAAAATCACATGTTGCGATAGATAAAACTATCTTTAACTGAAAAGAATATTCATATATATTTCAGAATAACTTATTTATTTAATTCTTTTCAGAGGTAACATTCTCATCACCCTAGTTGTTTTCCACGTGTTTGTTCTACTAATAATATAAGTCAGTAAGCAAATAAGCCCTTTCGACGTGCTTTGAGTATTACTCGATTTGCCTCGCCTAAACGACTGGTAAGGTCCGATGGGTGCGTAGTGAATCCCCGAAATGAATTTCGACCGGATCCCCGAAATAGATTTTCTGAGTGCGACCAGATTCCCGAAAATTAAGAAGATGACGTTTGTATGGAGGAATTAGGACTTTCCTGAAAGTCAGTGTCTACACGACGGGATGGGATGTAGTTCTAATTACATGGAGGAAACACTGAGATCCTATAAGTTCGGCTACTATTACCGATTAGATAGTCCATACCAGTTTCGGGATTTCGACCGCTTTCCATAAAACTGTTTTCGGGAAATCGGGCTGTTGTGTATTTTGAACGTTTTTGGGGATTCGGGACAACCCCAGGTCCGATAGGTGTTGCAAAATCAAAACCTGGGTAAGATAGTAACAGTTACATTATAATTGGTTGCCAATACTTATCAAATCTAATTCTAATCTTGTTTTGTTATTCATAATGAAATTAGACTCTGTATGTCGGGAGAATATAGGGCATTGCAGGCCTGTAGAAATATATATCCAGTAAGAAATTAGTAAGTAATCTGGTAAGTAATAATGTGCACAGCACCATAAAACATTGTTTAAACAGATTTTACTTTCTTTTCGTTACAGACATAACTTTATATATTTGAATGACGATGTAAACACACAAAATGTAGAACTTGAGGACACCTGCCAAACATAAATTGAAAAGACATTTGACTCAACTTGTGATATGTTTCCCTCATATATAATGGAGTTTGTTTGGCAAAGTGCATTTTGTTGCAAGAACTTCTTTCAAACTTGTATTCTGTGTAGTGCCTGTCCTAGGGAAACTGGGTTAGAATAGAAGTGCTATTGAAGTTGTTAACTTTGGTCACCGCTTTCAGTCATAGCATGTATGTAATAGTTTTTTTCACAATAAACATAAGATGCCACCATCAGGAGGAAAATTACTGCAATTTTGGAGAATGAACGTAAGTGGAAATTTGTGTTCGAGTGCATTTAACACTTTCTAGTGATATCAATAATCTCCCTAGCTGATGTGTTCTTAATTCTTTTTAACTTGCTTTTGTGACACCAAACAGAAGGGACTTGAAAGATTCAAGATGGCTGGAATGAAGTGCATTAGCAAGCAACACTCTTGAAGCCATGAGCGCTTAAAGTTTAATTCCAAAAATGTCACGGCTGTAGAAATGAGATGACTTTCAAATAGCTTTTACGTGGTCATTGAAGGACTTATTGGGGTCAATTGTTATACCCAAATTACATGCGCACTCTGAATGCTCATTCACTGTATATGTTTACCGGTATCTGCGTATGACTTAACTTCGGGTTTTGTGATTATAGCTGAAAACATGTATGCTGTTACAAGTGTTGCTTGGATTCGGAAAGGTGTGGCAAAAAGCCATCCTACGAAAGCTGAAATCAATGAAGAAGAACTGAAAAGATTTGCTCAGGAACTCAATGGTATGCCACTGCCATTTATTCTTGTGAATGTTTTCTAGCCATGACCCAAGTTGATCTCCAAGTCAGAGGCCAAATTATGAGCATAAGCAGTGTCAGTATGTCTGTGAGCAAATCAAAATCAGCTAACTGGAGTGCAGTTTGATACAAACTGGCATCAGTGATGACTGTTTCCTACCACAAGCTGTATGTTGAGCATTTCTGACATGTGAATGAAAATAAGAAACTTGGCCAATTGCTGCTAGTCATAAAATCTTAGATTTCAGCAACTTCAGTTGTCATTAGATCTGAATGCATTGATTAAATCTTAATGTATTGTGGGGCCTGGTGGCCAGCTGGTTAGAGCCCTGAGCTTGCAATGCAGAGAGTACAGGATCGAGCATCCTGAAATGGTTGCTGTGTATGGACCTGAGCAAGTCCTTCATTCATAGTTGCTTAGTACCATCAGTTGATGCTTAGTCATTAAATAGTGGCGCTTAATAAATGCAGAAATAAAGTATTATGCATAGGACTAATTTGACCCGGCTTCTCAAATGGATTATGATTTTGGATTGTGATTTTGACCTGAAGCAACCATTGACTGATGCTTTGGGCATTAAGATAACGGCGCTATGGAAGTCATTAGATTAGGTTAGTTTGATTTACTTATAGAATCGATTAATGACTATTAAATTGTAACTAAGGATTAAATGTCTTTGTGGCTAATCGTAATTCTGAGATTTCTACAGCGCCCAACAAAAGCCATGTCATGGGGACTAGCTTATTCACAGACGCTCAGTCAAAACAAAATCGATAGGCAAACGTGTTCGGTTCCAGGTCACACGATGACTGTACGGAACTTGCCATTTTTTTCTCGCTGCAACTTGTAATAAGGTACGACTTATAGTCTGGGAAATATGGTATGTTACTGGAGAGCATTACAATACTTATTTCAACAATTCTTACCAACAAAAGCCTACATTAACTTGCACAAATTCAGAATACAGGCTGGGCAGTTAGTGTGGCCTCATTCGTTGTTTGCTGCTCTTACAGCAAGTTGGATTGCATTTACTCAAAAATTAAAAATCTGATTAGATTCTTATGTTGTGTTACAGGTGTTGAATTGAACGAGGAAAGGGATGAGGAAAATGACAGTGAAGATGATGACTGTGCTTCTGGAATGGCTGGACTGTCATTCTATTCAAGCAATGCCGACGATCCTTATCTCTCCAAGGATGGTCCAGACTCTGATGAGGACGAAGCCATCATTGATGCACAGGACAACGTGATTGCTGTGAGTCGAGTCAAAGACGAAGAATTTTGCCTTGAAGCTTGGGTTTATAACGAGGCGCAGAAATATATCTACTGTCACCATGATTATATTCTGTCGAGCTGTCCTATTGTTGTCGAATGGGTTGGCTTTGGTCAGGGTGAAAATTCTGCTGGAAATTTAGTAGCTGTTGGAACTATGAATCCTAACATTGAAATCTGGAATTTGGATGTTATGAACACCATCGATCCTGTTCTGATGCTTGCAGGAAGCAAGTCAGGCAAAAAGAAGAGCTCAGAGAAAAAGAAGAGAAAGGTGGCTGCCGATGGACACACAGACGCAGTTCTTGGTCTGTCGTGGAACAAGCTGCAGCAGCAGGTGTTGGCAAGTGCATCTGCTGATTCATGTGTTGGCATCTGGGACTTGGAACAGAGCTCATGCGTTCTGATTAAAAACCTGCATTCAGATAAAGTTCAAGCAGTGCAGTGGCATCCTTATGAAAGCCAGATGTTGTTGTCTGGATCATATGACCATTATGCCAAGGTCGTTGACTGCAGAAGTCCGGAAGGGAGTCAGAAGTCATGGAAATTGGCCGGTGAAGTTGAGAAAGTCCTTTGGAACAGCCACAATGCAAGTAGTTTCTTTGCCAGTACCGATACGGGACATGTCTACTGCTATGACATCAGAGCCGAGGATCCTCTGTTTGAGTTAAAAGCTCATCCATCTGCTGTGACCTCTGTAACACTGAGTCCATCAGTCAAAGGGTGCCTTGTAACATCGTCAGAAGATCAGTCAATTAAGGTCTGGGATGTGCGATCAGCCAGCCCACAATTAGTGGACCAGAAAAAATGTAAGATTGGTGCTCTCTTCTGTTCTGCAGCTAGCCCTGATTCCTTGCTTCTGTTATGCGTAGGTGGTGAACGAGAGATGAGAGTGATAGACATGAAGGACAATGAGAAAGTTGTCGCCTATTTCAATGTACAGAATGATGCACAGCAGGAAACTGTTGACGTCGGTCATGCTGAGCAGCGGGAAGCAAGTGAAAAAAGTGTCAAGCCAACGTCGTCTCACCAAACTGGTGCTTCAGCTGCGGCAGACAGCTCAAGTAAAAAACTAGCTAAGAAATCTAGTTCAGTGCAGAAGAAAAAGAAGAAGCATCTGAAGCCAAAGAAACAGTAAACAAATGATGTATATTAAGAAAATAAACATTTCTTCAGTTTCATAGAATCTTTTTTGCATTATATGTTCCTTAAATAATCCATTATACAAATAGAAAATTCAGCACAGTTTATTGCCAAGAATTCTAAAATGCAAACTAAAAAATTTGTAAAAAGTTACACATGCAGTAAATAGGAAAAATTTACCTGAGCTAACACACTAAATAAATGGAGACAAGGCATATGAAAAGTCAAGCAATTGCAGTTCACCTATTTAAGCCCTGACTGGGTAATAATAATAATAATTAGTAACATGTAGTGTAGTGTGCTAGTTTCTTTAAGGCATTCACATCCAACTACACACAATCAAATTCTACACAAAACTGGATTTCTGTGCAGTGCACACCCAGAGAAAAGTGGGGAGTTTACTGACCCCATGGCCTTTTACTGGTAGTAACAGCAAACTTAGAATGGCAACTTTCACTACAAGTAGCCCAATGCAGACATCCAAATCTGAATAAGGTACTACTTATTTCGATACAACCTGTGTCTTAAACACCAACTTTGGTCATACAACCAACAATGTGTTGGATCTAATCGAAGTTCCTTTGCTGGAGGCGGCAGTACCAAAGTTCCCCACCCTGTATCACAGTTAGCTCTGCAAGATCAACAGGATTGTCTAATCTAGGCCTTAGTACTCTGCTGGAGTGCAGATGTCTGCAAACGGGATGGGAGGGTAATTTCAAATGCAGACAGGGAGATCGAGGGGTCAAGAGTAGGTCATTTATTGCTTCAACACTTGAAGACTTCTTTCTGAGTAAATGTCTTGAAGGGGTGTTACAAAGTGCTCTAGCGTATCACCAGAGTCAAAGTAAGCACTAGAGTTTTACGTGTTTTACTTTAGGTGTATTTTGAATACATTTATGCTGAAAATGACAGTATATTTAAAAATGTAAATATGCCTGAAACAATTGTCCATTGTCCACTTTGTATACATAAAAATGTACACATTTTTCTACAGCGACCATTTGGCCTCAACCATGTTCATTTTTCAATGAATTAATCAGGTGAGATCCTTTACCACTGCTGCCCATTTGAATGGGCTCCATGCCATTTAAGGCCCTCGTATTGCATTAGATCTGCTAGCCCGAGTCAAAGTAGGCATTCAAATTTTACGTCTCTTAAACATTACATCAGAGGTGTATTCTGAATACATTCTCTGCTGAAATGGCAGTATATATAAAAATGTAAATACACCTGAAACAATCTTCCACTTCATATACATAACAATGTACAGTGACCATTTTTCAATGAATTATTCGATCCTTGACCACCGCTGCCGATTTTAATGGGTGCCATGCCATTTAAGGCCACGTGTACTTCATTAGTTCCGCTAGCCCGCGGTTCAAATCTCTGAAAGAGCCGCGGCCAGGACGTGGACCGGCATCCTCACACTTATAGGCGCCTTGACGTACGCATTAAGCAGTGTAGCTAACCAGCCCAGTACTGTTTTGCATGATTCAACATGGCATTCATTTTCTACTTTAAGCTGTACCAATGAAGATAGGAATGCTGCAGTTTGGGTGGTTAATAAAGGTGCTATATAAATGCCCTAATACATGTGTATACATAAATCTGGATTAGTTTCTCTTGAAAAGTTAATCTCAATAATCATGATCTAATTGTCACACAAAGCACCTAAAAAGAAGATTATAAAAGACTGATTTTTCAGCCAAGGCAGAAGCAAATCATTTAAAACCAGTAACAATTCCTGCAGTAAAATAATGGTTGGTTTGCAAAACTGCATTGGAATTTAATCTCTCTACAATTTCGATCATACATGTAGTTGTAGCAGCCATAATATATGCCATGGTTCAAGTTGCATGAGACATTTATAAAATTATATACAACTACGAGTATATAAAATAGTTAAAAATGAACTGTCTATGAAGACATATTATCCAAGGCTGATATCATCAAAATCGTCATTCACCGCTGCACTTCTAACACGTAGCAGTTTGGAGCTCATTAACCAGACAGATTTGTGCAAGTCACGATCATACGATTCTGCAGAAGATCGATCCTCAACTCCATCACGATAGAATTTTCCCGTTTCTCCTGAAAACCAAATTGTATTTTCTTAATCATTAAATGTGTTAAACAGTGCCAAATTCTGACCATTATGCTTTCTTGAACACTGAAATGCTACAAGAAAGATGTCTGTAAATTATGTAAATCTCTTAAATTTCTCAGTGTCGCACAAAATTATCATCGGCACTACATCAAGTCCGCAAGAGCCAGGCTGTTTACACTGATGACATAAACTGAAGCAAATTTAATACATAAATAATTAAAACACTAACCTTCATATTTTTCACTAGTTGCCAAATTTACAATCTGCAGAGCGGCCTCTCGAACTGTCTTTGTAATTTTACAACATCGCAACACATTGTGAAGGCAACAGACAGAAAGAAGCTGCTGTAGTTTGGGAGAATGGCGGTATAAATGTGTCACAGGAACATATCCTGAAGTCAAGAGAAAACAAACCAAGTAGTCAGATATAAAAGTACAAGTAATGTAGCAGTAATATAAAATGCAACACATGCTCCATGAAACATACAGCACAGAAAGATGGATCCAAAATTAACTTCAGCTTTAGAACATGACCGAGTACAAAGTCCTATCACTTACATACAACACACTTCAGTCTTCCCAACCCTCCTATCTTCGTCAGTTATTTACAATACAACCGCTCCATAGCCATAGCTGCCCCACCACTCTGGAATAAACTCCACCCAGAACTGCGACAGTTTTCGGACCCATCACACAAACTCACCGATGCTCCACTGCTTGCAATTTCTGCTTCGGCCTTTCACTCAAAACTGAAACATTCCTCTTCCACAGGTCCTATCCTGACACCCCTTCTTCCTCTTATCTGTCTCTGCTCTCCAGCCCCAAACATCACCCACCATAGCTGCCACGCTGTCTCTCTGCCTGACTCTTGGATCTTGACCCGGAACTGAACCCTTTTGCCTATCGATTTTGTTTTGACTGAGCGCCTGTGAATAAGCTGGTCCCCGCGGTGCGGCTTTCGTTGGGCGCTGTAGAAATCTTGGGATTACCTCACTATAGTACAACCTTATTGCAACATGGTATTTGATATAGTAGATAGGGTATGGTTGCAAGGAGGGTCTAGAGTATTTACAATTTCTTGAGTACTTTCAAATCTCAAGAGTCTTTGTCAAGAGTCTTTGAAGTGTGCCACGGTTTATTCTTGTGTTATAAGTCAGTATGATTACAGATGATGAGATCTGTTCAAAATGTGGGTCTCAAGTTTTTTTACAGGAATTTGTAACAAAGGCTAAGAAGTTGAACCCAGTGTTGGCAATGTATGAAAAACAATTTACAAGTATTCATTTGGAATACTGTAGCACATTCTAAATTACATTTTAAATTCATAGGGATAAACTTTGGGTACATTTGTGCTACTCATCCTATTTGCCACTCTCTTACCAATAATTCTGGCCATGCCCTTGTCTCTTCACTTGTGCTATCATAGCTAAATTATTGCAATTCAACCCTTGGTTCTGTTTTTCATGTCCTATACAACTCTTTGCTTGTCCTTTCACTGCTTGATGTTATGATGTTACTGTATTCTAAGTTACATTGGTCATTCCTTCCAGTACAGGTCTGCTTTAAAACTGCCATCCTTAACTACAACACACTTGGCAAATTACCACTCTGGTCACTGCACCACCCCTTTATAACTAACTGCATTACCATCTTGGTGATTGAATCTGTATTGTAATTTAACTGTAATTGCAATAATAAGTTTCTGTAGTGCCTCTTAAAGAGAAACTCATCAGACATGCTCTCCATGATATCCTAAGTAATGTTGAAGTTCATTAAGAGCAAACAATTCATCAGTATGCAGGAAGTGTTCAGATAACCAGAAAAACTGAATCTGTGAACTAAAGACTCAACTTTCAATTCTCTGAACCTAAACTAATCTATGTACAGCTAAAACAAAAATGTGAACCATTAACTTTGTAGAAAGCAGCTCACCTGGATCAACTGCGTTCACAAACACGTGCTGGCCACGCATCTTTTCTGCCAGATAGTAAGTAAAGAGCAAATTACAGAGCTTGGAGTTTTTGTATGCCTGTAAACCATTATATGTCCCAGGTTTCTGTAACTGAAAATTGTCAACATCCAGGTATTCTAAGTCTGCAACATTCAAAAACAACCAGAAGTCATGTGGATCTGCTGAAATGGTATCTATTCAGTAATATTTCCTCACAAAATGCCTCCCTGTCTCAAGCATCTTGTTTGGAATCAAGACCAGCTAATACTTATCAAATTCAACTCATAATTGTGTGCCTCACACGAATCTGATTATGCTCGTGGGCTGTCTATGTCACTTTGAAGTATAATACTGTTTAAAGTGAAAGTTGCTTGATTATTCTGGCAGCTTTGGAATTTTACTGTTGCCAAGTCTGCATGTCGAAATTATTTTTCAATTTCAACAGGGATTCACTGTGTTTTGGTCAAGCGTTTTGCATGTTATTGTGACCTGTGACTGGAATGGTCCCCTATAAAAGGGGTACAGGATTCCAGCTGAACAGTCAAGCCTCAGACCTATGTACGTCGTCTACACTGCGAATTCTTGGATTCAGTGAAGAGCAGAGAGTCCTTGGGTAAGCACCAACTGTCAACTTTGGAATGGCTTAACTACCTATCGCCCCATGGGTGATGAATGCCTGTCCTGTGCATGACTAGTGGTTCAAGGAATATCTGGACTTCACATCTTCTTCTAGCTACAAGGGACTGCTGGATGGAGACAACCGTGAGCTATTGGTAACGGATCACGTTTCCTATCATTATTCCTCATCCCCGATGCCACATGATTCAGGAATTCTGAACATGCTGCCATCTTTCTAGTTGGGAATTTGTTGGTAAGTCTCCAAATGTGTGTGCGAATTTTGCGGTCAGAGTCTGTGCACAATTTCACAGGGTGGAAGTGATTCCAGCCAGTTCTACAGCCAGAGACACCCACATCACTGCCCCTTCTACTCTCAACGTAAAATGGCCAATCTGTGCCATCTTTGCCCAAAATGTCTGTTCTCTTCAAGGAAGAGAGTTAAGGAAATGAACATTGTAAAGCTCTGTCTAGGATGGGCATCCTGTAAACTTGTAAAGTTTTGCTTAGAATATGATACAAGAAATGCTTTATTATAATCATGATTTGCTGAAAATTTTAATTATAACGTTGTTTTGCAGTATGTTTTTCCAAATCCGACAGTAAAATTGGGTCACAACTGAAACAAGATGTAGATATACCAAGCAAAAACATACAGTGAATTTTGGTCAGTAATCAATTTCTGAATGACTTAGTAATGACATAAATGTTTTGTATACATCAAGCTAGTATTCAGTGTTTAATGAGATCGTATGTTTGCAAAGGCCGTTGACATTGACCTTATCTTACTTTTGCATTTACCAGCTGAAACATTTTTTTCACAGCTTTAGATCAGTTGACACTTACTTCTTGTGGACCAGTTGTTTTCGTGATCATGCACTGTACAGGTAACATTAATGATCCGACTATCACCCAGAACTGAACCAGTCTGCACCAAGTAGTCAAGCAACAGATTTGTCAGAAGAAATGGCCCTAGACATTAAGAAACAAACAGTGCAAGTCAAAATTACAAAATGAAAATTACAGAATTCAAAAATTACAGAAATGTGATCAGAAGACAATTTCAAAGGTAATGATAAACGAGAATTGCTAGTACACTCAAAAGTCTCCTATATTCAATAAAGACACATAAGAAAGGTGCTTATTTCTTTTTTATGATCACCCAAGGCTTGAACTTGAATGCCTTGGCATAAGAGGAGAATGTAACTCAAGCCACCTATTCCTTCTAATTGTAATTGCAATAAATAGTCGTGATTACAATTACAATTAGGAAGAATAGTACATATGTTTGCAGGAAGATTTTTCAAAAGGCATGAACCAACACACAACAGCACACAGGATTCTGGAGTTGATGTACGGAAGGAAGGGACCATAATACCCAATAAAGGTCATTTAGCTAGCAAAAAAGAAACTTCAAAGTCCTGAACTGAAAGCCAATACATGACGGCTTTAACTTTCCAGATAACACGGTGACTAGGGCAAGGTTATTCGTGTCATGTTCATGCCTCATAAGGTAATTTGCCCACTTATTACACACATCCACTGACATTAGTTCTCAGAGGTGGCTACATTTGTCAAATACAACATGTCAGACCTAGATGATTCGTAGCCATGGTTAATTCGAAGCCATCATTTGTAGTTCGTGGTGTCAGGTCTTTAGGATTCAGAGCTACAGCTGCATTGTTAATCAGTATACTCAGTTTCTTCTTCTTCTTTGTGAATTCCTGTACAAAATTTCTTACTGAAGATGTTGATGAGAGATCAAGCTGTCAAAAAACAAGTAAAGACCTTAATAGTGCATCAATTAATAAAATCATTACAAATTAACAGACTGGATCAAGACCCAATGAACTACTAATGTGATAACAACTGGATTTAAGTTTTTTGTGTGGGTCTTGCATGAGCTTTGTTGCATAGGCTGGACATGGAAATCTTCATTCCATGACCCAAGGTGAAATTGTTGTTCCTTCTGCACACATTACAACATGCAAAGTTGTGCCTTCTTGGTGGTTGGGCTCTCGAAATGGAATGGCTTCCCTCTTAATCTGTGTGTCCTTCCAACAAGGGATGCTAGATACACTTTTCACCAACAGTTAAAAACTGTTTTCTTTCGCTGGAGCTGGGCTGGGTGTGCCGCTGGGTATACTACTTGAAAGGGCGTTATTTAAATGTTCTGAATGAATGAATAACTGAACCAAAGTGGCAGTGATAAATTAGTTAATAACTGATAAATACAAACTTAATTGTATTTGTAATCGCAAATTTAAATATAGTGCCGTTTCAAGAGAAACTCATCAGAGGTGCTCCCGATCTGGCAACACAGAACCACAAAGTAGAACTTTTTTAAACTTGAACTGATTATGCCTACAGACAGTCATATGAAAAGTGTAATCAGTTAAGCAGAACATAAAGACAAGGCCATTACTTTTTTCAAATTAAACATAACTGATTTATCATAAGCCTGTATCAACAAGTCATCAGAGGTCCAGTGCAGTGGAGCCTCCATATAGTGCTATCTTTAGCAGCTGTATCAATAACAACGTGCAACAGAGGGCTGCATTATAAAATGAGACCATACCGTAAAGTGGAATTAAATTTGAGATCAACAGTCCTAACTACCTCATAGTAACTGCACATTTATATAGCATAAGAAACTCCTCAAACGTCCTCAGATTAGAATTTGCAAATAACATGACACAAGTTATATGGAAATTTCAGTGTAATTACTTGAGCTAAATAACTGACACAAATTACCTGCATATATTGAACTAAAGAGTTTGGGAACAACTGTTTAATTCGTGTGACTGCCTCATCACCATCTTCACTTTTATGGCAAGCTAAGATGACGTCGTTGCCTCCCTCTGCAAGATACTTGGCTACTTCATAGCCAAGCCCAGAACTTGCTCCAGTCACAATTATAACACGGCCAGTCATTGTTCCCCCCTAAAAATATGACAGTAAATGAAGCTGTTATGTGCCATGTAAGATTAAACTTCTCGAGCAGTACTGGTGTTCATAAAATTCAACTTAAAGAAGCTGGCATCACCAGAGGCACTTGCCAAGAAATATTTCCACAGCAGGCCTACTGGTACAGCAGGGAAATTCTGCCAAATACTGTTACCAAAATTAAACACAAAACAAACCTAACATAAAGCCTGCTTAATGATACAGATATTCCATGTACAACGTAGAAAGAAGTTCACAAGTTGAATGGTAAGAAAGTATGCGGGAAATTATTCCTCTTACTTTCTTGTTGATTTTTCGTGAAAGTCTGTTTTATTTGATAATGTACATTCACTTATTAATGCACGTGTACTCTAATATTTTCTTGTCTGCTGACTTACCAATGTGCGATTCAGTGGTGATCATAGTGGCAATTTCTTGTGTACCTACTTACTTCAGGTATTAGTATTGCTCACAGGCACACTGCTTTATTTCTACATCAGTCTATGGAGTTCTCCTTATAAGTTCCATGGAAACCATTCCAGGGAACCAAAACAACTAACAAATTAAAGTTGTTACACCCACATAGTGATGAGATGTTACTTAACTAAGCAAAATCATGATCACGTCATAAACTGCATAATGCCATTATCAACTACTGTGGTGACAAACTTCGCAAAACACAAAGAAGGAACAAAGGACAGGGTAAAGGTGTCATATGATACATCTCTGGAGACTCCTGGTAAACAAAGAAAGTAAAAACTTTGCCTTATCTTACTTTATTTTGCCTCATATACATGTAAGTTTTTCAGTCGAAACACAATCGATGGGCAAGAAAAGTCAGATTCGGTCCAAGTCAAGATCCGAGTCAGAAACGCACGCATTTAGTCTGCTACGGTGGAGGGTGTTTGAAATTAAAGCGGCAAGATAGATAAGGGAAGCAGAGGAACCAGGATAGGATCGGTGGACGAGGAATGTTTTCAGTTTTGAGTGAAAGCCCTGCGCAAAAATTGCAAGGGTTAAAGTGTTGGTGAGCTAGTAGGGCGAGTTGGATGATTGTCGTAATTCTGGCGGGAGTTTATTTTTCGAGTGGTGCAACAGCTATGACTACTGACTGAGTTCCAGATTTAAGGATGGGGTGAAGGAGGGCGGCGAAATATAAGGTCGGAATAGCAGAGGGTTGTAAGTTATTGATAGGACCTTGTACTCTATTCGTTTGAGTATTTTAAAATACCTGATAGTTACTTACAGTGTAAACTATTTTGAATTAACGAGTTTGGAAGCTATAGCTCTAAACAGGTTTTAAGGCACAATATTTGCAAATCCTAAATTGTGAAAGCGATCCTAAACAGCCACGATAATACAAGATTTAGGCATAGGTCATGTTTAGATAAATAAACAGAAGGGTGCGTTCCGCAGTTCTCATGTAAACGTCTATATAGTGACCCCAACTAACATCCTAATCCAAACCAAAGATATATACTCTTTAAGCGGCTTCCAAAATCTAAGTCGAACAAACGAAAATATGCCCTATTTATTTAGTCACGTTAGTGAATATAATTGGCGTAATTACAGAAATATTGGGTGTAGATTTTAATGCAACCCTAACGTTTTAGAGTAAGTAATGTGATGTTACGCAATAACTAAGTAAAATAATTTTATTGCTTCCTACGTTCCTGTAGCAAATTAGGTGATAGGCCTACCGGGTATACATTTAATCTCAGCTCACTTCGATTCTTTAATAACCGAGAAAACGACTGGTGTCCGAAAATATTGGCGGTAACGGGAGAGTTACAAGATGTAGAATGGTGGTTACGAGAAAGTCCTCACGCAGAAAGGGAACGACTATTGCCGGTAAAGGAACGAACCCTGTTCTGAGTAAAGGCCATCCTCAGGATGTTGCCCATCCGGCGACCGCGGAAGAGGCAAAGTCGGATTCCGAGACCGAGAGTTACGGTGTTGATTCCCTTAAGGAAGAGACCCATCCTAGGCCTTCCTTGGAGAGAACAGACGCTATTCGAAGAGATGATGCGGGAAGACCATTGTACAGTGAGAGTGCAAGGGGCAGTGAGGCGGGTGGCTCTGAGCGTAGAACTGGGCTAGAGTTACCCCACCCCATGAACAGTTAGCCCGACCGAGAACGCCACAATAATATAAGTCTTATATTGTTACATGACAAAAACTTAGCTGTGGGAGAAGCAACAACACTCAGGTTAAAAAGAATGTGATTTATTCCGGTGACTATTTACACAGATTTACAATCGGGATAGCCCTACAAAGAGACCTTAAATGGTGCTGCACCCATGCAAATGGGCAAACGTGGTAATGGATCTCACCAAAAGAAACACTGAGAATCAGCAGGGTTGAAGCCATACGGTCGCTATATAAAAAGCAGGGGCGTAGCAATAGATTGTGCAGTTTGTGCAAAGCACAAGGGCCCACGAGACCAGGAGCCCCCTCTGCCCCCAAGGGGCCAAGGCCCAGTTGCTCAATTACTTAAAGAAAAGTAGCCAAAGTTCAGTTTGCACAAGGGCCCTCGGAAGGCTAGCTATGCCACTGTTAAAAGTGTACATTTACTATGCAGCCAACAAAATCTTACAAGAAGTAACAACAGAGGAAGTGAACAGAATGCGTTTAACAACAACCAAACCACCCCATCGAAATGAAGACTATAACGGTCTGATGTTATTATAATATTGCCCCAGTGTTTCTAAATTAATACGAACTGTTTAGTCATATGCCTACTAATAGCAAAATCTTTGGCATAAAAATCACCAGAGAACTTCTATGGCACCACTGTAATAATGCTCAAAGCATTCGTCGCTTGTCGCTTCTAAACAAAATCACTGTACAAATCAAATTCCGGGGCTAGTCCGATCGAAAAGCAAAGAAGAGAGTCCGAGAAGACACGGAAACAGCGGACGGAGGAAATGAATCCAGAAAGAAATGAGTTTATAGTAGAGATCTGAAGGCCAAAACGCACTTTACAAAGAGAATGTTTGCCGGAAGAGAGTTACAGAGCCTAGGGCTTTGCTATCCACCGTAGTAACATGTGTAGCACTGTCGTGAAACCAAAGGTGGCTGTCGTTATAAAGTGATTTTAGTTTAGAATTTTCGTGAATCTGTAAAATTCTGAAGTTATGTGGTCAGGGAATAATAAACTTATAGGCTTTATCACATGACCACGCTACTAAACTACTACCCGTACTTCAAAATGCAACTAGGGAGCTCGTCTCTTCCCTCCCCAAATGACCACAACAGCTGTCCCTATTCTTTACGATACTAGCAGGTAATATGTAGCACAATAATTGCGAAATTGTCCATGTCTATGTTTAAATTATTTACCAATTTAATTTCTCTTTAAATTTGTAACCACTTTTTATGCGATCGTGCTTAATTTGTACAAAGAAACCTTCTACATAATTAAAAACGACATGTTCAGGGATACGCTTATTATAAGTATTACGTGCTCAACTTATAAAATAGTGATTGTTCAAAATGCCCTTATCTGAAGCAACGAGGACATGGGAAGCGTTTCGGGGTTGCTTTCCCCATTGAGTGCGCCAAATACGGTTATTGTATTCAATCGCGGTTATTAAAATTATTGCCTATGGCACCACAAATACTACTGAGGAAACAGTATAATTAAATATTTCATCTGCAGTAACATTTCAAATTAAAGGTATTTCATCACAACTGAAAATTTTGCTTAGCAAAAATACTTCCTGGTAGAATATTGTACTTAATTGTATGGGATTATTTTGTGAAGCGTATTGAGATAGCGTAATAATGTCAAACTAACATGGCGGATGTTGGATAACTAAAATGGAATTTTTACCCAATATTTACTTTATCCAGAACAGGTGATTGCATTTTGCTTGATTAACATGTGAGAATAATCATATAAAATTAAGTTATCACTTTTACACAGCTTAGAACCGAACCTTTTATGATTTAACTGTGACCGTTTATTTGCTCTACTCCGTTGATGCATCTGCGCTGCCACTGCCACCGTGGTAACTTGTGTAGCGCCGTCGTAAAACCAGAAGGTGGCAGTCAATAGAAAGTGACTTGCTTAGAATTTCGCGTTACTTTAAAAAGCAAAAGTCGGGCATAATAAGAACGCATACGATATAGCGAAAGAGTTGTTCTAGAGTACACCCTTCCGTACGTGGCGAAATCCAGTTTCAGGAAACATTTCCGCTTCCATTTCTATTGTTTCACTTTTATGGGACCATCTAGTGAAATGTGCAGAATCAACTGGACCAAATGTGTAGTACAGAAAACCTGTGTGAAATATGCATGAATTCACCGAAACTTGGTTATATGGCAAAACTTAGCTCTGATAGAGAACGTATTATTCTTATGTCTGAAATGTATCGCAGTTTAGCACCACCTCATCTCTGTAGGAAGGAGGCTATTAAGCAGCTGCTGAAATCCAGATTTACCTCTTTATGACGATATATCACTTAGAACTTGTGTCAGGCCGTTCTCTGGGAACTTGACAGCAATTTTGGCACGGAGAGACAATTGGGTAGTATTGAATGTGACTAGCCACACCCTTATCTCTGAGCTGTCTGTCATCCAGGCTTCAACTTGCCACAATGACCCTGCATTAAACCGTTTTTTGGATGGGCCAGGGTTGCTTTGCATTCAACACTGTCAAATGGAAACAAGCCACTGATGTCTTATGCAGCTGTAGCGCAATGCAGACTATGTTGCACATTGTCCATGTCAGTCTGCAAACATGTTTCAGTGGTTGACTGGTTGCTCTTCATCCTGGTGGTGATGATGCCTGCAACTGGCTACACACAGACCACATATGCTAGAAGGGGTTGTTAAAACATACAGAAAGGATTTGGAAATAGTTACACAGAAGTTGGAAAAATGAGCTTTTAAGTAAGCTGGAAATATTTACATATCACCCAGAAGCATGCAACTTAGAAACAGTAATGCAGAAGTCTGAAAAAGAAACATGTAAATCGGAAATATGCACAAATATGCATGTTTTTCTTGGAAACATCACATTCAGAAACAAAACCACACAAGTTTCAAATTGGAAAAAGAATTATATAAATTGAAAACATGCAAATATTTTCCAACTTTTCTAGGTTCATCCGGCGAATCATGTATTAATCTGGCCAAACTTGTCATGCAATAAACTGATGTGAAATGTTCATGAATTCATCTAAGCTTAATTATTTAGCAACACATAATTCAGAACACTTGCAGAACTTGGAAACAGAAACAAAATCGGAAGAAGAAAAATATAATTAAGAAACATACTGATATTACTTAGAAACACAAAACTCAGAAACAGAAGTCTAAAAAAGAAACATTTATTGTAAACATATTGTTTTCTCTCAGAAATACAAAACTTAGCAACAGAAACACAGAAATTGGCAAAAAGAAACATGATTTGGAAACATACAGGTGCAACTCAGAAACATGACTAACTGACTGTGTATTGTTCTGTTAGTCACTGTGGGTGTAATTCATGCACTAGAAATGCATTGTGGAATGATTCTTTTTCCGAATTTTGTGTTTCTGTGCCTGATGTTGATGTTCCTGACTTATATGTTTCTCTTTCTGATGTGTTTGTTTCTCTTTTACAGTTTTGTGTTTGTGTCCTATTTATATGTTTCTTTTTCCATATTGGGTGTTTCTGAACACTATATGTCATGTTCCTACTTATATCTTTCGCTTTACAAGTTTTGTGTTTTTGACATTTGTGTTGCTTGTTTTCAACTTACACTATTTCTTTTTTTGTAATGTAAGGTAATGATGACAATTTATATGGGATTGTAAGTAGCAAGCTATTTCTGGGGTGCTTTACAATGTCAGTTGTGAGCACAAGTACTAAGTTACGTAATAGATAGGATCTCAGTTGTTTTTTTTTGAAAACATGAACGCTTTTGGCCTCTTGGATAGAAGCTGGAAGACTGTTCCATGCATGCAGGCTTACTCAAAGGTGCTATATTAATTGTTTAGATACGTAGGTGCTACGGTGCTTTGAGTTTAAGCCCCATGTCCTGTTGTGTGTAGTTACCTGGCAGGCTTTTCCACATGAGCATTTTGGCTGCAGCTGTTATCTTACGGGAATTGTCATCTGTACCTGTCCGTAGATCTCTGGGCAGGCTGACCTGGTTGTCCCTCTGTCCTGCAATGTCACAAAGTAGCATGGTTAGCCTTTCATTCTGGAATAGGCTATGACACAACCTGCAGCTTGAACTTCCTGACCTTCTTTGCCTCTGTTTTGCCTGGGGTTGAAGACAATAATATTTGGCTGTGTTCTTGTATTGTGAGATTAGCAGCATCTCTGAGTTTTCGGGAAAACTCTTAGTACAGTTTTAGTCATGATTATAATATGTTAAAATTATTAAAAATTAGTTCAGAAAGAGGTGGTGGAAAAGGAGAAAGAAGTGCAGGTTTTCTAAGATGATAGCCTTGAAGCGGTGGCTGATGTTTTTTTGTATATGTGTTTCTAGGTGAACATCACAATGGACTTGTCCAAGAATGTTCCCAGTGCTGCACCAAAAGTTTCTGATTCTGTAAAAGCAGAGAGTGAAGACAAGACTGACAGTCTTGTTTATGCACAAAGTGAAGAGGTTTCTGACTCCTCAGTTAATGTTATGGAAACGTCTGACAGTGAAGCACCTGCGATTCCGGTTCCAGAGACGTCCGCAGGCACACAACGTCGAGGTCCTGGTCGGCCCAAGAAGGAAGGAATTCCAAGTGTTGTTAAGAAACCACAGAGGTGAAAACATTTTAGTTTCTTGTTAATTGTTTTCTTATCGACTTACATTTAAAAGCCTGTCAGAAGAAGGTTACATGCCCTAGATTGGAAGTGATTGTGTTGGTTCTTCAAATTGTTGTACAGAGCTGTTTTGTCCTTGTCTTGTATACAAGCCTGTAAGTACCTTCAACACAATCCCAGCTTGAATGCAGAACCATAATCCTCAGAATAGTAATATGTATATAAATAGAACACCTTAAAGGTTTGTATTGAGAAGGGAGATGAAATGAAATTTGTGAATATTTGCATTTGCGTTTAAAGGACAGATCAATCAGTCATCGTGAATTTCTCTTGATTGCATTTTGTCCAGTTTTTCTTGAAGTTGGAGAATTAGGTCTATATCAGTTTAAATATTTTGAGCCAACAATGGACAAATACCGAGTCCTATTTTAGATCCAATTGTAATATTATTTGTAATATTTTCTTTATTTCAGTCAACGACAGAGAACAAAAAGGGTGCAGGGTTCTCCATCATTGGTAGAAAACCTTTCAGAGCTGGCTGGAGGGGAACTTTATGAGCAGTCTGTACCAATGGAATTACCGTCTGAGAACGTTAACAAAGACTTAACGGAAACAGAAGTGAAGACTGAAGCAGTGTATTCTGATGTACCTGGAAGTGGTTCTCCAAGAGTTTCATCTTCATTTACTCCAAAACATGACATGAACTTTGATGTCAGTTTCACTGATACAGGTATGTTGACTTGATTTTCAGTATAAATTGTGGAGCATAAAAAGTTCAAATCCTATGCTGATAAAACTGCCGTGCTTCGAAAGATGAGTCAAAACATAGAGTATGATTATCTTGTAGCTCAGGTTCGAGTGACATGGGCCACAACAGTTACAAATATCTACTGCAATGTAGTGTATTGTAGTGTAATGTAATCAAAAATTTACAAAGCCCCACTTCAAGATAAACTCCTCAGAGGCGCTCCTGGCCGGACAACCCAGAAGCACTGGGAAATAAGTAGGTCTTCAAGCACTTGTGGAAAAGAGGGGGGAGAGACTAAGAAGCTCCTGGCATAGGTCATTAGGATGTCAACATCTACCATCTGCTTATAAGTTATAAATGTTATTTCTGATGTTCCATTCTACACTGAAAGTATTTTCTTGCTAAAGCAAAGGTCATCACTGATGCTGTGAACTGGTGATGTTATAAATGGCATAGGGCAAAATCTCACACCACTGTATGAATGTCGCTACAGCCACCAGTGCACAGACCCCTTACTGGAACTTGAAACAAAATATGACTGTTTTACATTGGATGAACAGAGCCATACAAATCAACATTTGTGTTTTTCAAGGTTTTTTAGTGGATTTTCTTCTGTGGCACCAGTATATTTTCATGTTATCAGTTATATGATAAAGGAACTAATGTACCTTTAAAATCATTAATGCTGGAATGGACTAAGTGACTAAACATCTTTTTCTTGTTAACCAGTATTTCATGTTTAATGTGTATGTGTTAAGTGTTTTTTACTGTAAATGGTTGTTTCATCACTCATTATTCCAAAACAGATTGTAGAAGTTGCTCACAGGAGCAGCAAGTTGCCAAGTGGTGGTTTTTCCTTATAACATAGAATAGAAAGGACTCTAATTATCTTTTGGTCCATTTCATAATATGGCATTGAGATGACTGCCTTATTTAATTTTGATGGCTTTCTGCTATCCTTACACTTTGCTGTACTTTTTTAGTAGTAGTAACAATAAATTACTATAATAATATAAGTAAAATTAAATAGTGTGATCACAGCAGATGAGCTTGTGATGTGTGCAGATGTTATTGGTTATGTTTCTCTAACTGAATGGCTCCTATGAGGTTCTGAAGTTCTGTATATGTTTCTGGGTACACACGTTAAGGTTGCATTGTCTGCAGCTGTCATTGTCTTTATCAGGTGACTCATCCAGTCGAACATCGCTGACCATCAGTTTAGAGGACTCTGCTGCTTCTGAGGGAACGTCTTCCAGGTAGGTCTCTCGTTCAGGTCAACCAACTAGCTGCACAATATCAATTTTGTTTTTAGTTATTGTTATCACATTTTTGCCAGAGGTAGAAATGACCCATCGGGAATGAAAAATTTTGTTAGTAATGTGTGGAAAGCAGATCTTTGGAAAATCTGACCTCATCCCTGCTTTGGGACTATTCAAAAAGATGTCTGTGAGGGTGCTGGCATTGTGGTGCTGGATGCATTATCATTGCAGTAAAAGTTGGGTAATGCATGGATGACAGGAGTCGAGCCTTCAGAGCCCTGTGATAATGGAACGTATGGTACAGAAATACACCGAAAATCAGAATTTACACATTACTTGTTCCAGTATCGGTCTGCTTTTCCTTATTTGCATTTACAGATTCCTTATGTCTCACAAATGTGCATTGCATGTTCCTACAATGCCGGGGACCTCCTGTTAACTGCAGGTTAAGAGGGCCATGCTGAAATACTGTAGTGTATAATTTATGTAGGTCTTAGTTTGGCTAGAAAGCTCAAAGGCATTGCTTGTCTGATTTAAAGGCTCTTGCACTAGACTGCTGCCAGACAACTTTGTCCAACTACTTTGAAAGGCCACACTGCTTTCTTGTTATGGGCAAAAATGTTCATGATTTAATAACAGACAGTTTATTTTTCTGGCGACTTCATCATCAACGGTCCAGACTGTATTTTAAAGCTGAAGTCCTGCAAAAGCCATGAGCACCAAAATTTATCACAGCTACAGCTGCTTGTAGGTGTGGTCCATTTATCCTTTTGGGGAGGGCAGACATGGAGCTATATTAAGTTCACCTACTTTGGAACTGTACTGTCCCCGCAGGGCTTAAAGCCAGCTATAGCCAGCAACAGTTGCCCCCATTAAGGTGGCTGTTAAAGCTTGAAACAAGCTGTATAATATAATGATAATGAGACTTAATATTAGCTGGTGTGTATTGTGTAAAATGGGCTTCATCTGCTTTGGGATTATTCAGTAGCTGCATTAGTTTTATAGGTCCTACAGTTTTTAAATAAAATTTTGGCAGGTGTTTAATGAAGTTTTTAATGGAGTGTGGAGATTTTTGAGCATCTCAGATGTTTTTAAGTCACTTATATCTAAGGGCTTTTATAGAGAACATGCAGGCAGTGTCACATCCGGCATGAGGGTAGCAGGGCCCCTCAGGTCGCCACCTGGCAAAGGCCATGCAAACCTTGGAATGATAGGAGATAAGGGACTGTATTCCAGAGAGAAACTGAGGGTTGGGACAGTGAGTATCTGCAGTGTCCTGGAGCCTGGCTGGTATAAGAGATACCTGTTCAGATAGGCTTTTTTCTAATTGGTGAGATATTGTGCTGTTGGTCACTAACTGTGTAAGTGGCACTTCTGAAATAGGGTATTGTGTTTGATTATACCTGTATTTGTCAGCTCTCAGATAAAATTCATCTTATGCTTTGATTGAGAGCTAAAGAATTTTGTTTTACTGTTCATGAGTTCCTCATAAATTATTGAGATTTTGTCATCTGACAGTATTGGTTTTTACATCAGCAGTCTGGCATTAATTTTGTGTTTTTCTGCCTTAGTCCTTCTGGTCTGCCTGTCTTGAGTTAGCCAGATGTGGTACATATTAATCATATAATGCAAGGTGTCATTTATCTTTTAATTATATTAAATAATAAAACACAATTAGCAGTTTTTGAAGAAAGTCACTAGCAGTTCACATTTATCAGACTGTCCATTCGCTGAAAGGTCTAGGTATGGTCAAGCATACATGCATGTACACAGACACACATTCTTGGAGGGTTATTCCTGAAGGGTTTATTTAGAACTTTAAAATTGTCAGGGGATTATTCTGGGGTCTGTATGTGCCTGATTTTGGTTGATTTTCCAATGAATATTAGGTTACTAGTGAATACTTTAATGGATGGGTCTTGTGGAATTAGAATGATGAATTTGGGTGTCCACATGAGGTGCCATGGATTGAAGTGAGTCAACCATTTAGATGCAAAGGGACAGGGCTAGTTTTTCATTCCTGTCTTTGGTCCTTGGTAAACATTCATCATTTTCCACAGATTCCTAAACATTTATTTGCCTCTGATCGGGTTAATTGATTTGATCGAAAGACAAGCAGTTTAAATAATTAGACTAAAAAAATTTAATACATTTGCAAAGGGAGGGTGGGAGAGAAATTGCCCATGGAGCAATGAGAGTGAAATTGCCCATAGGTCTTTGGTATTTATGAGTTGGAGAGACTTGTTCTGCAGAACAGATGAAGCTGAAGAGACTTTACTGTAATGAAAGTTTAACAAAGTAACCAATGGATTTTAAATTGAGAAATTAATTGTTGAGTTCTGAATGTTATTATTTGCCTGAATTAGGCTTGCAGTTATAGGAAAGTCTAGTCAAATTGGTGCTTAAGTAGTGTTCAGGGATGAAATGTGAATTTATGTTATTTCAGCAATAAAGCTTTTATTACATGGCCCTTAATGAGTGCAAAGCAAGCAGTGCCTAGTCCTTTGCCTATTTTTACTAAGATATTTACTTATTCTTTTTCAATGATTCATTTAAAATCAGATCTAATAATATAGTGTTGCTTTTTGGTGTACCCTACATTGATAGTAAATTAACAGATCTACTTGGGTTTTGACAGGTGTGAGCATTTTAAATCATTTTGCAAGATTCTTGATGGCCTAGCTTAGGTGCACTTATTGTCATGTGATAAATTGACTATAATTACTGGGCTATTACTTACCATTTGTGTTGGATCACAGCTGATGCGAAATGAAACTAGCTTCTCCGGTTGTAAATTCTTAAAGGCTGTCATTATAGGTGTTCATAACTGCCCTGATAAGAATCACCAAAAGCAGTATATTTGTGTGATTTTTTGCATGAATCATGATGATGGTATTTCATTGATGTTTATCTTATGAGAAGATTTAACTGAACTGTTGTATATTCTTGAATGGGTGATATTTAGTTTGAATGCCAAAGGCTCTTTATTAATTTAAAATATTCTGTTGAGTGTTTAAAATGAATTTTCTAACTAGTTGATAAATATTCTAGCCACTAGTTCTTAGTTATTGTTTGCTACAGAATTGTGTGAAGTGGATATTACTGGTGGTCATGCAGAATAAGCATTTTGATTTGCCTGGGGTTTTGGGGTACATGGTAGTGTGCGGTGGTTAGTGTACTGGGCTGTCAACCCTAGGACAGAAAGATATTGCAAGATTTCTGTTTCATTATAGCAGGCTTGGTTGTAAAATGAGTACATTGAGTGTACAATGTCAGTTGGGAAGATCATATGCCAAGGCACGCACCCTCATCTGTTAAGGCCACCTCTAGTTCTTAGATTAAGGAACTGCTCGTCTTTGCTATTTTTGTGTAATCTGTATTGGTTAATGCTTGGAATACAGTTTCAGTAAACTAGCCATGAGAGATTGGTCAATAGTACATAAAAATGCGGTGCATGTGATGATGTCAACTAGTTGTTTGGCTGTTGGTGATAATGCCTGTCCAGCTATTCATTTGTGTGTCAAAAACACTCATGCACTGTGTGGAAGCCTAGTCCACTGATCATGTGTATAGATCCACCAATTGCCAATCCATGACAGGTTCACACAGTTTGCTGTTCTCTGGGGTGGGAGTGCTTTGGAGCAGATATCATGAAGAGTCACTGTTTAAATTCTGTAAATGAATAAATGAAGGAACAGCATTGGCTGATGTAGAAAAGGGAACACATTTACCTACACAGAAGAGATGGTTGAACTGGCAACTAGTTATGTATTGATGTTTCTGGACATTTATGCAGCTACTTGCTAAGAAGCTTCCAGTCTTGTTGCTCAAACCATGAGCCTTAATTCGTGTGGCTTGCTGCTCAAACCGTGAGCCAGTTCGTTTGGCCTGTTTGAGCATTACTATGGAAGGCTGGAAGTAGCTATGCCAGCAGGTGATCCTGTTCACGTTTGGTAGATGACAGGGCTTTCAAGTACTTTCTGTCCATGGTGGGTAGATGACAGTGCATTCAAAGTAGATAACAGCATTTTTGAAGTCCCTGCTTGTCCGTGGTGTGTAAATGACAGTGCATTTGAAGACAATTTATGATGATCCTGACTGAAAAACTTGAACAACCTGTGGTCTTGACTGAGCTAAAAGGATACAGGTTGGTGAACTGAATTCTTGATTGTTTTGAATCATGTGATTTGTTGCTTTAGAGCTGTGATGTCTTTAATGGAAGCAGATGCTTATTCATACCACACTTCCAGGTAACATGGGGACAAAGCTTGTCATTTCCTCAGATTTCCTAATTCGCCTGAAATGATATTTTGCTGTTAACAGATAATTTGCCACACATCTTATTTGCTTTCCAAGCCATTTTATTCTCAGTTTATCTCTTTTTATTTTGGCTGTTTTGCTTATTACCTCAGAATGCCTCAGCTGGAAATTAATTTATATTATGCATAATAATGGATGATAAGTGATATTATAATATTAAGTGCAGAAAAGTAATTTGTAGCATTTATTTTTTAGATCTGTTCAAGCTTTTTATCGATAAGATTACACTGGCCAACACATAATTTGTTGCCTCAAATGTTAGAACTGTTTCTGGGTATATTTGATCTGCTGATTCCAGAAAAGGCACCAGTTTTCTCCCAGCAGGTCTAGTTTTCGAGATATAGAACATTATGCCATATACCAGTCCTTGCCTCTGCTCGCCCATAAAACATAAGGCTATAGCTATAATTATGTAGTGCTCAATTTATTATGTGATACACTAAATAAACATAATAATACAAATACTTAAAAGAAAATGGTAGTACCTGAAACTGTACTTATATGATACCAAACAGAACAAGTTTGTTATAAAAATTTCAAGTCATTCGACACCGAAGAAGCTCCTTTTGTACGATTTCCGAGTGTGGCATCTGCCGGAACAATCGCGCATAATATTCCAGCAATAGTCTGCCATCATGTGTGCATCCCATCTTCCTTGATATCGATTTTCCATTGTTTTGATGTCTTGGTGAAATCTTTCACCTTGCTCTTCGCTGAAGTCACCAAGATTCTCTGGAAAGCGATCTAAGTGACTGTGGAGATAATGGACTTTAATGCTCATGTTGCAGCCAAGCTTGTTGAAATGAAGAAGCATATCCTCTACTAGTTGTGCATAATTGTCTGCCTTCTTGTTGCCAAGAAAATTTTTAGTTACAAGAACAAAGGAAGACCAGGCACAAGATTCGATTTCATTCATTGATGGTATGAAAAGTGGGTCATTCATAAGTTGCCTGATCTGTGGACCATCGAAGATTCCAGCCTTCAATTTTTCCATTGTAATTCCTGGTAACTTGTGTACTATGTATTCGAAGCATGAACCTTCTTTATTCAAAGCCCTGACAAATTGTTTCATCAGGCCTAGCTTTATATGTAGTGGTGGCAGTATGATCCTATCTCGTGCCACCAAAGATTCCTTGATTACATTTTGAGCTCCAACCACCATGTCTTTCCTCGAAGGCCAATCTTTTCTTGTCCAATGTTCATGCTTGGCTCTACTGTCCCAAAGACACAAAAAGCAGGGATACTTTGTGTAGCCACTTTGTTGACCAAGGAGGAAATTTACCATCTTCAAGTCTACACAAATTACCCATTGATGTTCTTTGTATTTTATCTTTTCCAGTACTAAAGAGATGGTATTGTACTCTTCTTTCATCCTGGTGGAGTGACCGATTGGAATAGAACCAAATTTGTTGCCGTTATTTAAAAGCACACATTTCAGACTGCGTTTTGAACTGTCGATAAAAAGACGCCACTCATCTGGGCTGTAATCCGACAGACCAATTTTCTTCAATAAGTTGCTGATGTCATTACAGAATACTAGGTTGTTGTCTTCGGTAAAGAATGGCAGCAAATCCTTTTCTCTGTTTCTATAAATTGTAATTTTCGTTCCAGGCTGAAGTGCATTCTTTTCCTTTAGTCTGGACCCAAGCAATTCAGAGGACTCTTTGGAAAGATTTAAGTCCCTGATCAGATCACTCAACTCTTTTTGGTCAAAACGTTCACTGTGTGAAGTTGATTGGAAATCACTGTCACTGCCCCCACTTTCTTCACTTTCGTCATCTTGTCCGATATTGGACATGCAAGTCTCATCGTCTGTTCGCGAAAAGGTGGAACTGGTACAATATCCGAATGCGGAACAGGTCTCCTGGCTGAAGGTATATCAGGGTAAGACAACTTGTGACGATTATTTCGATTGATGCCTATGATATTAACCATACAAAAGTAACAGTCGTCGAAGTGGTTTATCTGTTCCCTCCAAACCATCGGTACACCAAATTTCAGGCAGCTTCTCTTTCCAATTGTCCAGTGGCGCAATTGTTCAATACAAGTTTTGCATACTGTATGAGGAGCCCATTGCTTATCTTGATCTCCAAGTTTGACACCAAAATAACCTACATATGGTCTTTTTACAAACTCAGAAATTGGTTTCCTGTTTGCTTTTAGTGTGTATTCCCCACAAATGTAGCAGAATATGTCTGGATGGTTAATGCAGCTCCGTCTGGAAGTAGCCATAACCTTAAGGATGTTCGCATCTGAGGAATTAAATGACTAACCTAAAAAATAGTAAGAACATGTAGTTATTTAATGCTCACATTCACAGATTGTTCTTGCGACCAACTCTTAATATGCCCTAAGACGACTGCGGCTGCTCTAGCTTTCAGGAGGCGGTTTATATAGGCTATAAATGCTGACTTCAGCATAATCTATTTACATAGTTCGAAACCATGAAACGCTGTATAAGCACAAATAAATTCTAAATGAGGCCATGAATTTAGTGCTGAGTAAGCTGTAGGCTACGGAATAGTTATTTCGTTGAATCAGCAATATCTCAGCACGCGGCAAGATATGCTGATTTTACATTATAAGGATGTAGGCATTATATGAATCAGCAAGAATTATAATTAGCCATAAATAAAGCTTATTATGACATTTTAGTTTTGCCAAAGACATCGTTTAAAGAGTGGACTGGGTTTTCTTTACAAAATCGACGATATCTCAGAAACTAGACCTGATGCACTCAATCCAATGACATTTTCTGAATCAGCACCCAAAATTACCCCAAGAACAGGTCTAAAACCGAAGGCAACAAGAAAAAAAAATTTTTCTGTTGGCCAGTGTTATTGTTATAACTTTTTTGTACTGCCTCTGCTTTCTTATTTAACTGTAATACTTTTAGGTTGTGCTGGTTAGCCTTTACTAATCTTTTGAAATGTTACGTTTGAGCTTAGTACATTTAGTTTGCAAATGCTCAGAAATTTTCTTTTCCAGTCTCAAGCAGAAACTGCAGAAATCTATGATTTTGAGTTTAACACACATTGTTTGTGTATCTATTTTTAGTTTTAGAAACTATTTTTAGTTACAGCAACTCTTTCCTCTAGAGTTTCATATTTTTAATTTGCAGATCCATGCAAATTTTTGTTTTTAGTTTAAGGAAGTCAAAGCTAATTTACTGGGTCATTTCTCTTATTTTCAGTTTAAATTTTACAAGTCCAGTGAAGTTTTTTTAAGATTAATAGATATCCTAAGCTAACTGCAAGGAATTTCTTTCATTGGTGTGAAATGTTTGGTGTGTGCTGGTTATCTTTATTACAAGAATTTTTTGTATCTCCTCAATAGCTTCAGTAAATTTTCTGTTGAGCTTGTTCTAGGTCTTTGTTTGATTTTTATCATGCCTCTGATATGTTTTACTGCTTCTGTACATATCCTTACTCACATTCACTGAACCCCCGTTTCATCAAAAACTTTGAACCAAGTTATACCTTGTTTTTCCAAAGCAATTTGTATATTGTAAGGAGTTTATTTGATTAATGAAATCGCATGCATTTACTAGGTGAACTTCATAATTGCAGCGTGCTCTAGGGTCAGACAATGGAGCAGAAATGTTATAGTTTCACACATGCAGCCATTGCGTGTTTACCCATGTTCACAACTGGTGGGCTGATGGTTGCTGGAACTTGGTACTAGTCTGTTCTAATTTAGTGGTTTTTAACACACACGCACGCACAAATGCAACTTCAGTAGATGATTGCTGCATAAATGGAATGTGCTGCAATATGTTGTGCTGACTGTGGAATATTTACTGAATGATGGGATCTGGGTTTGTGTGAGTGACACAATGATGCTTGTATTAGGAGGAAGTGCTGTGGAAGTCAGTATGATGCATTAGTCTGTTCTGCCAAGTTCAGATGTTTATCAGAAGATTGTAAGCACAAATTAAATAGATGCTAAGATCAATTGAAAATAATTGTGAGAAAGACTGATGGGAGATAAAGCAGCACCTGTTTCACTCATGGGCAGAAGAATGGCTGTTATGATGAAATGTATTTTTGGATGCACAGAAGGAATTGTTATTGGAAATGTTTTTGGAACACAGAAAATTCAATTACTTGTCTATTCTGTTGAGTCATTTTTCATGTCTGTGCAGATGAACGTAATTAATTGCAGTTTTCATTCATGTAGCTCATTCCTACTATGGTGCTTTATAAACAGGCCACCAATGCCAACACCACTTCCACCACCCCTGCACCACCACTGCCACCACTGAGATAGTATCAGATCATCATCTTTTGTATCATCGTCGTATAATTCTGTTCAGATAAAGTTGAGCAGTGAAGAATCTAGTGATGCTGCATTGTTTCTTAATTTGTTTTGTATCACTGAGGACTGTTTCATACAACAGGACCAGCGCCTGTGAATGAAAGAGCTTCAAAATTTGTAGAAGCTTTGGATTTTTGAGAAGTTGGTCTTTGGGGGAGAGGATCACCTTAACTTGTATGTCTTTCACATTGGCAAGTGCTTGGATTTATGTCTGTTAAGCAGTGTTTTTGCTTTGCCCACTGCAGACTACAGTAGCCTACTTACATAATATAAGTTTTAATTGGTAAAACATATATTAAAATAATTTTCATTAATGTGTCGGACACTTGAATCGTTTATTGGGCAGTGCTTATTTTGACAGAAAAGCCTGAAGCATAATAGATAACTAGCTAATCCTACCCTGCTGAACAACTGCATTACTTTCTCTTCATAGTTTCATTATGTGTGTCTTTGTAACTCACAGATAGGGTATCATAACGGTGCCATCGCCTATGAATATCCTGTTCCCTACTGAATTTGGGAGGGGCTTTGTATCCTAACATGTTATGAGTTTAAGCACTTCATTGGCTCAGTATTTTGAACTGTGCTTCGACCTTCCATTCAAAGGTGCTATATTCTTGGGATCTCTGCCTTGTACCACTGAAGAAGAGACTGGGTGGTCTGTTAAGATTAGGGTGGTTACATCATCTGAAGTTTAATTACAATTACTTTTAATTTTAGTCAGTTACAATTAAAATTGCACCTTGTTCAGCCTGAGTCAAATAAATAACACTTAACATTGGTGTCAATTACAAGTACAATTCAGTGGTTTCTTTAGTTCTCACAAGTTAAGTATTGCATGACTGCCTGCAGGGGCTCATGTTTATTTAATCAGAGAAAGACACAAGTAACAAACTGAGTGCTTCTTGCGTTTAATAAAGATCAGACTCTCAGACTTATCAGAACCTTGTTCACTGTTGCTGAAACAACCTTGCCTGTTGTGCTGGAAATTTTATTAATTGGAGCTGAAGGTGCAGGAATTGGAAGTCGGCTACATGAGACTTCGACAAAGCCAATGAATCACTCTTACTGCTCTGCTTCAACTTGCTTGTGCTGCTGAAGTTTGAAGTGGAGATTGAGCATAGCACCAGTGATGTAGAGAGCATTAATTAATATACTTGGAAGGTGGCTTCTCAGGGCTGGCAGAAGTTCAGAAGTACTCTTGTTTCCCATATGTTGTTTGTATTGATTCCAGTTTGTGTTGCAAACCTCACATGCTTGTAATATAGTGTAGAATGTAAGAGCCCTGAATTCACCTTGCACACCACTAGTTGCATCTTTGAGGGGTTCCATTATGATAGCAAATTCTGTCAGAAGAGTCCTGTAAAGTGTTGTTTCTTCTTTATTGACAGAGTCTTTCTCGTGTCTGTATTCACTACATTTCACAGAATGCTTGCCTTGGAATCAAAATAAACATTTGTTTTACACAATTTTTATCTGTAAGACATGTTCCTGGGTTAAGGATTTGCTTTAAAGGGAGCTGTTATTATTATGAACATGAGTAAGCATATTTTCTCAGCTTTACGGATGTCCACAAATTTCATACTTCAGGTAGAAGAGAAATACATCCACTCAATGCACCTGGTAGCCGAAAACCGGACTCTATAATCCCGCTAGCCCTGTTTTTTGGTTGATTTGTGTCACATGCGTTTGTTGTCCCATCAAAATATCACAATAATATTATCGGCAGAGAAGATGGCATGTTCTGTGAATGAAAACAAACACAAATTTTTAAGAAATTCACTTACCTACAGATTCTTAATCAAAGTCAATGTAGCCTTCGTAGAGTTTGACACCAAATCACTGTAACTTATACTTTACACTGACCATGGTTTTGATGTAGTTGTTTGGCTTTAAATATTAAAATGCTTTTACTCATATTTAGCAGTTTAAGACAGCATTTCAGATATCTAACACGAGTTAACTGCATTGAAATTTAGAGAAAACTATCCCTCTGAATGTATTTATCAAGCCGGGAAGAAGAGATACTAGTCAAAACATTAACTAGATATCACTAAGATACTTTTTAATGAAATAACTTTGCTTTTGAGCAAGTAACAATACAACAGTGATGGGTTGGTTTCCAGTAATTGACAAATATTAATAACAGCACGACAATTACAATTACATCATTTCAGTTACAGTTACATATAATTAGTGGTTTTGCAAATCATTTACATGATCAAATTGTAATCGCTTACAATTGAATTACAGTTACAACGGACCCAAACCTAGTGTGAGAATGTTGTTAGTTAGTTTATGATGACTAAAACAGCTGTAGACTTTCCACTGTGTTCCTAGCTTTCAGGATAGACAGTTGGGTTTGAAGCATTACCTGTGCATGTTGAGATTTATTGTGATGTTATTATAATTATTGTCACCTAGTTGTTTGCTAATGAGTTTCAAGAGACTGTCGACAAATACTTTGTCTAGCATATGAAAGTGCTGTAGAAGTTGTTAGAATATGTAAGATGAGATGCTTTTGATTAGATTAGACTGGTTTACCGCTACAAGTGTTAACCATTATTTTTGTTACAGTCAAACAATTGATTTTTTGTTTTTGTTCAGTGGGACAATGGACAAGGTTTGTGCCTTCTGCAGCCGAGGAGAGAAGAGTCTTTTAGGTCAGGGTGAACTGACTCGCTATGAGCCAACACAGGGTTTTAATCCTTCCAAGAAGCAGCTCAGCCGCTTCAAAAGAACGGCCTCGGATGCAGAGGAGGGAGTTGGGAAGAGAGGCTCACAGCATCTCACCTGGCGTCGGCCTAGAGGACCAATTAAACCTCAAAGGTACCTACAGTGCTACGATGTGGTGTTTACAGTTGGTTGTGTGAAAAATAAGAAGCTGTTTTTTAATAGTTCTATGTAGTCCTGTTTTTTAATCAGTTTCTTGAGACAGTTGTTGCTGATGGCATGTTTTTGGTGCTGCAGTCATAGTTTTGGTTCTTTTTAAAGAAGTGAAATTTGAAAACTGCATTTGCTAACAAAAGCTACAGTTAAAATGCATTTATACTCCTATATGGAAACTGTCATTGTCTGGAGTCAAACAAACTGTTGGCCAACATCTATACATGACTTCTGCAGCAAATGTCTTGAGACGTTTTTAGCTTCAAAAGCGTGTATGGCTGAGTTGGCATTAGATGACCCTGTATTTAACATATGATTACCCATTCAAGTACTTGCTGGGCTTGCACTGATTAATGTCACAGTTCTGCAAGCACTGTATCCACAGTGTCAAGCAGCCTCCACTTATATAGCTAAAATAACCTGCATGGGATATGTAAATGTTGTGATCAGGTATTATATTAAAGAGTATGTTCACTGGTTGCCCTCTAGATTGAAACTGTGAAATGCCCTCTGTTATTTCAGCACAAGATCCTTTTGACATAAGCTTCAGATCATTGTATGGCCAATAGGTGGGCATTTAGTTTATCACATATCCTTGGAATGACTGCTTATCACTTATGTTTTAGACAAGAATTCTGTATTCATTGATGGTGACAGTTAACTTTAATGGATAATAAAGATGAACTTGGGTTATGGAGACTGAACGTTGTTTTTCAGTGGAGAGAAGAGCAAAACCGCTGGCCAATCTCAGTTGCAGCCAGCCGAGTGTCAGCCCCTGCCTGCTACTGTTGATGAATTAAGTCTAGTTGGTTACTCAGAGGACATGGATGTTTCACAGGTCTTTGAGAAAACAGGTAAACCCCCAACATGTCATTGTCATACCGCTCTGGAATTTTCTCTAAACTGTAATCCCTGATTTGTTGTGCCCTTGGTATTACATTCATTCAATACAGACAAGCTTGAATTTCATCCTGAACTCTAATAGCAGTTACAGTGAGTGTGAAAGTCTTTTGTAACTACTAGGCAGGCCTTTTTGGTAGAACTCACTTTGTTAGCCTGCTTGCACTAAAAGTGTAAGAGGTACACTAGGAATGCTTTGTTTTATCTTACAGTAGCTTCATATTTAGATGTTGCATGCCAAAATAATTTTATAATCCTGTGGGTCATATTGTATCAGACACATTCTGAGCTTCTGTCATTTAGTTGACTGAGTTACTTGCAATTATGTAAGTTCTTGTGATCACAGTGATTTGATGTGATGGCCAAAGTAAAAGTTGGTTTGAAACCATTGAATCTATGATTAGCATATTTGACATATATAGAAAAATTGCCGACTCATTCTTGTGCCATGTAACCCACAAGAGAAAGTTGTCCGGTGATTGGATCGCTCTTTCATGTTGACTGACCTGTTGGCCCTGAGGCTACCCTTATAAGATTATACAGATGCTCATCATCTTAGACACGAACTAATATCAGAAACTGTATAAGTAAGCACGAAGCACATGGTGGGTGCATGGTTATGTCACATTGTCTACTAATACTGTAAAAGAAATTGTGATTGTGAGTCTGTTTGCAAATGTATTTTAGGATCTGTTTGCAAATGTATTTTAGGACACATCTGGGCTCATCACTGTTGTGCTGCTTGGTCTGAAGGTGTTATACAGTCGGAGGATTACAGCCTTCGTTATGTTGACAAGGCTGTGTTTGCTGGCTTAATACAGGTAATTGCCTGAAGTTACTGGCTTTGGTTTTAAAGTGACAGATAACACGAGTAAGGTACAGGTACGTACATGTAATATTGCTTAATGCAAAGTTTAATGCAACATTATAAAATTTAAGGTTTTGGAATAATGGTTTTCTGTTGCTCATTGAGAGTAATCTAATCTAAATATCCACTGTAATTAGACACTGGGCATAGGTCAATGATTACTCCTAAGTATGATGAATAAGCCAACCACAATTGTGAGTTAGTTCTGTCGAAATTTGTTGGAGTGAAATTATGATGTCTGATTTCTGCTGAATTAGCTGTCTTTATAATGTTTAGTAAAATTTTGAAGGCTAAAGACAATTGTAATCTACTAGTACCTCGCACTCGCACCTCGACCATGCAGCGTCGTGCTTTCTCTGTTGCTGGCCCAACCCTCTGGAATGGACTTCCTGTTACTCTACGTCTTCTGCCCCGGGATTTTACTTCTATCTTCTATTCTTCTCTTAAGACTGTTCTCTTTCGCCGAGGTTGGTTTGGGAGCGCTTCTGAGTAGTTTTCTTGAAGGGGTGCTATATAAGTGTTCTGTATAAAATAAATAAAATAAAATTGCCCACTTATCTTTCAAGGTCAAGGAAATCACCTAAACTTGTGTCTGATGTTATGGATTTAGGACTTAGAACCCAATCTGTAAGCAAGTACCTATTGTAAACAAGCTTAAATTAAATTCTTAGTACCCCAGCAAGTGTTCATTATGAAAAGAATTGCTGCAAGAGTTCGACTGAAGATTGGTGGCATTATTGTGATGTAGAACTAGCTATCGCATCTTGCTAAATATTTACAATGTAGCATGTTTGACGTATTATATCTAAATTTGCTAGAAACTCAACCAAACTAAAGCTATGTGGAAAGTTTCATGGTTGTATGTGGAATAGCTAATAAAATACAGTGACCTGGATCTAGTCATTCTGAATTGATTCTTGTTGAGCTACCATGTTTGGATTTTTGCTAAAATGCATCTTGGTTTCAGAAATGTAATTATTGCTGTCACTATGGTGCTACGATCAAATGCCGAGAGGGCCGTTGTAACAAGAAATATCACTATCCCTGTGCATCAGGAGGTGGCTGTTTTCAGGTGACTGTTTTGCATCTTGAGTGCCTCCATACATTTAATAAAATGCTTTCTTTGTTTTACTTCTGATAGAGTAAGTTTGTTATGATGTCAGGCAGTCCTTTATGAATTGTCTATGATATGCAGTGTTTGATCTGGATTTGTTAAATCAGATTTTCTGCCTTTGGTGTTTATGGTTTGTTTGCCCTGAATTTGCAGTCTAGTATATTTTAACTCTCCAGACTGTCCCACTCTCAAAGACTGCCTTGATGAAACAGAAAACAGTTCATTTCTCTTCGGCCAGAGCCGTCACAACACCAGTATGAGCAAACAACCCTGATGGTTGTGTAGCTCTAGTAAACCAAGTGCAACATTGAAAGAACGTGTAACTTGAAACCTTGAATTGACAAATCCAGAACTCTTGATGGCAATTCAGCTTTAAAACTGGTTGAATTGTTTAACTGATTTTTGCAGTGTGGCCACCCTCATAGTTTTGCTAAATAAGGCTGACAGGGATGATAGCAAAATTAAGAATGTGCTGGTACAAAAGATTCAACTTGATCTGGACAGGACCCATAATGTACCTAACCTAAAGTAAAAAGAAACTTAAGCATTAAATTGGAAGCTGGACACTTTTTAACATAAGAGGGATGAGCATCACCAGGAAGATAAAAACTGCTCTGTTGCAAATTACTGAAGGCACTGGCAGAAACTCTAGCTTGCATGAAAATTTTGGAATTTGTTTTATTTACACATGGTTGGACGTGTGATGATGGTGGAAAGTAGAAGCTTGAGTGGAGTTACGTGACAGCTGCTGGATGAAGTTTAATGAGAATACTATTATTGTTGTTTGCTTTGGTATTAGGATATCAAGACGCTGTCGCTGCTCTGCCCAGACCATACAGACCAAGCTGTTGCTATTGGTATATTTCATCTTCTCTTTCTTGTGCCTGATGATTGATCCACTGACATGCATAATACATGTATTACAAATAAAAATTGTTATCAAGGATGAAAACAATAGTAAATGTTATTCCAACTAATTTTTTGTTTTGGGATGGTTTAAAAACACATGTATTACAAATAAAAATTGTTATCATGAATGAAAACAATAAAAAATGTTATTCCAACTAATTTTTTGTTTTGGGATGGTTGAAACTTAATTGGTTATAACTCTTCTGGAAGCCAGTTTTGTAATAATCTGTTGAACTTGAAAGTAGGGTTTAGAGTCATCTTAATCTCATACTTCATGACTGCAAAAGATTTGAGGTCCTTTGATGCTGTTTGATGCTGCTATTCACAGATTTTATTCTCAGGCCTTAGCCAGGCTTGATGTATGTCTCTTCATATAATTTATTTGGTACTTATATAGTGATTATGGTTTTGTTGACACAAGACTGATTACATTACTGCATGTCATTCAAGAAAAAACAGCTAAATGCATTTGACCATGAAACTGCACAATCTAGTATGACTGGTAGTTTGTATGAACCATATGCTCTTGCACACTGCTTTACTGCAGTAAGACATAGTGTTGCTGTAAGCAGAACCACTTAGACTGGTTCTGCTTCACTAGGTAATTATCTGTCTTGTGCTTGTCTTTTGCTGGCTGACATAATTCCTGTTGGCTGGTATGTTTTTTAGCCAACCTGGAGGCATACTGCGTTGTCTGTGACACACCAGGCAGCATTTCAGATCAGCTGTTCTGCACCAGCTGTGGTCAGCATTACCATGGTAACTGTTTGGATCCTACTGTGGAGGTGAACCCAGTTGTGAGGGCTGGTTGGCAGTGTCCAGAGTGCAAAATATGTCAGACATGCAGGTATTGTTATTATTGTCGTTATTACTGTAATTGAAATGCATATCTTGAGATTTTTGACATTTGTTAGTTTCTGTAAATAATTGCTTGGCTCACAAGGTGGATTTGATGCTGGGGCTGTTGTTTATGCCTGATAATTTGTAAAGAAATTTTTCTTTGGCAAGGCATTCACATGTTTTATGTTGTAAAAATGCTGTTTTTAAGCGTCTAGCATTTGAAATTGAATGCAACTTTCTTGATTATCACAGTTGTTCAATTTTTGTGATCCAGGCAACCTGGTGATGATAACAAGATGTTGGTATGTGATACTTGTGATAAAGGATATCACACGTTTTGCTTACAGCCAGCTATGACTACGATACCAAAGAATGGCTGGAAGTGTAAGGTGAGTTAACTTTGAGGCAGTACAGTACTCTGCTGTGTTTTATTTATTTATTTATTTGTATATTTATATGTCTGTGCAATTATATGGTAATATGAAAAAGACGATCTGCACTCGTCACAAAACCATGCTGTTGTGGGTCTGTGAAATCAAGATTTTACATTTAGGTCTAGCATTTAGGTCTAGGCCAGCTGTGCATGAGAGGCACCCAGAATTTCAGGTGGCCTATGTGCTGTGTTTTTTGGATAAGAACCCTTCTTAGCTAGTAGATCTATCCCAGTTCCTGTGATGCCAGTTTATCTCTATCTATCTATCTCCGTCTTGGTCTGTGTTGGTCATCTCATTTATGGAACTGTCAAATGATGTGCTTGTACTCTGTGTTAGAACTGTCGCATATGTGGGGACTGTGGTTCTCGTACACCTGGTAGTGGAAACAGCTCTCGGTGGCACCTCAACTATTCCGTTTGTGACAGCTGCTACCAGCAACGAAACAAAGGCTTGTGTTGCCCTCTTTGTGGTAAAGCCTACCGCCAATTCACACAGAACAAAATGGTGCCATGTTGCCTATGCAAGCGGTAATTATTCAGTTCTGCTGGCTAAGTGTTTGTTATGTTTGTAGGTATGTATCTAAACATTTATATAGAGCTCTTTAATAGCTTCAAAAAGGCATTGAGAACTCATATGAACCATATTTGGCTACTTATTTGAAAGGTGTATTCCAGTTTTCTCGACAAGTAATCTCTTAGTGATCTCTTGAATTTATGTGAAGCTCTGACCTTGGTTGAGAAGAGATGTTATAGATGTTGTGATTTTGTTTGCAGGTATGTTCATGCAGAATGTGATGAATCGGTTGACCTCAGCAAAATTGAGCAAGAAGATTATGTGTGCCTTGCATGCAAAAACCGTGACTCGACTGGGGTAAGCTGGTTATTATCAAATGACGATGTTTTGTAAGGCTGATGTTAAGACACATGCATAGTGACATGCTGAATTGTACCACAGCTTAGATATGGTGCAAGTCAGTTTCCATTTCTTTTTTGTAAATATGAAGTCTTGCAGTTATTCCTACTGTTAAGTTACAGAAACTTTAGAAGGTATGCTATTAAATAATTGTCAAATAAAGGGCTTGGAGGTAGAAATATTTGGATTTGAAAGAGATGTTTGTGAGGGAGAGATGGTCAATTTGAGTAAACCTTTAGAATTGCCTGCATGTTTGTTGTTTTGTGTGAGGATCAGAGTGTGCCTTTGTGTCTGTGCATTTTCTAATGTATGCTGAGATGATGAAAGAAAAGCAACTCCTGAACATTTCTGAAAGCTTTCAAAAGAATAGTTATCCTTCATAAAAGTTTTCTTTGTGTATATCAGTTTGAGATTGGCAGTCAGACGGACAGCCTGTCAAGTATGGTTGATGAAACCAGCCTCCAAGATATCGAAAACTTCAGCATATTTAAAGGACTCAAAGGTCAGTTGAAATTGACTGTGAATCTGAGTTTATACTTAGCTGTATTGAACTTTTCAGTTCATTTCCCCATTACACAAAAACGTGTAAGACACTCAAGTTAGTATTTTTGAATTCTGTCTTACTTTTCGCTGCTTTTGTATTTCTTCGGATCAGTTGTTTTCCAGTCTTTCTTCATTAAAACTGTTCCTATTTTGAATCATTTATCAATTTCCTAGACTCATTTAGTGTAATGAATACTTTGTCTTCTGGTTTAAAAGTAGGGAAGATGTTATTTTATTTAATACATGGCAAGGACATTTACATATAAATGTCACTGTCAAAACATAATAACTGTCAATGAATGTACTGAGTTAGTTATTTCTGTGTAATTTTATTTGTTATTGTTATTTTTATGTATAAGCAGGATAGAGGTCTTTAGGTGGCCTTTGGTGTGTGTGGGACCTTCTGGGTAATTCTCATTCATCACTTGTTCTTCCTCTGAGCTGTTGTTGATGCTACATATGGATGCATCATGTGTCTGTGATGAATAATTCTGTACAGAAGGTGACTTGGACTCTGGAGGTCATGGAGCAGCATTTGAAGGCGAAGACCTTCTGCAGAGTTCTCAGGATATGATGATGACCGACGATTCAATACCATGCAGCGAAATTGACCTCAATGCCCTTAATAAGGTTCTCTGATCAGTTTCTGTGGTTTAAATTGCACTGTCCTACAGTTTCAGCAGGAAATCAGTATATAATTTAATAATGACGTGGCTTAATTGCAAATAAAAGGATTTCCTTCACAAATTAATCTTTTAATTAGAGCCTAATGTTTCTAATTTCATACTTGCATTGAGCATTTGGGGCGAGCTTTTAGTTGTTATTTATGAGATTTCTGTTTCTTTTTATGCGATTCATTCTAATGTTTTTGTGTCAGGATGTAATTCTGCCATTATGAAATAAGGCATAATAATATCAGTCTAGACACATGTAACATGACTAAGTGTGATGTACATCACCCAAATGGCGATGAAAAGGAAAAGGAAAATAAGTTTGTGTGATTTAATAATATTTAGAATATTTATTGCTGCAGTGCAGTTCTTTTGTAACGTGCTTTAACATACACAGCATGTTAAGTTAATAGCCTTGGGGACGTGATGGCACTTTATTTGTTATTTGTTTATCTGTTATGCAGAATCACGGTAAACTGTGTAAACATCTCCACAGTATAATTTTCACTTGTTTTGAATTAAATGAGTAAGCATTTCAGATTATTTAACTTTTTAAGGAAATGTCAAAATTTTATTTATCTGCAAATAATTGCTTTTTTGAACAGGAAGAACAACAGCTTGATACGCCATCCACCGTCATCCAAAGTAACTCTATGTCGGAAATTAATAATGGCAGTGACGTTTCGCTGGCTAGTGTGAGTAAACCAGCACTGAGTGGTAGTGGTAGTGTTGGTTCAAGACCAGCTGGACCTGGAATGGGCAAACCAATGTTCGATGAGCAGTATGAAAAGAAGTTGACAGCTGGTAGAAATAAGGTACATTTTAACTGCAACATTTGTCTGTGAAGTATATTTTTGTTGAAACCTTCTGTATCTTTGCATTTGCACAGTAGAAAACTATTACTTGAGTTGACTAATTTTTTGGGTTCTTTTTACAAATCGACTGTTAAGAAGTGTATATGGATGGATGGACAAAAGGATGGGTAGGTGCTTGAGCTGATCACCTTCTGAAGTAAAAATCTGTTTTTATTAACTGTGTAATGAGGATCTTCGAACTGTATTTCATACTTAATAATCTGTACAAAGCAATTTTTGACATATTGAGGTATGTATTCATAAACTTGTTAGAGTTAGTCACCGTGTCTAGGCATTTCATACAAAAAACCAGGTTACTACCAATTTCCTTGAGAACTTTTGCTATTCCTTGAGAAAATCCATATTCAGACATCACTTTTTATTGTTTTAGCTATTACCTGCTTTATACGGTTGCCTTTGTTGAGTAGATTTTCATTCAGTTTTGTGTAGCAAGCATCTTGAAATGCTTTGTTTATCTGTACACTGTCTTGTCTGAATTTATCATAAAGAACCGTTCAGTTGGTATTGGTAAAAAGAAGCGCATGACATCACATCCTCCAGCGGACAGAAAACGTGGTCCAAAGCCAAAACTGAAGCAGCTCAGTTCATCTCAGGTAGCATACTAAAATAGCTGCACATCCAAATGGTTTTGAGTGTTAAGCTGTTTTTATTTTTAGAAAGACAATTATAGAGTTGAGCTGAGGAAAAGGGCACCGAGAAAAAACGCAAGCTCATACCCTGTTGCAGAATATCGCACAACACCTTTTTTGAAGTTTTATCTAAGTACTTCTGTGGCTCCTTTGGCAAATAGGACTGCTGGAAGTGATCAGCTTGGAAACTAGAATGAAATGATGTCAAAGACTTGGATATTGGAAGAACTGCATTGTTTGGAAGGTTTCTTTTAGTTGTTGGTGATAGTATTCCATCGTCTTACTTACTGTTCATTTGTTCAAAGTTAAGGCAGTGCAATTTGATGGGGTGATATCTGATTTACAAGTGTGAAACAAGTGATGGTACAAGCTAGTCTAGCTGCAAGTCTGTGTACGTTACATGCAGTCAATCCACTGAGTGATGGATTGGCTGCCTAATGGGACAAAACAAGGAGGAGTGAGTTATGATTCCATACGTATTGGATTTAAAATGCTTCCTTTGGGAGCCATGTGAGGATCTGAGTTATAACAGGGTTGCATTGTAATGAAGTAGTTGTCTAATGCTGAATTGAATTTGGATACATTATTCCTGATGGTGTTACTTGGGTAGCCTTGTTGCAGTGAGGCATGTTAGAAAAGGAGGTTCTGGCGTATGTTTATTCTGGATATTATTTATATGTGTATGTGTATGAAAATTTATTTAACATGTTTCTAAGAACATCTCAGCAGCATAGTTTTTACTGCTATTTGTCAGGGAGGAAACAGCATAGACCAGGGAAGTAAGGACGATGACCATTCATCAACCATCGTCCTCTGTTCTGCCAAAGACCAGTTCACCCTGAAGCAAGACATGTGCTTGAGTTGTGGCAGTTATGGGCAAGGAGAGGAAGGCAAACTGATTGCCTGTGTACAGTGCGGCCAGTGCTATCATCCCTACTGTGTCAACCTAAAGGCAAGCAGATCTGCCCATTTTTCTGATGTCATTCCTTTTCATTCAAATAATTTTAAGAATTATACTAATCATTGATTTTCCTAATTTCTGTTTATTTCTTTCATGTGGTGCATCTTTTGACCTTTGTGGTTCTTTGGCTAGAACGATTGTAATGATTTGATAACTTCATTTGACACTTTAAGTTTGGTGAAATGCAAGTTCAGTGGAAGCCCTGAACCTGTCCTTTTTGAGTAGGAACACATGGAGCAGTACAGTCAAAGTGACATGGTATTGGAGAAATGATAGTACCTCGGTCACTGCAGTAAAATCACAACTATGCTGTTGAATGGCATGTATAGGGTCCAATGTTTCTACAATTTTTATATTATTCTTTATTTCTGGCTAACATTTATCGTGCAGCTGACACACGGGGATGGCATTAAGACCTGCAGTAATGTCTTGGGGATTGAATACAAGCATGGTAATTACCACAGTAATGGTTTTAACATTGTCCACCGTATCAAATAACTGTTTTTTTACACTAACCAAGTCATTTCATTGTCATGCTATAGCGCTATATCCTTGAAATGCTAGAATGTTCTGATGTGTGGCTTTTTAAAAGATAGACACTACACAGAATGTCTTGATGGTGTTGAAGACTGTAAAGGTTGCATGTTTCGTTAATTGTTCTAGGTGTCAGTGGCAATGTTGCAGAAGGGATGGCGATGTCTTGACTGCACGGTGTGTGAAGGCTGTGGCAAGCCCCACGACGAAAGTCGTCTGATCCTGTGTGATGAATGTGACATCAGCTACCACATATACTGTCTTGATCCTCCATTGGACAGCGTTCCTCAGGGATCATGGAAGTGCAAGTGGTGCATACAGTGCACCACTTGTGGTGCAAATACACCAGGTGTGGATTGCCAGTGGCGTGATAACTACTCCCAGTGTGGTCCATGCGCCAGCCTTGAGATCTGTCCATTCTGTAATGTGGCCTATGTTGAGGGAGATCTTATCATACAGTGTTTACATTGCAACAGGTCAGTTGTTCTGCTTACTTTTTGCCTTTGTAGTAAAAATGAATTGATTCATTTTTGTTTTACCTAGAAATCTTGTAAATAACATCTTGTACCTTTTTGATCTGTTATATAGCCATGTTTCAGCACTTGTGAGAAGTTCTAAAATGTACTGTATAAGTTCTCATGTATGCACATGGCATACAATGCACACAACAATACATGCTGCCTCTTATGGCATAATAGATTTTTATGGTATTTTTTATTATTATTTCTGCATTTATTAAGCGTTACTGAATAGTGACTAAGCCTCATTCCATGAGGCTGAGCGAAGGAGAGCGAAGGATATGCTCAAGGTCCCTACACTCTGACTATCTAAGGGAAAGCTCAAACTTGTACTCTCTGCGTTACAAGCTGAGTGTTTTAACCAGTCAGCTGTTCGTGCATTCAGCATTCACCAATCGGAGATTTATGCATTCAGCATTTGATTCGTACTTGTATATGAATGCACAAACATGCAAATTATTTTTACACGCCATTATATTTTTCCTTAACTCTAATATCATGTTGACAGCGTCAGAAGTACTCAAAGTAGCAGCAATTATACTGGTTGTATTTGCTCTTCTTTATTGGCTTGTGATAATGCTGCTGGTCACTGGTATATGAGGTTTTGCCTTAGTATTTCTGTTAGTGTTTGCATTATGTTCACAGGAATATAGGATAGTACAGTTCTGAAATGTTTTGTCTTTTAGTTAAGATACTATGTTATACTATACTTGTTATACTGTACTTGTCTGTTTGAAATATGTTCCAGATGGCTGCATGCTTTGTGTGATGGACTGAAAAGTGAAGAAGATACAGAAGCTGCACTGGATTTTGGGTATAACTGCATGCTTTGTCGGCCAAAGACGGGAGTCCCAGGACCACGTAAGTCAGGCAGCAGCTGCACTTAGTTTGTTGTTCCCTCCAGTTTGTTGTTTAATTGGTTTAATTTGTTCACAGTTTAATTCAATAAGCCAGGGGAACTGGATGTTAGGCTATGGTGGGTAAGCAGGTTGAAATCGACGAGTCTTAACTTTAGACCTGAGGATATCGAAGAACTGACAAAACATGCAGAACTGCTGAGAATTCCAAAGATCCCAACACTGTTTTGTTGCCTCACATCCGAGCAACATTGAGTTGTCAGGCAATTACAGCTTATAATTTTCAGATGCAACGTATTGTTGATAGTGAATGTGTGATGGGTTCGTACAGCTTTGGGTGGTCTTGTCATGTCATGTCATGTAATCATCTCTGGACTGGATCCAGTCGTTGATTTCTCTATGACACCCCTCCACAAATCTCGTTTCCCGGCCATCTCCTCAAGGGTCATTCTCCGTCTGCCCTCCGTTTTCCCATAGATAGTAACTCCGGCACCTTTCAGATCCTCTTCAAGGCAATCTATCCATCTTCTTTTCGGTCTTCCCACTGCTCTCTTTCCGTCCGGTTTGTATTTAAAGATTTTCTTTGGATTACGATTCTCCCCCATCCTCAGGACATGTCCTGCCCACTTCATTCTTCTTTTCTTGATCATATTGCTTATCAATGGTTGTTGTGTTCGTTGTCTAATACTTTCATTCGTTACATGTTCCTTATAGCTAACTCTTAGTATTCTTCTGAGCCATTTGTTTTCTGCTGCATTCAGTTTATTCTCCATTGCTCTTGTAATACTCCATGACTCACATCCATAGATTAGTACTGGGATCACGCATGTGTTGAGGATCTTTAGCTTTATCGCCAGTTTTATATCATGTCGTTTGAAGACCTTTTGTAACCTGTTAAAGGTTGACCCTGCAAGCGCTATTCTCCTTTTGATTTCTGTTTCTGATCCTCCCCCTGCTTTCATTTCACTTCCCAGATAGACAAACTTATTTATTACCTCAATTTCCTGTCCCTTAAGCTTAACTATTGGCCCGTTGTATTCCTTTTTTGTTATTGGCATTATTTTAGTTTTGTTATAGTTAATTTTCAGTCCAAGTTTTCCACTTTCCTCTGCTAGTGCCTCCAACAACTCCATTATTCTTGTTAGGCATTCTGCAATCATACATGCATCATCTGCATATTCGACGTCCTCTGTATTTCTTGTATGATGTAATTTTGTTGTTTTACATATAAAATAATTATGTGTATGGCTGTACATGCAAAGGTTTAATTAAATTTCCAAACTAAAAAGAAACAATTTTTTATTAACTTGTAATGATTCCTCAAGACTTGAGTCTCAGACAGATTCATTATTTCTTACCATGGGTACTGTTGTTACAATTGACATTAATATTATTGTTAAGAGGTGCTAATTGCTTTTAATGTAATGGACTTAAAATCACAAGCAGAATTATAATGTTTGTATAGCAGTTTTCTTACTCGGTAATAACTAGCCTTTTAATTGAATCTGGTTGCATTGCAGTCTGTAAATTGTGATTCTGCATGTGTATTTGAAATTTTGTTGTAGTTCCTCCACCATCTCCTGACAAGCTGGAATCAATTCCTTCGACACCACTTCCACCACAGCTTCCTCCACCTCTTCCACCCCCTCCTCCAGTGGCTGTTCCTAAAGAACCGGGTAAGTACTATGGTTGGAGAAAAACCAATGGATGATCTTGTTCTTTGGCTTTATTTTTTTCTCCACGTTGTTGTATCAGTTGTTATCTGTGTCTATGAGCTTGGATTAATTAAAGCTGTTTTTACAGTATTTGTGTAAATCCTCTGCTGAAAAGGATTGTTTAGCTCTTGTTAGAAATCTGCGTGAATGACATTATTGACGTGCTTTGAGTGATTTATATTGGTGTATTCAAATGTCACTCAGAACATCAGCTATGTCACCTGACGAAAAAATTGCAATGCCAAAAAAGCGGTAGTACATTTTAATGCTATAAATATTCTGAGCTTTTCTATGACTGTAGCAGAAGTTTAGCCAATTGGCGATGAATTGACAACATGGTTATTGACAACCTATGGTTTTAGCAGTTCATGGATTTATTTTCTTGGGTTTGACCATGCAGTTGTGCATTAGTTGTGAGCAGTTATTGTAATGTTTCTTGTAGTGTCTGGAACCTTATGATAATGCTACCTTATGAAGTTGCATTGTAATGAGGTTTTACTCTAAAATCCACTTAATTTGGGGTCCCTGCAACCAATTTTATCATGTTATTTTGAGGCATATCCCTTGGTATTTGAATTGATCGGTTGTTGGCCCCCAGATTCTGGTACACTGTCTCTGCTTATGTTCATTCTTCTCAGTATCTTGTGTCATTTAAAACTCAGCTTAAGACTTGCTTCTTTCAGCTGGCTTATCCACTGTAGGCTGCCTCTTTGTCTTAGGAAGTGATTTTTTGGGTATTGACCTGATTTTGGCTCAGTTTTGGTGTGCCATCAGTTGATGTCTCATGAATTAGATGCCAGCATTATAGAAGAACTTTGCCAATTGTTATCTCAGATAGGGATATAATTGCAAAGTAAGCTTGTACTTTAATTGATTTGCTCTTGGTCTTTTTCTTCTTCAGAGCCACCCAGGGTTCCAAAGACATTCTTTCTGGATGGTGTCTGCTTGTCGGAGGCTGGCGTTGCATTGATTCGGAATCAATCGCTGAAGCTTGAGGAGAAGAAACGTCCAAGGTTGACCAGGCGTGCTCCTCTTGCAACCACTCATCCGGCGCTTGTACCAATGCTGTCAATTTCATCAGAGAAATCAGAAGAGGATGCTGACAATGATTCTAAGGGTTTGGCAACAGGTTAGGAGAATTTGCAACTTTGACCCTTTGCAAAAGTTGTCGGACAACTTACACTTTTTCTGGCTGCTGTTCATGCACAACAAGCAACACAGAGGATATGTAGAAATGGCTATGTAGGCTTTTGACTAAAACAGAGTTGAGGACCTCCGTTTCAGAATGGCCATGCTGTTGTGTTGACTAGAATAGAACTGAGGATATCCCATTTAGAATTGCCTTGCTGGTGTTTCAACTAGAACAGAGCTGAGGGTATCCAATTTAGAAATGCCATGCTGGTGTTTTAAGTAGAACAAAGGCCTAGCCATAGGTTTAGTGCTTTTCTGGTCTTTGTCGACACTGACTGTTGTCATTGTTCCTTAAAGCCAGTTCTTAAGGTTCTTGCTTTCCTACATGGTTTTCCCCCATTGCTCTTGCTGTAGCTAATTTGCTGAGACCATGTAATAAAATCTGCATAGCTGTCACCATTTGTGGCATTGTTGCATGCGCCTGTGCAAAACAGACCAATTTTTGTGTGTTATTCAGGAATTAAGTGCCAAATGTTTATTGATAAAGTTGAAGCCATCATTGGATTCTGATGCATGTTTCATGTTCTTTTTTGTATTCAGATCTTTTGGATGGGGAAGAGTGCAAGGTAGAAATGCCTCATGATGACTGGGAAATGACTTCACCAACTTATGACAAACCAATGGATACAGTAACTGGCTTTGGACTGGGAGCCGAAAAGAAAAAGAAGCCTCGGACTCGTATGGGGATGGGTGAGTCGTTTACTAATGCAAAATTCCTTCGTTATTTGATGTGCTAAATCTGTTATTTCCAGGTTCTTTGTCTGGTTATCTTTAATAATTAAGTTATTAATGATTTGAATATGCATTTTTGAGGTCAGTTATAATTGTTGTTTATTAATAATTATATTTTTCACATTATCATTTGTGAGAGTCATAACTTATAGTTCTAATTGTGATTAATTTATGAGAGTTTTCTGTATTTTCTCTGTGGCCTTGTGAGATTTTTAAAAGGCGCCATGCAAATGGCTGGAATAATTTATACACACTGTAATTGTGCTTTAACCGATCTGACTGTAACTGAAAGTTTCTCTATAATTTCTTACATATTTGCCTGCATTTTCTACTTTCTCAGGAATTGGTGGCTTTTTGCCGCGGCACAGGGCTCGAGGTGGCGGCATATTTCGTGCTCGACTTGGTTCCAATTTGTCAAAGCCGCTAGCCTCAGGGGATGGTTCCCTGCAGCAGCTGGGTGGCATGGCTGGCATTGATGTTTGTAGAGAAGGTAGTTTGTACTTCTTGTTAAGTGTGTTTCTGAAGTGTGTTTCTGGAATCTTGTTACACCAAAGTGGAGCTAATTGGATCTCTAGTCAAAAGCTGCTTTTCCAAGCCTGAGCTCTGACCAAAATGTGAAATGTGCCAATTGTTCCAATGATGGTCAGGAAGTTAAATTGATCAATTATAATCGTCCAGTTTTGGATGAAGAGGGATTTGAACTCAGATGGAGTCTAACAAAGATAAAGTTTGTTGTTACTAAGTGAATGCTATGAAAAGCAAATGCCCAGTTTTGGTTTTTGAGGGATTTGAACCCAGGCAAAATATAACAAAGATAAATACTGTTGTTGCTAAGTAAATACTATAAAAAAACAGATTTAATTTTTCAAAGTACTTCAGAAATTGTCTTGTCTTGTCTTTAGCCATCTTCGATCCGAACCACGAACCATCCACCTCCATCTCCAGATGTCCCTATCTTCTGTTGTCCTCAATAACTGACTCAGTTAATCCTGTCCAGTACGTTATGTTCTCTATCCAAGCTGTTCGTGGTCTTCCTGTTGCTCATGATCCAGACGTACCCTGCATTATTTCTTTCTCCAAACAGTCTTCATTTTTCCTCATAATATGACTAGCGAATGTCAACTTTCTTGACTTGTTGTTACTTAGCAGTTGACGTTCCATGGCGGTTTGTTCCTGTATTCATTCGTTGGTTTTCTGTGCCATCCAAGAAGCCCTCAGTATCTTCCTCAGTCCCTTCATTTCGAATCCATTTATCCTCATTTCATCTGTTCTCTTGATGGTCCACCTTTTACAACCATAAGTTGCGACTGGCCATGTCAATGCCCTCAAAAGTCTTATTTTAGTTGTAACTGGTAAACCATGACTTTTTCATAGTTTCTTCAGCGTTCCCGAGATTTCTTTACCTTTGTTCGGTCTAGCTCTGATTTCTTTAGTACATTCTGCATCCTCTATGATGAGAGATCCAAGGTACAGGAATGTATCAACCTGTTCCAGCTGTTCACCATGGACCTTGATACAGCAGGTAGCACTAGAAACTGTACTGGAGTTTATTCTAGATGGTTTGCTTTTTACTTTCTTTCTTTCTGTTTATGTGAAGTCTCTGATGACATGATCTGAAATATGGTAATAGGAGTTGTTCAGCATGTTTGCTGCTTGAAGGTAGAACACTATTGTAATGATTGGTTTTTAGAAAGGTGCATTATATAAATGTTCAAATACACACATGTTAATGTAAACAGTGCATGATGCAATTGCAGAGGATGAAAGCAGGATGGATGGAGATGCCAAGAAGCCAAAGAGAAGACCGAGGAAGGTTGTGAAAAAGTCTCAGTTGGAAGATTCCTACCCAGCATATCTCCAGGTATGGCTCTGAAGTCTTAATGTTGAGAGATAAATAAAGTTTTAAAAGCAGCAAGACTTAAAGAAACCTATTAATTAAGTGTGGATTTCTTGTTTGAACTGAACACTGAACAAGAAAAAACAAACATATATATATATATATATATATAAACTTAGATAGTTTTGTGTAGTGTAATTAGTTATTTGTTTACAAGTTTACACAGATAGGCTTAGCACATTGGTCGGACATTTTTAATTGGACGTTTGTCAATCTTTTGAGCATTGTCCCTGTGATTTCACATGACAATTACTCTAGTACTGTTGTATGTAGTACTTTATGTAACATCAACTGTGGCTTTGCTTGAAAAATGTAGCATTGTATTTAGCTTTGTGATTAATGTTTTATGTAGCATTATATGGAACATTATGGCACTTTGTGTAGCATTGCATATAGCATTGTTTGTAGCATTGCAGTTAGCTTTATATGTGATGTATAATTGTATGTTATATAGCATTGTGTGTAAAACTGATTTTTGAAAGCAGTCTTCTTCGGACATTGTGCCTTTTTAAGGTTTTCGTTTAAAGACATTGTGTGGCGTAGAGTGTAACGCTGTGTGTAGTATTGTGTGTGATATTGTATTTTGCAGGAGGCCTTCTTCGGACGTGTCCTGTTAGACAAGTGCAAGGCAAATGGACCAGATGAATTTGAACAGATGTCTGACGATGATAAAGATGACATTGTTCGTCTATCGAATCTTGCTCCATCAAAGGAGTTGCGAAAGTCCAAGGATCCTTTTGAGTTTCCTGATTCTCCGCCAGCACCTGAAGGAGGAGTAACTGGAGGATACAGAACCGAGGGTCCAAGCAATGAAGCGCCATGGCTGATTCAGCAACAGCAGCAGCAGCAGCAGCCACAGCAGTTGCAACCTCAGCAGCTGCAGCTGAAGTCGCAGCAACCAGCAGCTGTTTCAACAGAGTCCATTGTCTCAGCATCGTTACCGGCAAATCAGATTGCTCTTCAGCCACAACAGCACGATGAAGACTCGGACAAAGATCACAACATAGGTACATGTGTCGGCCTCACTTAGTCAACAGCATGCCTTCTGATGCTAGTAATAATCAATTTAATGATCATGACAAAAACTACAATGATAAGGAGAATAATGTTTTTGGCTAATAATCATCTTCAGTATGTTTACTACATTTCCTTTTTGTCAATCTTTTGAGCACTGCAGATTATGTACTGGGGGACTCCAAAATTTTTGACAATTTCATACAAAAGTTGCTCATTTCAGTAAGACAGTCTGCTAGGAATTCATGCTAAAACACAATGTGTAGTCCGGAAAATATGGTAATAAGTACTTCATATAAATAAATAAAACATTTTCTAACAGCGAAATCACGGATTTTACTATATATGGATTCCTGGTGTCTCAAGTTACAGACTGCCACGCTATATGACATCATTCTCAGAAAGCATGAAATAAGTTTTGACTGCATTTCGTGATTACATTCCCTGTTCAAGGAAGTGGTGCTTAATCTCCATGCTCTGGCTGGACTTTGCTTATAAATACTTAAAGTTAAATAAGCCATGAACATGATTCATTCATTAACGTCTTGGCAGCCACATGGTTTATGGAGTTAAACTACCTGGTCACATATAGAAATCTTATGCGCCTCATCTAAAGGTTTTAATTTGCTACTGTATGATTATAAGCATTTACTTTGTAAAGAACACATAACCAAACGTAAAATAATTGTGTGGTGATATGGAAGTGCCGGGCTAAATGTTGTGTATGTCTTTTATAGATGATGCTCTTGACGTCTTGCCAGAAGAGCCACTTGAAGTTGAGGCTCTGATTGAAGACTGTTGGGATGCCATCACTGCCCAGCCAGGTTTCTATCATATTAGAGAGTGACACAGGGACAGAAATATGTCCCCAATCCCACTCTGCATTTTTAGTTTTAGTAGCTGCTTGAAGGGTGGCACCCAGACTGTTAATCATATTAGCTCAAAACCTGACCAAAGGCGCTTGTTAATTTTTTTCTTAACCAGATTACTGTATTAGTGACTGGCTTCTAATCAGCACACGCTTATGACCTGCTAAGCCATTTGGTTGAGAAGTATAAGGTTGCATGAGAGTTATCAATCGACAAAGCATATAGGATAACAGATTTCTTTAGTGTCTGGGAGCTCATAGAAATAGCGTGCTGTCGTAATGGTGGGCTGAAAATACCTTGACCTGGTGGGTAAGGTAACCGCTTAACTTACTTGGAATTAGGATTGTGTACACATAAAGACTCGTATGAGACCTGTTGCATGACTGATTTATTATCCAGTGACAGAGTGACGTGTAATCAGGTATCTATTCAAAACAGACTCAGGTTCCCAGGCCATATTTTGCCAAACTTTTGGTGCCTCTAGACATGACCACAAGAGACCTGTTTTATTGTCTGATGCAGAATGGATTGGTTTATGGAGTCTGTTTTGTTTTGTAGATCCTTCGTCAATGCTTGGTCCAAGCATTGAAGAACTAGCACAGATTGACAATGAAACTCTTGAGGATATCCTGAAGAATAGCCTGGCAAATGATCAGCCGCCTGAGACAAGCCCAACCTCACGTTAGTTTTACTTTATTGTTATGCTGTTTAGGGCTTTCTACGGTATCAGTCTGCTATATGAGAATCTGTTTCTGATTTATTTTGTGCTTTTATTCTTTTTATGCATTCCTTATTTTCTTGAACTTTATATTTGTTTATGTCATTATAAATTTATTTAATTTTACAACGTTTTAAATGTGAATCTTATATGATAAGTATTGTGTGATTATTGAATAACCGATTTTAGCATTGGTGTGAAAGTTAAATCTCAAATTTGCTACAAAATTCTCCAGGCCGTGTGCATTTAGGCATCAGCCCAATTTGTGTACACATGGTTTACACAGAACCAAAATCTTTAGCACTTTACCAACATCTAAATATAGTATTTCATAATTTTTCAGTGGTTCACTGCCATACTCTGAAATTTTTGCTTCATTATTTAGGTTGGATGGAATTAAATGCTTTGTTGGTAAATGATCATATTGTTGCCAGCCTTCTGAAGTTGTTGATCGATTGAGCTGTGAACTGTAGACTCGCCTTATTTGTAGCTCATCAATAACTCGAGTAAAGACGCACAGTCTTTGATTTTCTTACTTGCAATCAATTAAATCAACAATGACAGTAAGACATCAGTTGTCGAGGTACAAGTTCTCTACATGCACAAATCTATCAATGACATCTGTGACTCAACTATCAACAGAGTACACGACAGGCTATTGCTACAAAATCTGTTTTGCACTCTTTCAGCAGTTCACTTGCAGTTGCTTTATGTAGGGCTTTTTCCGCCAAGTCAATGATGACCATTAACATCGGACTGTGCAAACGAACGCCAGCCAGTAAGAAGCGTGTGTTTAAAATGTGCATGGGCATTAATCAGTGTTAACTTGAGCTTGGCTTAGTGCCAGCCAATCAGAAATAAGTCCACAGTCAGACAAATCAGTGATGTTACATCGCAGAAAATCTGGCCTTAGCGTGGGAAGCCTACCAACTAATCACAAACAAGTCAACAACCCAATGACTCATTTATGTGGCTTTATTGAAGTTTTCTATACCATTACATGTTTCTCAACTTGCTGAATAATCAGCTCAATATTAAGTTCATACATTTGCTATTAAACTTTTAAACTGTTGAAGTTCGAAGCAATTCACGACTTAGAAACAAACGAACCATAAAGGTCTGTGCTTGTTTCAGATGGTGAAGGTAATTTCTCATTGGCAACACTTCCTGGAACATCACTTCCGAATCCAAGTCACAGCAACTTTTTGGCCAAAGGTTCCCTTCAAACACACAGAGATGATCTCTTTGGTCATCAGGACACACCTAGTAGCAGTATATCACCGTTCAGCCCTTCACTTGGAACTGATGATTTTCCAGGGTCAGCACCATCAGAATAATGTTTCTTGTTTAAGTTACTGTCGTTACAATGTCTTGTTTATTGTGGAAGATGTAGCCGTGATGGATCCAATTTTTTTAGCATTTTAGCAGAGTTAAGATATCCATTAATGACTAGTATGTCCTGCCAAAATGCTGCAGAATTACCTGTTATGTCATCTTGTGTGGTGCATTGGTGAATTGTAATTTACTGGGCTTGTAGGGCTGAAGCTTTGACATTTTTACGTGAAATTTGTGATTCAGTGTTGAGTTTTAATTACATATGTTTCGTGCAAGAGTCTCTGTTGGTGATAGAGCTGAGGCAGCTCGTTGTTTAAAGATGTTCTTATTTTTCCGGAGTTCTCATGGTGGAAGTGCCTCTGAGTATTTTGTTCTGTAAGAAGTGCTATATAAGTTACCAAATACAGTACAATGCATTATGAGATTATTTTTACTTTAATTTACCCTCAGTTTGTCATTTAAAGTTTTGTTGGCTGTGGTTGTACGAGTGAAGAATTTCTTGAGATACCATCTTACCTGCATATTAAATACAGTCTGTGATGCACTGTGATAAATTAATGGAAGGCTGTGTAAGATTGCCTCTTGTTTTTTAGGCTTGAATTTCCTGAACAACCCACATGGGCAAGTGGATCACAGTTTGATTCGCATCATCAGCAGAGTCTGGCACCTTCACACATGAATCCTAGTACAGGCACAGATGATGCAGAGGCCAATGACAATCTTTCATACAACCAGAGAAATGTTAAAAAGTGGAAGAAGGATGAGCCCCTGGGTGAAATGGCAACGATTTCTCCCGTTCTTTATGCCAATCTTTGTCATCCTGAATTGAAAACCATGTATACAGGTAAATACTGAGGTTGAACTGTATACTGTTATATGTATTTACCCTGACAATTATACAGTGCTTTAAGAACTTTAAAAAGTACCTGTATAGTGGTTATCTCTGAAAGAAGTTGCATAAGCTGTAGACACTGTACATGGCTATCTGCAAAAAGCAGTTGTACATGCTGTAAACAATTGACTGCCATGCAGGTTTTCTGTCTAGTAAAACCAAGACAGTACTAGGCTCATGAGTGTTCTGAGTTGCTGGTTTGAAGTTTTGGAATTTGCACCCCATACTGTCTTATGGGGAGCAATTTCTGTCCTGTCCTGTAAAGCAAGTCTCAAATTTGATTCAGGTTTTGACTCAATACTCATAGTTTCCAGTTTTCATGCTTTTTATGCTCTTGCTTACTTTTGCCGGTGCTTGAGATTTTTAGTTATTTTAACAAGTGATGGAGTAAATGTTTTCTCTTTGTAGAGTGGAATGAAAGAGCCAAACAAATATCAAAGCTTTGGAGGAAAGTTCCTTCCGATCAGCGAGCACCATACCTTGTGAGTATTCAGGGCAGCTTTATCAAAGATTTAACAAGAGCTCACATTGTGCAAGATAAGTTCGAATAAAGTGATCCCTTATTTGTTATATGCACTCCCAGAAGCTCCAGATAGTCTGAGATTCGAAGGATGTTTAATTTTCATGCAGACACATGGGTATACTGTATTCTGTATTCTCAGCAGACTCAATGATGTCCCTGTTGATAGTTCTACAGCTGTTTTATTGAAAATATGAAGAGTATCTGACGTAAGTCTGTTGCTGTTTGTAGGCCAAAGCGAAAGAGAACAGAGCTACCAGTCGTGGGCAAAAGCAACAGAAGGTTTGCTCTATTTCAGCAGTATAAACATGCACATGCACACACACGCATACATACACACAATAAAGACTATTCTTCTGTTATGTGTAATATGAGTAAAGCTGCACTTACTCATCCGATGCCTAATATCGTTTTTATCAGTGGAAAATGTAGAACCTACTGAATGTATTGCAGAGACATTTATGCAGCTAATTTTTCAGTGAATTGTTGGTGCCATGTTTTTTGCATTAAAGATGACACAAGAAATGAAAAGGAAGCAGAAGGATCTTGTGTCTCACTCGGCTGGAGGTGCAGTCAGCAGTGGGCCACCTCTGACGGGACTGCCTTTGTCATCGACGCCTCAGACTCCGGAAGCTATGTCTCAAGATCAGCCAGGTGTGTGCTGTGGTGCGATATCACTATGCCTAAGTCTGCACTAACCTTAATCTGCAGGTGTATGTGATTTACCACCTAACTTAATTGGTTTCAGGGTTTGGTGAACTAGTTTTGCAGGTTTTTATAAATGGGTATATTGGAGCGGCATTAGCTCATGCTCAGTGATGGTATCTTTCCACTCATTTGGGGTATTTGCTATCAGTTATAATGTCCCTTTTGGTTTCAGTGATTGATTGATTACTTGCTAAAAACTTTTTTACTATTTGTGAAAAAAATCATGCAGTTTTCATCAAAATATTCAGCACTTCCACCCCATTCCTATGCAATATTAAATTGATTTTTAAATTTTTTGACTTTGTGAGGGTTTTCTCGGGCACGTTTCACAATAGTTAAGTATAATTTGATGCTTGTGTTTTTCAGAATCTACGAATTCAGGTGTGGTGCAGCCACACTTGCAACCGTCATCTGCAATGCCAGAAGACAGGGGTATGCTTCTTATATGACAATAACTGTGCTGCAGAATTTGAATTACATGTGATTATTGCACTTATTAAGAATTGTCTGTTTTAGTCAAATATAGAGCAGATTTCTTAGAACTGAAACTTCTTGTACGATAGTGTGTTTCAAACCTGTGTAACATATTTTTGCAGAGTTATTTCTAACATATTATTTATTATTTATTTTTAACGTATTTCAAATATAGAACATGTTTTAATTCAGAGTACTTTCTCAATATGTTGAGGGTTAGTCTATTGATGCATTGGTTTTTTGTTGATAGGTCAGCCAGAACCAGATCCATATGCCTTTATTGCACACAGTTCTTCCACTCATACTTCTCCAAGTGGCAGCAGCTATGTTGGTCAGAACCCATCAGCCATCTTCAAACAACCTCATCCTCCATCTCAGAGCTATGAGCATTGTGGTCAGATGACCCCTGGAACACCTCGACCAGGTGCCGAAATGTTTGTGCCGCACCATCATCCTCTTCACCAGGGGCCGGGCGGAAGTGCTGACCCTTACATCCGACCACCACTTACTCCGAGCGCCTCGCCAAGCGAACTGTCAACGAGTCACTTTGTGCGTCATCCTGGCAGCGCACGTCCATCACCTGGCAGTGCTCATGCTCAGGCTGCTGGCAGTTTTAAACCGTCGCCCACTCAGGAAGGGTATGGTCCGAGGATGTTTCCACCTTTTCCACCTCCTGCTTCCCGTCTTTCCGATCAGTTCGGTTTTGGAGATCCACTGCACCGAGGTCCTGAACGGTTTACCAGCCCTGGATCTGCTCAATCGCATCTGGGCGATCAGTTTGTGGGTCAGGCACCAGGTCTGTCACAGTCACTTGATGCAGAACTTCAATCCTCTAAAACCCAGAAACACCCAGATGTTGTACACAGACAGGTACCTCCAATGTTGCAGAGGTCAATTTCTGACCCTTTTGGTCAGCCACTGGTGCCAAGAGGGGCTGACCCATACAGCCATTCTCCAATGACCCCACGACCGAATTCTTCTTCTGATCCTTATGGTGGGCATGGCTCTCTGACACCTCGGCCGAACATGGCTGAAACTTATGGACAACCCCCTCTGACACCAAAACCAGGCAGCACCGATCATTATGCACAGCCTTCTATGCCACCAAAGCCAGGCACGAGTGATCCGTATGGGCAACCTCCGAAAACTCCTCGGCCCAACTTTGACAATTTCAGCCAGTCTTCAATGACTCCTAGATCTAATATGGATCCATACGGTCAGCCAGTTCCAACTCCAAGGCCCAACAATGATCCATACAGTCAACCTCCTATGACACCAAGGCCTACTCCTGACCCATATGGCCAGCCTGTGTCAACACCAAGACCTAATCCAGATCCTTACAGTCAACCTCCCATGACTCCAAGGCCTAATCCAGATCCTTACAGTCAACCTCCCATGACTCCAAGGCCTAATCCAGATCCCTACAGTCAACCTCCTATGACTCCAAGACCTAATCCAGATCCCTACAGTCAACCTCCTATGACTCCAAGACCTAATCCAGATCCCTACAGTCAACCTCCTATGACTCCAAGACCTAATTCAGATCCCTACAGTCAGCCTTCTATGACTCCAAGACCTAATCCAGATCCTTACAGTCAGCCTCCTATGACTCCAAGACCTAATTCAGATCCCTACAGTCAGCCTCCTATGACTCCAAGACCTAATCCAGATCCTTACAGTCAACCTCCTATGACTCCAAGACCTAACCCAGATCCTTACAGTCAGCCTCCTATGACTCCAAGACCTAATCCAGATCCTTACAGTCAACCTCCTATGACTCCAAGACCTAACCCAGATCCTTACAGTCAGCCTCCTATGACTCCAAGACCTAATCCAGATCCTTACAGTCAACCTCCTGTGACTCCAAGACCAACCCCTGAGTCATATGGCCAACCCCCAATGACTCCAAGGCCTAACCCTGAGCCATACGTTCAACCTCCCATGACCCCTAGACCTCAGCTCGATTCATACAGTCAACCTCCAACAATGTCAAGGCCAAATGCCAGCAGTTCTGACCAGTTTGTACAGCCACAGATGACACCAAGACCTGTTGTCACAGATGCATTCACCCATCGCCCTTTGACCCCCAGGGCCAGTGCTTCTGATGCATTTGGGCTGCCTTCTTCTATGGCAGCTCACAGAACCAGTGCTCCTGATCAGTACAGTCATTCGCCAATGACTCCTCGACCATCTGGGCCTGATGGCTATGGGCAGGTGGGAATGCCTCCTCCGCGCCCTTCTTTCTCGGATTCATACGTTCAGTCAAGGCCATTGAGACCAGCATTAGCGGCTGGCGACATATACAGCCAGCCTCCTCCAACGCCTCATATGATGACAAGGGCTATGCCGTCAGATGATTACTCAGCCGGTACCAGTACTAGTGGACTTTCACAGGTCGTTTCATCGGCTTCGGACGCATTTCCACCTCTGGTCACATCACGAGCAACTACTTCTGAACCACATAGACAGCCTGGAGTTGACCAGTATGGTGCCCCACAGCAGCAGCAGCAGACAGTGGCATCTCGACCGGCCGTATCTTCTGAATCGGCTGCTGGAGAGATGCAGCCAACCGCAAAGGGTGGTCGACCTGGTTTTATGATGGATGAAGGCGAAGCTGGACATTCTTCCATGGTAAGTAGAAGAGTCTTCCTTTTTTCATATGCAGAAATCATTTTGAAAATTGTGTATTAATCATCTCAGAAGCACATTAAGAAGTTTCATTTGAAGTTGAACTGTAGAGGTTTTCTTCTTCTCTTGCTGCACCTGGGTTATGGCTAGCTTAAAACCAATCTACGTGTGTGAAGCCTAATCTAAGTAGCCCAGAGCCACAGTGATAAACAACAAGAAATCGTAGAATATGAGCAGCATTATTTTATTCCTTAGCATCCAGAGACATCTGCTCAGAATGGGGATGTAAGTGAGGGTTGTTATGCATTTCTAAGTGAATGACAACCATTTTTGCTTATATGTCTTGTGATTATATGTTTAGACTTGAGTTAGTTTGTAATGGCAGCCTTTTAAGCTGAAGTTTCATTTTTGAGTTTATGAATTATTTTGGTCCTCTGACTAGGCTGCAAGGGCAGCATTTTTCAGGCTTGCATTTGAAAGTAATTGGAAACACTATCAGTGGACATCACAGAGTTTGCAAGAGCCATGTCCGAATATGTCAGACTATCCAGGAATGAACGAAAGTCTTTGTGGCACTCTGAATGTAGGAGGATGCTGTGACACTATTCTAGAAATGTTGGTCAGTTACTGGTATCATATCTCCTCCTTATCCCAGAATTCTTCACTGGAACCTCCTTTGGTAGCCATATCAAGCACCTCATTGAAGCTAAGAGATCATCTTACAATGAGCCTTTTAAAAACTTGTATCCTTCTTCTAAACCATGATGCCACGTTAGAAGTAATCCTAATTTAGTATCGAGAGCTTTTGGTGTACATCTACTGTATTGGGCACCAGAGCTTTACACCTGTGGAAACAAACATTCTGATATACCTTAATTTTAGATTTTCCCAGAGTTTTCATAGTGGATTTGTTTGTTTATATTTGTATTTGCACCTCAGCATAGATTTATCCATGTCTAGTCCAAATATTAATTCATTCCCTTGAAAGAAACCTCTCACAGTAGATGTAAATGCTTTTTGGTTCCAACCAGTTTCTACCAGGCTGTAAATGTATGTTCCATTATAGATATAATACAGGCTTTACTTGGGTGCTGGCAAGATACAGCACTGATGTTTAACTCTTTGTGTGCCTAACCGATCTGCTGTTGAATTTTTTTGGATTTGTTGATACCTTTGTTATTAATATTTTGGACGGATTAGTTCTACGTATTATGTAAGAAATGTTTTGTTGTATTCATTTCTATTGTATGTATGTCTTTCTCACGAGTGAAATCAATACTGGGATTTTCTGAGCAACCTGATGGTGATGTTCAGGATGTTCAGAATAACCTCATGACCCTTAAGAAGAGTTTCAAAGAGAACTGTGTCTTGTCTCTCATATGTTGCTTTCTGGATTTCTGCAGAAATATCAACAATATTTGTAATGTCATTTAATATCATATGTACTAAATATTTTCAGAGGTTTGAGTTGCATATTTTCTTATGCTATATTGGAAGTTTTTACCTGTGTTGCGTCAGTGGGGGTTTAAAACCAAGCTATGGTGAATAGCAGAATCAGTGACTGGTATGTGAAACTGTTTGAACAATGCATTGCAGTGCATTTAGTGCATGTCTTTTTGCAGGCCTAGGATACTTTTATTATATGATATTACTATATGTAGACAAGTGATTTATAATAAGATGCCTGAATGTTTTGATTTCCCTTGATTGATCAGATGGCAAGGAGAGCTAGTCACCCTCCCTTGTATGAATACAACTATAGGCTGTGGCAGTATGGACCACAATATGTTTGTCTGGTAAGTTGTTTGGCTCAGCCAACATGTCCTCCGACTGTGACACTTTCTCACTTTGTGGTATGTGTTACACACCTTGTTGTCATCTTCCAGTGGGTTCTTGTTCTTCTGCCTTGAATGACTCTAATTAATTACGGGATGAAAGCTGCATTAGTCTTTCAGCTGAGCTGTAATTATGCTACATAGATACTTCTAGTACTGCTGAAGTGTAGTGTTCATGCATGTCTGTGTGTGCACACATAAATATATGTTTTCACCACAAACTGCAGTAGCGTGAAGGTATTTCCAGTATAAGTGATTGAGATTTTAAAAAACGGGCAACCATGCATTGAAATCGATGCATTCATGTTGATACGAAAAAAACTAGTGTGCACTTAGATCAACGACAAACAGGGCAGATGCACAGGCAGATCGATATCAAAGGACTAGCTTTAATTTCATATTTAGATGAGGAGGGTCCGGTCAGGCTGCCAAAAGAGATAAGTGTACTTTCAGATTGAGAAATACCAAAATGGACTTCACTAGTTTGAAAATTTGTCTAAAAGTGTCATGGCTATACCAGTCACTCAGGGCATGCAGGTGTGAACTGTTTTCTTGAGAAGCCGAGGATTTAAGACCTCAGGCTGATTAGCCGAGTCAAAGAAGATACTGATACCAGTCTCATGGAAATTGAGATGTGCTAAAGGTATCTGCATGTGCAGTTCAGGTGTCTTATGTGGTAACAACATATATTTATGTGAACAACTGCACAGTGCTGATTGTATGGCAACTTCAGGTGGAGGGATTCTAATGTAGTTGATGATTTTTAGTTGTTACTCTGTTTGATCCACAAAGTGACCAGCAGACTGACCTGAAAGATCTCAAAGCACTCTTAGGTGCTGCCTATCTACTCTTGCTGTGAAATGTTTAAGGTTACGTTAACACTTGTCTGGTAAAAGATCTTAAGTGTGTGATGGCAAAAAATTATTTCTGATTTCTTTTCCTGCTCCTGAGTGTATTATTCATTAACAAATAATTCCATCCTACACCCTAATTTTAATGTGTCAAATAATTCTATACAGTACTTAAGAAGCTTCGGAGAGATGCTGAACATCGTTTACACCTTGTGGTGAAAAGTTCAGTAGAATTTTGAGATTGTTTTTGCTCAGTCGATGATGGAAGGATTGAAAGACACCTCCACTGGCAAATTTAAGCAAAGATGTGAACTAATCAGAGTAGCTTTCTACGGGGTGTTTGCTGAGCTAGACTATGACTGACCTGAAACTGGTACACGCTTGCAGATGTTTAATGCAATCAGTGACCATTTTGAACCTGTCTACAGTTGATACTCTGTTCTGCTTGTGAGGAATGTAACTAGTGTAATGTAATTAGACATTTATACAGTGTCTTCTAAGTGCCAGACACTCTGTAACAGAATTCACACTCTAGCTGTGTACTGTGTAACAAGGTTTTAGTTTATAACTGAAAATATTATTGAATGCAAAACTGGTAAAGTCCTGGAAACCCCAGATGTTGATGCCAAATGAATATTCGTTTGGTTTATTTATATCAGTTGAACATATTTGGAGCAATAAGCTGTATGTGGCTGTATTTTATTCATCTGTATATGCCTACCTAGTCATGAGGCAAATTCAGGATGACCAAGTTCTGTTACTTAGTGAATTCTGTTCTCCATTCATAATTGGTAATTTTTGTACTGCATGATGTTAAATGGATGCATGATTACGGAAAGGCTTTGTTTTCATTAATTTTGTTCTCTCTTTCTTGTTCAGAGGTCAAGGTTTTTATGCTTCTTTCTATTTCTGGAATGTCTGGTTGGCAGGTGTAAATTCTTCAGATGATAACTTCTTGCTGTTCATATGTTGGATGTGTTAGATAGTGGAGATAGATATAAAGACATCGATTAGATTTTTCTTGTATAAGTGGGACTACTTCAGGTAAACTTTCTAAGGCAGTTAAACCTCTAAAGTCTGTTACCTGATTTCACCAGGAGGGCATTGGAGTCCATTGCTGGATTTCACTGAGTTTGCTCTGGAGTTGATAATGAAAGCACTGGAAAATGCTTGTACTGTCTTGCCTTCAACCGTCCTTGAGCCAAGGATTAGCTGCGCCACAGACAATTTTGTGCCATTTGCTTCTGTTCCTCATTTCTTGTAATAACTGGTCAAACGATAATTCAGTCCACGACTGATTTTGTCTATCCATGTGATCTTGGGTCTTCTCCAAGCTCGGGATCCAGGCATTGTGCCTTGGATGATCTCTTTCTCTAGGCAGTCTCCGCTCTTCCCTGCCCAAAGTATGAAAGCTTCCACTTTTTGATTAATCTGAGCAGATTCCTCCTCTCTACTGCTGCCATCCCCGGGACCCACGCATTTGTCGTCTTGGCAGTCCATGGTACTCTGAGAATCTGCCACAGACACTTCATTTCAGCTGCGTTGAGTCTGGAAAACACTGGATTATTTTAAAGCATTTGTTCACATTCTAACTATTTTACAAAGATGATTTCTTTCAGTGTGTTGTTAGGTAGGGATATTTGTCTTGGTAAAGTGGAAGAAGATGATTTTACAGTTATCCTATAGAAACTGGAAAATGGCTGGGCCTGTTTATGGAGGTAATTTTCAGCCTGTGATAGCTTACCTGCAAAACAGACTTCGTTCATCTGTTACATCTAATGCATTTGCATTAGTTCTTTTGTAGCATTATTGGTTAAGAGCCTTATTGGTTTTGGTTTTCATGGTATGGTCAGGAACCATTGAATGAGTAGCAGGAAAGCACATATCTGTCAAAGTATAGGGGTGCAGGCACATATGAAAAACCAATAACATGCACATATGTGATTGCGGGAATATCTAGAAAGCTTGCTTTTCAAACGTTGTTGTAGACTGTTGAAGAATTTTGTGGAAATCTATTAATGTAATGTAAATTTAATTTGCTTACCATTAGAGTTAATGAGCATTAATTTAGCCATGACTCCTGTCATGACTCCTGTCTGAACCACGTGACTGGAATACAAGGCTGGAGAAATCTTCATTTGTGTCAAGGTTACTTAAGGGACTCATCTCCTTTGACAGCTTAACTTGTTTCATGAGGAGTTCTTTTGACAAGACGTTAATTATTGCTTTTTGTCTTTGTCTTAGAGCACAGAGGATGATATATTGGTGTTGCACTTGCCTTTAAACCACTGTATCTGTGGTTTAAAATCTCTGTGCTAAGGGTGAAATTGTTTATAGATATTTGAGTTATTAAACCCACTGCAACAATTACATTCATGATTGACTTTTGGTTTGTTGACAGGAGACCAAAATGATTGCATCCTTACCTTATCTTGAGAAGCAGGTGCATGTTAATATAAGTTAGTAATAAAAAAGGATAAATTTGTTTAGTTGGAAGGTGATCAACAGAAACATGAGGCACAGCGCCATCAGCTGAGAGAACTCCTCGCAAAACAGTCAAAACAACGACAGAAACAGAAGAAACAAGAAGAGAGCAAACGAATTCAACAAGAACAGTCAGCAGCCAGTAGTGCGTCGGGATCCCTAAGGCACTGGCCAGAGGATGGTTCAGCCGTCGGATTTCAAAATGGTAAGTTGTCATTCCTAGGACTCGCTGTTTCGTTGTGTGTTTGCTGTCTTACCATTTCCTGCCTTCTGGAGCATCATTCCACCACTGTTATAGTACACATTTTAAACAGATGCTTAGATCATGCAGCACCTGTTGCCTGTTCTGAGAGGTTCAAATAGGGATACTACACAAAACACACTTTATTTGTAAATGAAATCGCTGACCAGGCAAAACACTCCCAAATTGTAATCGTAATCAAGAACTTATAAGGCGCCACTTCAAGATGAAACTCATCAGAGGCGCTCCCGGCCCAATTTCCCATGACTAATGGGAATAACACGGTCTTCAAACGCTTCCGGAAAAGAGAGGGAGGAAGAGAGAGGAATTCCCGCCTAAGGTCACCAGGCAGGTTGTTCCACGAGGCAGGGCCAACAACGGTGAAGCTGCGGCAATGTGCAGTAGTAGTGCGAGCCATAGGAACTACCAGGTCTCCCTGGACTGCCGATTGCAGCAGTCGGCGGCCAGGGACAGAAGAAACAGGGACACAGAGCTCCCTTAGATAAATAGGTGCGCTACCAACAAGGCAGCTGCGCACAAGGGCCAGAATTTTAAACTGGATGTGTTCTCGGATTGGAAGCCAGTGGAGTTTTTCCAGCATGAATAAAGAGATATGGCCAAACTTTGGAATGCCGCCAATCAAGCGAGCTGCAGCATTTAGGACAGACTGAAGTTGGGAGAGGGAAGAGGATCCAAGACCGGCAAAAACCATGTTTCCAAAGTCAATTCTGGAGCAGATAAACGCGTGGACTAGAGTGATGGAGGCCTGGGTTGAAAGGGAGCATCGGATAGTGCGTATTTGGCGAAGATGGTAAAAACAGGTACGGCAGACAGTATTTATGTGCTCCCGCAGTGTGAGCTCCCGATCCAGGATCACTCCCAGGTTATGCACCGAGGAATGAAAAGAGACATGAGGAAAGAGCAGGGATAAATTTGCCATGTCAATCTTTGAGAGTTGGATGGAGCCACCGAGCCAGATGAACTGGGTTTTGCTGGGGTTCAAGCAAAGATGGTTGGATTTTAGCCAGGCCTCGAGTGCCGATGATGCGTGGAGCAACCTGAGGGTCATAGAAACAGCCTCCGCCGCCGTGCCATGAGTATAAGCCTGTGTGTCGTCGGCATATTGATGGGTTATTACCCCTAATGAAGACAGAATGGAGCCCAGGTCAGCAGTGTAAAGAATAAAAAGGAGCGGAGCGAGGACCGAACCCTGTGGGAGACCGATGTTACAGGTGACCAGACGGTGCGTGTTTCTCCAAAGGCAGTGGATTAGGAGCGATCAGAGAGAAAGGAGGAAAGCCAGGAAAGAAACGGGCCAGAAATGGCCCATTTATATCAGAATGTGGGTGAGAAACATTATACTGCCTTTTTCTGATGGAACGGATTCGAGTCAGGATCCTGCTTCTCAACGATCCATGTTTGTCGGCATACATCAGAGGGCTGTGTGTTCCGTTATCGAGTCGGCCTGGTTGCTAACTGCTGTGCTGCCCTGGGGAATTGTAGGTTCTTCGCTTTTGTACATCAGTACGAGCTCATTGGGCTTTCTCGTGGATAGAACCTATCTCGTGGAGCAATCTTTCATTAAATATACATAATATTTTTGTGAATCAGCTCAGCATGTGTTCTGTGCCTTAATTTGCACCTGTTTAGATCAGTTGTGTAGCAATGAGAGGTTCTTAAAATGTGCTATATAGATGCTTTGATACATACTTGCAAATCGGCTCAGAAACTTAGGCTGAAGGTGCAGCTTGCAGATGGTGTTCTGCAGTTTCAGCTGTACAATGATGAAACTGGTTTCCTTAATTTTTCCTGCTTAGTTGCTGCTACTGATGATTCTGTGCTTGATTAGCTGCAGGCTTTTCACCATATGAGGGAATGCAACGAACAGTTGGTCCAGACATGATGAATAATCCTAATGTCGGGCTTCGTGGACCTTTGGACGTGGACAGGTGGCCAAAAGAACAAATGATACGAATGCCGCATCCTGGACAGATTAGACCTTACGCAGGTAAGACTTCACTAAGGTGAGATGAGATGCTTAATGGAGTATGTTTAATGTAATATTCTGTAAGTTAAGATAATTGCTGATTTGTTATCTGCCTCATGACAGGTGTTTGCAGAAGCATGGTCCTGAGGTTGAAGAATAGTTTTGCTGAAACACAAGCACTGGTGTTTATTTGTCCATTTCATGTGATGCACTGGGGTTTAATCCTAGACACAAAGATGTTGAGCATATTTGAAGTTAAAATGAAAATAGTCCTGTGTGTTGTGTTTGCTTTGTGGTCTTGTGTTATATTCTGTTCAGATTAAAACTTGTATTGGACATACAGTGCCTTTCAGTACAACCTAGCAGATGTTTTTCATTGGTAATTAATAACTTTTATCGTGCCATTGTCTGACACGTAAGGCATCAACCAATGATGCACCAAAACCAAGCTGCAATCAGGTCAACATCCAGAAGATCAGTGCACTAAGTCAGAGAGGCAGCCTATGGTGGTTGAGCAATTTGAAAAAGGTAAGTCTTAAATTGAGAATGAAATGACACAAGCTACTGAGCAGAATGGACAAGTACAGGAAGAGAGTTCCAAAATCTAGGTCCAGCAACCGAAAAACCTGTTCACCAAGAACAGTTCTAGTCTTTCGTATCTCCAGAGAAAGGCGATTCAGATGATTCAAGGTGTACATTGCATATATCTCTGAAAGCCAGCCTTGTGCACAGTTTTTCTGACAGGCTCTTTAAAAAAGCTGTATAAACTTTAATATGTTACATACATTACATGTGAGTAATGAAATTAGCTGTTACTGAGAAATCCGTCTAAGAACAAGAAACTAAATTTGACTTATGTAACAGTTTGAACATGAGCTGTTATGTATTTCTCTCACAGATATTGATCAGTTTGGTTTACGGGGAACTCCAGAGGAGATGATGCATCCAAGATTCTCTCTTCATATGAGAGGCATGCGGCCAGGTCTGGCTGCTAACATTCCGTACACAAGTATGCCATATCAGCAGCAGCAACCACCGCCTTCCCAACAGGATCTGTTTTCTCTTCAACAGCACCAGGCTGGATTCAAGGTAGGCAGATGCCCTGCAAACTTTAGGAAAACAGCCTGCACAGAAAAAGCTTTGAACCATTCTTTCTAAAGCCAACAACAACTTGCATGTAATGATAGGTAAAGCTGCTTATGCTAATACTGCTAATATAAATACCAGTGATAGTAACAATAGTTTTGCTACTAGTGCTAACTGAAGCATTCTACTGTTAGATTTGGACTTATTAAATAAATATTTTGAGTTTGTGATTTTTGTGGATTTTTGCTGCAGGGGCAGCCACCGGAGCGATTCCGGAGGTGTGCATCTCTGTCAGGGGAAATGGCAGCAGGGCAGAAAACGCAGACAGCAGCATTATCTCACAGGCCCACAGGTGCTATTCAAGGCCAAGAGGGTATGGCCTTTGGATTTCAACCAGGTAGAATGGTGCATCCTGGAATGGCGCGTATGCCTGGACAAAACCCCTATGAGGTGGTAATGCGCGGCCAGACAGTTCCTAGGATGACCTCTCAGCCACAACATATGATGCAATCATGGGCACCTCATCCTAGAAACCTGCCAATGAGTTCATCGTATGGCATGAATGGCATGATGCAGCCAGGTAACATGATGGGAATGAGGCCAGTCTACCCAGATCCAAGTGGTGGACTGGCATCTGGCCATTTGCAGCATCCTCAGATGAGTCAGGGCTTAGCCGGATCATCAGTGGTGCCTCCTCAGAATTTTGGTGCGCCTCTTCAGGTTCCACCTCATCCATCAGCAATGCCACAGGCTCAAGCAAATTTACCGCTTGGGCAGATGCATCCACACCATGACAGCGATAAATCCAGCGACCAGTTTGAAGACATTCTAGGTAGATTTTGTAATGTTTCCTTTCAAATTTTCAACTGAATCACTTAACACAACAATATTAGAACTTTTTCTCGTTGGAAGATCTTCTCTGCACTGTCTATTCTTAAGTGGGTTGGAAATTTTTGGCTTCCTGTAATAGATTAAATGTAATGCAGTCGCTGTTTAAGAGTGTACACTTATTAAATATAGACTACATTTCTCTAAGTTTGTTCTGCTTGTGTTATAGTATGTTATTTTTATTAGAGAGTGTGGCAGCTCTAGCATAGTTACTTACAGAATTTGTGGCTGTGTTTACAATGCTGTCCTTATTACTTGGTTTTTCATTTGTATATTCACTTTAAACATATGCTGACATTCATGAGTGCTTTATGTGCTTGTAGGAACAGCAGATGATGGTTTTAATTTGCTTGAATATGCTGATCCAGATCTTGACAGCACGCTTACTGAGCAGCATGACAAATCTATCTTTGATGAACACCTTGGGATTACCTCAAAAGGCAGTTCCACTCTGCCAGCACCTAAGGAGCCATCCCCACAGGTTGCTGGTGTGGCTCAGTCACAGGTGGCTACTGAGGTGGAGCAGAAACAAGGTTCAGAGGCTGTTGTGTCGGATGCCACTGCTGCTGTATCTTTGGGTGATCAGGCTTGTGGTACCCAAATGACAAAAACTGAGGTGCCTTCTGTTCATGCATCATCAGATAAACCAGAGCATGGCAGTGCGGCACAGGCTGCTGATGCTCCTTCAAGCACAGAAAAGACAGCTGAAGCAGTGGTGACAGGGCCTACAGACGGTGCGAGTACAGAGTCTAAGGCTTTGACCGAGACATCAAAGATGGGAAGCAATTTTCAGGCAAAGTTTGTGGAATACAGCAAACGACAACCGATAGATGGTGTTCAGCCACTGGATGCTGGCGCAAAAAGCATTGATATTGAAAAGAAGGATGTTGTAACCGCTGAAACAGCTACTGATACAAATCAATCACTTGCTGCGTCAACTGCAGCACCTGCAGAACAGGAGGCAGCAGGAGAGGTTTCAGCTCAGAGCATCCCAGAGGAAACATCGGTTGATAATTCTGCAACATCTGTGAGCCTGCCAATGCAGGTAGATGGATGTGGAGATTACTCGTCAAATGATGAAATGGATGACAGTGAGGATGGCCACTATGTGCCCAGCCTCTCTGAAGTTCATCTGCTGCAGAGCTGCATCAGTTATAATTTTGCAACTGACACAGAGGAACCTGAGCTGGTCCACATCTGGAGTGCCATGAGTCCTTTTGCACAAGTTGATGGTCCAGCTGATGATGAAAAAGAGAGTAAAAGTGAGACAAACCGGGTGCCTTCAAAAGACGCTGAGGAAATGGCTGTGACTGCTGCACCATCTGCGGTCATGTCACAGGAGGAAAAAGCAAAGGCATCTGAATTGAAAGATGAGGAGGAAAAGAAGGAAGTGGCCTGCTCTGAGACTGTTGCTGCTTCCAGTGATGTACCAAGTCAGACGAATGTTGGAGGAGAGGAAACGTTAAAAAAACCATCACAGTCTGAAAATGAAGCGGAACAGAAATCAGCTGCTGAAATAAATCAGTCTTCAGCACCGGTCAGGTCACCCAGAAACAGTCATCCAAGTGTGAGAGCTGTAGCTCTGTCTGCACTTGATGTTGTCCCTACCAGTGTGGTCACTGCCACCACTGCGCCTAGTGCCATGCCACATGTTACAGCTTCTGTTACACAGCCAAGTGCTGAGCTACCTACACCTGCTGTGGCAAATACTCAGCCACCAGATGGTGTGATGGACACTGGAGCTATCAACCAAACTTTGGCTGCTGCTAGTCAGGGTACAGGGATAGCCACCCAGGAAGGAAATGCTGCCCAGCAGGGAGGAAATAACTGTTTTCAACTGCAGATGATGGCTGAGATGCTGCATAACTCTGGACTAGCTAAGTACCAACAGCAGTTGATAGGAGTTGGTCCAGATAATCGTCTTAGAGGTCCACTTCCTTTGCCGTCACATCAGACATTTCCAATGGAGATGGTGCAACAGCAGCAGCAATACTTGTACCATCAGCAGTCATCGTCTTCATCTTCATCACCACAGACAGGTCATCCGTATGGCATGCATGTGGATTCAATACCTCGAGCTTTGTCGACAGTGCAACGATTCACTGGGCCTCCTTCAGGGCCACCGCCGCCATATCCAACTCAACAGATGCACTTGAATCCTATGCATGTCCAGCGTTTTAGACAACAGTGTATTCGCCAGACATCACCAAGACTCAGCTATCTGCCCTTCCAGGGACATGAAGCTGGATATGGTGGTGGTTTTCCATCTGCTGGGCAGATGCCTCATCCAGCTATGCACCAGGCAAGGTCTCCTCATCCTGCACAATCACCTCACAACCTTCAGTCTCCTGGAGGACTTGGACATCAAGAGGTCGTGCCTGCTCAAATGGAAGGCTCACATTCTGTTTCATCCATGCATCCTGGAGTGTCTCCAAGACCAATACCATCTCCAGTGGCCTGGCCAGGTTCCACTTCAGGACAGTCTCCACTTGGTGGAGGAGGTGGACTGCCACAACAACCGCTTCCTTCTCCACGCACTGTTGGTGCGTCACCACACATGGCCTCGCCTCACCAGAGGTCTCGTTCAGGTACACCACAGATGATGTCGCCTGCTGGCATGCAGCAGTTGCCACACAGTGCATCCCAACCAGGCACACCGCAAGCAAATGTCAGCACCAGCATCACTGGCAGCTTTCCGCCAAACACATCAAGTGGACCGAGTACCCCAGGCACACCTTTGGGTAATGTCTGCCAAACTCCGCCTTTTTCTTCTATTTCATCGTCGTCGTCATCTACATCTGGACCAGCTGCTCGTGCTCAGCCATCACCAACTGCTCCAACAGAAGGTGGTGTGGTAAGCCAGCCAGAGTTGCAAGTTACCCTGCCTTGTTCATCTGACACACAGCTAGAGGATCAATCGGCTGGTCCTTCAGGCACGTCTGCAGCCCAGGTGGCTGACAAAGGACCTGTCCATTCTTCAGACAATGGGGCACAGGTTCCGCAGCCTTCTGCACAAGTAACTACGGTCTGTTTGGGCCAGGTCAGTGGACAAGTACAATCATTGAATCAGCAGCAGCAGTATCAAGGTGTACTGTCTTCTGCATCCTCTGATCTTGGCAGTTTACAGTCCCAGCACGTGGTTGGAAGTTCAGTCTTGTATGTCCCACAAAGAGCTGGTTCTTTTATGCCACGAGATTCCTTGGCCGGTCTTGCCCAGATGCCTTTCCAGAGATCTGGCTATCCACCTGGAATGAAGATTGTACAGCACATGATGCAGCAGGGTGGAAATCACATGCCTATAGGATCCAGCACAAGAACCGATGTCTTGGCCACACATGCTGTTACAACAACTGCACATTCGGCCATTGGTGCACTGCTAAACCAGCAAAGACCGATCGGCCAGCCTGGTCAAAATCTAGGGATCATGCAGCACGGTCCTCGTCCTGGTCCATACGCTCCTCGACTTGTCGATAGCCGTTTTCACCTGATGTCCGTTCAGTCTGGCCAGATCCAGCGGCCTTACATGCCAGGCATGCACCAGCAGATGCTGCATCAGGCAGTGCTTGGGAATATAACTGGGCCACAGCTGCTTCCTGCACAGGTACCTGTCCAGGCGACACAGCCTCACATGCCTTCTCTGCCTCTTCTGTCCCCAGGTGTCCGACCTGGCCTGCCTGGCCAGTCCCTCCCAACCCAGGTCCATTTGTCTCAGTCATCAAGCATAACCCAGGTGCATCAGCAGGAAACGATGATGAGTTCGAGAAGGATAGCATTTTCTTCTCATCCATTTTCTGCTGGGCCCAGAGGCCTGGCTGTGGCAGGGCCGCAACAACCGCCGATGCCTGGATTACATATGACAGACCAGCAACATTCTGCGATGATGGGGTTAATGGGAATTTCACAACCGGGACCTTCATCACGACCGAAACGCCTTGAGGAACAACCACTGCTTCTGGAGGATCTGCTGGAACAGGTACCAGACTGTCAGTGTGTTCATGTTAATGGGTGGTGACTGTCAATATGTAACTCAATCAAAAAGGCTCTTGGATTAAGTTTCATGTGCTGAGAATTTATGTTTATATGTATGTATCTGGGCATTTTTACGGCACTTTTCCAGTACCTCACAAAATGCTTTGTACTAGCCTATTGGTAGTTCTAGAAGAAATGAAAGTTCATCTGTAAATGAGTGTGGAGAGGTCTTTAATGGCAGTCTCATGCAGACAGAGGCTGACCAAAGAATTCTTATCCATGGTATTAAGTTAATTTTTTGCAAAGTATTTACTGTTGGTGGTGCTTTGGAATTAAATTAGTACTGATGCTTCTTTGTGCCTTTAGTCAGATGAAGTTCTCATCAAATGATTTTGTAATTAATTTTCTGTGGATTATTTGTTTACCCAGTCACAACTTTTTTAAGGTCGGCTTGAACAAAGTTAATGATTATATGTTTGGGGAAAGAGAGTTTGTGTCTGTTGGCATGTAGCATCATTGTTTTTGGATTTGTATAACGTGTTTTTAGAATTTAAGCAAACTGCAGAATAACATAAATTAAATTACAAGTGTTATAATTTATTTTTTCAGTATTTATTTAGTGCCACTATCTATTGACTTAAGCATCAATCGATTTCGCGAGAATTTGGGTGTGAAGGACTTTTTACAAAGTAAACATTTCAAGGGAGATTTGAACGTGTACACTCCAGGTTGCAAGCTGAACGCTCTAACTAATAGGCTATCGTGCCCAGTGTTCTATTCGTTTTATGTGTGCCGCAATATTTTGAGTCTTACAATTGATGAAAGCATAACACTGATTTAAATTTTAGGAAAAGCGTGAACAGCAGAGGCAGGCTGAACAGCAAAGTCAACAGTCACAGGCTGGGCAAGATCTGGCACATCCTGTGTCCACATCAGTTGTAGTACCATCTTCAGCAGCAGCAGCTGCTGGGTCTGCAGTGGTTTCAACAGCTTCATCGTCAGCTGCAGACTCCAGTGCCATTCTTACAGATGCTGATTTAGATAAGCTCAGTGTGCCTGTTGATGTCATGCTCGAGGACTTTAACAATTCACTGGTGACAACGGATACATTTTCAGGTCCACCACAGCAGCCCATCCTGCAACACCAACAGATTGAACAAACGTAAGTGTTTCGAAACCAGTCTAATTACTGAATAACTGCTGTTGTTGAACTGTCCCAACAAAATAAATGTCTCAGGGGAGACTTGAACCCATACTCTTCATGTTGCAAGCTGAGCACTAACCAGTAGGCTAGTGTGTGCTGTGTGTACACTAGAACTCTTGTTGTCCCTCATACCAAGACAGTGTTGGGTTCCAAAGCATTCTCAGTTGCTGGTCCAAGGCTTTGGAATTCGTTGCCGAGTTCTTTTCGTTCGGTCAGTTCTGTGGTGTCGTTCAGGTCTAAGCTAAAGGCATGTCTCTTTCCACTTGCTTACTCACCGTCGCCTGGCTTCTGGTTTCTCTCACCCATCGGAATTCTACCCGACTTCTCCAACGGTATATGATTTTTGACTGCGATTTTGACTGGAAGCGACCATCAATTGATGCCTTGAGCATTGTGCTAATGTTGCTATAGAAGTCATTAGATTAGATGAGATGTTCTAAACACTTTGTCTGAATGCAATTGACAAATAAATGGGTATCAATTTTAAAACCGAGTGCTCAAACTCTGTACTGTAAACATCTACCATGAAACCTAACTCGGCCCAAACTGCCCAACTGTAGAACTGACTGTCACTAAACCTGAGAATACTGATCACTTAATCATGAAGCAAGTGTCCTTGCTGTGCAGACAAACTTCATATGTCTTGCTACGAAACCAAGATGTTATGGATGACTGTGAACTGTTTCTGTAGCTTGCGACAGGTGCCAGACCATCCATGGATGCCATCTACACTAGGAATAGCAGATTCAGCAGCTCATCTCTTTCCGGCAAGGCAGCTTGGAGCTAGGATGGCAACGTTTATGGCACCTCCACCACAGGGTGCGCCTGGAATGTGTGGGCCGTCAATGATGGGACCTGCTATGGCTTATCCTATGCTACCTCTTCCATCACAACCTCCTCCATCCAGACCTCCTGAACCACCAGGTTCCAAAATATTTTGTTGTCTATAATGGTGCACATCTTAATATAAATTATTGTTTTCAATGATGCATTTACAGTGTCAGAAGTAGAGTTTTTACTACATTTCTTGTTATTATGACACTTTACCATAACCATTTCTTGTGTTTAACAAACCAGAAATCCTTAAAATAATTAGCAAGCTATATTGTTAAAGTTTCAGTTAAAGCATAAGAGACAGCATAAGCGCTTAATTGATTTACTATATAGTTACTTTTTAGAGATGGCTGACTACTTTTGAGTATGTTCTTCAGTTTTGCCTTTAGTAAATAAATGTTACTGGAAATGAAATTCTATATAAATTCTGATTTTCTACCAAAATGTTTGATATTGTTATGAACTTAGCTGATTGCCATACTGAAGAGGACCAGCAAGTGAAGTTGAAGTATGAGGAATGGCTGGGGCAGTATGAATTTTGGATCAGTACTCAGATTCAGATATTAGAACAGCAAGTAATGAAATACCGAAAGACTAAGAAGGCACTGAATGCCAAACTTCGAGTGGTAAGCCTGCTGTTGTGATCACCCAGTTGTGTTTTGAAGTCAGGTTATATTTGAGTTTTGTGTTCTTGATGATTTTTATTCTTTATGCAATTCATTAGTTTGATGTAATTCATCATTTTGATGTAGTTCATTATTTTGATGTCATGTTTCAAGAAGTCTTTTTTTATGCAAACCGTTTGTAGTGTTTTGTTGCATTTTGTAGTATTTTGTTTCATTTTTATTTATCGTCTCGCTGAGAAGAGCCTCGTGGTCTTGTACATTTTATTTTTTTTGATGGAATGAAGGATCATGAGATCACTTGCAATATTTTCTGTTGTCTTGTGCAGTTTTTTTAACACTATGATCTCTATACTGCTATGCCTTATACTGAACTTTTTGCTGCTTGGTAGGCAAAGAAGAATTCCAGCAACCTTTCAGAGGCTGATCAACAACATCTTAACGTTACTACCCAGGAGCAGAGTAACCTTCAGAAACAACTGGATCATATGCGCAAACAACTTCGAACGCACAAGAATCTTGTAGCAGAATATAGAGCCAAGCAACCGGTAAGAATAAGCGAGAAAAGAATAAGTTGGAGCGGATGTGCAGCACCGTGACCTTTGCACTCTTTTTGCTGTGTATTTCTTATTTTTAGTAATCATATTTGTAAGAGAACGTATGTATAGCGCCTCTTTAGAACCTCTCAGAGGCGCATAAAAGATCTTGCCCAGCCTGTGACTGTTGACTCTGCTGTTCGGCCTGCCTCTGCTGTTTACGCTTCTTAAAATTCAAATCAGTGTCATGCTTTCATCAGTTGTAAGGCTCAAGATATTGTCTTCTTGTGGTTCTCTGCCCTCTAGGCAGGTTCATACATCCAATGGCGCCATTCTTCACGGTGCTGAGCATCTCTTTTCAGTCCGCTGTATCCATCCGTGATCATCCAGTCCAGCAACATCTGTCTAGGTCTTCCTCTTGTTTTTCGTCCCTCCATTCTTCCCTCGATAATAGTTCTTACGAGTGAGTCCCCTCTCGTTATGTGGCCAATCCATTTCCTCTGTCGACTTCTAATTGTTCCCACCAAGCATCTTTCTTCCTCTACTCTTTGCAGTATCTCCTCATTTGTAATGTGCTCCGTCCAGGTGACTCTCTCCATCTTGCGCCATATCCACATCTCAGATGCTTCCAATCTTCTGATGTCTTCCTTTCTCAGAGTCCAATTGTAAGGCTCAAGATATTGTGGCACATATAAAATGAATAGAACACAGGGCACGATAGCCTGTTGGTTAGAGTGCTCGGCTTGCAACATGGAGAGTATAGGTTTGAGTATCCACTGAGACATTTACTTTCTAGGAACCTTGAGGAAGTCTTTCACATACACCTGCTCAGGGAAATCGATTAATGCTTAGTAAACATATAGTGGCATTTAATAAATACAGAAAAAATAAATTTTAACACTTGTAATTTAATTTCTGTTTTTCTGCAGTTAGCAGAATAACTAAAAACATGTTTGACAAATCCAAAAACAATGATGCTACTTACCAAGAGACAAACTCTCCGCTTTACCCCAACATACAATTATGTATAGCACCTCTTAAGAGCTTCTCAGAGGCTCATAAAAGATGCAAGAAATTAACCTTGTCTAATTCACTCGAAATTCTCTTTGTACCCTTCAATCAGACCCTATCATATAGTTTTGTCCAAAGGAGTAGGATCAAGGAATGCAGTTTCACAAAGTGATCATTGATTGATGCCTCATATGTAATGATAACGACACTATGGAATTCTCCATATTTAGCTTATTTTTCTTAAAGTAGATTATAACTGATGCTTAATAACAGCAGATTAATAGTTGTTAGATTTGGTCAGTAACTTCATAAAAATTATATAGAAGATTTCAGCTATTGTGCTGCTTCCCGAAATCATGGTTGTTGGCACTCACTCTAAAGCTGTCAGAGTTGGCAAAAGTTGCATTGTATTGGCAGTTTGCATCTCTTACTTCTTAGGATTCTCTGGCTTTGTCTTGGCCTCCTGTTCCAAGTCATCCAGATGTTGGAATGTCATTCAATGGTCAGCCACCAATGGTGCCAGCTAGACAGTCGCCATCATCATCGACAGTGCAAATGGCCGCTGGCCCCGGTTCTCGCCTACCAGTGCCTCGTATGCCAGGTGTAACGCCACCAGCACGCCTTCCTCCTGAGGTGCGACAAGAGTACGAGGCCTATGTCCAGAATCGGCTCCGAATGCGGCAGGCACATCCCCCTAGGGCAGTGATAGTACAAGGGGTAATGATTCTATCGTTTGCTCGTACTGGACGGTTCATATGTGGCTGTGCAGTGGATGCCAGGAGAACAGTTGCTTATGTTAGAAAGCATCATGGTTGTGACAAAAGTGTTGCTTCTAAAATGAAGAAATTGTAGTTCCCTAAATTAATGTCTTGATTGAAATGAACTGAGATTTCTTAATTGGTGCCTTTCGTGTATTTGGTTACTTACGTTGCGCCTTATAAGAACTCTCAAAGGCTCTTTCTTAATTGAGGCAGGAGTAAGGCTTAGTTTAGAGTGCAGTTATATGTCACCCTTTGGATTGAGTATTAGTTTAAAATGCACTTCTGTAAATCAATATCTTTAATAATGGAGGTGAGTGTTCATATTGTAATTTTATGATATATAAAGGGGTTATTGTGTATTACACAGTCCTGTGACATCCCTTCTGTATCTTTCTAATTCTTTAACTTCTAAGATCAATGCTCCTGTGTATGATAAAGTCCTGTCATTCCAAGTTCCCCTTCATATGTTGTTGAGTCTGTAGTGCATTTGTGTAGTGTTCTTCTTAATGGTAGTGAAGATTTGGTAGTAGTAGAGGAAGTTGTTGCTGTTATTACATTCATTGTTGTTGTTTGGGAGCCAACTTACCGCATCGGTTCTCAGTGTCCGACTGAATGCAGAGACCAATGCCGTACCATGTTACGCCAGGCAACATCTGAGCTGGTGTGACGTTGTTGTAGACCATTTCATTCACTCTTGACCTGGTGTTCATCATGTGCTTGGCCAGTTTTCCCCAACTGAGTGGGTAGCCAGAATGTTGGTGTTGATTTGGATGTCTGTCCTTAGAGGAATCTATTTGCCCATCTTGTAACATGTGAAACTTATAATAGTGAACAGTCTTCAGTTTGCTGATGACAATGGCTTCTTGACTAGAAACAGAAGAGAACTACATTACGACACAGATAGACAACATCAGTAGAAGATTCAACTACTGATTAACACGGAGAAAACTAAAACAGTGGTTATAATAGAGGTAGCCACAGACATCAGCATCCAAGTAGAGCCTCCTGAACAGGCAGATCATTTCGTCTGTCTCAGAGATCTGACAACAGCGGAATGTAGTACCAAACAAGACATACAAGCATTTAGAAGAATGTCCAAGCTATAGAGAAGCAGAGAAATAACAAATAAAACAAAGGCAAGAATATATGAGATGCTGGATGATGCAACCAATTTTTCTATATGGATCAGAATGCTGGACAGTGAGAAAAACAGATGAAAAGAGAATCTTTACAAAAGAAATGAGCTGGCTCCAGAAAATTGCGAGAACCGTACGACTACAAATTGTCAAAAATGACGAAATATGACAACTCTTGGATGTGCAGACAGCTCTGTTAGATAAAATGTTTCCGTGAAGATCCAATGGTTTGTTCATGTGGAAAGAATGCCAACTGACTGACAGTGCATTACATGCAGGATGCGAAGGACAAAGCAGCAAAGGAAGGCCACCACTATGCAGGATTGATAATGTAAACAAGGACATAACAAAACTTGGACTACACATGAGAACAGTGCTTCATTTGACAAATGACTGAAAAGAGTGGCAAACATTGTTTGCACCCATTGCCTCCACACGTCTGGCATCGGGAACTGATGATGACGACGATGATGGTATATTACTTTATTTCTGCACTGGTGTCTTTGCTGTCTCGGCTAGTTGTAGCTATGTGTAGGCAGAACCTCCAGTCTGTTGCCTAGTCATGTTTCTAATGTTTTTTAAATAAATAGGATGAGAATAATCCATTCAGCGAATCCTACCAACAGCGAGAACATTTGGAGAAACTGCGCCAACAGGAACAGCAGCGCCTACAGATGCAGTGTCATGCAGAACAGCAGCAGCAGCAGCCACAACCACAAAGACCTGTACAACCAGGAGAACCTGGATGCATTGAAACTACTGGTATAAATACAACCTTTTGTTTTTGGTTTTTACCGCTTTTCCACTGTTGTTAAGTCCTGTGTGGGAGAATGACAGCTTTTGTACGAACTACCAGATCTTTTAGCACTGTTTTTAAAGTTTGCTATGTGAAATGGAAGGATGATTTGTACTCTGGGGCGCTGGATAGCAGTTACTTTGTGAATAACTGCATAACTATGTCACATTCACTGCGCAATGGGTGGGTGACCTGTTGGTCCCATGCTCACGTACAGTGACGTTATGCTTTCTTATGCATTGGACCATCTTCCTGGAACAATCTTCCACTAAAAATCTGCACTTTACCCATAGAAACAATTCAGAATCAGCTTTTGTTGTCTCGCACCTCTTTAGACCTGTCAGAAAGCTATGCATCAACACCTCTGATAGATTTTTAAGGCAATATATTACTATCGAAATGCATGCATATATATATATCTACATATACCTGTCCAGTCTGTTGAAAGCATACCTGTGAAAGCTATGAATATTTGTTTCGTATAGGTCATGCCTACGTGGATCAGGGACCAGTAATTCACCAGAAACCATTTCTTCACTTTCCGCAGGATGGTTCTTCTCGTCTGCCTGGACCTCGTTTTCCTGGCGACCAGGCTTCATCCCGCTTTGGTAATTGTCGCTTGAATTTTATGATTTAGCTGTAATAAATATGATGGTAGTTTTGTTAGCCATTGTCTTATCTCCAACTTGCTTTTTTGATTTGCTGGCCTTGTCATGTAAAATGTGTGGCTTAGTATAATTAGCCTCCTTCCATTCTCCTCCTCCTCAAATTTAAATCAAGCTTGAAAGCATCAACCACTGACAGACCAAAACCAAGCCCAAAAGTCATTTGATTTTCAGTCAGGTCGGTCGGCCGGCTGAGATGTTGAGACTTGTAAATAGGCATGTTGACAGAGTCAGGTCTTGAGTTGAAGTTTCCAAAGAGGTGACCTGATGGCCTCTTAAGTGTTGACCTTTCACCTCTGTGACCCAGGTTTGAATCCTTGGCTCTTCACCTTGTCAAACTGATTGTAACCTCAGAGACCATTGTCTTCAATACGTAGCCTCGTTAATCCAATATACACGGTTCCCATTAAACTATTAATTGTTAATACAATGCCTTGTGGATTCATGAAATCCCGGCAGAGTTCAGAGAGTCTTGCTGTAGCTGTAATAAACGTACAGCATTAGTTAGAGCCATTTCTGTGTCGCTAAATGTCTAAGCTTAGTTTTGTGTCATTAATTCAGGACCTCCTGTTCATATGAACTTTCCTGCCGACTTACCAGTGCGTATGTTTTCACCCGCCTCTGGCTCAGAAAGCAATCTATCAGCTGGTCCATCAGGCCACAGCAGTCCAGGTCTTTCTCCTGCCCCTCCACACACAGGCCTAGTACCTGGTGGACCGTTTTCACCCCAGATCAAGCCTGAACATGGAATACGAAAAGTTTCCGTAGGATCAGCCTCTGCAGCACTTCAGCAGATGCAGCAAGGTATGCAGACTGATGGACATCTGTCATTCAGATACAGATTTTCGGCATATGCTTGCCACTAGCTTAGCTACTTGCTACTTGGTTTTAAATTTATTTGTAAATTAAAAATATATATTTAGTGAGGAAGACAATGTACCTGATGTGATTTGGGATAATTCATTTTTTTGTTTTCTTTACAATTTGCTTTCTTGAGATTATTTTATTTTTTAACAATTGAACATTTGTAGTGGGTGGTTTTCTTAAGTTATGTTCAAAGGACGCTGTTCAATGTGAGTGAAAATTTTGAGATTTATTTGTTAATTTGGAGCTTAATATGTGATAATGGTAATTCTAGCAGTTTATTCTTTCTATCCAATGATTTTTGAATACTGATGCCTGAAAAGCAGCATGATACTATGCAGTTGTTGAGTACTGTTTAACATTTGTTTATTTGATTCTAGGAAAATTTCACATGTGCTTAAATCAGCATAATAATTAAACACAAGCATTTGATTCATGTTTTTATAATGGCACTTGACCCAACTTTCATCCCAAAGCAACATTTTCTTGTTAGGGGAAAGAGCGTTTACTTAGAAAGTTTTCTGTGGATAAAAGCCATGATGTTTAACTGCAGAAACAGACTGGCAGCTTAGGTCATATTGCATTAAGAATTCCTGTCCTCTATGCCAGAACATGCAATGAATTGAATGATCTGCTTCTGCTTCTCATTCTGTGGTTTTATCCAATCATTGCTCTGCGTTACAAGTTGTGAAACAGAGAGATAGACGAAGCCAGAGAGACAGAGAGAGATAGACACACATGCGCGTGCGTGCACACACGCAAGCGCACACACAAGGGGAAAGATACGTAGCCATGATAATAAAGACTTGGCTTGAGGTGCTAGGACTATTCAGTTATTGATCCAGGTGAAGGGGCTTTTTGAACATCTATACTCAACATCTATAAAGTTGGTGGTACAGTTTTGGTTGAAACATTAGTGATTGTACACTTTATGTTGATGAATGCAATAAGACTTACATCACAGTAACAAGAGCCGCACAACAGTAATAGATCAACATATACAATTCAATTTCTGTATGGTATCCTGGCCTGTGTGCAGAAATTCCTAAGAGAGGCCATTTGCATTAAATGTAGTTATGGTTACCATCTACACTAATGTGTGTAAGTGGAATTAGTTGGTTTTAAATTTTATTTGTTATTGGATTCTCCTTCTGGCCAGAAATTAGACCAGGGTAATGATGTAATCCTGGATTTGAAAGCAATAAAAGTCAGTTCCTAGGATTAATGCATAAAAAGTTAGATTTTCAGAATTCAGTGAACCTTAGAAAGAAAGCTGTGTCTGAAACAAGCGAATTTGATGTTGTTTATCAGCAAGGAGGAAGCGCTTCATTGACATTGCCTGTAAATGTGATCCTTATCTTGCCATATTTAAAGCTGTTGAGTTCTAAATGACCCACTCTAGATTGACTTCATAATCATATGATGAGTCCTTACCTCGACTCCTTTTGCCTGTATTCATTAGTCAGCTTTACTGTTTGGCATTTTTGTACAATTACTTGAAATTTCTTAACATGCATTGAGCAAGATTATTATTCAGAGTTTAGAATTCATACTTGGGAAAGAAATTTTTGGTGGTGGAAAATGTAAGTACTGGTGTATACATATTAACAAGGTGGTTATAGATTTTTGTTTCTCTTGAGCTAGCTTGTAACGCCTAGAGCACAGAGTCATTGGAGTTGTGAGCAACATATGCTTCTCTCAAAAGGAATTAGCTTTAGTTTTTAGGAAGATGTTTAGGAAGATGAACAGGGTGCTGTACTGTTATGTTGAATTGATGCTGTAGGCCTGATCTCACCTCAACACATTGGTGGAATGGGACTTTATTCTGGCCCTAAGCCTGACACTGTTCTGTCTTCTAATGCCGGTCCCCACACTTCATTGGCATCGGCACTTAACACCACGGCAGGATCTGATCTGCAGCAGCAGCAGCAGTTGAAGGCTCAGTCTCATCTTCCATTTGAACAGTCTCCCACCGATGCACACTACTTGCAGCAGCAGCCTCCTCCTGTTGTCACACGACCATCTCAACTTCATCTGACTCCACCGGCATCTCAGACGCATGTCCAGAGCTATAACCAGCCGCCGCTGTCTGGTCCAGACATCCCACTGTCTGGAGGCTTGATGACCTTGCCTGATCAACTGGAAGCTGGCCAAGCTCAACAGCCTTGTGTCTCCACATTGCCAGACAAGCCTAAAAAGAAGCGCCGGCGAAGGAAGAAGGCTGATGCGTCTGCTGCAGATGATGTAGAACCGGGCTGCACGGGTTCGGATCTTGACCTGAATCCACTTCACTTCATTACACATCTGCCACGTGAACTGGCCTTAGGTTTGTGCCATCTCTGCTCGGATTCCTTTTTTAACAGCATCAGTCTTCGGTTTCCTTCTTCTCGCAGGAGTTTTGCTAAGAATATATTTACGCATATCTGTATACTTGTATCATTACAGAGCTTTACATAATGTCTAACCCATAGATGTTGTGTTTGCTGCATGCAGTTGTTGCTTGTAGTCTGTCTTCTACAAATCTATGACCTTGATGTAGATATATATGTAATACTTTGTACAATAATATGTGGTATATAGACTTCTTTTATCTCATCTTTGTTTATTGAGCCCAGTATAACTTACAGAGACACAAGTTTAGCATGAAGTTGCATAGGATTAATGAGGTACAAATAGCAGACCCAGAAAGGATCACAGTCCTTCCTAATGAGAACCGCCTGTTAACAAACAATACTGATGATGACAAAGACTTACATATTAAAATATCTTAACCAAAGGAAAACAAAACGGGTCATACTCTTAACCTACTAAGTAAACAATGAAACGAAGAACTAAAACTGTGCAACTTATAATATATTGCTGTTGTTTGTCATAATTAAAAACTACACAGTTGTTTCTTAAGTAATTGCAAATTAGGCAGATTTTGAATGTGAATATTCCCTACTGACGGTCCAGTGCATCTGAAGTTAAAATACCTGGTATTTGTTTGTGCAAATGTGCTACAGAAGTTACCTGCAATCCTCTAGAAGAAGCATGAAGTTGAGAAAAACTTTTTAAAATAGCCAAGATAAATAATCTTTGATCATATCAATACATGAACTGTTTGCTTAGTAGGTTAAGAGTATGACTGTTTGAAATTTATCTGCAGGTCCTATTTTTAGAATATTCCATTTTTGAGAAAATATGATCAGTGTCCAATCCACGGTACATTTTAGCTGTCACAGCATGTCATTGCTGTGAGAATATACACTTGGACACGTTATATATATATATATGTGTGTGTGTGTGTGTGTGTGTATACTCATATACATACACTTGTCATGTGTTCAATCTTGTGTTTTCTTTACATCATTTTCTTGTGCTTTACTTCAAGGGCATCAGGAATAGCGAATCTCCATTCTTGCTTCAACCTTTAACTGACATAACCTCCTGTATTTATTTCCATATTTCAGTTTTATTTGTTCATTTTTAAACAAGTGTCATCAGTTGCAGTTATTTTGGTATGTGCAGCACCATATAGCTGATTTTGTGTGGGGCATTTGTGGAATTTGGGCTAATATAAATCTGCTGGGCTGACAACTAGAGATGCAGTAGTTCCTTGATAAGTTATCAGAAGGGCAATGAGCAGTATCAGTGTAGGTTAGGGTTTTGTTTTGAAAGGTCTTTCAGTAATAGTAGGCCAAACAGGCTGGTTATCTTTGTCACAGAAAGGACTGATTCAAGGCTTTCTTGACCGAGAGCAAAGTCAACAGCCATTCAAAAGGGTGTGGGTACTAGTTCACCTCCTTTGGATGGTGCATCTGTTCAGTGGAGTCCTCAGTCAGTGTGTGCCTTGAATTTTGTTAGAGCAATAACACCTGCATACATATTTTCTCAGGCTGGAAACTGAAGCTCTGAACATCATCCTTAAAATTGGCTATGCTGAATGGCACTGTGTTTGGGTTTGGGTGACAGATTTTTATGCCAAGGTATCTTTTCAACGCATTGAAGGAAATAATTATATAAATGGACTAAATAATGGACTGTTGATTAAATAATTATACCATTAAAATATAAATTATATAGTTTTTTCATTTTCAGCACATTATATTACTCTTAAAATCAAGGGTGCCACAAATGAGATGGTTTCTTGATGCCCTTCTACCAATTTTTTTGTTTCAGGTGTTGTTTTCTATTTCAGTAGAAATTTAGTCATTGACTTCTAGATAATATTAACGTTGGTGCATACTTAGTTTGTTGTTTCTTGCATTTTTTGATATTTTGTTTGGCTTACAGAGTTTTCGTTAGAATTAATTACTTTAGTCTTTGATTCTTTATCAGTTTCTTTTGCCTTTTTCTAATGATATTTTACTCATGCCTTGGCTAACATCTGTCATCTAATATAGTTATTGTTCGTTTTATTTCTGGTTATTTAGTACTGGCAAGGTAAGGTAAAGATGGATAATCATTCATATATTAGTCCTTAGGTGTTCCTTAGGTTGAAAGATGTTTTGGCTGAAACACAACTGTGTCATAATGGCAGCAGTCAAACAACTGGACAACCTTTACTTGAAAGTTATGGGACTGCTGGTCTACTGTTAATTTTGTGTGCAGCACCAAGATGTGAATTGTGGATTCAGAGATGAAGGCAAATGTGTTTGCAGTTAGCAGCATGTCTACACACTGGCTGTATTAGGGTCAGTTGCACTTGGTGGTTCAGTTCGTGACTTGTTGCCCTGTTCTGCCCGGAGAATTGGTACAGTTCACGTGAAGACATTCAGATAGTGCTTAGAATTCTAAAATATAAAGATTAATGCCAAAGCTTGGTAGTCTGCAATGATTAAGTGCAAACTGCACAGCAGTGCAGCTATCTTTAAATTTCCAACTGCTATGCACTAATTCTGTACATATTATCAGATCTGGCAAAGATTTCTAAGGCAGATCCCACCTCTACAAAATTGGTCAAGTATGAATTTGCATATCTACTCTATTGGTAATCTGGAAACTTCTATAGCACAATTCTCTTAATGCACAAGGCACCAGTCAGTGGTTGTTTCTAAGCAAAACTTCACTCCGCAATCCCAATCCTTTGTGCAGAAACATTTGAGATCCATGAGACATATAAGGGTGAACAAGTCATCCAAGAAATGAATTTCGTTTTCATTTTCGGAAGTGCTGTGAACTGCTGTCCTATAAGTTGAGGCTGCATGCCAGGATAACTTCACCAAATGAACCAATTAACATGCAGGTACACTTGGGATATGTTCAGCAATAGCTGATGTCTTTATTCTGTAGTTCAAAAGACAAGTTTACATGTATAAGAAACCTGGAAATATTTAATCTAATCAAGCCTACACTGACATTAAATTAAAGTAACAATCACTGGATGAGGTAGTTGTGTGTTCAGGTTGTCTCAGTGGCTGGTCCAAAACTTTGGAATTCACTGGCTGGTTCTGTGTGTTCTGTCAGTTCTTTGATGTTATTCAGGTCTAAACTAAGGACTCATCTGTTTCAGCTTGCTTATCCACAGTAACAGGACTTCTTGTTTCTCTGAGCTGTCAGTTTTTTACCAGGTGCCTCCAATAGATTATGATTTTTGACTGCAGTTTCACTTTAAATGACTATCGACTGATGCCTTGTGCACTATGATTACACCACTATAGAAGTATAGAAGTAATTAGATTACCTGAGGCAGAGGTAGGAAGAGGGACCTCATGAAGTAAAAAAATGTTGAGAGAGGGAAGAAAAAATTAAAGCTGAAGAGGTAATTGGCTAAGGAATTGAGGTCAAACCTTCTGTGATTCAATAGTTTTGACTTTGTCATCCGATGTGCAGCCTTTGTTGAAACTTAGTCTAGCCACATTTCTCAGGGGCACAGCCAGTTTTTGCAGATTTAGAATCAGGTTACAGGTGAAGTCTTTGCATTTTTTTCTATTTGCTTGTTAGGGCATATGAGCTTGTATTTGTGGTAGATGGGAAGAAGTGATGATGATGAAGATTGTCTTAACTGTGTGCATGGTGACACTGAATTGATTTTCATTCTTTAGATCTTTACTTTCTTGCATGACTCATTTGCATGATTTTTGTTTGGGTCCAGTAGGCTCTGATAGTTCATCAGACAGCTGATTGTTATCGATGCTTTGGTTGATTTTGATACGAGTGCTAATTAAGATGCATTAGGCATGTTGCTGTGACATTTTCAATAATTAATTTCTTTGATGATGCTTGAATTTTACATGGTCATATACTGAAGTGAATATTAGAATGAGTGGCTTGTGGACAACTACAGTTGGTGCAGTATTTTGGGCTGTGGTATTTATTTGCATAGTTACTGTTTCATTTCCCAACATAGGCAGACATTTAACTTTAGAATTACTTTATCTTCTTTTAATCTCTCTTGCCTTTGGGATGGCATTAATCCCTCCTAGGGGAGGGGTCAGCCACATGAATCCTTTTCCATTTGTTTCTATCTACAGTATCTTCTTTCTTCAGTCTGAGGAGCTTTAGGTCTTGCTGAGTCATGTCTCCCCATCTCTTCTTTTGTCGTCCACGACTGCGGCGTCCGTAAACCTCTGCTGTCATAATTCTTTTAATGCAGTTTTCCTGCTCTCTCCTCATCAGCCTGGCTTCTCGTACCTTGTCAGAAATACACGCCACTCCCAATATCTGTCTTATACACTCATTCTTTTTCTTGTCTTTCAGTGAGATTCGAAGTATCCATCGCAGCGTTCTCATTTCTGTTCTCGCCAGCAGCTTCTCCTCCTCTTTCGTTAATGTCCAGGCTTCTGCTCCGTATATCATCACTGGTCTTGTCATTGTTTTGTATACCTTTCCTTTGAGTTGAACTGGCATTTTGACATCGCATAATGCATCCGAAAAGTCTTTCCATTTTTCTGCCACGCTGCAGTGGTCCTGTTCTTAACATCATGTTTGCATTATCCTTTAGTATTCATTATCGACCCAAATATTTAAAGGTTTCTACTTGTTTCAATGCATTTCCTGCGATGTCCTTGGCCATAGGTGTCTCATCCATTTTGGAGCATACCATGGTCTGTTTTATTGATATTTATTTAAAGACTCTTGCTCTGCAGTGCCCTCTGCCAATCAGTGAAATGCTCTTGTATCTTTGTCGCTGCATCGTTTGCCAATAGTGCTATGAAATCACCAGCATACAATATATCCCTTGGTACTTCTCACATTTTCCGAAATGGCATTCATTACTGTGTTGAACGCAGAGGACTTGGACAGGATCCCACTCGAATCTCAAATTTTACTGTGTTTTCTATATTGCTCCTCACTGAAGTCTGTGCATCTTCATACACTGGTTTAACCAGTCTCACTATTTTCTCCGATACTCCTTTTCCTTAAACTATAATATATGACCTCTCTTTGTTCTCTATCAAAAGCCTTCTCCAAATCCACAAAAAGTCCAACACCTCTTGTTATTTCCTTCTAGTATTGTCTCCTGCACCTGTCTCAATACCAATATTGCATCCGTTGTGGTAATTGATCTGGCTTGCACATCTTCCACTGTGGTATGTTATTTGATGCTCTTCTATTTTCTCTTCTTTTATCTTCTTTTAATGATGTAACAATACTGTAACCTGAAGCCTTTCTTGCTTTCTTCCATCATTGAGTGAGGAGCATTTTGTTCATATGGGGTTTAGTGTTATCAGGTTAGGAGAGGTGCTGAGAAGTTTCATTTTTGGTGCTCAAGAAAATCTTATTAGATTGGACTGATGTGGCTATCAGAGTAGTTGTAGTATTGTGTGATAGAAATTTGTTGCTTCACCTCTAGGTTCACCTTCTGGAAATGGAAACATTGGATTGGGTCGATACGGCTTGCGTCCAGACTGCCCTTCGAGGTTTGCGCTTACCACCAGTGATATGGTGCAAGGAAAAATGACACCACATGCTCTTGATGCACAGCAGCTGATGCAGATGGCACCATCTGGAGGGCAGCTGGGGCATCCACGGTTGCAGATGCCTGGAGGTCCTTCTGGAACTGTTGGGGGAATGTTAGATCTGCAGAATCTAGTGAACAGGGTTCAGTCACAGCAACAGCGCTGTCCAGCTCCTGAGCTTGGCACCCATGATCAAACACATTTAGCAAGTGCTGGAGCTGGCACGATGCCTCACACAGCTGGGGCTTATGGGAGTCAGGCACCTTTGCCGTATAGCAAAACAACTGGAGGCATTAATCAGCTGAAAACCCTCACATCACAGCCGACTCCAACCACTGGATCAGCAGATTCAAGCAGTGCAGATGCCACAGTCTCTCACCAGCAACAGCTTGTGGGCCATGGATTTTCTGGGGCAAATGACTTCAACAGTGCAGCTGCTGATCATGGTATGACACTTTTAACAAAACCTCAAGTTGGTAAAATGTCTCGTTAGAAACCTATTCTTCATATTCATGGATTTGGCATCTTGTGTTCATGCAGCTGCCTTTGCTGTTCACCTAATATATTCCTTTATGAGAAAACGATGAGGTCAATTCATGACCAGGAGACTGATAGTACTTAAAGATCGGAGTGAATATGGGTTGGTCACAACCCTGGATCAGCCTGATAAATTACAACCTGGCTCTGACACAGCTGAAATTTGTGTCTAGGTGATAGGTTAGTTTTCACCATAATGTTTGGTCCTGTGCATCAGTGTGAGCCTAGCAGTGGTTTTGATTTGGAACTGAGATCGTGGATATGATTTATTTTGCATGGAACTGGGTTGTGCTCGGATTGGGTTATCGACTGTCTATGTAATGTAATGCAATCTTACTCACTGTAGGTGTAAGTGGCTCACTAGAAATGCAATGTTGTTTTGTATTGTATTGATGTTTTGAAAGCAGTTTCAGTACCTGTTTTCTGAAATTTTTTGTTTCTAACCAGCTGATGCATCCCAGAACAATGACTCAAATGGAAAGCCAGCGAATCAAAACGTTCTAATAAAGAGACTCCTTAAACCAAATGTCCCGACTGATCAGACATCAGCACCGAGCAGATTGAGCGAGGTAATTGTAACTAATTTAAGATTTATAAAGCACCTCTTAGAGAATAAACTCAACAGGGGCGCTCCCGACCCGAACAAGCAAAATCACTGTTAAACAGTACAGTTTGACTTGGAATTTGTGGAAACAAACTTGTAGCTTCAGTTTCTTAAATTGATTCAGATATGCACGGAAACTAGATTGCTTATTTTGAATGCCTGTTGTTGGCTTTTGTATTCTGTATTTAACGGAAATTATTTTTAATAACTAGTTTTGGAAGCCTGTTAAAAGTTGAAAGGCACTAGAATGCAAATGAGTACTACTACAGTGAAGTCTAAAAATGCTGATTGGAAATGCTAGCATGAATGTTGCAGGACAGTGTCTTAATGAACAGATCCATCCTGCTGTTATGTTAGTCATATGTGAAATGGATAATTGTGCAGTCGTATAGATGTAATCCAGTCTTTGGTGATACTGAGCTTTATGTACAAAAGTTTTTGGATAATGAAGTCCCTGTAAATGATCAGTTACTAATGGCTGATTGTTCCATCTGTCCTAGGTTCAAACAAATTCATAATTGGGATATTGAACTTGTACTTAATTGTAACCTGCATCTTATGTTGTCACTTCTTGAAAGGTTCCTAATGTTGTTGTTTAAACAGCCAGGTACATATGTACAGAGAAAATTTGCATTTGTTGGAACTGAAATATTAAACTGTTGTACCAAAGGTAGGGTAGCAAGACTCAGTGAGTGAGTGGGTGAGTGTCTGACCAGGTGGCTGCAGAGACTGTATTCTTACTGCATACAGGATGAAGAGATGATCCAGTTGACTCCTGAGCAGCAGCTTCAGCTGGAACTCATTGAGCGCATGCCATACATGATCGAGAAATCGGACCAGGATGACATGGATGCCAAGTCTGGCGAGGACAAGGATAAGATCATCGGTATAATTTCTAGATGTATTTTCATTTCTGTTTGTTCGTTGTGATGTAATTCTTTTGCTTTCGATTGGAACAGCGTCCATGTGAATTGATAGACTGCCCTACAAATGAGAGAGGGATTCCTTACCCAGATGATGAGGACACAAAGTCAGGGTATGAGACACCAGGTGATCAGACACATCATGGTATCAGTATTTGCTGTGCTTTTACGGTTGCAGTGGTGTATTTTTTTATAATATTTTGGTCTGTTTCGGGTTCTGCCAAGGTCTTTGGGACTGACACAGTGTCCTTTTGCACTGTCTTGCTCGCAGTACGTATCTTCTGTTTATTGGTGATTTGGTAACAGCTATTGTTTTTCACTTGTTAATGAGAATGGGTAAAGTATCGGTATCTGTGTGTGTCGGATTACATAAAAATAATTGGTTCTTGCAGAATTGACAGACTGAGTAAGCAGCTTATCAACCTAAGCATCACAAACTTCATATGTTGCATTTTATGTGAAGTGGTGGGCTCTTGTAAAACAGAATGACAGACCTAAAGGCCAACCTAACCTAGCTTTTATATACAAAGTGTTGCTGAGACTGATTGGCTTTCATGATGAAATATTCAAGCAATATTTGCACCTAGCTGGAAGTTTATCATGTAGCACTATTTGTTTAGAGCTCTGCATGAACCCAATTTTACTTGAGGGTACCTTTGGACTTTTCTGTTCAGGCAAAATGTGGATTATGTTCTTCTGTGCCTTTCTTTCATGGCGCTGAGACCTTGGCACTGAGACCTTGGCACTGAGACCTTGGCACTGAGACCTTGGCACTGAGACCTTGGCACTGAGACCTTGGCACTGAGACCTTGGCACTGAGATCTGGTCAGTTGTTGTTGTCGTACGAGTTTTTGATCACATGGGTAACAGAAGTGACCAGAAGAACTGATTTGGTGGCTGTAGCTGATTCTCTGAGTTTGAAGCTAGTTGTCCAGCGTTTTAGTCGTTTCACATACTGTCTTGCTTGACTCAGCTCAGCATACAATTTCAGCCTTCCACAAGTCGCATTTGTTGAGATCATGTGCAGCACTTTTGAAAGATTCTTAAAGACACTGTTTGCTATTGTTATTATTATTATTATTAATATTATTAATACTGCTCAGTCACTTCTGTCATTTCGTTCTCAGCTTAAAACATACCTGTTTCAAATTGCTTATCCACCATAGGCTGCCTCTCTGTCGTGCAGACTGACCTTCTGGATATCGACCTGATTGTGGCTTGGTTTTGTTGTGCCATCGGTTGATGACTTGTGCATTAGACACCGGCGCATTAAAAGTTGCTAGTTATTATTACTGCTACTACTACTGCTAATAATAATAATCATATTCTTATATTTTGCTAATTTATGAATTCACCTCAAAAGTACAAAAATAGGGAAATCTTCAATTGTTTACAAAGTGAAATAAGAGAAAGAGAATGGTCCCTCAAAGCTGGTGCTAGCGAATTCCATACATGTGGACCAGCAAGTGGAAAGACACAGAAAGCTTTATTGGGAAGTTGGGACAAACAGTTGGCCAGAGGAGGCTGATCTTAAGTTTGTCCTAGTGGGATTAAGTGAGAGTGGATTGCATAAGTCAGCAAGGTAGCTCAGTGCTAGACCATGAAGTACTTTGTTTACAATGACTTCAACTGTTAAGCATCTTAATATATACATTTGCATAGATACATTTGTATGTATGGGATCTCGTCTTATGCTTTGTTTTTCTGTTTTTGGCAGAGATGAGGCGACAGGATTTTGAGCGTCGGCGTAAAGTAATTGCAGAACTTCAGCCGAAAGTCACAAAGCCCCGACCGCGCCCTAAGGTGACAAAACACGATGAAGCCGAAGGCGAAAGGCTGATCAAGAAACGCAGGAAGCCCAGCGTCTCTAGCAACATGGACCCAGTGATGGCCTTGATTCAGCAACAACAGCAGCAGCAGCAACAGCCGACAGCAAGCATTGATCAAGTAGATTACGGTGCCATTGCAGAGCAGCTGATGCATCAGCTTCATCAGCTGCCACCAATAACTTTGCAGGAACCTGAAGTGAAGATCAATTATGCCGTTTGGCCAATGCTTGGAACCAGTCTGTTCAGTGGTAGGATACCAGTCTGTTTATTGGCAGCTTTTAACTCTGTTGGGTGGCACAGTGGTCTAATGGTTTGGGTGCTGGACTGTTAACCACGAGATCTGGAGTTGAAATCTATTCCAGGACTCAAGGATTTCTGTTCCGCTGGTGCCCTCTATCAGATTTGTCTGTACGTTGGTGGATATTTTCACCTTTATCACAGCCATTCCACTGAGCCAACTGGGCTTACCATTCTTCTGGGGTCAGTAATAATAAGTACGAATGCCAGGTGAGAGATCAAAAAGATGTCTTGTTATTGGATTTCTGTAGCTGTGTTTGAACATAGCCTGAAAGATCCTTCATCCCAGGACAGTGCTTCTGAGGAGTTTTTATGAAGGCATGAAAACTAATGTGTTACTGTTACCTTTTGCAGTATTTAAACTTATCCCAATGACAACTTTGTTTTACATTTAAACTGAATGTAGACATTTGCTTTTATCTTTACTTAAACTTCAGCACAGTTTTTTCAAATAAAATTCAGGCATGAGTGTGTCATTGTATCCATTTTTGTCTTAGAAATCGTATGACATGTGCCTGAACCGGAATAGGATTGTCATTTGTGTTATGACTTAACGAACTTATCTTGATTCATGTGATTTTTTTGCCTGCAGATGGATGTTCAAGTACAACAGAACTGCAAGGTACATACGGAGCTGCTTATATCGATGCTTTTATGGACTACTACAACATGGCTGCATTTCTTAATACATCACTGGGTTCTGCATCTGGTCGTTCCTCAAAGCCAGGCAGACCTGTGGGCAGAGGAGGAGGAGGAGGAGGAGCAGCAGCAGGAGGAGGAGGGGGGATGGCAGTGGGGGGACGATCGCCCTGTGCTGCAACGGAGTTTGTTCCTGGCCATCAGGCCCTTGGACTTGATGCATCTGGACCGTTTAAAGGTTTTGCTTTGTTTGTTTTCACAGTTTCAGACAGCATTCTTTGTCATTTTGTTTGCTTAGGATCTTTACTATGCTAATGGTAATCTATCCTGTTTCAGCATCAGTTCTCAAAGCATTGTAAGATAAATACTGTAAAGGTCATCTAATTACACATTCTGGACCATACCTTGCAGAACTAATATAACGAATATGATTAATTAAACTTTTAGCTTACCTTATCTTGCATTACATTATTTCTTAGAACAATACATATGAGACCTTACAGGTTCGAGTGCAGAGATCATAAAAACAACTGGTGCTGCTAAGAATCTGTTTGTTTATGTGGTATTTACTTATACAAATATCAGGTGATAGTAATCTGCTTAATTAGTGAGTATTTTAAATTATGAATAATGAATGACAAAAAAGTAACTACAGTAGAATCTGCAAACCTTGCAGATTATTTCATTGATGTATGCATACTGTCAGACATTTTCTTATTCTACAGTTTTATTCAGTGTGGTTTAAATTTAGTTTACAATATTTGTTACACAGGAACTTCAGTTTTGGACATTGAATCTCGTCTTCATGCTCGGCTGCCCTCTTCAGATGCATCTGCACCTGTTAGGAGCAGCAGCAGCAGCATGAGCCTTGTAAGCAGCATCCTCAACGAGCAACAGTCCAGATCCAACGTTGCTGAACGCCTTAAATTCCCGTCACCTCCAGTAATAGAACCATGCTTTGAAGCTCTTTCTCGGTATGTTACTATTTCGTTGCTTTTACATTTCACTGAATTCAATCAAATAATTAACTGCTTGTGATAATTCTTTTTTGTGCAGGTTTTAAATTGTGTGACAATATTTTATCTGCTTTCAATGCAGTTAAGCGAAGATCTGTGTTTTTGTTATTCATTAATATGAGTTTGGTTGTCTTGTTATGTCATGTTTGAGTAAATGATGTGCTTAAGGTTCCAGAAGAATCTGATAGATATGCAGCATCTACAGTGGTATTGTATGGACAATATGGGTTGTTTCATATGACTCTTGGTGTATGGAGATTGTTGTGGTGTATGTATAGATTCAAGCACAGCTGGAGTAGAGCTCCATTTCTGTTGGACTAGTACTAAATGTTGGTTTGGTTTGGAGCTGTATGTACTGCTTTAAGATGTATGCACGTTCGATTTAAAGCAGGACTGAAGGTTACAAATAACCTTTTCTTGATTAAATTGTGTTGGATTTGTTATCCATTTCACTGGATGGTAGGTAAGCTGTGTCGTATGGAACTTTATTGACATTTGGCTCTTTTAATGTTTGTTATTACTGCAGTGCCAGTGACCAGTCTCCACTGACTGTCATTTCATCTTCATCGCCAGAATTGACGCTGGATGAGAACTCGTCCATAGGCAACATGTATCCTGGTCTGAAGCCAATCTCCGCTGACAGGAGGCAGGACAGCTGCACGTCACCTGTCATACCCATCGCCTGTTCTCTTCCGCTCAAAGGTCGTCTTGTCTGTTAACACTCATTCGTGTGCTTTGTTTTCGGTTATGATTAATACATATTTTACATATGTGAAATTTGCATAGCATCCCATCATCAGTACTTGAAAGTTGCATAGCACACCATCTTTAATACTTGGAAGTTGCTTAGCACTCCATTATCAGCAGCCAAGGGCTCAGCGTACTTTTTGTTTTGTGACTTTAATGTCAGATTGTTGGTGGAAGAATTGTTTAACTTTAACTGGTTGTCATTATGATAGAATAGTAGTTTTGACTGAAAGCTCAGACATGACTGATTTTGAATATCATGTGGGCCATCGTTAAGTAATTTTAGCAACTATGATCATGTAAATTTTGACACTTTATTCATTTTTCAGTGGTTGCAAGAAATGACAGCAGACTCTCTTGTTCTGACAAGGTAAGGATTACAATTTTTTGAGTATGGCTTTCATGACTTAAGCTATGAAAGATTTCTATATCAGTTTAAGGAAACTTATTGTCAACTTTCGGTGTTTTTGTTTCACATTTCTGGTTATTGACAATTATTGAAAGCCCATCAGAGGGTAATGTTCTGGATGGCTTGCTCCCTCACTTCTTCCATGAAGGGGCTTAGAGAGGGTCTCTTGAGCCAGCCTTCTATGTGCTCACCCTCGGTAAGAACAGTTGAATAAATGTTATTGACCTCAGTCTGTTTTGACAATTATCGTTGAACAAATTAGCTTACTTCTTAACTACTGCTCCTATCAGCAAACTTTACAAAAGTTCACTGCTGCAAATTTCTTATCGCTAGACCAGTTTAATAAGTTCAAACTTGTTAACATTATGAAAGGTAAGAAATCCTGAATTCAAGTATCGTTCAATAACACCTTATAGGGTATCTTGATGATATAAAAAAGTCAGTGCATTTTAGGCAGGAAGTCTTTCTTGTAGGAGGGTGTGAAACTTTGTCTGTAGCTGTCATTTGTAAGAATTTCTTAAGAGTGGTGTATGTGATCTTTTAGGTACTTGATAAGAATAAGGAAAATGTCAATGTTAGAAAAGATCTCGATAGCCTTGGCTTAAAAGAACTCAAAGCCTACCTACCTTCAAAACGATCACAGGAACAAAACCAGGTGAATGTTTAGACTATGTATTTCTTAGGGCTTGTAACAATTGCAGATTTTGTTAACAAAATAAACAGTTCATCAATAAATTTAGCATAGCAAAACTTGTAATTCTGCCTCACACAGACATAGTAAAGTGCCTTTGAGAGGCTGCACTTCAAAGGGTAGAAGGTGAAAAAGTAGTAGTAGAATATTTTATGTTCCAAAACTATATCATATTCAAAGGTTAAATTTTACCATGCTTTTTTAGTCTTCATAGTTTCTGTTTAACTTTGTTAGGTGTCGGTAATGCTGACATTATCACCGAATGCGGCTGAAAACATTGGTGGTGTTATTGCTGCAATCGCTGACTTACTGCGCATTGGAGTTCCTGATTCTTACCAAATAAGTCGCAGTCCATCACCATCAGATTCGCACAGGTCCAACTTTACGTCACGAGCAAAACGTTAGTTTGTTTTTCTTGCTCTCGGTATTTACCATCTTAGCAGCTACTGTAGATAAAGGCTGTTGATGTGATAACCTTGATGTGAAATCGTTGAGATAAATCCTATGTAAAGTTGAGTAAGATATGTTAATACAGAACTTGTTCCTTGTTAAATTCAGTCATCTGAGATACAGTATTATGGTACTTTTTGCGTAAGTGAAAACAGTTTGATGGCTGCCTTGCACATGTACAGATTTAAAAGAATAACAGTAACAGGACAGGAATAGAACATTGCTTTTGTATATGCCTTTTTTTGAACACGTATGGCCTGCTTGCTTGTTTAATTTTTATAAATAATTATGGCTGCTGCTTTTTAAAGATAAAGAAGAAGCTGTCAACATTCAGTCCCTGATGAAGTCGAAGCAGAGATTATGTTACAGCTGTGAAGCTGTTGTCCTTGGACCTGGCATTAGGAAGAGTCGAGCAGAGCTGCCACGCGTGAAAGAACATGAGGTAAAATTGTTAAATAATGAATCATGAAGTTGATTGTTGTAGCACTGCGAGGACACAATTCGATGTCAAATTTCTCAATAGGCTGTAACTCTGTCCTGTGTGGATTGCATTTTCAAGAATTACACCAAGCTGATGTACATTTTGGCTTGCTTCACAATTTAATTTTGTCAGTAATTATCGCTTGATGCCTTGTTTATTTTACTGAGGTGTACTATTAAATTTGGAGTAGATTTACTGATACAGTACATTTCGGACTCTTCCACTTTGAATCATTAGATTATATCAGATTGCAATCAGTACCACTTTTACTGTTGATGGTAGAGGCTTGTATCTGGATGCTTATGTGTTGACTCTTAGAAACCTCTGTCATAAATGAGTGATTAGTGTAGTGTTCACTCCTGTCATATAAATTGTTATTTAGTTTTTTAATTAAAATAATTACTTAAATCTGCACCTTTAAAATAATGATTTAGTAATAAAATATAAGTATATATAGATAAATATATATGCAGAGGCAGAATGATAGACTGTTATTTCAATTAAAGACACTGGTAATGGAGTTAATGACGAAACTAGTCACTATTGGAAACTAATGACTGTACGTCGAATTAAAATCCTGCTATGACTAGTTTAAAAAAGACAAACGTTATGCATTTTAAGGGAGTTGAAAGAATTGGTCGACAGTGGTAGATGATTTATGTAAGTCAACTCAGCAGATTGAATATTTTTTTAACTCGGCCATCAAGTGTTATGGAGAACTACATTGCAGATTACTGGAATTTAGTTTGTTTGAAGAAGTCATATGGATTACAACATGATTATAAATAAATGTAGCATTTGGATGATCGAGTTCACAATACTTCAAATATTTTATCTTCAGAATTAAATGTGACTCGGTGAACATGCACGCAGAATAGTATAAGGAACCTCTTGTAAAGAGAATCTAGTAAGAAAGATAAGATAATATAGTTAATTCATTGGTACCAAGTAGGTAAGGAAGGTCACTGTATTATGCGTACTTAAATTGAGTAATAATTTCTCAGTCTCTGTCAAAAGACTTGTGTCATCAAGAATATAATCCCTCTTAGTGGAGGTTGAACTTCCACTGCCTAATACTCATGAAATTTGGTTGAGCTTTGTAATTTGTAAACAGTTGCCATTTTAATTTTTCATCCTGTTGTTGAATAGAGGTGTTTTCTAAACTTTTGGTCCTCTGGTCTTAAGGATTTTGAATGTGCTTCTCCAGTGGATTAAGATTTTTGACTGGTAAATGACCACTGATTGATGCCTTGTGCATTATGATAACAACGCTCTGGAAGTTATTAGGTAACATTAAAGTATATGAGATTAGGGGATATAAAAAAGACAATTAAACCTGCTGTGGACAAGCACTCTTGTCTAAATGAATGTTCCTTGTTTTGATGCTGACAGAATGATTCTGGTGAATTCGAAGATGTAATATTCTGTGACACTGATTGCTTCAATCAGTACGACACAGTTTGCACATTCGCCGGAATGAGCGACTTCATTGCTGGAAGCAAGTCACAACAGCAGAGCGAGATGAGCACGAGTAGAGAACAGGAGCAGCCATCAGCCAGTCCAGTGGCTGAGGAGTTGTCCGTGAAAGCAGAGTTTGAAGCGAATGCAAAAGACATGGAAGTTGCGAGCGACTTGGTTGATGAGATGGTTTTCTCACGTACTGGGTGTGAACAGCCCGCATGTGCAGTAACAGCTGCGGCTGCGTTAGTTACTACACTGAGGGTATCTTCAGAGACGCAGAAAAGCAATCAGGAATCCGAGGGGAACAGAGGACTGAAGCGTAAACTGGACGAGGATACCTGCAAGGTAACAATCTCTATGTAAACTTGATGACTTACTTATCTGCATTTACCTTGTTTTCCAGACTACAAGTTGCATTTTTTACCAAAATTTAGGTGGGTGTGTCTTGCAATGCTGGACAAGATGAGATTGCAAGATTAACAGAAAAGTATTGTAAGCTACTTGATAAAAGTGACAACAAATATAAGAAGCAGACTTGCAAACAGTGTCACGATTCTATACAGTAGTGTAACTGTGGGCTTGCAGGGCCTGCATCTGTGGAGACCTGTGCCCGAATCTGAAGAAAATGGTGCCCGAGTCTGAAGAAAATGGTGCCTGAACAGATATAGTACAAACTTTTATCCCAGAAGGTCCATTTGAGTAATCTGTGGGGTCCCGAAATTTGAAGTTATGTCGCTATATATGCTGTGATCATGATATTTAAGGAAGGAATGATCAAGACACTGGGAGATGTAATGTCCTACATCCGGGAGAATGAAGAACTGAGTGAATTCGCACAGTTTTAGATGTATGTTCCACTTTCAAGGCATCTAATGTGGAATATGAGCACGGCTTCCGCCTTATGAAGGCAAAAATGTGTGACTGTCTTCAGGTTGACGATCTGGACTGTTTAATGAGAATCAAGACATTTTGGAATTCTTGTCAAACAAGCTAAATCATGTACGCGTTCGATGCCAGTCGCATAAAGACAAAGCTACATTAATAGAAGTTTAACTTGTTCTTAACCTTTTTCTTTTTATAGCCCTTTCGTTTAGGCCTAACAGATGGTGCAATCATGCACAGACAAGAGCACAAGTCCTAAATGTTACTGCCCACGTGGTAGGCCACGGTATACGTGGCAAACAGAAAATTACGAGGGAACATTGGTGACCTGTGCAAAGAAGCAACTTGAGATTTATGCAATAAGAAATGAGCAATCTTCTGAAAAATTTTTTTTAGTTACAGGATCTACTGGCTTGATATATAGCAGCATCTGATTGTTTAGGTTATATTATCTGTCTTATTTTTTGTGTATTATCGGTTGGTAAAATATATGACATACAGCTTCTTTCAGTAGCTACATGTCACATATTTGAAATCATCTGTAACAAAATGCCCTCAAGGCCTGTTATTTTACTCTTTGCATAAGTCTTTCTTAGTCATCTGTATGCATGTATTATCTGAAAATTTATACAGCACCTTTTAGGAACCTGACAAAGTGCTGTATAATTGTTGAGATAATTTATATAGTCAGTAAATCTGAATCTGCCTACCAGATTCAGATTTACTGACTGCCAACCATGTAATAAGTTGGCTACGTGAATAATGCCATTTTCTCTTTGAGTTGTCCTTGTGGATCTTGCTCATCTGTCAATTTTTGTGTCAGGTTCCAGTGAAGAAACCAAAGGAGCTGCAGTCCAGGCGATGGAACTCGTCTTTGGCAAAACCTGAGATCATCAGCGCTCCAACTGAGAAAGAACTAAACGAGGTTTCAGTTTCGTGTTATAATTTATTCTGTCATGGTGAAATCTGGTAATCTTACCTTTCATCTTTATCAGGTTCTTGTAATGTATTTAGTTTTATAAAACACAACTGATATGTGATAATGTTACCCTTACAAAGTTCAAAGTGCACACTGAAGCTGAGCAACAGGAAACAACTGCTTACTTCAACTGATGTGATTGGCCTTCTGTGTAGGAGGAGATTGTGTACAATTTTCTGTGGATTTAAAATGATAGAGAAAGAGTTTGGCTGAAGAAAGAATGCATTGCAGTTTATAGTTTTCCAATTTTTCTGTTTTTTGCCTTCACTTAACATTTGATATGATTTGAAATTAGTGCATTCTTTATTTTTAAATTTTAAATTAGTGAATTTTTTATGTTAATTAGTCAGCAACATTTATTATTGTTTATAACTTATGCAGATAATGGAGAGAATGTCGACCACAATTCGACCTAAGTCGCGTATTGAAGACAAAAGGAAATGTGTTCTGTGTCATGAAGTTGGGGATGCCATTGATAATGGACCTGGACGGTGAGACCTGTGTGGCTGTTGTATTAAATTTTCTATGGTGTGGATCATTTGCTAAACATATGGTTGTTTAAACTTGGCTGATTGATTCATTGATTCAGAACATTTATATAGCACCTCTTCAAGACATCTACTCATAGGCACTCCCAACCCAGCCACAGGTAAAGAGAAGTTTTCAAGTGTTGAGGAACAGGACAGGTAGTGTCCTTGGCCAAAATCACACTCAGGGGGAAGCTATTGCCTGTGTGTACTCACTTATTTTGTACTGATTATGCAGTGTTTCTTAATTTATTATTTTGCTGCGATCCATTTCAGGCTCTTGTTACATTTTACAACATTGGAATGATACATTAGATGTTTATTTACATCTCTTTTCCCATCTGCATAAGTCATATGGACTCACTGCTTTCAATAATATAATTCTTACATTGTAATTTATTAAAAGCCGTAGTGTAGAACTTGTTATTTGGCTAATCCATGACAAGGAACCTGTGACCGCAGGATTATGTACTCATTCATAGGTTTCTACAACCTAAGACCTCTAACAAATATCTATAGGTGAAAGATTCTCATTAGCCTGTTATTGTGCTTTATGATTACCCATTGAATTTTGACCAGAATTTTCCAGTGGGTTACAATATTTGACTATGATTTCACTTGAAACAGCCATTGATTAATGCCTTAGAAAGAGCGTCATTACATTTCAGGCTTCTGATCATGGATGCTGACAAGTGGGTTCACTTGAACTGTGCGCTCTGGTCGTACGAAGTCTACGAAACAATGAATGGAGCTCTGGTGAATGTTGACCAGGCGTACAAAAGAGGACTCACGCTTGAGTGTGTTGTATGTTGCAAGAACGGTGCAACACTGTCTTGTTTCAAGCAGCGTTGCACTAACATCTACCATGTGCATTGTGCACAGCAGGATGGTGCCATGTTTTTCCAGGATAAGGTAAGTGCTCTTCATTAAACACAGTTTTAATATCTAAATTTAATTGCTAAGTTTAATTGCTAAACATTGCCAGTTTTCAGTATTTGTTGTTAAGCCTTTTGTGTTTTCGTAAGTAATTTCCAAAGATTTAACCCTTGAAGATGGGCACAATAAATTTATTATGAATATCACCACCGCTTGCTGAATCAGTAATTTCGATGAATCTGAAACCAGGACTTTTGTTGTAAGAAAATGTTGTATTCCTGTATGTATAGGAATAGATTTAAATATTTTGTGGTTAAGCTGATTTCCTGTTGCATTTAGTCTGGTTTTAGTCTACTGTTAAAACAGAATTTGTTTTCTGGTGTCTGCAGACAATTATGTGTTCAATTCACTCACCGAAAACGGATCCAGGCAACGTGTTGACATCAATAGCTGTATTCAGGCGTGTCTATGTCAATCGTGATGAGAACAGACAGATTGCAAGGTAAAATATACTGCAGTTTTCTGTGCTTTGAGCTTTGTCAAGATATTTGAGTCTGGTGCTGTATAAATTGACAAATTTGCTAGTGTGCTAGGGAGCGGAGGAAAGCTCGCTGGATGAACCGTGTGCATCAGTGTTAGGGCAAAATTAGATAAATCTTGGTATACTTGAAAAACAAAAACTTATCTGTCAGTGAATGAAACTGTGAAATTAGCAGAAGTCGAAAATTAGAGAGTAAATTCTATATTTTTTAAAATTAAAAATGATGAATTTGTGCAAAAAAACTAAGAAAATTCAAAAACTTTTCCTGTCGGCTGTTTCCATGACAAGAGCACTCATAATACTTCACATTCCAAGCACTGTCTTGCGCAGCAGGAAACAATCTGGAAAAGTTTTGCCCAGTGGTTTCCCACCAATGATATTGTTACACTAGTATTATATTGAAAGTTCAAAGTTCTTTGGAGAGTTGTTGGAAAGCTTAATCAAAATTCAGTGTATATTTGAATGTGCTTTTACTGACTTGACATCACTGATACTTGAATTGTATGATATTTAAAACTGTTGAAAGATTTTCCTTTTGCAAAACCAGGGTCATTCATCTTGAAGAAAGAAAGTGTGTCTTGCGAATCGGAGGACTCATCATTCACGCCATAGGCCAGCTATTGCCTCATCAGATTCACAGCGGATTGTTCAACACACTCGACTCAATCTATCCAGTGAGTGCACTTGGTTTTCCACTACAGCAGCTTCTGTTGCTCTTGGACCTGACTTGATCAGATGCTATTATGAAATATTAAAATTCTTTATTTGTTAACCCTCTGCCCACTACAGGTGCAAAATTGTGACATTGGAGAACTTGCCACACAAGCCATAGGTGCAGAACTGCAGCATAATAAGTGTGCCTAATGAAGTTGTTGAAAGTTAAGGTACCATCGTTTGCCTTATGTAAATAAGTGCACCATTAATTAGAGTGATAAATAGGCTACAGTTTTCCCATTTGTCGTTCATGCACATGGGGCATGGTTGTGGAGGTATTGGAGGTGAAAGTCAGCAATTCTCTCATGAATGAATGAATGAATGAATGAATATTAAGAAATTAACGTGCCAGACATCAAAAATAATTTGAATCAGAGGCACGGTCAGTCGCTCAGAGGGAGTCAGGCAGTAGCAAAAGAGGAAAAACTAGGTGATAGGTGAGTTGGCAAAATAGAAGGTTTTAAGTTGCCACTTGAAGCATGAGACTGATGGAGCGGAACGGATAGAGAAAGGAATGTTGTTCCAAATCACAGGTGAGGCCGAACAGAAAGCAAGTTCTCCAATAACTTTGCCCAAATAAGGTTGTCGCAGTTTCAGAGGGTCATTAGATCGTGTGCTACGAACAGGAACATGAAAATCAATTAAAGATCGGAGATAGGCAGGCTGCTGGGTATGGAGAAGTTGGTAGGTGATTGCAGCTATTTTAAAATCAGTGCGTCTTGAAACCGGGAGCCAGTGAAGTTGTGAGAGAATGCCAGCAGATGAAAGGTTGCAGTTGGGATGGACAAGGTGTGCTGCCAAGTTCTGTACCCGCTGTAATTTTCTGATATTATAAGACGGGGTATGGAAAAGGATAGAATTGGCATAGTCAGGTCTAGATTGGACAAGAGCAATGGCGATCGCAGCTGCCATATCATCAGTGAGAACCGAACGAATATGTCTTAAGGCTTTAAGATGCAAAAAGTGGTTTTGCAGACGGCAGAAACATGTTACTTAAAGGTAAGGGTAGCATCAAGAATGACTCCAAGGGTTGTAATGTTTTCTGAAAGGCTCACATTTGTACCAGCTAAATTAATTTGGTGAATGGAAGGAAAGCGACATAAATGTTGATGGGTGCCAAGGAGAATTGCATCTGACTTGTTGGGATTAAGACAAAGACCATTTTGATAGAACCTCATGGTTACTCTATAGTTATTGATTGCCATGGCCAGCTATGGCAACATTACATGTGTGATTTTCAGAGAATCAGACTTGGATAAAGACTTTGAGCTTTTCGATGTGGCCATTAATAGGGACAGAGAAAGTTAGTACGATTATTAGCGTTCATACTAGCGATCTATTAGACTTTCCCAGCGAATCTGAGGACAAAATTTGGGTGGTAATGTTGCGTCAGCTAGGCTGGGCTTAAAAGATATTATGAAAAGCAATGGGCTGCTTGTTCACACTATTGAAGCAACTGTGCGTGAAATATTTTCTCTCTTTTTCAATCAACTTTTTGGGTCACATTGTTACTGAAACGAATCATTTTTCCAGCAAATGCCTTGCAGACAAAGACCTGGGACTGCATGCACATGCCATTAGTTGGAATGATGTAACCTGGCATTCTTGGCACTAATCCTCATAATGGGACTTGACAAAATGTCCGACTATGAAGAATAGTGGATACCCTGGCTTGCAATCCATCATGACATGCAACAGGTTTGAGTTGATTCTTGGTTATTTTTACCTCTGTAACAATGGCATCTGCTTGCCTTCTGACAACTCAGCCTAATGACCATCTGTATGAAGTTAGACTGTCTGGACAAGTTTCACCTCTCCTCATTGATCTCATTGCCACCTGGAAAACTGCCTACCTCCACATTGTAAATTGAGTGTGGATGAGACCATGGCTGTGTTCGAAGGCCACACAAATTTTAGTGTTTGTTTAATAAACCAAAGAAGCAGCATAAATATCACTTTCTTAGTTATGTATGCTGATAAAAAAAAACTTGAACACCTTGCAAAGAACGATTATAGATATGATTTGCAGTCTTTTATGACAAAGTATAACAAATTTGATGTTTAATGAAGTTTTTAATGATGTCAGCTGTTCAGACCGCTTTATTTAAAAAGAACAGCCTCATACAAATAAACTATATATGTTTTTACAGAATTTGATTTTAAATAAATTTTTTGTTTAAATTTTATTTCTCTTCAGTAAATCTTCAGTAATTGATGAGTTTTAATGTTTTTGCCATAAGGGGTAAGTGGGATCAAAAGCCCAAAAGAAATTTGGCAAAGGCCAGAATAAGGCCCAAAATTATCTGGTGGGCAAAGGGTTAAGCTTCTATAGACTCATCAGATGTTAAATAAATTACCAGTTTTTGTACTTGCTTTTAAATAGAAATTAGATGAATAACTATTTACAGAATTTTAGTTTCAATGTTTAGTTTTTTGATGTCACAAGCAGTTGTCCACTTTGTGAGTGACTTGCCTGCTTACTCAAAGAAATAACAATTTGCAGTTCAGTTAAGAATTGATTGCTATTTCTTTAAAGGTTGGGTTTAAAAGCACTCGATACTACTGGAGCTATCGTCAGATAAACAAGCGATGTCGCTATGTCTGTAAGATCGAAGACCAAAATGGCAAACCAGAGTTTGTTGTGACTGTCATCGAGCGAGGAATGGAACAGGTGGTTCTAAGAGATTCCTCATGCAAAGGTTGGAAACTGGTTTTCACTGCTGCTTAGTTCTAAGAAGCCAGGTCAAGAAATAGTGTTTTGCTAGATGACATGCATAGTGTATTATTCAAACAGAGTGAGTGTTAAACACACAGTCTGAAGACTCTTGCATAAATATTGGTTGTTTGAATCACTGTAGAAGCTAACTTGTTTCTTTATCATTTTTTAACATCTATTCAGTTAGTCGCCATTGAATTCCAATATGCTTTCTTATGATTTTTATTCGGTTTTGTTGAACAAACAAGTAATCTCTTGGCAGGTGAACTTTGTAACTGTGGAATACATTTCAAAGAATTCTTGAGCGTCTGATCAATAACGATGATTGCTTACTTGGTGGTAGTTTGCCGTCAAGAGAGAAAGAAAACAGTTGACTTCCATCCAGCAGACCAAACATAAAATGTGTGATCTATTGTATAATCTATAATTTTGCCTGATATTGCTGGAATTTTTTTAAACAGATGTTTGGGAACAGGCTTTGGTACCACTAGAGAAGATGCGCCGAGAAAACGATCTCGTAAAAATCTTTCCTGCCTATCTGACTGGGGAAGATCTGTTTGGCTTAACAGAACCAGCTGTGCTAAAAATCATCGAATCGGTTTGTACAATTTCAGGTCATTTTACTACAAAAAATATTTGTATTGAATTGACATATCCATATCTGTGTGTGTATCTTGTCTTACTGTCTGTCTGTCTGTGTTCTGTCTTCAAACATATCACTTGGCTGACGTGACGTGAATTAACGACAGTCACTGACAGTTTGTTCCCTGTTCTGCAGTTTGGAGTTTTTGTAATGGATGTTTAATGAGTCGTTTATCTTTAAAAAAATAAAAGACTAAAGGTGGAAGAGATCTTTAGATCTTTGTGTTTATATGATACATATCTGCTTTTGTAGTTGCCTGGTGTTGAGATGTTGTCCGGATACAACTTCCGTTATGGTAAATCGGCAATCTACAAGCTGCCATTGGCTGTTAATCCGAGCGGTTGTGCGCGAACAGAGCCAAAATTACGAACACACTTCAAAAAGTAAGCATATAATGTCAAGTAAACCAAAAGACTTGCAATTACTTAGTGCTGTCACAACATTGCTCCAAATATAAAGATATATAATGCTTGCTGATTGTCCCATTTTAATAATGTAATTCAACATTCATGTTACTTATTTCAGCATGTACAAAGTTGAAAATGTATGTTGGACTTATCATCTGTTTGTGGTGTTGTCATTTAGTGCACTTTCTTAGTACAGATGACAGTGACATCATCCGTATCAGTGTGGTATCATTTCTACATTTGGTATGCAGCATGAATTTCAGAAGTGTAGGGCATCTACCCATTTTATATTGTATTTTTTTATGAGTTTGATAACGTATATAGCACTTCTTACAGAACAAACTTCTCAGGGTTGCCTTTAGCATGAGAAAACCCCAGGGAATTAAGAACGTCTTTAAGCAACAAGCTAACTGAGCCTTATCACCAACAATGACCCTTGCACAAAATGGTAGCAGAAGTCCATTCCATAGAGATGGGCCAACAACAGCAAAAGCCCCTGCTGCGCAAGCGAGGACTTAACATGAGGAATAAATAGATCCAGACAACCTTGAGAATGTAGAGGACGGATGAGGTACTGGAGTGTGGAGGACGAATAAGATCACAAAGATATTTTGGAGCCTGGTCCATGTGAGCTCTAAGTACCAGAGACAATAGTTTAAGCTGAATACAAGATAGATATATTTCAGATTGGCCGCGTGTGTAGGTTGTCTGGAAAAGACAGTGATTTTATTCGCTGTTTGTCTTCTTTCACCAGGCCACACACACTGCATGGTAGCAGTAATTCTCGGTCGTTACCATCCACAGTTACTGTAATGCCAGGTGATGTGAACTCACCGTACCTAAAGCAGTTTGTACATTCCAAGTCACAACAGTATCGTCGCCTGAAGACAGAATGGCGAAACAATGTCTACCTACGTCGATCAAACATACAGGTAATCACAAGAACCAATCCCATCAGTGAAGGCAGCATTTTCCACACATTTGTATTTCTCAGAGCTGACTGCTTGCTTTTTCTTCTCAGATTTTGCCTAAAAAGTGGGAACTGTGTCATAAAATATATAATAACAATTGCATGTTATTTTGCTGTTTTTTGCAGTAGTTAGTTAAATCACTAAGTTGAAATAATGATTGCAAAAAATTGACATTGAGGAAATAACAGCCAGCAACTTACAAAGAGTTGTTACGCAGAGAACCCATTGTTAGATGGGTAGGTATACCCCTTACAGCTTTCTTTATCAGATGTGAATACATTTTTCAGATAATATAGATGCTAATCAGACATTTGTTAAACTTGTTTCTGATCAGGGTCTTGGTTTGTTTGCTGCTCGAGAACTGGAAAAGCATACGATGGTTATTGAATACATTGGACAACTTATTCGAAGTGAAGTAGCAGAGAAACGAGAGAAACTGTATGAAAAAACGGTAAAGCCCAAATGATGCGATAAAGCTGTTTGCTGTGGCTCTTTATTTAGATGCAAATATACAATGATATGTTGCTAAGTATATCTTTTTTGGACAAGTTTTTATTAATATTTCTGTCCTTCACTTGAGTGGCCCAGGTATCTAATTTTAGGTGTATGGATCAATGCCGGGACATGGTCTACAGATGAGGAATTTATATGAAGGACTAGATTGCTGCTGGCCATTGTTTGAATGCCGTTTTGAACACCATTTGGCAGATCCATCTGTCTAGAACTCTATACATACTATCCTGCAGGAGATGATTAGCACTGATTTGTTCAAGTGCCACTTCAAGACATACCTGTTTTCACTGGTGTTTCTAAACGACCGTTTAGTGTGCTGTTGATTACTGTAGGTGTAAATGGTGCTTGTGAAACACATTGTGAAAGTGTATTTTATCCTACTGTATTACAGGGCTTTGAATTGAGCCAGTGTTATGGACTTACTGTTTTGCCATCATTACTTTTAATCTAATCGAATCTTGTCTTCTATATCACCATTATCATAATGCGCAAGGCATCAATCAGTGGTCGCATCAAGCAAAACTGGTAAGAAAATGTAATTCAGTAGAGAAACCCAGTTGAAATCTGATAGGTCATGGAAATCAAATGCCAGCCTACAACGAATAAGAAAGTTGAAACAGATGGGTTTTAAGGTTAGATGTGAATGATATTAAAGAACTGGCAGAACAGGCAACTGGGCAGTGCAATCCAAACTCTAGATCAGTCGCTGAGAACAGTTCTTGTTATAATGAAGAGAAGATTTTTCTTTTGTAAACTTGTAAAATAATTGTGTGAAATTACTGTGTTAGAATCACGGAGTTTACATGTTCCGAATCGATGACAACTGTGTTGTGGATGCCACGATGTCTGGAGGACCTGCTCGATATGTAAATCATTCATGCAACCCTAACTGTGTTGCAGAGGTTGTGCCTTTTGAAAAGGACAGCAAAATCATCATCATTACAAAGAGGAAAATATCTCAGGGCGAAGAGGTAAGGCTGCACTTGCGCTGCAGTGCCCTTTTCTAAATCTTCTCAGGACACAGAGTTATTGTGTTTATGATATGCATAGTTAATCGATTACAGTATTCAGTTACATATGTCCGCATGAAGTTTACGGATCTACACATGAACAGATGCACTCTGAGTGCAATAAAAAAACTGTTTCAGAGCTGGTGTTTAAAATACGATTAATTGTATTAAATTTCATTTGTGGTCAGATTATGCCTACACAACTAGAAATAGCTTTCACTGGCAACATACATGAGCATACTTGGTGAAAAATGCATCATTTTGTCTTAAGTAGCAAATATGTTTCTTTTGATGAATGTGGCTGGTAACTGGAAAGAAAATGAAGTTATTATTGCATTCATTGGTTTGCTCCCTGTCATATATATTTAATTTAGGTTTCCCTTTATGCAAAATTCAAGATTTCATTATGTGAACGTGTTTCTGTATTTTGTTACAGCTGTGTTATGATTACAAGTTTGACCTAGAAGACGACCAGCATAAGATACCATGCTTGTGTGGTGCTGCAAACTGTCGTAAATGGATGAATTGAGTGATGTAGAGACTGTTGAACTGCTTAAATTATACACTTACATGTGTGAACAGGCATTAATCCTACTCAATATGGCTTTTGCGTTTTGCGTGTGACAAGCGAGAATGGTGGTCGATTCAGAGTTGGCCAGACACCGCCTGTTAGATGCTCGGACTTGACAGATCAAGGCTTCTCTTGATTTCTTATTCAGAACTTTGTTTTCTTCATGGTCAGTTTAATTTTCTCTGCGGTGCGTGTTACATCGTGTTTAATTTTTTCTTTTTTGATATTAGTGGCTAAATTTATGAAGATGCAGCCTAGTTAATATATCTTGGTTCCTGCGTGTACTCTGAGGGGAGGGAGGTCAAGCGGGTTTGGAAAGAGTAGGTGGGTGAGAGGGCAAGATGAATAGAATTTTCTCTGTGAGTTTAGGCACTCATCTCAATAGCGTCTGTTTAATCATGTTCATATTCTTTGTGTGTTTGTACATGTTATGTGGCAGGCATTGTTGCCTGTTGCATACGTTATATGTGAACATTGGAATTACTGATTTATGAAAGTGTATACATTTTTTAGAACTCGTTATTTTTGTGTAAATTACGTGAGACTGTATATTATGCTAGCCGATTAATAAATAATTTTTATGCAGAATGACTTTTCTTCCGTAACTGTGTTATGAGGAAGACGCTGATGAACGAAAAGGACAAACAGAAAGGCAAAGGAGAGTGAATTGTGTAATGAATGCGGGTTAATCGTTGGTGATGAAGAAATTAAACTGCAAATAATTGTATTTCAGTCAGTTGTTGTAAACCACAGGATTATTTTGATCATGAATTTCAATCAGCGTTACCAATTTAAATTTGTGGTCCTGTTTTTCTGGCATATAGACGTCGTGTTGTATCATGTCCTAATAGGCACTTAAACATGCCGCATTTTGAATGCTAACGGCAATTTTTGTGCAAACACGTACCGCTATGACTGTTTAATTTGACGTTTCAGCTATTTCTGTTGATGAGTTGGACTGGTGATTAAAAATGAGAATAAAGATTTTACAATTTCTCTTCTAAAAGAGGCTTTGTGTAGAGTGTCTTGCTTGCCACTTTGCCTCTAGTAGGTGACCATAGATACCCTAAGCAGAAATGGATGTATTTTCCGCACTTGCATGGGTACTTGATGGAAGTCCTCTGTTTCTTCAAAGAGGACTTTGGGCATCAAGGAAAGATTTTCTCTAACTGTAGGAAATGGCATATACATGTCACGAAAATTTATTGGCACCACTTTTATCTGGGCAAAGGGCAGATCCAGGATTTGAGCACAGGAGGTTTAATGGTGAGTGCAGATCAAGAGGATATACTGGGATCTAGGGCAGAGCTCCAAATTCTCTGTTCGAAAAGCTTGTTCAAGTGTCGGTTTTACCTCCATCTCCTCACTTAGGCACCAGTCATATACGTAATTATAATTGTAATCGCAACATTTCTGATGCGCTACTTTAGAGCTAAGCACAGGGCGTCGGCTTATTCATGAACTCTGTGTCATGTCAGAGTGGTTGTCCAGAGATACCGTGTGAAAAACGAAGTCCAGTTGCCAGAAGACCAGAGAGAGAAGGGGACAGAAGAGCTGTTAGGTAGGTTGTGTTTAGATTGAGAAAATGAGAATATGGTGGATTGGATGCATTAGGGCAAGGTTTCCTGAAAAGGTGGGACTTCACCTTTGAAAACCTAGGATTATAGATAGAGGGGCTTGAGACAGGTGATGGTGGTTGAACAGCAGAAGGGAGAAAGTGAGTGGAGGATTTTGGTGGTTGGAAGAGTCGGGTCTTTTCTTAATCTGATCTAGTCAACGTAGAACAGTTTAGGGTTAAGGCAAAAGAGGTCAGAGGACATCCATTTTGAGATTTTGTTTACAAATTCGAGCAACTGAATGATAGGTGATGAAAAGGAACTTGAGGCTGCGTGTCATCGGAAAAAAGATCCACTTGACAGACATAATAAAGATGGTGGTCGACTGAAGCGGATTCTACGAGGTGACTCAGCGACGTAGTGTACAAAACAAAATGAAGTGGCCCTAGGTCGGAACTTTGAGGGACACCACAAGAGATCTAGTAGGAGGGGTTGCGAACAATAACATGCAGCTTTTACAGAAAAGGAGCGGGAAGACGCACCAATTACCCGTTGAAAACACGGACTAAAATCGTCGACCGCCGGGGCTCGGACTCCGCTGGGAAGCTTATGACGCGCCTGAAACTCCTGAGCCGGAAAACGTTTGGGCACTTCGACTCCTCGAAATTGTGATTTCCAATCCTAAATTTTGATCCGCATCCGAAACTTTTACATGTTGTAACTGTGCGTTTACGGACTCTGTCACCGTTTGGTCCCCTTTTGAAGATTCGGTTCTAAAACCTGTAGGGAATGAGCTCAACGATGACAACACTATTGTTATAAATTCACCACACAAAAAGTTAGGGCCCGTCCGGGAATTGAACCCGGGACCTCTCGCACCCGAAGCGAGAATCATACCCCTAGACCAACGGGCCAATGGGAATTCCTGTACTTAATCTTATTATAAACCATTTGCCGTACTGTACTTGACTTACTGGAATATTTAACAATTGGTTCGCGAGATAGCGCTCACTCAACCTGACTGGAGTTTAAATACCGATTTTTAGCGCTTTGAAAAAGTCGAGGCACCAGGTTATTCGCCATTCCTTGGTTATTCGCTGTTTCGCTGGTAAGGCACGGATGAGTGGGCGTGGTTCGGTTCTGAGTTAAAATTCAAAGGCGTGCAGGTAAAAGTAAAACTGCTCATGTTTTCAGCTGACCAGAAGTCGTTACGAAAATATTCAGAAAATTAATTGATTTTATAATCCACAGTTTTGCGCATTTTTCGTACAAGGCTGACAAAGTTAAATTGGCTTTTTAGCCTCGTAGATTATTACACGTTTGAAAGCTGTGTTTCAATATTCGAGGCAATGAGATGGGTTGAAGTTTCGATCGACAGCGCCAGAAGTTGATGAATGAGTTGATGAATGAGAAGTGTACAGCGGAGCAAGTGGGGTCGAGGGCGAAGCCGATTTCGGGTCCAAGGGCAAATCCCCTCGGTAGGTGAAAGCTTTTAGCCTACATAGCTAAGGCACAAATTCTTAAGCCTTTTGTGAACTTAAGCTTACTTTAAGACCGGGTTATAAATAACGAAATTGTTCAAAATTTGCGAAGTTTTACACAGGGAGTGATCAGATTTAAGTGTGAAGTCACAAAACTGTAAGTTCAAAGTGTCTATGGGTGAAGAGTGCAAAGAACCCAACATTCTGACTAGAGGTCTGGGGAATGGTGGCTCTTAGCAGTGTCTGGCATGGAACCCGAGCCACTGATTTTACAGTGCTTTATAAATTTCAATTAAATATTTGACTGGTAAAGGTTAATTTGTTCACAAACGATCTGGAATGGGCTTCAAAACATCTTTGGCCTCCATTTTTTTTATCAGAACTGGGTCACTGACTTTTGACTTAGATCTCCATTGGGTTTAATAGTAATTGTAAACTCAAGATTTCTACAACACCCAAGAAAAGCAAAGTTACAGGAAGCTGAGGGTGGCATTATTTATGGCACATCTGTTGAAAAAATTTTCTGGAGAAAAATTGACTTTAAAGGGTGATTTATTTATAAACAACAAGAGGTTTGCCAGAGGAATTAAGACAGACTTCCTGCATGTACTTTTCAATTAAGGGTGATGCTTTATGCAGTCAAGTTACCTTCCTGCAACTTGGCCTTACAGTTCTGCATTATTCACTCACAGACTTCAGGGCTTCTATAATCAATTGAAACATCTTACTTCTTAGGAGCGACCATTGCCTGACGCCTTGAGCACTATTGCAGTGGTGTTACAGAAGTTCTTAGATTAGATCAGATCAGATGCAAGTGTGCCTAGATAGCAGATCCTAATTACCTGCTACTCCATATTTGTGATTTTGCCCACTTTCAAATGACCCTCCCTGAAAAGTTGGATACAATTATGCATATCTGTTATATATATATTATGCATATAGATATACACAATAGAGTGCTCGGCTTGTAACGCTGAGAGAGTACGGATTTGAGCCTCCCTTTAGACGGTTGCTGTGTAAGGACCTTGAGCAAGTCCTTTACTCATAATTGCTCAGCACCATCAACTGATACTTATAGTCAGTAGATAGTGGCACTTTATTACATATATATATATATATATATATATACAGTATAGCTCATGGCTTGGCCCCCAAAACTCTGAGGTGCCGTTGCCAGATTGGCCTCTGGAGCCACTCTTGAGAGTCAGACCTGAAAGGCAGCAAATCATCTAATAACAGTCCTTCATCTTCTTACAGATTTATTGCAAGATCACTGCATAAACAGTATACACTAAACGAGCAACGATCAGTCTAATAACAAGTAGTAAACTAAATCAGAAAATTCAACGAGCCACAAATTAATAAATTAGTCATAAATTAAGGTAGAAATAGTAAACAAGTTATAAATTAAAGCGACAATATAATTTACAATCGACACTGTCGTACAATTGAAACAAGAAACTAGATGCATAAATTAAACATTAGCTACTATGCAAGTCACAAATGCCGAAGTCGTAAGACCAGTGAAGCTCTCGGCAGACCAATTCAGACTGACAGTGGCTGCGCAAATATAGATATTTTACAGTAATCCCCAGTCAGTTACCAATAAGATCTGTAAAGTAATATAACAAAAACGTTGTTTAGCACCACAGCTTCTTTGAGGTGCTGCAAAATGTATTGCATGATTTTATTGTCTCCTTGTAAGTCCAGTTAAGTCGTGATGCTTTAGGAGACTGAAAAAGTCCAGACCAGTTCAGACATATATGCAGAGTACAACTGATAAAACATCTCTACAGTTGAAATCAACTCACTGTAAGACTGTTATAATCTGCTTCTGTTAACTATCTCACTTATTCAAATCTATATACTATTTTGCATAAAATACTAAAAAGATTTTATGCATACAGTCCAAAAAACTAAGCCAGTAGTTGTGGCAAAAGTCCGCAACTTGACTGGCAGCACGTGACACAAAATTGTGGAGGGATATGGTTATATGTGCAGTGGACACCTACAGGTGTTCAGCCAACGGAGAGAAATGATGGTGATGATGAATAGTTGTGACACCCACTGAGCACGTCAATAGCCAGATTATAGCACAGTCTCTTTCCAGCTCACCATGACCTGAAGTGCATTTGGTGCACCGTAAATGTCTTATTATGAAATACGTTTTTGGCTCGCTGTTGCTCATTATGCACAATGTCTACACATGGACACCCGTATACACAAATAGAACCTAACCTATACAGTAATTTAACACCATAACTTCAAATATTGTAGCTGAACTGCATATATATATATATGTCTACACATGGACACCCGTATACACAAATAGAACCTAACCTATACAGTAATTTAACACCATAACTTCAAATATTGTAGCTGAACTGCATATATATATATATGTCTACACATGGACACCCGTATACACAAATAGAACCTAACGTATAATTTAACACCATACTCAAATATTGTAGCTCAACTGCATATATGATATATATATATATATATATATATAGATTATATATATATATATGCACAGGGTTAGATACAGGATTTGAAGTTAGGCCAGCTATGCTACATAAAATGTATAGAATATTACGTGTGCTCCATTTGTATTGGGTGGACGTGTGGCACTGTTGATATGATGTTGGCAGGTGCAGTGAAGTTAAGCAATGCTTAGCCCAGTACTATTATTGGGTGGGTTATGGTCCTTGCAACACACTCCAACCTTTTGGTGTTAGTAAACAAGAGTTAGAACATTTTGGGGCGTGTGCTGTTGTTTGATCATGTGGTCATGTGTGCACACCTGCAATGATCCTTTGTCCCAGGGACAACACAGATGAGGCATCTTCCTTTGCAGGTCCTGCCTCTTTCAGTTGCATCAGATATGGGCAATCTGTCACTCAGCGCTGCAGTGACCCTTGTTCACTCATTTAGACTGACATGTCTAGATTACTGCAATTCATTCCTTGTAGGCATGCCAAAGTTTTGCTTGTGCCAGCTCCAGTCTGTTCTCAACTGTCCCAACCAAGTCGTAGCCAACAAGCTAAAGTATTCACGTATATCCGAACATATGCGCGAAAATTTTAAAATAATTTCTGTTGCAGAGTATATCACATTCAAGATCCTCCTGAGGGCATGTGCCTCGCTGGAACTGCATCATCATGCATCAGGAGGCTGTGTTCCAGCCTTGACTCAACCACTTTGGTGACTGTTGCACTCTGCTGCCCACAGGGATATGCGGTAGCCGTGCTTTCACACTTCAACTCGAGCCCATTGTACCTTCTTGTCTGTTGAACATTCCTTTGGAACAGAGTGCCGGTGCATGTACGTACTGTTGCAATTTCACTCAGTACAGCATACATTTTCAAACTGTCTAAAAACACACTTCTTTAGATCAGTTGGTCATTCTGCAGTGCATTTGTGAGGTACATAGAAAGCGCTTTATCAAGTGTCTTGATACATACATACACTCATACATTTCTATAAAGGTAAGTGAGCAATTGTACCACCTTTACATTTTTACCATATGCCCCAAAGAGTGAGCAAAATAATTTTGTTGGTACATTGTAGCAATCTGCTAAACTATACCTCTTGCATTACTAATAAAATGTATTCTGATTCATAAAAATTTGCAAATTGTTGCCTTCAACCAATAACAGTGTTGATTTCTTGCAAAAGCAGATGTTTTACCTGCTGTTTAGCACAGAACAACATAACAGAAAGATTTTTACAAATCCTTTCCACCATTGTCAAAAACTCAAATGTACATAAACATAATAAATAAGCGACAGCCGACATGCAAACTTGCATTCTTAAACAGATATTTAAGTTCTGATTCACAGAAACACAGCCTTTGCTTCCATAATTAAAGAACTGATCACCATTACAAATAGATCTATGTAGCACCTTCAAGAGGTACTTAAAAGGGGCTATATAAATGTTACATAGTTACATTACATCTTGGATACCCAACATTACATTGCCTAAGTTTCCATTACACTGTGGCTTAATAAACAGTTACACGTTTTATCTGGCACCGGTTTTGTAAAACGTTTTTCAGCATTATACTGACATCCGGGAATAACTGCACAAGTAAAAATCATGTAAACAAAAGAAGCCTTGAACATGCACATGGAGTGTGCCACATGCACAGAACACATCCTGCACGTGGAAGATGTCATGTCGGTGGATTATGCTGTGAAATTGGCAGTTTTCTCTGAACAGTGGGAGACAACAGCCGTACATTTTGCAGTAGAGACAATCGTATAGGTAGCAATCATTGCATCAAAGAGCTCAATGAATGATGCTACCAACTTCAGAATGGCCATGACCACTTATCAGCATCAGCCCTCAGTGTCATCCTGAAAGCAAACACCAGCAAATCTTCAGAACGCATTCAAAACAACAATTCAAAGACACAAGTACTGTAAGCATGTAAGGACTTGTGTTACCAAAAAAATGCTCAGATTCAAACAGCAGTCAGCGCACAAGTTAGAAGCAAGCAACAAAATTCTTTCAACAGCAAAATGAATTCATATTACTTGGTTTTTGAATATCACGTGCTGTTCGCAAGATAAGGTATGCTCACTGATTAGCACCCCCTAGGAGGTTGTCCATTAAGGGCGTCTGCTGTAAGAGGCAGGGAGGGGTCACCCAAATGCGGACAAGGGGAAGGGAGGGTTATGCACAATGCGGATGTCCACATCCAAATTTGGTACACGGTTAATTTTAGTAGTCTACGCCTTCAACACCAACTTCACTCAGAAAGCTGACAGTCTGTATTGCATTGGATCTAACAAGTCCTTTTGCCGGATATGGCAGCATCAAAGTACTTCACCCCATAGCACAGTTAGCCCTGCAGGATAAACAGGATAGCCTAATCTAAGTCTTAGTGCTCTGCTGGAGTGCCGACATCTGCAAAGGGGACAGAGGAAGTTAATGCCAAAACTGGATAAGGGGAATGAAGGGATATGAAGTAGGTCATTTTTTGTGGATGGTCTTAGGTTGATGTTAAGAACCGATGGTAAAAGGGATAAACTTAGAATACTAATCAAGATCGATTAAATAAAACTGCTCTTAAACAACAACAGCTTTTTTAATGACAGCCAGGTCAAAGCAATGATCAGAACCAGCTAGTTTTCTTTGGTTAGTAGTTAACTGCAATCTGTTGGAAACAAATTTATAAGTTCAACCATTAATATCTGCAAAATATGCTGTATGCTTCATCTAACCACAACACAGTTTTTATCATAGAAAATGTAAATGGAAAAACAGTGCCAACCTTCTCTCGGTGCTGAACTATAATGCAGTGCTGTTCATGCTTGACTGTGGACTAGAATGTGTTGTTTGTTGCATCGAAGCCTGTAAACAAATAATGCTGAAGACTTGAACTAATAAAATCACTTAATGACTTTGAATTAACAGAATTCATAGTTAAGGCATCTATTCAGAGATCTATCTATTATGCTCATGAGCACTTTCAGCAGAATGTGCCAACAGAACATCTGCGGCAGCATAACGATGCCAGATCTAAAAGGCAATCCCACATAGATGATTCCACCACTGGAAAGGCACTAAAGCTTGATGGAAGACTGTCGGTTAAGTTGCATGCCTGAGGAATTAGTGGACTGATGCAAAAACGGATCTACGCCAGGCTGTCAAACAGAAGGTATAAGGAAAAGGCTGTGGTTACAGTACAACACAGCTGTGATTTGACAGTACCCCTTGCAACAGCACAGATGTGCACATGGCTGGACATGGGCCTAAGTGTTAAGTAATGGCCATAAAGAGGGCAACACTGATGCCTACATTTTTAAAAAAGAACCAGGAGATTATGTCAGTAGCCTTTATCATAGGAAAAGTGGATGCTAAATCGCCTCTGTTATTGTCCTTGCCAAAATCTGTTGTTAGGTAGCTGTGATGCCTAAAAAAGTTGATGCAAAATCAAGAAAATTGCTTACCTTTCAGATCAAATATATCCACCCTCGTTTTACCTTGGTATAAGCAACCAAAGGAAAGAAAAGAAACGACCCCAATTCCCTTTCAGTGACTTAAGCAAGAGCACCCCTAACGTTACACCAGTGCAAGTATGGCAAAGATGGAGTTTTCAGTGTTGCACCCCTTGCGAGGGTGGATTTAATATTGCAATGTCAATATTGCATTAGCACACCTGTGGCAATCAAAGTTACATCATGGTATGCAGCATCAAACTTAAGAATTATTCTGTGCTGGTGAATACACAGATTGTGACATGGTGACTGACTGGTCGAGGGTTTGCCTTGTCATGTAGCGGTCTGGTTCAATCCAACCTTGAGACAGTGAGACACTGTCTAAAGACTTAAAGAAACTTTTTAATTGCTGACCATGATCGAATGCTGCCTTCCCACTAGGTATATGTCCCTATGAATACACAATGCATAAAAATAATAATAGACAGTGAAAGACTTACATATTTGCCTGGCCTTGCCCATGTATATATGATGCCTTCCTGGCAAGCCATCGCAATTGAATCTTCCCGAAATACGATGGCAGTCAGGCGTTCATGTGCAATCTTCTTGCAGATCAACGGCTCCAGCAGAGGCACATCACTCAGCCGCGGACAAGCAGGAGTGCCAAGCAGATGTGCCGATTCGTCTGCCGGTTTGACTAGATTAGCTTTAAGAAGTTGAATCTTGGAATCGCTGCTCCGACTTGCCAGACTGAAGTGCCATCGATGTTCCTTGTGCTCTTTGCTGTCTTTCTGCTCACCGATGGCAAGCGTTGCGAACTTCTGCTGAACTCCGGATGAAGCTGTGGAGTAATTTACATGTGACAAAAGAGTATTAACGTTCCCATCGACCAAGTGAAGCACGTCGTTCATCGTGGAGTTGGAAGTCGACTGCAGACAAGAGACGTTGTTGCATCGTGTGGTAGCTGTGGAGCTCGTGATGTGAACATCTTTCTGTGATATGACTGTGTTTCCACGAGGTCGCACCATCGTCTGGTTGAGTATTTCGTCGGTCAAGTCCCACAAGCAAAGCATCGTGTCGTGACCTACTGAACCGAACCTATAATATGTCAGGCCTCGCAAGCTCTTCTCCGACTCCTGCATGCCGTTCAACCACAACGATGCCTGAGTCGCATCTGGCAGAACATTCTGATTTGAGACCGTTACATCATGGCAGAAGTCATCATCGCTTCCACAGAAGTCAAGGATGTCTGCTTCGTTTGAGTTTGCAAAAGGATCAAAAGCCACGACACTTACCCAGGACCTGTGACCCTTGCCTCGGCAAACAACTCTTACCTCATCCACTGACCAGACAGTCACCAAATCATCCTCACCCCCCGTAACAACGTACTTTCCATCGGGCGACCAGCAGACGCACAGCAGACCACCAAAGTAGCTCTTCATATTGCCAACGAGCTCCATCGTTTCAAAATTGAAGACGCGAAGAAAACCATCTTGGCTGACTACAGCAAGGTACTTTGAGCACGGCGAAAAAGTGAATTCGTTGATACTCCCATCTCCTATTGCCCATCGGTAGACTGGATTGCAAGCACGCTTTGTCTTGCATACGTGCACGGAAAAACCGTCACCATGTTTCAGCGGCTGATAGTGCGGAGGAACCACGGAGCAGGGTAAGTCTTTATTGTAAACATATAAATGGCCGCTTGAATGGGAAACAACAAACTGATGTGGAGAACCAGGCACCCATCGAATGCATGTCACTTTCGTCTTGTCTGTTAGTCTCTAAAATTGAAGAGAATTTCCTAAATGCAGCTTGAAAGATTAAGTTTCAATTTTATGAATTAGTACTTGAAACCAATTGCTCATACTGCATTTCTGCTTCTAATTAATTACTTAATGAAAAAGCCTTGCAATAAAAAAGTATAATCTATCTTTTTTGTAATTGTATTATTACTAAATGGGATTAAATCGAATTAATTCCATATTAGGAGAACTGGTCTTAGTACCTCTTCATTGTAAAGCCTACTGAGCTCCTTGGTAACAGGATCGATTAGCTGAACCTGGCCAGCACTGAATCCTACAATCAGCATTACACCATCAGGTGATGCACTTGCTTGGTTGAAATCGTGACAAGTCGGAGACGTCCCCCTATAGGCACGCTTGTCCAGAGGCTTACTAAGGTCCAAAGCCTACAAACATAATTGCAAAGTAAGATTAATAAGCAAATTAAAACAGCGTCCTATTTCTAAATTTCATCTATTTATACAACCTAATCACACAACTTCAAGCTAACGTCAAACTGACTGTCACCTAAATGCAGTAACAATTGTGATGCTGGCACATAGTGCATCAGATAAAAGTGAACAGCACTGAATCAGCATTACACCATCAGCTGACCTACTTGCCTGGTTGAAATTGTGACATGCTTGTGCAGAGTCTTACTAAGGTCCACGTTACATGACATTCTAAAGGGTACTACACATAATGTCCAGCTACATAACCTAAACATATGCACACATACATACTATTTTATGCTAAGACAACTATTTATTAAATTTAAAGAGAATTATGGCAAATAAATTCCATCAAAGACAATCTACCTTTTTAACGCCTCTGTACTGGTAGACATATAATTCTTTGGCTAAATTGAAACAGATCTTGTCATCAGCAGTTGAGTCCTTTTGATCAATGAGTCGGATGAATGAAATTTTGACCGGATTGTTCATCTGTCCATTAAATGGAATCCGGTTCTGTCGTGTGCAGTCAGACAACGTCATCAGTTTGTAGGTGCCTTCCCGAGTGACAAACTGTGTCTTGATGTCCTCCCCTCGACTCGGGTCAATCGACATCGCCATCATCGTCACTGCTTAGAAACAATAATAACTCATAACATAATGCAATGAAACAGATCATTTAAAAGAGCAACATTATAGAAACTTACTCAGTACAAAGTATTCTGAATTAGGTAATGTATTGTAATTGTAATCTTAACAATTTATACAGTATCATCAAGGACGCTTTACAATGTCAAATGTAAGTCAATACTAACGGTCTATTCTTTAGGCTGCTATCAGTAAAGCCCTAAGAGATAAATACAGACCACATGGCCAAACTATCTAACCTAACCTAACCTAATCTAACTTCTGTAGTGCAACTGTAATAATGTGCTTGATGCGGTTGCTGTCAAGTGAAACCGACAAGCCAGCAATCTCGGATTTATTTATTTATTTAAAGCACTTATACCACACGCAATGTCAGTACACCTGAACCTGATGGACGGAAATCAGTTTGGTCAATACTGAGAGTAATAACAACAATAAATACAGCATCGTAAGCTGTGAGCTTCTTCTAAGGGTAACCATTGGATCACAGAAACAGCATATTGGGAAAAGTGATCTGAATCCAGCATGAATTACCGTGACCAAAAACCCAAAATAGACTTGGCAGAGTGGATGTGCACACGTGAATCAGAATAGTAAAAAAGAATTTGGAAATACCCAGTTTGGGGCTGAAAAGTGTGCAAAACAAGATCTAGAACAGGAAAATATAGCATCACAGCACAAAGCTATCTAAAGAGAGAGAGAAGCAGACTTACAGAGAGACAGGGCTCTGTAATCAAAACACACCAGACAGACAGACAGATAGGCTCTGTAATCAAAACACATCTCTGTTTGGTAAATTGAGAGAGGCCTCAACAGTAAGCATCCAGGATGGATGGGTAGAACTGGCTGATGTAAGTCTCTATGGTTGGGATTCAGAGCCAAAAGCAACAACCCTAGTTCAATGTTCTTCGGAAGAATCCACATTCTCTTATAAACACTGCATAAAGTCACCAGTCTAAGCTGTAAAATCACGTAGTCTACTTTAAGGTGATGTATGATCTTACAACAAAGATCATGGAATAATGCAGCATGATCCCAGATTGTTGTAAAATTACATATGACTTTACCTCTACGATCATAAGCAGTCTTTGCTGTAAGATCAGTCTTTATTGCATCCTTCCTATCCCACACTAAAATCTAGCTGTCTCTGTGGTGGAGAAAATCACCTCCTAAGTTTTAAAATCATTCTGCATAAAAGTGAATACAGGCCTACAATTATTCATCCCTACTATACTGATCGCAGTTCATACAAAATGTGACAGATGTCTAAGATGGCTAAATTCATAATAACAAGAAAATAAATATAGCAGTTTTTGACTGGAGAGTTAAAATCATGCAAGTCTGCAAATATAAACGGGCTTTATAACCCAAAGATCTCTGCAAAATCTCTATAAAGGTCCTACACTTTCCTTTCCATTGGCCTTTGTGGGGTCAATAAATGACGCTATATAAAATGCTTACATGAATACATAAATAATTTCTAAAACCACCAATGAATCATGCAGGCTTCACAGCAGACGAACTCCATCTAGTGAAAGTTCCATTGTTTGATAACTCACATCATATGTGGGCAGCCATTCCATTAAGTACTGACGTCACGAAATGCAAACACTGACTGGCGGCTTTTCTTACTAAAGTTGCCTACCTCACTAAAGTTTCTAATAGTGAATGTCAAGGCAATTACGCTTGTATACACACATTTACACGCGCATCTGCATTTTTCAAATTCTGATATTTTGCAACACAATCTATATAAATTTTTTAGACAATCGACACGAAAACAGCTGAATGTCTACATGCGCTAAATACACCTAGCTGAAGCTTCATCCCACAAACAAGCTAATGTACATGATACATGTATACAACAATTTATTTATTCATAAAATAGCTATTCTTAACTCATTTGTTGCAAATTACAATAAACGTTTGCCTACCCTAGCTATCTACACCTCCTTTGGTTGAGCCGTAGCATCCGCATTAAGTTCCGCAGGTAAGTCTTTAACGACTTACTCTACACCGACAGATACCCTAACACTTTACGCTTCATTATTCTATCCGGTATTCCTATTGCACCATCCGGAAAGCCGCAGAAATTCGTTCCAACTAACCGAACCATCACTCGCCGCGCAGTACTTCTAATAACACCATGTTTTTCTCAATCACCGCACGGAAGGGCAAGAGATAATATCACTAAGTAGCGTAAGAATTAGAATAATGCAACAATACAACCTACAACAACAAATTAAGCACTACCAAATGCCCCGAGGAACTGACTAATCATGACACTTCTCATCACTTATAAGTACACTAGTCATGTTACTAATTCTTTCATTAAAAATAAAAGTATACCCCGCAGGTTGCGATTGACTTTTAGTCTACTAAAGTGGCTTGGGCATGCGCAAACTTCACTTCCGCTACATGGATCAACGCTTTAAGCGACGTTTCAAACGATACGGTGTCTTATAAGCACCACACGCGCAGCGGCTCGTATCATATTGTCTGGGACTTTAATTATTGGATTGTCATTTAATCGCCTTCAACTTCAGATTTCAAACCATGCAAGGCGCGTATGATACAGTATACAGTTATTTACTGGGCCGGTTTCATTTGTTTCGATTCTGTCTTCATAATTCAGCAGATCTAGCATTTAGTCAACTTGATACTTCTCTAAATCCTTAATCGTAATAGTAAGCTCGACATTTCTAAGGCACTATTAAAAGCTAAGGGCATGGCACCAGTTTATACACGAGCGCTGCGTCAAGTCAGTGGGGTTGTCCAAAGATGTCATGCCAAGAACCAAGTCCGATAACAGAAGTTAAGAGATGAGGAGGAGGTTAGGGTAAGTTGTATTTACCATTATTCAGCAAGGTCATCTGATTGTCTTTCTCTGGTCATACCTTGGACTAGAACTGCTCTGGGTAAACAGGCTTTTTCAGTTGCTGGACCAAAATTTTGGAAAACTGTGTCTGTTCGTTCTGCTCAGTCGCTTTTGTCATTTCGTTCTCAACTTAAAACATACCTTTTTCAAATTGCTTATCCACCGTAGGCTGCCTCTCTGTCCTGTGGACTGACCTTCTGGATATTGACCTAATTGCGGCTTGGCTATGGTGCGCCATCGGTTGATGCCTTGTGTATTAGACACCGGCGCATTACAAGTTTCTAATTATTATTATTATTATCCTTCCATTTCGCCGTCTTTCCATCATTTATCTCGACCTAAAGACAACCCACCTAACAGCTCCTCTTGATTAACTCTCTGCATCTTCTAAAGACAACTGCTGTTTCCTTGTTGTTCTTTTAGAATTATTATACACGACTATATATATTTTTCGATTTTGGGGGGGGGGGGGGCTACAGCTATCTCGAGTTTATGAGCACGAGACGTTGTTTAACCAGTAAATACGTATATACTGTGCGAAAGGAATGCGACTTTGTAATCATTTTGACCACGCCCAGACTTGATGTTTACGTTGGTTGTTTTTAACTAGGTTATTAACACCTACGAATCCGACAACCGAAACCGTTCACTTCGATCAGATCGCAAAATGTGAACTGGTTTTGTGCGTTTGCGAAAGCTTGCATGAAAACTAAATTACCAGTTTCATTAAAATCCTCGTTTCAAAGTCACTGAACGTTCTAGAAGGATCGAATGGCAAACGGTACTTGAATGAAAGATCGCTAAGGCCAGCTTTAAGAACACTATTCCAAAGACCTACTTTTTGAAAGTTATAGCGTTATATAAACCGGATGCATGGAACCAGCTTGTCATTCTGATCTCCTTCCATCTTTCTAGTATAACAACAGAAATATTTATATTTCATTAAAGGTATATTGAAGAATTTTATAATACCATGTTTTGTCATCTAATACTGTGAGTGTATATTGTTCTGACGTTTCGCTGGCTTTGTAGCTATTTATTGTTTTTCCAGGTAGCTATGAAACGCCCTACTGACTATCTACAAACAAAGAGAATTGCAGGTAACGACATTTTGAGATACTTTCTATTAAACAGAAATTACAGGAAGCAGAGAGAGAGAGAGAGGGAGAGAGAGAGAGAGAGAGAAGAGAGAGAGAGAGAGAGAGAGAGAGAGAGAGAGAGAGAGAGAGAGAGAGAGCGGGGTCGGGCGGGCGAGCAAGCATATAGATGGAAATTAATAGAGACACATATGCATACATCCGTACCAATCACGTATACACTTGTACACATAGACACTTGTATGCATACTCTTGCAACGTGCCATTGCCATTTACAAAATGTATTGGGCATCAGCTGATAGTCGCAATGAAATGAAGCAGAAGTACTTAATCAGATATCTAGTCCTGTGCAGCTCAAGGTATGACATGCATTAGTGAAGTATGGGTTTTGGAAGCTATAGCCAAAGAATTCTCTAGACTATCGATAATTATTTGCAAAATTGTCTTTGTGATATGAATGAGAAGTCAGTTTGCGTGCTAATCTATTTGGTTATGCACATTATTTTTGTTAACCAAAGAACAATTATACATGGCCTTATAGCACCTATTAAGTAAGGCTATTTAGTGCATCTATGCATCTGTTTGGATACTTGGACATGTTTGTAGAAATACAGCAGCATTTTAAGAGATTCATATTTCTGTACAGAACTGCATGCTTTGTGATGAAGATGTGAAAATGTGATACACTGCCAGACAGCAGCAGAAGATTCAAGTCAAAAGAATTTGCCAACACTGCTACCTACCTATGCAGCATGTTGTCATTTGAATGGTATTTCAGAAGCAGTCAATTTCTTCCAATTTTGTTTTAAAATCTGATTTCAATTTCTAGTTTTTATGAGTAGTAATTACAAACAGTGTTTTTAAGTAATAGCTTCAAAAGAATAACACTTGCTGTCTTTGTGGTAAGAATGATTTTGTTTTTCACTTCCATTATGTATTAATTAATATCGTTGCTTTAAATTGATATTTTTATGATTATTTACTTGTTTTGTTGCAAACAGAAAGTCTTATTAACCAAATAGTCTAGTTGCAATGCCAGATAATTTTGTTTTTTGCATGCCTAAGGTTTCTTGCATTCAAACAGGTATTTCTAAGTTTAGATGCCTGCAAGAGAAGAACTTAGCTGAATACAAAGCTTTGTGGAACAGCTTTGCTGAAAAATCTAGCTTATGCCAGAATGTCAACCTTCTATGGAAACTGAAAAAGACATCACTAGCAAAGGGCTGACTGATTAAAATAGGACTGAGCAATAATCTCAATAGTAACTTAACAGGCATGCTGTGCCTGAAAAAGTTTTATATGCTAGAGTGAGTGTCTGAAACTGCACCTGATTGATAATTGCACAGAAGCTGCTTAAATGCCCTTTCCAGATAACAGTTGGCATGACTGATGAAATGTGCAACTGAAGTTGGACATTTCTACATTTCTGTACAAATGTCCATCTAAATTATCGCAACTAAGCTTCATTCCAACTTCCCTTATTAAATACTGTTCAGATGTGGTTTCTATCCTCGTTACTCACCTGGCTAATATCTCATTTTGTGAAGGCCTTTTTCCCTCTGCTTTTAAAACTGCTTTTGTGACACCTCTACTAAAAAACCTGATCTTGCTAAGGACTGTCTGGCTAATCATCGACGAATTTCCAATCTGAAGGACAAGACATAGCTATGGCCACCTTGATGAGCACAACCATAAGAGTTGGGTAGCTGAAGACAGCCATGGTGACCATTCTCTGCTCTGAAGATTCATCAACCTTGAGTGTCTGGTGTAGATCTAAGATTGCCGTGGAATGGGGTGAAGCTGTAGTTGGCTGTGGAATATTGTGGGAAAACTATTAGGAAAACATTGATCTGTCAAGTTGAAGGGTAATACATCTGTTACACCTTTGATGAGCATTACCTAGTGTTTGCACTAGCAGAGAATCATTTTCATTTGGTGATAATGGTTTTAAAATACAAACACCGTTTTTACTATTTTCCCTTCTGTGCTTTCACTAAACTGCTAACCTGCTCTGTTGGGGGGAAAATTGACAAAACTCGGTTCTTACTCGGTTCTCAGATAATTGGAACAATACTCTTGATGTAACAATAATATCATGAATGTGGTAATATTATGTTCTTATGATAGGCAATTTTTTATATGCAATATGACTTGCAAACAGATGATGCATTTTGAATTCAGAGTTGAAGATGCAGAGTTATTTTTACAGCTGCATTTGTTTATCAGACTTGAATGAACAGTCTTTTGTCTGTTTTTGTTTCCGGACATTTGTATAACACCTTTTTGGAATCCTTTAGACAGATTTGTTTTGATGCATAATTCAGTGGAGGCATTTTCCATGCCATCCACATTCTCTTCCTTGCTTATGGTTCACCTGTTCAGATTTTTTAGACATCCATATATATGTATGTATGTATGTACACACTTATGTATGTACATACATATGTATGTATGTATGTACATACAGTGTACCTGTTTATTTATATATGTATCTATGTATGTATCTTTGTATGTATCTATGTATGTGCATACATACAAAGGTGTACATACATACTTACAAATGCACATACGTATGTATGTATCTGAACATTTATGTACCATTTAGCCATGTCCACAGTGTTTATGAAAGTTTCTTAATAGGAAACTTTCAGATGCATACATACATATGTTCTCTTCCCATCTGGTTTTTCAATTTTGCAGTTCTGGTGTTATTTGGCCTTTCGGATTTTTACTGTTTTATTAGTTTTATGGGAATTGTTTCATTATGGTGATGTGTTATTACTATTGTTGTAAAATAATTCTGTTGTTTGTTTTTGCGCAAGGGCATATTCTGTAGTCGATTCATCCAGGGTTTCAACATTTGTCATCTCAATACTTCTCATTGTCTATGGAAGTTTTAGGTCAGCTGTTTATAAATAATAACAGTAAATTAGAAAGATAGCGATATTCAATTACTTCTTAAAATGCACAGTATAGACACAGCTGTGCAGATTAATGCTTTAGTCAGTTATAGCCAGGGCAGTGAAGAGAAGACCCAAGCCATTAGCACTAACAACATTAGTTAGAGCAAAGATCTGTGTAAAATTTGGTCAAACCACTCCTTTGGTGTCATGGTTCACGAGTTGTAACAGGTGGATTGGCTGCCATGAACTGAAACCAGATGAACTGCGAAGTAGACTGCTGATGTGGTCACTTGCCTGTGGATAGGGTGCTAATACTGGTTTGATTACGACTGCAGTTAGTATATGAGTGCAGTATAATGTAATTTTGTTGAGTTTGTGCATTTACAAGACTATCAAATGACACTATTTTCACTTTCAGTTCCTAAATTGCTCTTACTTTGAGTTTTATTTGCAAGTCTGTCTGTCTATACATGCTTTCCTTTTTGTTTGTATTTATTTGCTCATCTATCCGTCCTTATGTTTGTAAAAACAACATCTTTCTGTCCATCCTTCCGCACATTTTACAGTCTAGCAAAAGTTTGGCAATTTATGTGCCAGTGTTAGTCTGTCAGTTTGGCTGTTTATTAGTTTACCTTTCCTTCAGCTTGTTTGTATGTCATCTTACCTGCAGGCTCAGCTGTTGCTGATTGGCATGGTAACAGATGCATTTAACCTCTGCTTCTGGGATTCTAATCCACTTGCTTCATGTGAAATTGACACTGTTAATCCGTGTAACCCATGAGGAAAGGTTATCCAGTTGTTGGTTGGATTATGGTTGTGATTGTGCTTTTGCCAAAAGATTCTTAGATCACAGGACTGTCTTTCTTAGGACTGGCTTTGCTAGAAGCATATAACAAATGGGCAAATGCCTTACCTCATCTTTTTGTCTTTTGACTTACGTAGCTAGTGTTTGCCAATGTGTCTGTCTGCTTTTCACTAACATGATTGAGTTACTGATTGAAATAAACACAATTTTCAATAAAAGAATCAAAGATTTTCCCTTGTTTGAGAAGTTCTTAAAAGTTGCTGTTGAATAGCCACATTTTGAATAAAAATCAGTTACAGTAGTGGATGAAGCCAAAAGTCTGGATGTGTTGGATTTCCACCTTTGAAGTAACTGGACTGTTGTGCTTAAGGTCTTTGAACATCGAGCAAGAACAGAAAGAGAAGGATCGAGACAAAGAGAGACAGGCTGCAGCATTTTCTACCTCATCACTCTTAGCAATTCTCAATGCTGGAAATGAGGGTGAAAATGGTTAGTATCTATCTTTTGAATAGATGTGATTCTCTATTTTACTGATTTATCAGATGTATTTGATTTTGTCTCTGCATTGTTTGCTAGTGCAGTGCCAGATCAAAGCTGAATCAGAGATGCAGATGACTGGTCAAGAAATGTTGCAAAATCTGTGTTCATTCAGAAGATTATTACCAGATAAATTAGTTTCTGTTTTTAAATAAACATTTTCATTGATTAGTCCTTATCAGCTGCAAATACCGTTAATGTTTATGTTTATAGTAGGGTGGACCTTAGCGTATAGCAAAAAATTAAAAGTTAAAACTTTAACTGTCTAACTCCACCAATCTATGCCATATGTAGAAAAACACGATGTGCAGAATATCTTTGAAATCGGAAAATATGAACTTTTGACATTCATCGTTTGAGCTCATCAGAATTTGGCACGTTTTTCACCACAGCTCAAAAATAACTGTTGTCACCAGATTTTTCTTAAGTTGCATCTTTCTGTTACTGTTAAAATTTCAAAATACATCCAACAACATCTGCTGGCACAGATTTCCTTGCAAGAGTCTTTTTAGTACAGTTGGGAAACTGCCCCCGATGTTTGTGGATGACCTGCAGAGGAAACTGAAGCTGCTTTTTTGCTTTGGTTAACTTCTTGTTAAAATCCTGAATGAGGGCCATGCCTCTCTCTGCAGTGTCATTTTAACAACTACTGTATAGTGTTTAACCACCTGCTGACTCTATTTGCATGAGCATGTTGTATTGTGGTATAATGCAGACTGCAGTGAGTGATCAGTAAGTGACATTTACCAAAAGCAGTGACACTGCTTTTGCATCATTCAGGCCCATTATGATAAATATGAAGAAATGAAGGCCATCTCTGAATGTTTTACAAATGAACAAACTTTTTGCACAGTATGTTTTTCCATGAATGGAATAAATTGAGGAGGTGGGCATTTTAGTTTTGCGACTTTTGTTGTAAGGGCCAGCCTAGCATAGAGCTATAATTAGGATTGGCACTACTTTTTTATTAGGAAGCTGCTAATGAAGGCACAAAGACTAATTACCTTTTATTTGTCCTTGACTCTTCTTTGCATTGTGTATTTAAATGGTCCTTAGTCTAACAAAAAGGGATTCCAGGTTAGTTACTTGAACGTTAGGATATGACTTCGTCTTGTTATCTTTGAAGCTTCTTGTGTCTGCATTTTGTTCAGTCATGCAGACAATCAGTGTCTGGCAGGCGATGTGTATGCCAGTCGGAGCCTCCATCTCTCTGCTTATCATGTTCCTATTCTTTGACTCGCTCCAGCTGGTCTTTGCCATCTGCACTGCAGGTATGTTAAATCTTCCTTTTGGAATTCTTCTTCTTCTAAATTTAGGAATCAGTTTAATAGTCAATCCTGGACTTAACTGAAATGTTACGGTGAAGAACTTAAAACCAGTCGGTGTCTGAACTGACAGAAGTAACTGAAATTGTAGTGAGTTGAGTGTGTACATGGCATGTTACTTAATTGTATAACTGTGCACTGAAGACCAACTTTGGTCTTCAGTGCACAGTTATACAATTAAGTAACTGAGTAATTTATCTTTATCAGGAACATAGGGGAGGTGTGTATATTCTGCTCCTTGAGCTGGCAATGGACAAATCCCAAGGTCATGGAAATAGGGCAGAGCATTGCAGGACTTGCCGTTTACTTCCCACTGGTATGAAATTATGCTGTTTGGTGACTGAGGCACAAACAACTTGTCCAAGGGTCTTGTCACGGAATCCGCTGAACTGGCATGCACCCTCAGTCTTTCATTCCTTCGTGCTATTAATCTAACAGTCTTTCATGCTAACGAAATATATCTTTCAATTATAGACCCAGCAAGCTAACCAAATAGACCACCATGCGACAGTGATCTGTTCAGTTAGTCAGTGATCTATTATTAGCACGAGAGAAACATCCGCACTTTGTTTAGGTTTGTTGAATAGCATTGTTATAGCACTTTTGAAAGGTTCATAAAAGTCGCTATGGAAATATCCAGGGACTTAAGTATGTGCAGTTGCTGCTACTGTTGATGTTGCTGATGTTTAGTTGGTGTTTACTTTTTGGTTGATTTTAGTGCTGGCAATGGTTGCCTTTGCATTCCTGCTTCTGCCGATGTGTCAGTACGTCCTTCGGCCATGCCACTCCAATAATAAGTAAGTAGCCACAGTTTTACACCTATAACAGTGTTTCATTGTTTTCTGTGATAGTAAATTTTGTTGCTAACAGTTTGCTTTAGCTTAGCAGCCCATTTAAGAGTACCAGATCTATAGAGGCAGTTATGAAGAGCTTAAGATTTGTAATGTCTTGTTATTAAACTTTTCTGTACATACCAAGATTTTGCAATAATAATAATAATAATTTTGCAATAATAATAATAGAAATTTTGTGTGTTTTGTTGTTTTGTTGCCATCCTTAAACAGATTTTCTTCAACTTATTTCTCTAGAGTTTCTTTTGGCTGCTGTGGCCGATTCACGTCAGCTGAGATTCTGGCTTCCATTCTCTCATTCCTTATTGTCTGCGTCTGGATCCTAACTGGTCACTGGCTCCTTATGGATGGTGAGATGCTGCTTGTTTATTTGTTTGTGAGTTTTACTGTAAGAAGGATGTTAAGAAATGAAAGAAATAAGAAATAAAACATATGCAATTTCATGCTTAACTTTTTGCAGTCGTTGAGTTTTTCTTGTCTTTCAAATTTTCCAAAAAGTCTTTTATTTACAATGCACCTGTTTTTGGTGATTGCCAGTGTTTGGTTAGGAATATAAGCTTGAGTCGCTTTATAACATGCTTCATATAACATAGATTCAGATATATTGCAGTCAGTGTCATAGATCTCAAATTTAGTACAGCATTAGAATATGAATTCATTGTAATGCAGCCTTGTTATAAGGCAGTGTTTCATATGACTTCAAAAGACTGCGATATAAGGAGGTTCCAGTGTAGTTCAGTCCTTCCTAGGCCTCACATTATAATGGTATGTACAAAAGGACTAGCTTGACTTTTATGACGTTGGTTCATGTTTGTGGTCTGATATCAGCATTAGGCATGGGTCTGTGTGTGGCTCTCATCGCTTTGGTACAACTTCCAAACTTGAAAGTGTCAACACTTCTTCTGATTGGCTTGCTGATCTATGATGTCTTCTGGGTAAGAGATTGATTTTCTCATCTTGTTACACTGACATATTATTGTAACTTGTTTTAACCCCTTTAGCGTGGATCCCGAGTATACTCGGGGTGGGAATCCGTTCCCATAGCGTGGATCCCGAGTTATCTCGGGTAGGGATAGTATTCACCACCCCAGTAGGCGTGGAGCCCGGATAAACTCGGAATAACATCAGAAGGCCATGGCTGTTGTGCAGGGGAAGTCACAGAATATGCTGTAGTAGCCCTATAGCAGCCTGGACCTAGTTACATTATCACTGGCGTCTGCTAGCCGGCTGCCCCCGGCGCCGTATTGTAGGTCAAAATGGCAGGTCGCTTGATGTTGGACTGTCCTGTCCCGCGCTTTGAAATTTATCACACCAAGTTCAATTATTGACATACACTGCGACTGTTACTTTCCTATCAAAAGTCTATATTCTGTCTGGTGCTGGCCAAAAATTTTGACATGCTTGGTGCTTGACAGGTGTTCTTATTCTATTGTATGTCTGCCGAAAATGTTCGGAAAATTTCTTTTCAAGTGAAAAAAAAACAAACCAAAAAATTTTTTTGATGATGGTAAAATGCACAAAAACTTATAAAATTATTTCCAGAAAAATCATAGTATCATTATAAGAACAATATCTGGAAATTGTTTTTGAAAAAAATTCCACCCTAGCAGAGAGTTAACAAAAAAATTATTCCACGCTAAAGGGGTTAACCTGTAGCTATGCTGCCCAATGTGTTAGGCTGTTGTGTAGCATAAATACCACTGCGTATTGAATGAGTTCAACTGAGCATGTGATTTAAGTTGACCAAATGTTTTCAAGTGGTGTGTTCTGGTAGTGCATTTAAATGACGCTGTTACTTTGGTCATCATATTCATTTTCATCATTATTATTTATATTTTCCAAAGAAAGCAATGATCTCTTAGGATTAAAAAATATCTGGAAATTTTAAATGATATTCATCATGATCTGCAGATCTAAACTATTGTGGAAGATAATTGCATTGACATTTTCGATTGCAACTGCAAGGCATTGGAAAAAATAACTGTCTTTTTTATTGTTTATTTTTATCTGAGGTGTATATGATGAAAAAAGTGAGTGGAGTGTTCTTATTAGTGTTGTGAATCATAGGTGTGGAGTACTGTGGGCATGCCTTATCTTAGTACTTTTGCCACTTTATTAATATTATTGTTAACATTATTGCATTTATTATGCATGCAAGGTCAGTAAATCTTAATCTGAGGCATGAAGCATTTGTAACCGACACAGTAACCGACTAAGGGGAGGTTCAAATACGTGCTATCTGCGTTACAAGCCGAGCGCTCTATCCCATCGGCTACCATGCCCCAAATTCATTTTTATAAGATCAGAATTCATGTTGATAGCACTTCTTTACAATTTTTACAAAGGTGGTATGATGTGTGCCACAAACAAGAGACTCAAAAAGCTTTATTGATTTTTAGGTTTTCTTTTCATCGTACATATTCAGCACCAATGTTATGGTTAGAGTTGCTACTAGACCAGCAGAAAACCCTGTAAGTATCTACATCACTGTTGATGCCTGATTTTTACAATTGCTTTCAGCCTTATGTCTCCTGAGACTCATCTGCAGTTTGAACCATTTGTTGCTGAATTTTCTCTAAGTGGAGCTGTGTAAATACTCGTTCGCATCACATAAGAAATCATGTGAAAGCTATTGCAACAAAATTTTAATTCTATGCCTTTGGTTTAAGTGCTATGACTGAATGAATGAATGAGTATATGAATGAATTTTGTAGTTGGGTTTGGAGTTTCATCTTTATGTGATTCAACTCTTTTCATTCTCTGTTTTAAATCGAGTGCCATTTGTATCATCAAATTTCTAAGAATGTGAAACTTAAATTTTTTTGCAGATTGGTCTGATAGCCAAGAAGTTACACATTTTTTCAGTTGGAAACAGTGCTCCAAAATTATCGCTTCCAGGAAAATTGGTGTTTCCAAGGTGAGAACTTTTTTCTCTAACGCTGTCTTCTAACGTACATGTGACTGTTTTAGCCATGTCATCATTTAGAGAATGCCTGTTGTGACAAAATACCCTGATGTGATAGAAACAAGACTTGCAGATCTATTGAGAGTTGCTTTTTTCAAATTGCTTATCCACCCTAGGCTGCCTGTCTGTCTTGTGGACTGACCTGGATGTTGACCTGATTGAGGCTTGGCCTTGGTGCACCATCATTTGATGCCTTGTGCATTAGACACCAGTGCGTTAGAAGTTACTAATTAGAATTAGAGTCATGTTCTAGTACCTTTGACAGGTTCCTAAAAGGCACTATATAAATGGTCTGATATATAAACACAGGTGCTGTTGCATTGGACTCTGTTTGGCATACATTTTCAAACTGTCTTAAAATGCTCTTATTTGGAACAGTTTCATATGTGCAAATGTTAATACTAGTTTAAATGTCGTTAATGCCTGTTGGAGCTATTTAAGTTTAAACCAAACTGCACAAGTGGCCAACAGAATTAAACTGTCTTTTGTGAAGCCCAGCTGTGGTTGCTTTTGCATGTGTGAGTAGGTTCTGTGACGGCAAATAAGATGTGAAACAACTAAGTAATTGATTTACACATTCAAGGCTTCTTAATTGCAGCAATGCCTTGTTTTTTTCCATCCATACAGCTTGCAAAACTCAGGTCACTTCTCTATGCTCGGTCTTGGTGACATAGTAAGTGCGGAGTTGACTTTTACTCTCTGTAGTTTGTAGTCCCGTTTCTTTGCAAATTAACTGAAGAATCTTAGATAGCGTACCAATAAATAAAAAGCAAAAATGCAGAAAATGACAGAAATTATTATGCTGAACAAATAAAAGAATACGAGCCGAACATTTATTATTTTCAGCTTTTTGGTCCGAATAAAACAGAGTTATAAAGTATGGCATTGAAACAAGCCATTTTTTGCTAAACTCTGCTTATAAGAAATTAACAAGCAGTGCTTACAGTTCCTAAAATCGTGTATTTTAAGGCCACAGGTTAGTGTAAGACATAAGAGGACAAATTGGAAAATGCAGCAAACTTTAAATTTGTCAAAGAATATGTTGTCTGCATTTTTTTATTTCTTTTCATTGTATTTTTATTACAGATTGTTTGCATATATTATATTATTTGGTGTGATATTTGTACAGTAAGTTATGAGCATTTAATCATAAAAGGCATTTTGTTGCTGGTGAATATTAGCAGAGAAATATGGATTATAAATTGCATTTTTGAAAAGGTATAGATGATCTGGGCTCATAGAACAAGTTGAAATATTGCCTTTTTATATAACAAGAACACTTGGAGTTGTTTTAAAACTTAGAAATGGCATCCTTCAAAAATAAGATGAATTTAGTTACTGAGCATATATGCACTGAAAGCTGAATAAACAACACAGTGAACAAACTGTTTCTGTGGCCTCTTATCGCTGTTGTTTTGTCAGTACCCTGAATTTGAACCAAAGAATTTTGTACAGAAAGGCAGGCTGCTGTGAGTTATGCTTGTTGATGATGTCACACGGTTTTATAGGACAGGGCAATGATTTGCTGTTGATTTTGATGCTTTTGTCAGGTGATGCCGGGCCTACTTCTGTGTTTTGTGCTACGCTATGACTCTTACAAACAAACGCAGGCTGTACCTGCGGAGGCAGGACCAGCTCCGCTGCCAACTACACCGCCAACAAAATATTATCACAGAATAACATACTTCCATTGCTCCTTAGTTGGCTACTTCTTAGGTAAGGTTTTGCTGTGCTCATCAGTACCTACAACTCATAGAAACTCAGGTGCTGCTGTGTCAATTAAAACTTAAACTCGTACAGATTTCACTGCTTAAAAGGCTTCAGTAAATCCCTTAAATGAAGCCTGTGCTGTAATGGCATGAGCTATCAAAACACAACACTGTGTGTGCAGTTGCATGCTGGTAGTTGTCTGTCTCTGGGTTCTATTGTTCATTAATATTTAGATGTCTCTGAGTCTTCTCATCATTAATCCAGTTATGTTTGTCTGTTTGGACTGTGTAGCTTTGATGAATAGCGTCCAAGGATAACAGCCTTAATTTTTATCATTAACAAGCCCTCCACTGTTCATCTACTGTTAGATTTGTTCACCATAATACATATGTTCGGTGTATGCTTTAGTCTTAGAGTATCCTATCAGTATAAGGGGGACAACTTTTAGCCAGCTGGTTTGAGTGCTCGCCTTGCAACTGGTGTTGTGCAGATTTGATCCACTCCTGGGTGGTTGTCTGTGGACCTCAAGCAAGTCCTTCAGCCATGTTTGCTCAGTACCTTCAACTGATACTTTGTCATTAGATAATGGCACTTAATGAATACACAAAGAATAATATTAAAAAAATAACAATAACAGGTTGCCGAGCTCATATAAGAAATACACTCGTGTGTCTTGGTTGATTTTCTTGTGCATATACAGTGCAGTTCGTTTAAGACGAAAGACAGGGTACCAGTTTAAACATTTCGTCTTAACCGAATTTCTTATTAACCGTTAGGCAAACGTAAGCGCAGCATGCCGGCGAAAAACGCGTTATGGCTGCATGACTAACTATGCAGCAGCAATAACGCATAACCGCAGATGATCACGGTAGGCTACGAACTTTAGCGGCCATTTTTAGGCGCGAGTGTCAGTAAACCACTAGTCTGTTTCACGATGAGGCAGCAAGAGAGGGGTATTTGATGGTTTTATGGAAGGGCTAAGGCCGATACATTCCATTACGACACTTGACAGCGAATCCGAATCGGTCTCGGGCAGAGAGAAGCCTTTGACGAGGGTACAGTACACGTAAATGTATGTGCTGATTGATTTGCGGCTGATGCCCGTGTAGTTTGTAAGGCGCATTGGGAGATTCTGACCATTGATAAAGTCTTCTCCATATGGCAAAGACTTGTCAACGAGCATATTAGGCTACTTGAGAAGAGCTGTGAAAGTTACATGTATGTCTGATAACCGCAGGCACTAAGCTGGCTAGAGTAGTCAAAGATACTTAAACTGTCTAATGCATCTAGCAGTAAAGCACTTCCACTGTGGTTACATATCTCACTACCATAAAATAATGTGCCACATGACTAGCTTAATGTCCTTTATTGTCAGACAAAATATACCCACAAATGAAGTGGCCACATTTCTGTAGACAGCTATAAAAGTTTCATGCGCCAACGCATTTTGACAGGCCTGATGCTGTGGTCTGCGTGTCTCTTACCGTTAATCACCCAATTACAGTATAAACACGTATGCTATCTCATTTCTCGAGTGATGACATTCTTCAAAGACAGACGCTGTCAAACTATCGTAGGCGTATACGGAAATGCGAACCTGAAACTTTACTGAAAGCTGCAGCTGTTGTGTTTCAGTCAACATTTCGTCTTATGCGACGGACTTGGCACTGAAATAATTGCACGGGGCCGAAAATCATTTTCGTAATAACCGATCTTTTTGTCTTATCAGTTTTGTCTTAAGAGAGTAATTTAACGTTATTACTGATTTACATCGGCACGAACTAAGTTTTCATTTCGTACTAAGCGATATTTTGTCCTATCCGTTTTCGTCTTAAGTGAATTGCACTGTATGTAACTGGGTGCCTGCTGTCTATCACAGCATTCTAAACTGAGCTACCAAAATTTCTTTGTAGGTCTTCTGACATCTACTATATCGTCTGAAATGTTCCAAGCCGCTCAACCTGCTCTGTTGTACCTTGTGCCGTTCACCCTTGGACCTCTCCTTGTCATGGCATATCTAAAGGTAATCGTTGTTATTCAGTGGACCTGACAGAAGGTAAATGATAACAGATTCTGGATAACCTGTTGATATGTTTTAAAAGTCACAGAAAGTGTTGTACATAGTGTTGTGGCGAAATTCAGAACTGGTACTATATTGTCGTAAATGTTAATGTTCGTGTACACGTTTTTCGATGACGATTGTATGGCCTCGACCCTGCAGTGAATTGATCGTGTGAGATCCTTCACCACCGCAGCCATTCTTTTATAGGTGCCATGCCATTTAAGGTTCCCATGTGTGGACCACGTAGATGCCCACTGGCGCCTGGTTGGGCTCTGTGTGTGCAGGAACCTGCCTTTGGTGAATTTTCTAGTTATCTATGCAACTTTTAGCTTATTGATGAACTCTGTTTTGAATGAACTTGTATGCCACTGAGGCTAAAAAAGCCAGAGCTCTGTGAGGTACTTGAAAGGCGCTATATTAATTGTCTGGATACATACACACATCTTTATTCATGCATACTCCATCCATATTCATACATACTCTTATGTTTACATGCTATGCAGTATGTTACCATGGTAAATCTAATCTTGGTATGTCAGATTCATGTGAGTCGTGCTGAAATACACATTATTTTAAAGTAGAGAGTCCTCAGTTATGGGCTTTCATCTAATAAAATCTTTGCAGTACAGCATAATGCTCCCAATAAGGGTCTGAAGACTCCTTGTCGTGAATAGAAAATCTTTGACCAAAAGCGATTATGCATTTAAGGTATTCCTGAAATAGAGTGTTGACTAAATTTCAAAGCTAAGTTAGTTATCTGGACAATTAATATAATGCCATTCAGGTGATGTCACAAAAGCGCTACCTACAGCAGCCTAGATGATGTTAAAGTAATTAATCTTGAACAAAACATTCATAACTAAGCTAACGATGCTCAGGCTATTGGAAGGGTCACTGCGTGCGACACTAAACAACTAATGCTGTAACGTATTGCCTCTGATGAGCTTGTTAATGGTACTGACGTATCGTGTTTAACGAACAAGGATTTCTTTTCAGGGTGACCTGAAGAGAATGTGGACAGAACCATTTCGAACCTGGACACAGCCAAGGTACCTGGAAGTGTAGCAGGGTTAACTGAAGCGCAGAATTGTACAGAACGATGCTTATTAACTCTTGTCTTATTTTTTGTATGCTCTAACAAGGTTTTAGTGGTGAAAAACATGTAGTCAAATCAACTATCATAATGCATTCGTTGTACTGTTAGCGTAATTTATGACGGAAAAGTACAATGTCTGAACTTGCTGTGGCATGATTGTAATTAATGACTTGTAGACGATTCATGTTTGTTTCTGTTAAAGTACTGCTAAAGTAACATTTTGCACAGAAACAAAGGAGTCGGGCATGCCTTGGCATTTCATATTGATTTTGCATAGTATCTGTAATTTGTTGCTACTGAGTTGCCATTTTAGTACTAATGTTCTGTATGTGGTTGTTTCAGCTGTCAAAATTCACTTATTCACAATTTGGTTTTTGTAAGTTAGTACATGTGAAGATGGGGTACTTGCTATGAGATGTGTTTATTGTCATTTTCTAGTTTACTTAAGCCAAACTAGCTAATTCTCTTGCAAAACCAAACTCCATTTCAACTCTTTGGCCTTTCGCTGCCTCAGACAGTGCTTTAAAATTTTATTCTTTTATTTTGTCGTTGCAAAGATTCCCACTGTGAAAAGGGTGAGAAATGGGCACAATTGTGTTACTGTGATGTAAACCATGTAGAAGTCAATCAGCTAATGTATTTATCATTATCAAATTATCATCCTCAGAATGAAAATATACCAGTTTTTTGATGATGTGCCTCCAAATTGGCTTCTGTATCAAATATTTCCCATTCATTGGTTACCAGTTTATCAGTGTCTTACATATGTACTTGTGTGACGTATGTACGTGCATGCATTTGTGCATGTACACGTATAAACATGGAATGTAAAGATCTGAAGCTTCTTTAAGGCAGTCACTCTTTAAGGACCATGTGCAAGTCTGCAATGCACAAATGCTCTGCTACATTAATGTGCACCTTGTATATTAAGTACTGGCACTGTATAAACGTAAGAAAAGCAATAAAATAAACGCACTTAGAACATGTTTAACTAAACGTGGGAATGTACCGTAGTTTATAAAATATAATACTGTATGTGTAGAAATGTGTAGATACAATTTCTTTAAATAGGCATATGTAAATAAATGATGTCATCAGAAAGCAAGTGGTGCTGTGAATTGCCGTCACAATGGTCAGCTGAAGATGGAGTGAGAGTGAACCGAGGTCTGTCACATCATTTAACAACATCAGTGGCATTTTTAAGACAGTTGGTTGCCTGAGCTTCATAATAAATGATTTATACATTAAATCTGTTGATTTTTGGTCATGTCACAATTACTGTTGGATTTCTGATTATCTGACATTGACTACAAGTATTTTACATTACAGGGTTTAAATCAACCAGACATGGCTAGAATCCGTTACGGAATTGTATTTAATCCGACCAGAACTTAAGATCAGACTTAAGATCAGCTCCTTCTGGCCAACTATTTGTCCCAACTTACTAAAAAACATGTGATTTCCACGTCTTTTCACATGCTGGTCCACATCTATGGAAGTCACTACCACAAGCTTCAAGGGACCCTTCTCCTTCTCTTATTTCATTTTACAAGGAACTGAAGACTTATCTCTTTTCCAGCTATCTGCACTTTTGAGGCAAATTCATAAATTAGTGGTTTTGTGTGAAGTTACATAACATCTTAGTGTACATGTATGCCAAGGTTCTGGTTGATTTCACTTAGTGGTACTTTGTATGTATACCAGTATATTATATATGAATCTGGTAACTGCAAGCATCCACATCAAATGATGCCTTGTGCATTGTTATAGGTGTTATAGCAGTTTAATATGAGATTAGATTAACGTGGCAGACTTTGGCATGTGTGTACAGGCCCTGTGAGCAGAATGGGCAAAGACTGTTGCAGAATACATAGTATGGAAATTGGTTTCTGGTATATTTGATTTTGTGATTCAGCATTAGTGACATTTGTTATCAGATTTCTTGATTTCATCGTCATATAACGTGACTGATACAGATTACTGGCTGTTGTTTAATTTTAAGGAATTTCGCTTGTTTATTGTGGACAGCAGCATTCTTTTGATATGGTTTCACATTATTCACAAGCAGTCTATACTCTGCAGTTTACTGCTGTGGAGTAGGCTTAGAATTGGAATATTCTTAAGAAAATTCTGTTCTCAAGTTAAATAGGATCAGAATTCTTGGAGAATTTTTTTGATGCAGTGTCAATATTCCCAGGCATTCTGTTCTTTAATAGGATGGAATTCTTTCAAAATTTTGTTCTTAAATCTCTTTATAAAATTCTTTTGAGAATTAAGTTCGATAAAGTAAATGTGAAGTGTGTGCAAGAAGACACAGTGGTTGGATCATGATTCAGCACAGTTTAATTTACAAATGCAAATGGTCACCAGTGACTAACGATAATTTCACATTGAATGAAGGGTCTATGTAAGCTGCAAACACTGACATAATCACATAAGTAATGCTACACAACAAATCTGTTCAAGAAGTTTCAGGCCATGCTGATGAATATAATTAATTAAACCAGGACATAAATAGAAAATTAGTTTCTTGTCAGTCTTGAATAAATTTAGTAACCAGTAAGTGCTGCCCATGATGACTATATAAGATGATTACTGAGAAATTTAACTTGCCTACGAATCTATTTTAGAAATGGCAGCAGGCCTCTTCAAGTAACATATCATCAAAGCGGGTTGTCTTACTCCAGAGTTGTAATTGTAATTAGTAACTTCTGTGGCATTGGTGTCTAATGCACAAGGTATCCAGTCAGTCCTCATGACAGAAAGGCAGCCTACGGTGGATAAGCAATTTGAAAAAGGCAAGTCTTAAGCCGAGAACAAAATGACACATAATTGCATTTCTGCAAAATTAGTCTGTCCTGAAAACTGCTGCCATGACTCGCACACAGCATGTGTCCTCGTGCTAGAAAGCAATTATTAGTAATCTGTAGTTTAGAAAAGCATCTGATAAACTTTGGTTCCATGTTGATCCACCTGTAGCATTCCCATAACTGACATGCCAGTTAGTCCTGTGCTGAAATTCAAAGCACTAAGTTATATGGACTTTCTTACTTGCAAGAAATTAAATAACTTTGGTTTTCTTGTAGATAACATTGGTTTTCTTGTAGATAACATTGGTTTTCTTGTCACAGTTTAGCAACCAATCTGTAAACACAGTATATATCATACAACGCATGGCTAATCAGCATTAATCATCACTGTCCGCAATACGCTGCCATTACAGAATCCACTAGCAATTAATTCACGTTCATCACTCACTAGCACACAAATATGAACAGCAATACAAAGAAAGCAGTAACAGAACATGACTATAATTAATGTTCCGAAACACAAAAACATTCTAGATATGTTATTAAGATTACGATAACTACGGCTACTTGGTTTTCAGGTTATCTTATGCTTCATGCAGTGTTCAATTGATATTCTGCCATGCCAAATTGTTTCCCTTTGCAATTAGTAATGTTAAAAACAAAGTTCAGAAGACTTAACAGGCTGTTACAGGAAATGACCCACCATTACCAATATTCATTCAATATAAATACAACTGTAATTTGGCTGCCTCTCGTTATAATTATCAAGCAAATTGACCCTTCTCTTCTTGCAACACACACTTCCAGCTAATTTTGCTCTATCACACACTGAACAGATTTCAGGCTGTATTTTCACAAATTGTACAACTCTGTCCTGTTTTCACATCTTCCTACCAGTGTTTAAGAAAACCTTTACACTATTCAAACCAAGGTAAATTAACATATCTCTACAATGCTGTATGTATAAAGCTACACAAAAGTAGCAGCACATTAGATACAACAGAGAAACTCCTATATACAAACCAACTAAGGAGTCTGTACAAGATCTTCTGAATCACTTCCTCTAAGGTAAGAAAAGTTCAGCTTTTACAATGTGTCAAACCAATCCCATAGTCCTGTTGGCAATAGTTCACCCTCTTCTGAGCTTGTAATTCTCTGAGCTGTGTTTGAGGGCAGATTTGTCTGTTGTGCAAAATTATAAAGAAAATATTCTTAGTGCTGTCACAACTGGTATTTTAGCTTCTGATGGAGTGCTCCTGAATTCAAGACCTATATATATCCGATTATACTACGAATTTTTAATCTGTAAGCCATTCGTCTTTGCCATGTAAAATTAACTGAAAACCCATACAACTTGTATATTTTGACATTAATATAGCACCATTTAGGAAACCTCTCAAAAGCAATGTTCTAAAGTATGCAGCATATTTTGGCACCAAGATGGTAACGGCACAGACTGGCTGACAAATTGAAGAACTTTCTGTAATGAAAGACTCTCCAACTAAATGTGGACTATAAACAATTCTGATGCACGATCATCTCTCATGAAGAGTCATTATTCACTTTTAATCTGAATTCTGTTCAACCTGCCTATTTGGTAATGAGTTGTACCTCTGTGTAAAAGGATGGCATTTGGATCCCAATTGTGGTGGTATTTATGCTGGCATGGTCCATGCAAAGGGAATCATAATAGTATGGCACCAATTCAAATGGCATCAGTATTGAAAGATTGCACCCAACAAAATTACTTAAAAGGGTCAAGGCTATACAAACATAAACACTTGCACCTACTCTATGGCCATCTTCTCCAACTCCATGCTAGCTATTGAAAACTCCTTGGCTAAACCATATACCAATCCCTAGAAACCAACTGATCAACTCAAACTAACTGACAAACCTCAATCCTCCGCTGACCATTTTAATTCAGTATGCACTGACCAACCAGTTTAGGGACAAGGTTTTGTGCAGCAGACTACAACTGCCATCTGCTGACAGTCACAATCAGTTTTCACAAGAATGAGTGCCAGTGTCTTCATTTCTTGTACTGATAGGAGTGCCAACGTTGTCACTTTCTTTGTTACTCACTTCCGTATATATTAAAATCAAACAGAACATTTGTATTTTACACAAGATGCTTATCTGAACACAAAGACAATCTTTTCATTTAAAAGCTTACTTAATTTCTGAAACCTCCTAGTATTATGCTTTTCCAAGAGTACTGCTCTATGAAGTAGTCAACACGAGAAGATTCCCTTCTGATTATTAATCAAAGTGCTTCTCACAAGGTCTTAAGACATCCAGAAGCAAGCATACCACACAAACACAGCAATAGATTGACAATGCCACTTTCTGTAAATTTCACAGGTTACTTACTTTAAAAATTAACAAGTTAAAACAGTCACAAAGGTGTTCTGCTCATGCCTACCGCAATAAACTCCATATAACAGACGCACAATCAGAATTAGAAATGCACAAACAATACAAACCCACTTAGTTGGTAATATTCAAGAGTTATGAACAGGCAGTCACTGTAAAGCACTATAATTTCAGTTGTATCGTCTGTCAGATTTAAATATGCCCAGCAATGTCATCATTCTTCAATTGTTAGAGCCAGCAACACTGACTGATCAATATATGTTTCTAAACAGTGCATCAGAAGTCTAGTGATAAGAGTTGCTCAGAATTTTAGTATGGAATTATCGTCTGAAGTTGCTCACATCTACACTGAGTAAGCACAATAGCCAAACCAAACTGTTATAAATTCTTTAGTGCTTGAAATGAACATGACCAGATTCAGTGCAGTCTTACGATTAACATTATTTCTATATTAATTAACACCACTATCTAATTACAACACATCAATCAACGGCACTGAGCAACTGCGCATGATGGACTTGCTCAACATCCCTTCACAGTAACCATTTCAGGTGATAACCTCTGCACTACAGGTTAACAAACACAACACACCTGGATTTCAAAGATCAACTGCACACATTAGGCTCAGCAGAAATATTAGCTTCAGGTTACAAAGAAAAGCCAATTACAACTACTGTTACTTGACAATAAAGATTTTCATTTTCTGAAGGACAGAAAAGCAACAAACTGTACAAATTAGAAAAGAATTTTCGAGCAAAACATTGAAAAACAATAATTAGGCCAGAAACAACAGCACAAGTTTAAGCTTGAAAACAACAGCGAAAAGGCAAGTGAAAGCAAACTTGACCATTAACACGCTCCCTGGACGCACAAACTACGGGTAACTCAGGGCTGTTTCGAAAGTCTTCAGTGCGAGTATTTAACAACAGAACAAGTAACTGAAATCGAGTTCAGTGTAAAAAAGCAGGCAACATAGTGCACTATCAAAATATGAGGATTCCTGATTCATGGGAAAAAGAAAGGTTTTTATACAAATAACCCTCTGTGTAAAGCATGCAATTAAATAGATAATAGGTGTAGACAAAAGAGAGTTAAAATTCAATAAACAACTGTAAATTTATCTTCACAGCTGCAACTAATATCTATATGTACTTCTTTAAAAAATTATAACAATTCCATTTCCCTGGGAGTTAGTCACCCAATCAACCCAGCCTGTAGAAAGAAGCTAAAAATAAAATAGGGTCATTATTGTCACTAAGTGGACACTGTTATGGCAACTAAAATATAAAAGCATCACACTACATACTAAGTATGAAATTCCAGAATAAAATGCTTAAACAGTTATCCACACAAATACAGCAAGTGGCTAGAACAGCAACACAGAATGTAAGACACATAAAACAGAACATCAGAACAAATGCTGGCCTCTAGGGGCGGCTGCTCTGGTCATAAAATTACTTCACATCCATCTTTTCCTCATGAACAGAGGCAAGGTAAAGTCAACATCATCGGCGCTGCAAGCCGTAAGATGTTGTCAAACATCAGGCTGATTAAATCCACAATTTTCTAGCAGATACTCAGTAACTTGCAAAATCCAGAGTAGTCAGGATACTCAGAAACCAGCAAAAACCTTCAAATTTGTTAGTTATTACCTAAAGATGAAGAGCAATAAATACAAGACCTCCACTTAGCCAAAAATGAACATGATTATCTAGTGGCTTACAACCATCTACAATCAACAATGTGATCAGTTTTAGTCATATATGCTTCATTTGCAAGACCTATTAGATTTTCATTTGATCAAAACATCCCTCAAGAAAGGAGCATAACAGTAAGGCTACATTTTCACCGGTATCTTACTTAAAAAGACTCATTAATTAATATTATTCCATTAGCTTGATTAACTAAATCTTGCAAGAATCTTTGAGCAGTACATAAATGACACTCTTTATGTAGAATTTCTTTAATGCATAGTCAACAAGGTAAACACATGCACATAAACAATTAACTTACTCACCTACACAGAAGACATTGCAGTTTTTATATGATCAGAGCAAGTGCCTGAAGTTTTGCAAATCTGACTTCATCAGAACGATAACAATACATTCAATACATTCACTCACATTATCTGAGTAAGTTTAAAGACCGTTTCATTTCTAATAGATACTCAGCATTATTGTAATGATTCATAAACAACTTAATGATAGAAAACAGCAACAATAATAATAACAACTATAACAACAAAGTAATAACTGCACTTATTCAGTTCTTCCACACACGCAAAACGGTTAGAACGAAAATTCGAAATTACCAAAGCAACAAAACCACACCAAATATCATTATGACGGACAAAGAACGCGGCCAAAATGCACAGAGAATGCAATTATACGCAGCCAGTAATGGTTCTCTGTCCGTTAAGACACTATTCCTATTTGCCTCTTTTCTGTAGGCATTTGAAAAACCATTCAGTTCAATCGTGGTTTTGTGCTTCCAGGTCACCTCTTAGCCAAGGAGTTTCTCCAAGAGAGTTGCTAACATGATCAGATACAACTGATCATTAGAAAAGCTCAGATCAGTTCCTTAAGCTAACTTTGAGAAGCAACCAAAGTTATGAAACCACAGCAACTTCATTTTCTTAGCCTTGGCATATGAAGGCAGGTGGCCAGTCCTCTCCCTCTCCCTTGCCATCTGATCTTTCCACCAACCAACATATGGCCAGCAAACTCCTTTTGTGACCAAGTTTGCTAGTGGGCACAAGTGTAGCAGAAATCCCAAACATCTTCTGCCCAGACATGGGGGATTTGAACCACCGAACTCTGGGTTGACAGTCGAACATGCTAACCAACTGAATATCGTGCAACCAGGTCACTTAAGTTGAAAGGAAACATGGAAAAGAGAAAAGCACCATTTCTGCTTTATCTCTTCACACAATGCAACAACAAAGGCAACTAATTCTTCACTGTGACAACAGAAACATGTGTACACTGGCCCTATGCAAACGCATGCGCATAAAAACAGATGTGTGTCCCATACACGCTTTCATGTAATCTATATATCTAAATAACTAAGAATTTAAATGCACCCTATTAAAGAAAATGCCACCTGTTGTACTTAAAACTGCACATAAGACAGTCAACCCCAGTGCATCACAATTCACAACACTTAAATGCGGCTCTTCCTGTTGAAATTTAGAGCGTGCCACATTTGATTAAGGAAACATTTCAGTCTATGATACTTACCGTAGCGTTAGGTTAGTTGGGCTTAACTGTTCAAAACTTACAAAAAATGAATTTGTAAAACTTTGCAAGAATTTAAGATTAAAGGTAATAAGCTATTTTAAAAAGGAGTTTAAGATAGTCCAATCACCAACAGCCTTTTACCGGTTCACAGGTGCAATAATAAACATAATGATTATAAAATATCTTCAACAAGTAATTGATTAATCAACGAATCATAAGCCAGTCTGTTGTAAGGGATGCTACAAGAACACAGTCGGTCAGTCAGGCAACTGGCTAAGCAATCCATATATCAGTTAATGTGTTAGTTCATCAACTACATTTCCAAAAGTACTGCATGACAGTAATACAGTACAAGACAAATAGTGGAGCAAACACCATAGAGATCCAAGCGAAACTGAACCACGAAACTGAATTTCAAAAATGAAAGCTGTGCACACTGCTTTCTCCTGGGCATATTTACAATCCAATTTCAGCAAATTTTTGTCTTCATACATCACCAAAGAAAAAGAATAAGAGACCAGTGTTCCACACATCCACTACGCACTGTCTGAAACTACCCCAGAATGACAAGAACAACAACAAAAGGTCTCATCATGCGTCGACATACAGTGGAGACGATACACCACCGCCAACATTTTCCCACTTTTCAGTATTTAGTTTGAAGGGTTAGGATTTTCGAGCATGTCCGTAAGAAAACTGTCGATGGACTCTCCTATCAGCTTGTTTGAGAAGAGAAGTTCTGTGCACTTAAGCCCAATGCTGCGAAGTGCTGGCAATCTCAGCAGTAGCTTGGCAAAGCGACCCGCCTCCTCCGGATACTGCTGCTTGCAGAACTCTTCCAGAGTGGCATAAACCTTTTCTCGAAGGGATTCCACAGCTTGAACTGAGATCAGCTGCTTTGCATCTGTCAACAGAAATTTACCAAGAATGCAATGATGGTAATGTAAGGTAAGATGAAGTAATTACCAATTCTTTACACATACTTATTGACTCTGAGCATGAATTATGAAGGCCGTTGTCCTCAGAGCCATGCTGTCAGAGTTGAACAAAAGGTTGAAGCACAAACACGACAACATCAACCCAACAATCAGACTACCTTAAGTTAAGGAAAGGTACTTCAAGAAAGGAAAGGTGTGAATGGTAAGTTAAGGTAAGGTGAATTAAGGTAAGGAGAGGCAGTGTAAAGCTAACACTTACACCTTACACTGAAGTTCAAATGGCTCAAAAACGAACTGTCAACTTTCACTGAATCCCTAGAAGCAGAGGTGATCAGCCACTGACACCATTTCATTAGAATTATTACACTATGGTTTTCAAATCCACAGACAGAATTGGAGCACTGCCCTTTGCAAGTTCCAAGAAATGAAGAAAACAGGTTGGAACCTAGAACAGCACTTGCTCCACCGGATAAGAAGCCTGTGAGGAGCTGATGAAAGCAGGCTTGCACCTGGAATAGCACTGAGTCAGCTAAACTGGACAAGTGGGTGAGGAGCTGACAAAAACAGGTTAGGACCTGGAATAGCCTTCAGCTCCACTCGATAAGAAGCCAGCAAAGAGAATGACATTGGATAATGCCCCTGCGTTACTGAGGATGAGGAAAGCCTGTAAGATGACTCTTACCGACTAGCCTAAGCGAGGCAGGCAAATACGACTCTTTAAGCCGTCAGTCAGTTATTTAAGAACTTACTACAAAGCAGAGTGCAACAGAAATTTTCTAGGAAATAATTTTTTCATAGAATATCAAAATCCAACAAATTATAGTTAGACAATATTACTTTTACAGCAGTTAAGGTGGAGACATACCTTAGGGAAGGCATAAAGCAACTTAGACAGCGTGTATTACCTCTTTCTTAACTATAACCAAAGGTTAGAAGTTACTCCCCCATTGCCTTGCAGTTCTCTCTTTCACAACTAATTCTTTGATGATAAAATAAAGTTGGTTACAAATTGAACAGTTCTTGGATTGCTACTGTCATGTTCGTGCTTCAGAGACATCCTTCAAACATCAGAAGTATGCCTCTGAGGACTAGCATTGACACAGGTATGTAATAAATATGCAGTTACCTTACCATACCTGCTAGAGCAATCTCCCCTTCTAGAACAATCTCTTACCGTATTATCTCAGGCATAGTGCACACTTTTTTCAAATAAAATCTGCTCAGTCTGGATGCGCATTGTACATAGGCAAAAAGTTCTTAGATGTTTTAGGCAAACACTGAACATGCGGCACTAATGAAAGCAACATGTCAATGGCTTAAGTAAGAAATATCAACAATATCAGCACTATTAGTATCACACGATACGATGGATTATTAAATATTAAAACAAGCAGTCAATTTTTTGGGTAGTAATCACATTAAACTTTCACTTCAAATATATCGTATAACACTTACGGGATCCGGACAAATCCCCCCTGGACATTTCCCCCCGTCATCCCCCCTAGAATTCTCCCCCGAGCGTTTCGATAGGATAAAAAATCTGGATATTTCCCCCCAAATGTCCACAAAAATTAAACAATTTGTACCTATATGGACTTTTTTAATGTTTGAGTGTAGAAATACAAACAATATTTAGCAAAGACTTTTAATATAGCAACAAACTGAGTAAACAGTTTTCTAGAAAGGCTATTAATGCTTTGATGTAAATATAGCTTTATTTAATTGTTGATATTTATTTGTTGAACAACCAGGCTTTTAATGCTTTCAGTCTTAATTAATGTTTACTCAATTTGATGCTTAAAGTAAACGTTTAATAAAGTTTTGATAGTTACTCAATCTGTTGCTATATAATCTGCCATGAATTTGTTAAAAAAGCAGTTGAAAAAGCCACAGCGATGGAGTCGGAAACTATAGCTAGTATACATGGAAAAAACAAAGTTATTTTTAACGGTTTTGTTTACGTTTTAACATTAGTCTGTGAACACATTATCTCTATGTATTGCTGAAAAACCGAACTTAAGCTTAACACTAAAGACCTTTGATATAAACACAAGTACTAATTTACTGTTATTTTTTTACCCTGTATCACTTAAATTCATCTAAAAAATATTGTTCTTTTTATTTGTGACCTATACAAAACTAATTGTGATGTTTGTTGATATAAAATATATGACTTGGGGAGGGAAATGTCCAGGTGGGTATTTACCCGGGGGGAAAATCCATGGGGAGATGGTGGGGGGAATGTCCAGGGAAATTACCCGGGGGGGGGGGGGGAGGGATATCTCCTAGACTCAACACTTACATGCATCACAAAAGACAGAGGCCTCTAATGTGGTGCAGCACATACCACATCGGCAGCCATTTAATCATCATTATTAGCAACTTGTGATGACAAAACGAAAACCACAATAAATTTCATCATCTGAGCGATTTGAGTAGATTTCAATGGGCCCTAAGCACTTTTTGACGCTAAAAACTTCGTCAAATGCAACAAATTGTGACAGCCGCCATTTTGTTTTCTTTCATTAAGCTCACACTAATTCACTTACATCTGCTTGCAGGGCAGACTAGAGATAGTCCAGGCATAGTGCGCTAAGACCGCATTGTGCATACCGAAGTAATTCGCTAGTCAGGCGTGAGCCAAACATGGTCTGAGACTAGCAGTTACGCCCTGTACATTATACACAGGTAGTAAGATTTTTACATTAGGATAAATTTTGCAACTCAGGCTGGCATTATGCACGAGTGCGCACTATATCCGAGATAACACGGTACCTTCTTTTATCTTCTAGAACAAACTCTTGCCTTCTTGAACAATTCTCCACTGAAACTTCAACAGTTCCACCAGAAAGAGCTAGGCAAGCATCTCAAGCCATACCTTTATAGGTCTGTCAGTAGGTCACTTTCAGCACCTTTAAAAAGTTTTAAGCAACACCACACAAATACCCAGATACAAATACACAAACTAGAACCGTTAAGACTCACCTGGATTAAAAAGAACTATGGCTCGGAGACATCCAAGTTCAGTCTTGTCCATTGCCATTTCCCTCATCTTTGAAACAATCTCAGTGAGAACTCGATCAAAAATAATATCCAAGCCTGCTTCCTGAGCATTAGCACGAAAAACACTCAGTCCATTTGCCAGCACGATACAATCCTTTGGTGACATTGATAGGCTTCCCACTGACATATGAGCAAATTCAGCAATTAGCAGCTCATTCCAACCTGTTGGCAAACAATCAACACAAGATGAATCATAAAGATAACAAGATGAATTTAAAAGATCATGACATGAATCAAAAAAATCATGAGATGAACCACAAAGAAAACAAGAATGGTAGCCTAATGCCAACTTACACCAAAGCAGAGAAACTGAAGTCATCAACAAATTTATATCACAAGACAATGGACAGATTTATTTACTAATATTAATATTATTTTTATGAAACTGTTACATTCACAGTTTCACACAGCAATGCAAATCAGAGGTACTGCCACTCTTGATATCTTTCTTATCAGCTTGATATCTTCACACAAAAATGACTATCAAAATTTCTTGTAACTGTAACAATTCAAGAGCCAAGTCCTTTTATTTATTTTCTAATATTCGAGCATTGCCATGTTACAATAAGCATCATCAGTCAGTGGTGCTAATAAACCGTTCAAGGTTCCTTCACCACGACATTTCAAGCAAGGCCTGAACTTACATATTATGCTACAACGCGAGTGTTCAATCCTTAGGAGTTATCGAAACATGCAGCCTAACCAGTTTTAAGCAAGATGATCTGATCTTCCAGGGATAACTCCGTGAAGTGCGGTATGCGTTTGGCCCAATCCACCAAAGAATACATCTGCTTCTCAGCAGCCATTCCAAGGCTACCACTGATATCATTTGGGTTGTCCATGTAGATGTCCAGTTGGTTCTCAACGGCCATTTCAGCATCCAGAATCATCTCAACTGGCATCTCTGAATTGGCGCTGGTCGTGCTTTCCACCTCCACTTCACCTCTTTCCTTTGCCCGCTGACGTTCCTCCTGAACAGCTGGACAAGGGAAGCATTCATTCGTCAGTCTTTTTCATGGACATCCATTATTTAATTTTTTAAAGAAAAAACAAACCCAGACTGCCACTGTAAATATGCAAAAACGCATCAACACATTGCTTCTATGTAAACTTGATACGCACGACGACATTTTGGATTTGGATTTTGGCATGCAACAGAACAAAAATGGAATCTGAAATTTATAACACTTGTATTACAACAGAAAACTCAGTTTCAATATCCTAATGAATGAAAAAACTGGGATCAACTTAGAAGATAACTAAGAACAAAGATGCTGTTCAAACAGTTTACTTTAAAAACTTTTACGACACATAAATTTGTCAATAATCAAGAGCCTCTGAATCAGACTCTTTAAACGAAGGAAGAGATTTACTGTCATCTCTCATAACCTGTGTTCATTTATAATCCAATTCTGCTGATATGCTTATGTAAGCCTATGCAAGTCTTTCAGACCAGTTCTCCACTGCTGAAAGCTACACTGATAATATTACATAAGCACCCAACTGGTTACAGATTTCACCAAAAGATTCAAATTTCATGAGATCACCCTCAGTATTCAGTTTCAACTGTGGTCTCCATCTGTCTGTCTGTCAGTCTGTCTGTCTGTCTGCCTTGTGGGTTGTCTTTCCACTTATCCCATGACCTCAAACACTGAATTTACAACTCTAGTTATCAACCGGTGAATAAAAATGAGGTTATCTTTAATGTGTTTCACCTGTTTGGCAATATTTACTGGACAAAGACATATAAATCTTCAATCCTGCCCAACCAATCTGCCTCAACAAATACATTCTACTGTCATGTTTCAATATATACAGTTAAATATAACAGTGAGAAAGAATAGGAAGTAAAATGGAGTGCATCATGATTGAGTCTAGTCTGCATTTTATTACTGTTTTCCATTCAACATTTCTCAAATCACTCCTCTGAATTTAGGGTCAGGCATTTATCACAACTTAATGCTATAAAGTTGTCTAACTGAGCAGTTTATGCAATGTACGAATCAATCAAGCATCAATCAATGCCCTCCAAACAGTCAACCCATCAACAAATGTCAATCTGGGTGCAAGTGGCATCGTTTCAGCCCAGACAGCTCTGAAGACTTCATTGTTTTTCAATCTGTTTGCACAAAAAGTTTCCTGAACATATTGAGCCTTTTGTGACTGACTCCCCCCTTCTGCAGCTCTCTTCTGCAAAAGATTTTGAGCTCTTTTTCAGGTAAGTTTGTTGATTTCTGTTCTCCACTAAGACCTGAGCATCATTTAGGATTGTGTAATACGAAAAAAACGTTGTTCTTTCCGAAGTCTCATTTATGAAATTTATGATGAATTTCAGAAGAACAGGCAACTGAAGGTGTACAAATGTACAAGAATTGTGATATCTGTGTTGTATGTATTATCATAAACAGACCATCCAAATAAAAGGAATCAAAATTGTGCATCAGACAGATAAAGTGATGTTATGCATACGCAAACTGCAACAGAAACATGTACGTGAGAGTAAAGATACAGGAGATAACACTAAAGAGATTACTAAATTGAATGTCTAAAGCCAGAACAAGCTACAACAAAATCAAGATCCAGTGACACTGAAATCAAAATGAATTCAGAGTCCTTCCTAAAGCACCATCTTATGCCAGGCTCACCAGACAGATAGCCAGTTCTCAAGCTAAAAACACCTTCTCATCTAATACTATGAAGAGGCAGTCACTGAGAGATGACAGACCTGATCTGATGTTTGGTAGTAGTTTAGAGTTCGTTAGGTAGCCGTGCTGCAGTTCCTTTGTGAGTTACTTAAAAGACGCTTTACAAATTTAGTGATACATACATACATACATACCATACTAAAGAGCTTTGCAACCAACCTTCACGCTTCATCCCAGTCGACAAACACTTCATGTAGCGGCAGTACTGACATCTGTTTCTCTGACGCTTATCAATGAGACAATTCTTTTCATCGCGACATGCATACTGAAGATCCTTGCGTACAGTGCGCTTGAAAAATCCCTTACAACCTTCACAGCTGCCAATACAACACATGAAAACAATAAAGATCACCACAGATCATCCAAACAGACTGTTAGACAAAATAACCTAGTTCCGATCACTCCCAGTATATGTAATATCCTCTGTGCGTCACCATAAACTTTCAACAGTGAAATACCAAAATTTTGGCTCTGCTGTCATTTATGGAGCATAAAATGACAAAAATAACACACCTCTCTGTTAACAATAGGAACGAGCTTCAACGATACACCATACAAGAGAGAATGTTCACAGGTTCTACATTTCGTTGCTGTGCTCAGGAGGTACCCTCCAGTGGTTTAAAGTCTTTGATCAAGACAGTTCAGGATATCAGTATTATGGTGTCAGCATTTCCTTTAAGCTTTTGATACAATTGTGAAAAGCGCCAAATAAGCAGCCTAGACAGAACAATCTGCCACTGGGTAGCTTAATAATAAAACAGATAAGCCTGTATTTTCTGCAAGTCATCATTGGTAATCTTTGGCTGTGGGGTATAGACAGAAAATAAGGCATTTAAACTGTTTTCAACTTTTAAGATTTTATGAACACACTGAAGTGCATATTTATTATATATGTATCAATTATTTAGTTAGTTATCTTCACACTGTATACAATGCCTTTTATGTGCTTCACAAAAGCACTGCCTACACTAGTCTTATGACAGTGGGTTCAACAGAAATTCAGAATTGAACAGATCATATCAGACATAAGGTCCAACATAAAAAGTGCATCATGCCTGTGTCAATCCCACCCTGCAATTACATACAAGCTGTGCGTGCACTAGATGTTACCCTTTGTTCTTTGAGCTTCTTTTGTATCTGTAGCTTTGGTTACATCAATGGCAAACTTCAATTTCATTTGTGTAACTGCACTCAGCATGTCAGCACTGCTACAAGCTGCCACTGCAGAGACTGAAATTTGGCACATGCAACTTCTCCTAAGTACTGGAATGTCTAAGTGCCAGAATGTTTAAGATGCACTCGTTCACACTGGATTTACCCGAGTGACGATCTACTCTGCTGCAGTAACAACAGCTGCAACTGGCAAAATAGAAATATGGTGTTGTAACCATGTGAGCATCAAATTTATGGTTTCCAGTTTCAACTTAACCCAGTGCATGCCACAGGTGCAAAATTGCAACATTGGAAAACAGTCCATGCATGTCAAAGGCGCAACATTCTGACAATATAAGGGCACTTACTAAAGCGACCGGAAGTTAGGGATCATCCTATGTAAAAAAGTTAACTAATAATTATGACAATAAACAGGCTACAGATTTCCACTGGCTATTTACCTTGTCATATGCAAAAAAATACGAGTATATACAAACATATGATTAGAGCAGACAATCTACCGGCCTTCATATGCCAGGGATATATGGAGGGAAAAAGACCTAGGGGAAGACCGAGAAGGCGCTGGAGGGACGACGTGACGGAGTGGATGGGGATGTCGATGGCGGACTGCACAAGGAATGCAAGAGACAGAAATGAGTGGAGAAGACTGACATCGTTGGCCATGGTCTCCGATCCGCAGCAATGAGGATGGACAAGACAAGACAAGACAAGACAATATACAAACAATTCAATGACATAGGCTTTTTCAAAATTCATTTCTAAACAAATTTCATGTTTACACTTTATCTTTAATGGTTGATTAGAGAGAACATTTTAACTCTTAAGAGGCGAAATGGACCAAAACCACAAAAAAATATCTGGTCAGGGCCAGAACAGAAGGCTAAAACGTCTTGCATCACTAGAAAAGACTGTCTTTTAAATTTAAAAAAAACAGATACTGTGAGAATTGTCATAAATTTCAAATTGCAGACGATGCCTACCTGTACACTCCGTAGTGTTTTCCAGATGCTCGATCCCCACAGATGGCGCAGATGTGCTTCGTTGATGTTGAGAAGTGAGGACCCGCACCCATTGCCGTCTGCACATTCTGGCCAGGATGATAAGGAGGGCCCATCGTAGACGTTGGCGACTGAATGGTGGGAAAGTTGCCTGACGGAGAGGTCAGACCTCCTGGTGAATGGAGATGGACGGGTGACATAGAAGACTGCGAGTGAAGGGAAGGAGACTGTAGTGGTGGTACACCAGGGGACATTCCTCCAAGCATGCCAATGTCGAAAAACGGCTGGATCTGACCCGAACTGGACTGCGTGGGATAGCCATGGGAGGACATCGCAGGATATCGGGAACTAGATGGCATTCCCATGACGTTGGCAAATGAATTGGGCGAAGTGTTGATGCTCAGCTGGGAGATATCAGGCTTTGTATCCGTTGACGACAGACTCAGGCTGTTGGATGCATCCATGCTTGAATCCATAGTGTCTTCACCAGATAAAAAAAAACATATTTAAATAAAAAATCCAGTAATTCAGAAAGACACTCAAAGGCAATGCTGCTGTCCTCTCTGGGCAATTTATAAATTTTCTATGCTAGCATAAACCCTGGTGTGAGAACATCTGATTGTGGCATGTTCAACTGTCAGGTGAGTTAAGTGTGTGCAATGAGAGCTGCAATTGGATCAGCATCATCCTCCATCCTCAAAGCAGTGCAGACTAGGGACAGCTGAATATAGCATCACCTATCTATCATGAATGAGATCTTCACTGATAGGTTTCTGTGTACAAGAGAACATCATCCAGTTGTTGAAGCATCACTCAACTAGAAAATAATTTGTTATTCTTCTCAAACTCCAATGTCATTTAGACTAGCTCAAGGCTGTTCACAGGTCCGGATACATACAATAAATACATACATCCTTTACACACTTTTCAGACTCTTAGAAGGTGCTATATAATGCAGTGCACTTTAGCACAGTTAATATATCTGCTCCAAACAAATCCAGCCCAGACCCTGATCAAGGGAATACTTTCCAAATGTTGACAAATGATGTATGTAACATCATATATACATAGACAATGTACATAAATACATTTCTAATTCATCACTTATTCCTATATGGACAACCACACAATTTAATCAGGAGGTACAGAATTAGTAAAGAAAGTGTCTCGTTCAACATCCACGCACAAAGAAAGTGTCTGGTTAAAAGCCACACAGACAGAACACTGCTGAGCACTGCAATGCAGTTCTTGACAGACACAGTAGTGCAGGATCACCTGAAACTAAAGCATCACCTCGACAGTCTGGCAGGCGGAAATATCGTCTCTTACAGACTGTACTTACTGAGAACAAATTGTTAATTGCACAACAGGATTTGAACCTGAAAACAGTGGTGCAAGATCAGTGCAATACCACTCACCTACCAAACCACTGCACTCTCAAGCTAGAGTTCATTTCTGAAGTGTCGGTTCCCTACATCAATGGGACATTTGATGCCTCACTCATGTTGTGTTAGCATTCGGCTGGTAACTGGGTACACAGATATTCATTAGCCCAGCAGTAGATCTACCTCCTCCTACCTCAGCTCATTTCTCAAGTCAGCAAAGCAAACCTATTATACGTATGTACAATTATGATTCCTGAACCACATAATTCTCTACCCAAGAGTTGAAATACTTGTCACACTAGCCCAATCCACTGCAATACTTTGATGACAAAGTCTAGACAAACATGCCATCATACACTGAGTGCTGTTTAGAAGCCTGAAGAGATGCCAGGTGGCTCCTTCAAAAATACTAGACTTGGCATGACAGATGATATATGGAGCTCACAACAAAGTAGCAAGTCTGGCCAAGAGTGACTGTTCTAGTTATATGTGCATTGTTTTGCTTGCTGACGTACTTTCTGTTCTCAATGACATTTAACATCATTAGGCCTCAGTAGGCTGCACTTTTGTAAGGTACTTTTAAAACACTAGACCAGACGTCTAGAAAACTAAGTGTGCCAAGCTTACGGTATAACATACATGTTCGATCGACATCATCAGCTGTTTCCTTGTCTGGCATGGCTAAAATAGAGAAACTCCATACTGAGTTTCAGTAGCTTAATAAAAATTAGAGAAATTGCAAGTTAAAACACTGGACACATGAGTGTCAGGTATTAACTCTGATTTTTCGATGGACAGATAGGGCACAAATACTGGCTGTGTGGTTCAACACTGGCCACCTGGCAAACCTAGAAACCTGGTGTTGAACACCAGTGTAGCAAATTAGAATAATAAAGAACAAACAGATTGAGGTAACAGTTGCAGCTGCATCAATGCAGCTATTTTTACAATACTTTTCAAGAACAAATTTCACAAGAGCTGCACATGTCACAATAAATTACTGCAAAGCAGAAGCCAACCACGACAGCATGAGACTCATTACTGACAGCACACAATACCTGATAGATAAAAGGATTGCTAAATGTTGGATGTCTGTTCTTAATGGAGATTTTTTCTTGAGGCCAGTCAGATGAAGCATGTGTGTTGACATGACTGAAGCCATTTCCATTAAACCCTGTGTGCCAAACAGCATAAGTGGGGAGAAGGTACAAAATCTATGGCTGAAATGAAGAAGTTGTTTCATCTGCTTTGTGTGAAAGGTCACCTGAGTGCAGATGCATCTGATATGGGCAAATTTCAAAAACCAAGCTAGGGATATTTTATTAAGGCTTCATTACCAGGGTACAGCCTAGGCTTAAAATCACTCCATATATATATATATATATATATATATATATATATATATATATATATATATATATATATATATATATATATATATATATATATATATATATATATATATAATATGCTCTACCCATCACAACACAATAAAAGTTTCCAAGGAACACTTTAAAGCAATAAATCGGGCATTTATTTTTCAACAAGAATTTCACACAGTACATACTGTCCTTGCACTATATGCTGCACTCATGGAAATTTACTTCAAAATGAAAAAGGCAAGCAAGAATTTGTGTTGATAAACTTTACTTTTGCTTGGTTTTAACTGAGATGCAAGTTTAGACTTTCACTGCATCACAATCAAACGTTACTCAACAGTGGCATTGGTACTAGACACAACAGCACCTTTTAAGTACCTCCCGAAAGCACAGCCTACTCCAGTCTACATGATGTTACAGTCACCAAGAACAAGAGATTCATCAATAACCAAACAATGCTCAGATAATTACACTGCCGAGCTCCTACAGAAAAGCAGGGACCAACTGACAAATTCCAACCCACAGCTGATAGTAGACACCACGTTCAGAGTTCCTGTAAATTCTGATGGTGTAACGATGTGATCTTTAGAACTCATAGCAATGTAATTCAGCTGTGTAAGCCTGTTTCAAATCCCAATACATCCACAAAACTTATATAGCCCGTTTTCAGAAACACTCAAAAGTAACATACACAAAGTACCTCCTTAAGCTGTCTAATAGTAATTTCTTCTGTACCTACACCCAAGTAGCATCAATCAACAGTGTATTAGGGCATTAATCTGCAGCGCCCTGCACCATAAATCACGAACTGATTGACATCTAACTCTGAGTCAAGCCATGCTAGGTCTAGCTGCTCTGGTTCAACTGACTGGAGAATTTCAGATGCTGCCTTGCAAATTGCCAGTAACACACAGACAGAAATATTGTTGTGGATAAATCACAATAACTTAGCTAGCTAGCACTCAACATATAAATACTCTACTTCTAGAAAATGATACATCTAAATAAAAAAATAGCAAATACCTAGCAACACATAAAAAATCTACAGAAGTTAAAGAATATCAACAGATGTTGAATCAAAACCAAAAAGTGGCAAAGTCTTTAATTTTTAAGTAACTTTCAGGACTACTACTGTGCCTCAGATTCACTAATTTTGCACGTGTAATAATAAGTGCTTTAAATAAATAAAGAAAAATAAATAACAAAATCATAAGGAATGCAATATGAACAACTACGCATCTTGTATAATACATGCAACTGTTTCATGAGGGTCAACAGCAGGCTTTCATTGGTGGCCTTCTGAAGCCCTGATACTGGAGTAATCAAGTTTAAAGTCATAAAGCACACCTGCATCTGTCAGACATTAAGCAACATGCTGCAGCCAAACTCAAGGAAAGCACAGTCCTCAGCTCACAGAAAGCAATTTGAATGAATTGAAAAACCTACAGGCTGATGCAAGCACAGCTAGTTCTAGGCCTAACCGTCATCAGGCAGAATCAGGTCCATCTGTGAAGCTTAACTAACAACAAAAAGACATCACACGCACACACACACAATATCTATATATATATTATATATATGTATATATAATGCTTGAAGCAAAGCTGGTCAAGCTATGATGTCAAGTCAGTATTCCTCCTGCTATACCAGCCTGAAATCTTATTTATTTGAACCTAGCAACCTGGACAAGAATTCTTATATAAAAGTACATTGTATGCATGTATACAATAATAAATTGTTAAACATGAATTATATACATACATACAGCACATCCTACAGAGGGTATTTTGTGGGGGGTTTTACATCATGTATCTGTGAATGTTTTGCCTGTGGAATCCTCTCTGGAGCACCACAAACTGGGCAAGTACTTGAACATTGGGCAGTTATTTGTATTACACCTCAGAGAGTTTACTCTACGGGCATTTTGTATGTGCCACCAAAAACTAACACAGAAACTGTATATATATATATATATATGATGATGATGATGATGAGTTTTCTGCCCAAAGGCAGGTCCATTGGCTTTATGCCACCCGGGGATGAGATGAGTGAGGTGGTTTCCCGTTGCCTTCCTCACAGACAACTGCAGGTGAGCAACTTGTCCAAGGTCGCTACGCAGTGGCTTAAGGCAGATTCGAACCCGCGACCTTCCGGTTACGAGACAACGACCATACCACTACACCACCGCGTCCCACTATATATATATGTATATATATACATATCTATATATTACATTATACATACACAGCACAGCTGCATACATTTTGAAACCACAGTAACCTGTCAATCTGTAAGCTCCTGGACAGCTGCAAGCTAAAATGTTCCTACTCAGCTGGACCTACAACAGCCTTTAGCACAACACAATACCCTAAACACATGCTTAGCTGGGATTCTTACTTACTGAAGACAGTATAGCAAACTCCACAATACAGCAGCAACACTCAATCTTTTACGGCACCTTTGTTCCTTGTTAGGTACATAGTTATAATTAATCTTGTCCCAGTTTTCTCCATGCTTACCTGTACAGCACCTGTCCCAGTTAATTTGGTAGGCTTAGCCCCATATTACACAGCACCTTGAGAAATATTCTCTGGGAACACATACACTGCTTGCAAGAAGCCTATCATATGACACTAACGTACAGACTTGAGTAGTGTATCAATATTCAATAATTTTACAGCATTTTCATTACACTATGCATGGGTTTTAAACACAGAATCCTTATAAAGCAACCTGACTACATGGCACTTTACCAATGCTCACACCATCCACACACTTCACACAGTCTCCAGCAGGGTGCTTGCTGTTTAGTGCTCACACCATTTACACATTTCACAAAAAGCCACTGAAAAGGCACTGTACCACTGCTCACATCATTTACACATTTCACACAATGCACGTGATAAGGTGATTTATCAATGCTCACATCATCTAGACAATTCACACAAAGCCTCTGACAGAAAGCTGTGTAAAGTACACACTACCCATGTGCTACCTGCAAAACCGAACACACGGCATATGTATTAAACGCACAGGGATGGCATATCACATGTCATCTAATTTATGGCAGATGACGCACTGATAAGTTTAACACTTATCAGTCACACACAGTCACCATTTACCCTGGCTGATCTACCTCATACCAGGTGACACACATTGCACAGCCAATACAAACAGCACCTGAATTCATAACCTTTGTTGCAATAATTACTCAATCTGGTCACCCATCTGCTTGACAACATCCACTGGTAAAAACAAAGCCTTTAGGAAATGGAATTTCTGCAAAAGACGAAAGACTAAAGCGTTTTCAATGAAGCCAACATTTACAGGAAAGTCTTTGGTAGGTCTAAAGCCTATATAGAATCTCAATTCTAAAACACCAAAAACAACAAGAGCAATTTTAAAACTGCCATAAACAAGATTTTAACACTGTTAAACTTTTCCCATTTCATTTATTAGCAATCTGGCAAATATCCAAGTTAGAAAGAAACATAATCCCATCAGATACTGCACTTTAGTCATATTACTGTAGTAAGCAACTGGCTAATTAGTCACCCACCCTGGTTTCTTCAAAGGCAATCATGACAGTAGCCAAAGAGAACAAAATACGACTAGCGGATTAAATCAGCCAGATACAACTTGTGTCAGTAGCTACTTCATATGTTAGGGTGACATACTTCATATTTAAGAGCATCACTAAAATTAATTCAAGACAGGCCAATACTTGGTTTAACAAGCACCAGTAAGCAACCATCCTGAGTTCTAAAACTGCAGACATAAAATGCTGAGGCAGCTATATAAGCATAAAATGTTGAGGTAGCTAGATAAGCATAAAATGCTGAGGCAGCTATATAAGCATAAAATGCTGAGGTAGCTAGATAAGCATAAAATGTTGAGGTAGCTAGATAAGCATAAAATGCTGAGGCAGCTATATAAGCATAAAATGTTGAGGTAGCTAGATAAGCATAAAATGCTGAGGCAGCTATATAAGCATAAAATGCTGGTAGCTAGATAAGCATAAAATGCTGAGGTAGCTAGATAAGCATAAAATGTTGAGGTAGCTAGATAAGCATAAAATGCTGAGGCAGCTATATAAGCATAAAATGCTGAGGTAGCTAGATAAGCATAAAATGCTGAGGTAGCTAGATAAGCATAAAATGTTGAGGTAGCTAGATAAGCATAAAATGCTGAGGCAGCTATATAAGCATAAAATGCCGAGGTAGCTAGATAAGCATAAAATGCTGAGACAGCTAGATAAGCATAAAATGCTGAGGTAGCTAGATCAGCATAAAATGCTGAGGTTGCTATATAAGCATAAAATGCTCAGGTAGCTATATAAGCATAAAATGCTGAGGTAGCTAGCTATACAAGCATAAAATGCTGAGGTTGCTACATAACAAGACTGGCTGAATAGACTGGTGATGTTTCTACAAAATTTGAAAAATGCTCTAAAATACAGCTTCAATAAACAACAGTAATTTGCCAAGTTTTATCAAATTCATTCAGAAACTGGATACTAAACTTTCAGATTTTAAGACATATAGACTCCAACAAACAGAAACACCTGAAATTCACACACTCCAAACCAGAAGAGCTAGGATTTGAAGCTGCCCAGCATAGGGCTCTTGCAGTGGTCGGTCACTCGTTCTCGCATCATCTTCCACCCACTGCTCACATTCTTTGAGCAGGCCAGACTGCAGCAGCTCACCATCAAAAAAGATAACAAGTACCTCTGTAGTTATTCCAAAGGCTTTGTGTGAACTGTGTAAATGAGTAGTTATTCTGTAAGTGAAGCCACATAAATTTAAGTAATATGCTAGTAACACAGTGTTTACAGATATAATTCTTGGTCCAAGTCAGCACGTGTGTTCCTACTTTTCTTATTAGTTCCTATTAGTTTTAAAATAAATCAGCCTTGAAGACGAAGAAGAAGAAGAAGAAGAGCAGACCTTTAAAATAGCCTTAAAAGGCAGACATGGGTATGAATGTTAGCAACTTCATTTTTCTCAGCCTCAGCATATGAAAGCAGGTGGGCCAGCCCTCTCCCTTGTCACCTGAACTTCCCACTGACAGCATACTGTAGTGTACTCAATATAGCTCAGTTGGCCAGGGGATGCAAATGGAGCTGAAATCTCTGAACAAAAAATTTAGCCAACTCAGCTATAATGAGTGCACTGATCATATACTGAACCACTAAATAAATATAATCCCTGAATGAATCACATACTAATGGTTCATATGTCATCCAGTCCAACTTATCACCCTAAGTGTTATTCCTGTTACCACATACTGCGATCTTATTGAAACCCCAGGCCAAAGGGTTCATATGCATTTTTAAACACAAATATTGATACACACGCATTCACATCAATATGCAAAAATTCATAACATGATATTTATTAAAAGCATTGTATCAACAAATATATTGCTGTACAAAGATAATGCTTATATCGTAAAGTGAAAGATGCCCATATCCAACCAGGGAGAAAATACTGAACGGGCTGTTCAGTTTCTCTGAATAGGACCAGCATCTGCTGACAGGAAGAGTAACAAAGACATACAAAGGACAATTTGATGCATTCAGCCTTGGCAAGGAGATAATGAGAAAAAGGCAAGAGTACACAAAAAGATAATGTGGTCAGTTCTCTGGTATTGATCAGAATGCTGGACACTGAGAAAGCAAAACAAAGAAGAATCCCTGAAAATGAAATGAATTAGCTCCAAAATACCATAGGAATCTCAAGACTACAGAAAATTAAAACTGAAAAATAAAGATTGTCCATAGTAGTAAGTAGAACTCTGTTAGATAAACTTGTTCAACAAAAACTCCAATCTTCTGGTCATGTGGAAAGAATGTTAGCTGACTGGAAACCAAACAAGGTGCAGCTTGCCAGATTCAAAGGAAACAGAAGAAGGAAGATTAAGGCAGTGGTGGATACACAACATAACAAAACAAAAAGCCATAAGAAGGCTCAGACTAAATATGCAGAAAGCACTGGATTTGGCAAAAGACTAAAACAAACAGAGATCCATCATTCACACCTATCAGTGCCAAACGGCTGGCACCAGACACTGAAAATGACGAAACATTGCTGCTTAATATCTCTAAAAGTCCATTTCATCTTTGCTTAAAGATGCAGGATACAAGCACGAATTTTACAGACCAGGAAAATGTTTAATATAGTTCTGATAATGTAAGTATGCGTCTAAACACTTATACAGCACTTCTGAATACCTAAAAGGGCACTAAAACATGGCTATTTAACCCCTTGCCTGGGGAAGCCGTATATATATGTCCAAAAATAGGCTTAACGCATATAAATTTCGCAGTTAAGGGTTAACAAATCTAAAAAGGTGCATGTTAAGATAAGCTGAAAATAAAGATGTCAGTTCCAAAACTTGCTATGTACAGATTTGTCAAAAATGAGTTAAATGTGAAAATTTGCTGCTCATTTATGTATATTAATATTTTCTATATGCCTATCTATGGTGTTCTATAAATCGTATTATTTTTATTATTAATACTACTACAAAGCTATTGTGCCAAAACTTGTTAAATACTTATTATTTCAGCAACAGTATTTGGTTCGAGTTCCAAAACCTGTGAAGTATGCAGCCTGTTTTGTGCAAAAACCTGCTAAATACACTGACAAATCAGAAAAGACCTTCGTGAAGTGTGGCTAGTATAACAACTGACTTAAAAAAAGGAATGTTGTGAAGCAATTGATTCTAACACCTGACTGCCATGGTTTTGATTACAAGTCAGCAGTTGCAAAATTTGCAAGAAAAACATCCATTCACATCACAAAATTTTGTGTCTTTCAATAAGGACGAAATGCAGTAGACACTAAAACAATATTTGCAACCAAATTCTGCACACATAAAATTATTAAATGTGAATGTAAAATTCAGAACTTTAGCTAAATCAGTTGCCCTTACAATGCTTTGTTACACCCACAGTAGCTCGAGATGTAAACACACAGTTAGACAAACAGGCTTAAGAATAAATGACTCACAAAGTCTAAAAACGTTAACAGATCTGTGATTGCAATATCCATAACTGATACAAATAATATGCAAAACAGTGATAAAGAAGACTTTGATGATGATGATGACATGGCAGCCTGCTGGTCGGAGCACTCGGCTTGTAATGCGGAAAGTACGGGTTCAAAGTTCCAATTAGATGGTTACTGTGTAGAGACCTTGAGCAAGTCCTTCACTCACAATTGCTCAGCACCATCAGTTGATGCTCAGTAATTCAATAGTAGCACTTAATAAATGCAGAAATAATAATATTACACTGAAAGTGCAGTTTTATTACCTACATGTAAGCTACTTTGTACCATACTCTGTTATATGTAGAAAATTATAAATTAACCGATTATTTTGCTTGTAGTAATGTTTTATTAACTTGTGGTAATATGAAGAATAAGGGCACACAAAGTTGTAGTGTTACTTTTAATAAATACTGCTAACAATATGATGAATCATGAACTTTTTGTTAAGGTTGGAATTTCTGGTTGTGCCAACATGTGCTAAGTATAAAATATTATGCCAAAACCTGCTAGATATAAAATATTAACTAATTTTATCTATAACCATTTATTTTTCCTAGTATCTGTGAAACATTCAAAAAATGTATTTGTAAGATAAAAGATACTATAGCAGAGGATTCTCCTTTTGTAAAGTCGATTTCTTGAAAATGAAAAAGTGCCTTTATCCAAATAAAAACATTCAGTTCTGCTCATGTGGAATGAATAACACATTACACTTAACAGCTCAGCTTAACAGGATCCAAAATATAATCTTCAAGACTTTTAGTTTCTTGACAGTTATTGCTGTGTCTTAAAAACACAGGAGCAGTTATTGTTATGCCAAATAAAACAGGCAAAGTGATAAAGTTATACCTGAGCTGCAACAAATACTACTTACAATACAACAAATAACAAGACCTACCAAAAATTAAAAATAGGTCTAACATCTACCATTACCATATACTAATACAGTTTACAGCTAATGTAACAATCTACATATACATGATACTAACAAATACTAGTTACTATTTTAAATTATACTAATTCAATTTAAATAAATATAATCAATCAAAAAAACAAGATCGAAATCAGACAATGAAATAACCTACCATAGGTAACAAAACCATTAGCATGGTTACTGGGATATCCTTGTCCATGTCCTGAGTGAAAGCGATAGGAACGTGAAGCCTTGGAATAATTAACAAGCGAATGAGAGTCATAAATCCGACATGGTTCCGCATAGAAATGGCCATTTGCCACCTCAAAGGAGCTGTCAGTACACGAAGTAGGCATACAGTCGGCTGTCTCACCGTCATCAACAGCTTCGTTCATGATACGCTCATGAGGGCCCACCCACATCTTAATATCACTCTATCCCAATTACTAAATGCCTAATACATGATCGGAAACATCTCAAAAATCAATTTCCCACCACAAAATCAAACTACTAATGAGTCACTTAAGATGCAGTCAGTAAGATCTCAGATAGTTTGACCTTAGTGTCATAACCTGATCTTCTAATCTGGAGTTCCAAATTATCCTCAAATTAATTTTCAAGGTTGACAACTATCAAGTTTAGAGTAGCAACAGAGATCTTGAATAACTAATTTTTACTTAAAATCCGGTCAAAGCTTATGTTGCTCCACAGACGGAAATTTATTAGACTGTTAGGAACTCTGGCTACACGCAACCTGATCAAGTTTTAATTTCACCCTATCTAACCGCTGGAAGTTTCTGAGCTTCACACAACATAGAAAGATAAAAGACTACCCAAACTACACCAGCCGCCGATCTTTGCTAGACGAAATGCAAACATCTCATTACCTGAGGCATACAGTACTACACACAAAACCCAATACAGCACGCACAGCCAGCAGGCAGAAAAACTGCACCGAGTAACACCAGCCTTTTATCAGCTCTGCTTAATATATACAATTGCCTGGTCAGAAAAAACTCACAACCAGGCAAAGAACTGCATAACCCCAATAATTTAAACGCCTAATAGTTTCTAAGTGCGCCAACAGCACAGCCAAACAACCGAGAGGCACAAGAAGACACAGGCACACACACATACACACAAACACACACAGATGCAGGCCCTTGGAAGGAATGCTCAGCCGAGCCATTGTCAGAAAAGAAGAACCTATAAACAAATGGCCAGAAGCAGAAGCCCAACTGCCACGTTAGACCTCAAGAAATCCCTCGCATCTGGTGCCGAACACACTAATGCACCATATATAGCAAACACTTGGTGCTTGTGCATCTGTCTTGCTCTGGCGGCATTTGCAGCTGAAGCTGGACTCCATAAACAAAAGCAACTCCGAGGAATAGCCATCTGCTCATCCTCTGAAAGGTGACCAAAGTCACCATCATAAAAAATTGCATTCTCCCAACTACACTGGGCAGCGAATAGATTACTTTCACAGAGTGTAATAAAGGCAGAGGGTAGGGTGGTTCAGGGCAGTTTGATGGATCTCAAATTGGCCACTGGAGACGCTGCTAACTGGCCTATCATACAGTTTTTGGAATATCATATATGTATGTTCTGATACTGCACCGCCTCTTCGAGAGAAGTAATGAAGCAAAAGGCACCATCTATCATAGAAAGAAAATCAATTACATGCTTTCATGTCAAGAAGTTCAGCTTCACTCTTTAGCTGGCAGATCCAAGGCTTATGAAAGCTGAAGAGCATTTCCAGGACAACAGAGCAAAAGGAGGAAGAGAAGCAAGAGGAAGAGGACTATGATTAGGAAGAGGAGTCAACAGCGTGGCAAAGATGAAGTCTTGGAAACTTTAAGCATTTCTTTAAATTTGAATCCAAGTCATTAGAAAAAGCTTTCAATGTGTTTCATATATAAAAAATCGAATAAAAAACAATATGCCTTAATACAAGAGTCTATGGTTAGACTCTACACAACAGTTCATGTTATGTTCCTCACCATCAAAACCTCACAGCAGTTTTATGACATATTTAGTTACATGAAGATCCACCAAATTTTCTTTTTGTGTATGTACTTAGGTTTCAAGTACAAGTACCTTAATCTCAAGCAAAATACGAGTACAAATACTTAGATTATACACACAGTAACTGCAAAAGCATGAAGATATCAGTTGAACAATGACGACTAATCAAATGTGTATTTTCACAGATTATGCCATAAGACACATACTTTCATTTAAAATTGTTCTTGAGAAATGTTAGCAATGTGATCATCTTGTCACCGTTGTTCAATCAACACGTTTTTAATATTACACCGCCAAAAACACATCTTTAATGAGTGCTAGATGCAGGTACAAATAGTGCTGTAAGTGCTCGTTCCAGAAGTCCTAACAATCAATTTCATCAGTCATCATGGCTTCTGATATTCAAGTATGTTATTTGTGATGACGAGATGGTTGCTTGGCTGAAGATCCTGTGTGGTAACAATATTAATTCTAATTCAAGAACTTCTACAGCACCACTGTAATAATGCTCAAAGCATCATTCCATGGTAAATGCTAAGTAAAGTTGGTGTGCATGCCAAAATCTTTGGTACGTTTGGCCAAAAGTCAAGAGGCAAACCCAAGAAGCAACAGAAAAAGGTACGCCCATCAACTCTGTCCTCGGTACAGTCAAAGTGTGACACTGAGCGGACCAGGTTGAAGGTCAAGTAGTGACAAGCCTTGTGAGTCAGCATAGGACGAAGGTGGTGAGTTTCACTGAAATATAAACCTTATAGGAAAAAGCCAGGTCTTGTAATTATTCTCTTTTCTATGGGTAGCCAATGCAACACTTCCATGACCAGAGATACAATTATGTTCTTATACTTATTTAGTGCTGGCAAGGGTGTTTTGGACCCTTTTGAAGCTTTACGAAGTTAGCTATCAAATGCAAGTAAGAAGCAAGTTACAATGGTTAAGACAGCTAGAGAAAAGGGCATAAATTTGCCAGATAAACCAAGACAAAAAACAGATTGTGGCTCCTGATCCTTTGCCTGTCGTGAATATGGTGGTGGGCTGATCTCATAAAGGGTTAATGTGTTTACTGCAGAATAAGTTAGAATCAGATACATCACCCAAATTACATGCCGACCATCTTTGTTGTACGACAAAATTGCCTAGGTGGACAAAATTCAGTGAGTTAAATTTGCTCAGTTGCTGTATATTTTACCAACAGCTTAGACTTTATGGTGCAAAATGACCACACAATGTTACTGCTTCTGAAATCAAATTATAGACATGGTTCATCTAAACACCGGCTGATACCAATGACATACAAAAATGTAAAAACTGTAGTAGATAATGACAAGCTGGTAACCAATCAGAATATACGTAAACACCTAGCAGTCTGTTCATCTGCTTTATGTTTTCAGTCTAAAGAACTTTTGTCGCACATGGCAAGTCTTGAGTACAAATACAAGTACTTTGGTCTCAAGTACAAGTCCTCAAAAACTGTACTCAAGCTGTACTCGAGTACAAGTGGAAGTACCAAGAACTACATCTCTGCTAGACAATATATTAAAATAGTCTCTGTGGTCAGGCTGCTCACTGCCTTTGCAACCTTCCTGCTTTAGTTCTCTTTCAAAGCTTTCTGCTCTTCAAAGTTCCAAACAGAAGATCTTTCCTACCAACAGCTATGACCTCCCTCTAGGAATTTTGCAGTCCTCAGTCTCTCTGGTCAAGCCATCTTCCACCCACTAATTGCATTTACTGCGTCTGTGCTACACATTCGGTCAACATATGATTACAGACTAAGGTCGTCACAGACACAGATTAAAAGAATCCAAGTTAAATGAGAAACAGGGAGAAGATAGCAACATTTGTACTAATTTCCTTATCTTTGCTCCATTTAAACACATTCAAAAAACTTGCTGTAATTTCTTTACACAGCCCGTGCAGGATTTTGTCCAAGAAGATCGTACATCTGTCTATTTTTTGTAACCAAAATCCAGACTGTGAAAAAACATTTTACAACAAACACTGCTTACATAGAAAAGTAAAATTCTGCTAGTATTTGGCTAAACTGTTCACATTTGCACGAGTTTCCAAAAAAATACTGAACTTCTAAAGAGCTGGCCTCTACATGTCTCCAAAGCTTTAACAATAAATTACCAACAGATTGTATTTTTATTTTCCATTCCACGTTAAATTACTCATATTTCTTGTACATAACTTTTGCAATAAATTAAGTTTTTACATTGCCAAGTGTTCAAGCTCTAACACTGATCATTAGTGCTGAATCAGTATATGTTATACACAAGTACTAAATCAGAGAACCAGATACTTTGAATTACCCAAGTGTTATGCAGTGCTACCACAGCAAATTAATTTATGACTTTTCTCATGAAAGTTATAAATTAGTTTTAGGCATTCCACATGTATGCCTACACGGTTTCAACTGTCTTCAAAGAAAACTTTGGAGCCTCATCTTCAAGCATTCCCTACTACACTGCCACTCTGTGTACTGATTAACACTGTGCATCACCTATTATGTGAAATACATGTATCAAAGTCTAAGCCATCAATTGGAAAAAAAACATTATTTATAGATTTGCACGGCAAGACTTTATGTAATGACAAATCCTTTCAGACCACATCAACACTCACTTGTCGGTTCCTTTGGATGAAGACAGTAAAACCTTTTAAAAATTTTAGCCGCCATACATAACTGATCTCAGTCTTTGTCAACATTTACTTCTCTGATGTACACAGGCAGTTTAGGTTCATAACCCAGAACGGAGTAATTTACTACTTTATTTGCTTTAGACTTATGAATATTCAAGAACCAGAGGCAGGGTCAATAATAGCAGCAGCACCGAATGACCCAGTCAGCTGCTACAGTTGGAGCCAATGGTGAGCAAACATCCTGATGTGAAGGGTTAGATTGAAAGAACTTTTCAGACCAAGAACTGTCAGAGATGTTAAGATGCAGAACAGCAACATCACATATTTATTTCTAAAATATGCATAACTTATAGCTGCCTACTCAGTAATTTAAAACTACACCAAATTATTCACTCAGAACTGTTGTTCCATAACATATTTAGAACTGAGTAATTTGACTCAGTACTTTCATCTGTACCAATCTAATCACCCACATATTTTTTTTGATACAAATGTAGAATTGAGTTATTTAACTCAATACTTATTAACTGTACCAATCAACCCATCCACATATTTTGCTTTTTAACAATGGTAAGTTGAACTGCCAATTCAACTCAAAGCTTTAACTGTCACCCATGTTGGTCATGAAAGTTGCATTATTGCATACTTCGGTTCTGTGTTTTGACCCCAATATTTAGAAGCATGTTAGGAGCAATTTCTGCCTTCTGGCATCAAAAACAGCACAAGTTCTTCTTGAAACATATTAACGCACAGTCTTCATTAAGTAACTTGTCACAGAAAGAACACTTTACCAATCAGGTCAATTTTATAATGAATGTTGCATGTTACACTCATCAAAGCAAAATGTTCATTGTAAGCTTAACTATGTTTTATTCAAGAAAGTCAACTGTATGAAGAAAGTTATAATATTAAAAACAAATCCTGGGTAAACAGATGCTAGCCTTTCAGTTCATGTCTGTTAGGTATCCTCTCTTATAAACACTCCACACACTTGACGCCAGGTGTTGAGTGATCCATGCAGACATTTCTGCAGCAAACAGCACACTCTTCTTTCACCTTTCTGTCAGCACTGTGCTGACAGATGTGGCAAGGACCCTTTCTGGAGGGTTCTTTCCTGTCATGGTTGCCTTTCACTTCAATCTGTACTCCTTGTATGTTGGCCTGCTTTATAGCATTTCTCACTTCACCTTGGTTAGATCTCGGATTTGCAGCAGACACCGAAATATGTTACTGAACCAGCTCACAGCCCCAATGCTACATGAATAGCTGGAAACGGTGGCTTCGCTCAGAGATTCTCAATCAGGCACAACCAGATAACAAGTACTGCAATTCAAACGACATCAACAATGTTGAAGAACAATAACAGCCATTGTTGGCACTTTCTTTTGCAGGGTATGTTCTGGCAAATTTGTCCATGTTGTCAACTCCTCCCCTCTTGGAATTATAGTGAAGCATTATAACAGGTTTGTGATCACTGCTCACAGTTGTGTTGTCGTGATGTATAAAAGACACCAAGGTGACAGGCTTTGCCTTCTTTGGAAAAAATGAAGCCAGAAAGTAATTTCCGCAGAACCCTTAATTGTTGATTTTCCTTCTCTGATATTGTTGACTTGCATTTCAGTTGAGATATTACCCTTGCTTTTGCAAATTGTTACTAAATATGCAGTATTTTGTTTAAAAAACATCCCTGCTACAAGAGACAAGCAGGTGAAAAACTTGTCACCAATGATATTACCACTCATCTTTAGCTACGGCTTTGTCAAACGCAAGACAACCCCAGCTCCCTGTTCAATGTCTCGGCCTTGATTCTGCAGTCTTCCCAGGTACACCTTTCCTTTCATGGATATAATGCCTGAGAATTGCATGTCCATCAGAATTATTCCACATTTGGTTGGTTTGCTGGGTACGTATTGTCAAAAAGGACACTTTCCTCAAAACGGCACCAACCATTCATCCATGGTGAAGTCTGTCCCTGGAATATAGTACTTTGGTGGAAGTTGTGCCACAAATGGCTTGCCATTGTCTCTAATAACAGCCAGTTAATCTGTTGCCCCTCTCTGTTGTCTAGATGCCTTATTATCAAAATGAAGAAAACGTAATATACCCTTAAAACAATTGACCAGCGTTGTTGCAGTATTCGCCTGACCACATGTCATGCAGGCGCCTGTGTTGCTCTGCATTTTTCAGCCAGAAGAAGGAGACCCAGGAATGCATTCATCCATTCTCTGGATGAGCAATATTCCATAGGGAGATGACTCTTTACTTCATCTTCTTAACCATCAAATATTATCTTCGGAGCTTCAGCAACAGTGTCTCAAGCACTTCTATCAAGCATTTTTATAAATCAACGTCCAGCAACAGTTGTTCTACATATGTGTTCTATTATTTTCTAGAAATGGGTGCTTTAAGTATTTATGTTTTTCAACAGATTTTTACTGGTGGGTTCCAGTTGGACCAGGAGTCTCTGCAGACTCCATATGAAATTTAAAAACTGTCACCTGTACGAAATCATTTGCTGAGCTATAAATGCATGCAGCTACTGGTCGACGAACTAATGTTACGCCATCTAGCAAAGAAAAATTCCACATAATCTATCATGGATGAGGTCCACTTGGACCCCTGGTTTGTGAAAGAGCATTAAACTACACCAGTCTATTCACCCACATATTTTGTTTTTATGACATGTAAGTAGAGTTGAGTATTGGTGAGTGGACTCAACACTTTCAACTACACCAATCTAACCACCCAAATAGTTTGAGTTATGACAGATATGGACAACTGAGTAATTCAATTTAGTAATTTGAGCCCACATGCTCAGTTTAATGGCCAATATGTAGTGTTCAGCTATCTTGAAACCTTTCGTTTTTCAACATTTTTGTCAATTTTGTAGCTGAGCTAATGAATGTCATCAGGCTGTTTTATTTCTTATTAAAATCAAAAAAATGACTGTGATCTTTTATAATTCGTACAGATATCATGTTTGAACTCTGAAAACACTAGAGACAAGACCACTGCTACCATAAGGTGCTGGTGCTCTGCTAATCCAGTCAACACAAGACTGATTGACAGAACAAAATGTGGAGTCTGATAGCATACTGGACATCGATAATGGAAGATTAAAAACAAAGGCTGCAAACAGAATCAGTACATGAGTACATTATTAATCACATACTTCAATATTTTCATCAAGAAACCACCAATTACACAAAGCCTCAACTAAGAAACTGCAAATTACTCAAATAAGTATTAAAGAATAAGAACAGGTATCACAGTCAATTTCTGGGCCTTTATTAAATCTATGCTAATGTATGGTCAGTGCATCCAAGGACGTCAGACAGTTGGACACAAGACCAGTAATGACACACACTGAAACTGATGGTCGATGAAGGGCTGACAAATACATGAACTAATGTTAAGCCAATTAGCAAACAAAAATTCCACATATTCTAGCATGGACGAGGTCCGCTTGGAAAGATTTAAATCTACATGTAGTGACTGCACATCCTTGACCCTGTTCATTTTTCAAATAATTTTTTGTGTTCAGTTTTTTCATTGTGATAAAATTGTGATGCCTACCATATTGAAAGAAACTAATATCATCATTAATAGTATTAACATATTTAAGACTCTACTTTTATTATACATAGCAATAATTACTATAAAGCGTTATTTGCAGGTCACAATGAATAAACAATCTATTTATCAACCAACCAAATAATTACATACACAATCATTTACCAACTACTCCTAAAAGCAGTGTGAAAAAATGGTCTCAAAGTGTGAACACTTAATGTTGAGTT